>JASDDO010000008.1:234212089-234812089 GCA_030015575.1 Agapanthus africanus | reverse complement strand
TAAGGCGGATCCTAGTATTATATTTGTTAGATTATCTTCATCTCTTTGTAATTGTATTCTTCGAAATATAGATGCAGGTATGTATATTCGGTTGAGGGGTATTCTTGTAATTTATTATAAGATTACTTTTAGAAGATTACACCCCATTGCCGCGTCCCGAAAGTATGGAACATGACCGACACTTAAACTACGAAACGTCTCGAAGCGCACGTAATCAAAGTAAGCCGAAAACCCAGAAATCCAAACCAAGAAAAGTAGTAGAGTGAAAGAAAACCAATTTAAATCACGTAGTTTTAATATCATAAGCCGAATTATGCGTCTTTTAAAAACATCAAATATTTCCTGAAAATTTCGGTAGAGTCTCCTTTGTAAATACTGGCCCCCAAACGGGATACAACATGAATAGTATACGAAATCAATAAAATGCATCCCCAAGCGGGAGCTAGCTCTTCGTCAATCGACGGTCACAACCACACAAGCCATATAATATACAACGCCAAGGGCGAGGATCAAAACTCAAAAGGAAACTCAAAAACCACAAGAAATCCACAGAAATATAACGTGCGACTGTAAGGTCGAAAGAATAACATCACTGGTCTCTATCTCAAAAATAAATATATGTTTGGTTGATGGAATTTACTAGATACAATTGAATAATATTATACAAAGTAATATGATGGGTACGATACCAATAAACCCACCTACTAGCAAGTCACCCGAAAGAAGCAGTGCCAGCAAAGCCGTAATAAAACCTGCAAGAACTGTGGCACAACGGGGGTGAGTTGCCAACTCGTGAGTAGAAAAAACATCTACGAACAGAAATCGCATGAACAACGCAATCCTAGGTCAACAATCATAATATATCCTCAAATATATAACCAGCAGTCTATAACAATGGCTGGGGTAAAAGTCTAACCCAAGTGTAATCCCATGTGCCCGTGTCAGTGCCTCAGCTAGCAATATATCACATGGATGATGTATGAATGCATGAAACAGAATGCATGTACTGAAGAAAACTTCTTTCATAAACTAGTAAGATTTACGTATCTTTTTTTTTAAAAACGAGGTATCATAAATGAAATCAGCATAAACAGTGCCTAGCATCGACACAAAACTAATATCCACATATCTCGATATCTCTGTGTCGCAATCTCTGTACCTCACTATCTCAAATATCTCTGTATGTCTCAATCTCGCTATCAAGGACGCCGTCAGTCCAGACCGGCCCCTATCATCAATCTCAAGACTACGTCGGTATCCTCCGGATATCCGACGCATCGGGTAAAATCACCGGTCGGTAGTGCTCCCCTGCCAGGCTCAACGCCATCATCTGCGATCCTCTTGCCCTGGGGTACCGCACCGGGTCAACCATGTACCCGAAACGGTTCTTCTACTCCTCGAACTCGGGTCTCGAAATCCATCAGCAAACTCATGGTGGACGACTCATACATCATGGAAAAACCGCACTTTTTATTTAAAAAGAGAGAAAAGAATTTTATATATGTTTTGAGTTTTTTCCCCCAAATCCATAAAATCTCATGGAAATCCGAATCCAAAACCTCAATAGCACGTAAAACAGTGAATATAGGCATGAGAATCCATGAATACGGCATAACGATGAATAACAGTATGCATGAGGTGACAAGTAATAACTACAATGTCTAAACTAGCATATAAGGCAAATACACTAATATCATGTCAAAACTACTAGCTAACAAACTAAGTTAAGAAATAATATTTTCTAAGGTGTACGTGACATGGCAATTACCGATGAAGATGTGTGTGAGCCGGCATGTAAGTGTACGTGGTACATACGCATCATCGGTAATGGTGCTAGTGTCCTAACACCATGATATCAATAATGGAATATGAATCACAATAAATATGCGATGCGGAGCTACAGCAATCATGAGCGTGAGCTAAATACTAGACACGAAGATAACAAAAAAAAAATATAAATCATGTCTAACAACTACACTAAACTAAAGGGCTAAGCTAACTGGCTACTGAAAGTAAGGAACCCGCCTAACCTCTGAGTCGATATATATACCTACATGTATATGTTAGTCGTTGATCCTGCCTCGATAATATCACATCCGATACCATATCTATAATCAGACATTCCCAAGTCAGGAGTGCGGATCAAACATCAATATATAGCTCGTACGTAAATCCGTCGTACGGCATCCCCAAATCTGGGTACCGGTCAGTATCACATTCATCAATTTAATCATTTGGTATCCTCTTAATCAAAAAACATAATCCGGGGTACTGATCTACGTCTAGTACAATACTAATATCATCAATCTAATCATGATCTGACTGCTGATCTAGAACCTCATACAAACCGTTATCATTCTCATATATTGTCATAAAGAGGTATACATCGTCTAATGCGACCTATTATGAATATCTTAACATATCTTATCTCACATCACGATCACATGTCCACCATTCAATGTATAACACTATTCACATGTATAGTCGTCCCAAGATCCGCTATAACATCAGGACGTACCTCAAATACGAATCCTGCTATATCACCGATCTCGCGGTCTCAAATCAATCTCATCAACTCACCTCAAATCCCAAATACTATACTCAAATCCGGAATGTGAACACATAGTCCCATACCCATGTGAACACATAAATACATATTCCCGTAAGCACAATGAAAGAAGAATATATGCAAGTATGGGTGTGTGTGTATGTGTGGTGCAACCACTACTCTAGGGTTTCGCAACACTAAACCTATCCAATCATACCTAAAATCTATCATTATCATCAATAACTCAATAATATAATCAATATATATGTGTGTATACGTATTCGTATACATCACCACGAACTGCGGGGGTGCTATACGCCATCAACCCGACATCTCCACATGGGGTACCTACATATCATAACACACCGTATCGCATTAAAACCAAATTCGAAATCGAAACGGCATACGAAAATCAAATCGGCACGCGTATCACGCATAGGTCAAAACCTATCGCCTACGCATTCAAGAATAGCCAAACCAACCCTCGATGTCGATGTACAAACGTCAAACCATCGAGAAAAACCCAAACAAACTTATTTGCGCATTCACGAACACTAATTACAATATAAAATAGGTTAAAATTCCCAAAAACCCCAAACTCACTATAAAAGGCATATTTCCGAAAATCTAGCAAGCAAAAATTACCCGTTTTAGTACAAAACTCGACGTTTTAAAAAATCCAGCGGCTATAATACTTATTAACCATCTTAAATAAGTCATAGAACCCATTTCAAAAATTTAATCTCATCAATTCTTATAAAACTAAAAATTCTAGTTTTACAATTTATCTAATTTTAACAATTTCAACTAAAAAATGCACAAAACAACATCTACGATTGGTTTTGCATGGTACAAAGGTATTAAACCACTCATAATAATATTAATAATGACATAAAACCATAATTATATTTTAATCTAAAGCATTTAATAATTTTCCAAAAACTCTAGTTAGCAAAATAACTTAATTAGGACATTTTATAAGTAATGGTTTGTAATTAACAACTAGGTTAGCTTTCTAGAAGACTTAAAATGTTAATCCACATCACAAAACCATGCACCATTCATCACAACCTAATTCCACAACAAAACCCTAATCTAATCCTTCTCTTGAAAACCCACATCTTTCAATTAAACCATAATTATGCACCTAATAAGCTACATTAAGGAAATTAAACCAACAATTGAACAATGGGTCAAAAGTTATAACTCACAAACCATGATCAAACTTGAAATCTAGATCTCCAAAATGAAATCCTTTCACCAAGATCCATGCTAAAAGGGATAAGGGAAAATGGGTAAGGCTTTGTTTTGAATTTTAGTTTAGATTTTGATGGGAATTGGTGAATTTTTTTGAGGGAAAAATGAGGGAAGAAGAGGGAATAGGGCTGCTGTTTGGGGCCAGAATTTTCGGCCAGGAAATGTGGGGAGGGGTGAGGTAGGAGAGAGAGTGAGGTGGAGAAAGTGGGGAAAAAGTCAAAGTCCACCGTTTACTTCTTTCATTTTCTTTTCCTTTCTTTTCTATTCAAACAAGAGGTGATTGGAGAGAGAGAGAGAGGGAGGGCTGTCAAGGTGGGGATGGCCACATTGGGAGAGGGAGAGAGGGTGAGGTGTGGGTGTGTGGGTTAGGGAAAAAGATAAATAAATTACCCCAATTCCTATTAACACTAATTTCACTAATTAAGCCATTTTTCTTCGATATTTTCTAAACCGTTTTGAAAAACCATTTCATTTCAAAAACAATATTTTACATGTCAGTTTAGTGTGTCATGAATTATAAAATTTTTAACAACCCATTCCAATTTATAATTTTCCCTAATTAAATGTATTAGTGACGGCTTAAAATAATATTAAAATAATTAATTTCGGAAAAAATTTCAGAAAATTTGAAATTTCACCAGTGGCTCAATAAACACCAAATACTAACAATTACATAGATAGAATATGTATATTTAATTTTTATAATAAATATATTTGTATTTTGACTTTTTACCGAAAACCCCCTTATTTTACCGATTTTCCAAAATTTCACCGAAACCATTTTCAAAATTTTACACCCATCATTGTTTAGACCTTTTTGGATGAAAAGCTTATTGAGATGTAGGATGAGGTGATTATTGCATCTTTGTGGCATGGCTAATTAGTGACCCATGGTTACTATTCAAGCATGCTTAGGGTTTTTGTTTGTTGTGAAATTATGTTGACTTGAGATATTTTTTTTTTTGACTAAGATATTTTGGAGACATGGACATTTATGTGATGGCTCCATTATTTCTTCTCACACTCACACAAAAAAAAACACAAGCCATTATTCAACTCTTTCTATCTCTCTTGAGTTGCTCTCAATACCTCATTCTCATGGCATCTTCTTAGCTCCACCCAAACCCTCTCATGAGTTGAGAATCCTTGGGTGTCATGAGACAAATTAATCCTTCATCACTCTCTGCTTCATCTACGGTATCTAGAGTAGCGATCAAGGTGCCCTAGTTACCTTGGATATGAGGTTCGAGCTCGTTGAATAGACTCTCGGGTGGATCATCTTCGATGGAGGAAGACCGGAGATCAAACTTGATCAAGGAAGCCCCTTGGAGCTTGGGATGATGGTTGAAGACCGAAGGACACGGATCTATTCGGTATAACCATTCTAACTCCTTTGCATGTTTTGTTATTTAGGGCTTATGGGTAGATCCGGGTAATTGGTTGTGGTGCCACAAAGTTTTATAAATTTTTGTTCCGTATTTGGTCACGGATTGATGGCCGCGGCGCTGCCGTAACCCAACACTAAATACCCAATTCCATGTGGATTGACCCATACTTGCCGGCTTGATACAACGCGCCGTGCACTTGCGGTTTATAAATTTTAAAACGAGATCGATCTTGCGTGCGCATTATTTCCAAAACCGATTCTATTTCCAAAATATACACGTTTGCGAGCACGCGTAAAGTCCCAACAGTAGTGCTTTGCCTCTATGGATAAAACCGTAAGGGCAACCCCTTATTGTAGTAGTGATAGCAACGGATATTAAAAACCAAATATTTGATGTTAGGCAAAACCTAGGTGATTTCCTCAAATATCACCAATTGAAAATAATTCTGATATATGTTGAGGATCTAATCACCCAATTCCCAATATCTTACCGCCACTCAGCATCTGTAATGCCATACAGATGTGAGAATCAAGTCTGGTAAATACATACACAGGAGTCGGAATCTAATTAGGTAAACAGTTTTCAATTAACACCGCATAGTAAAACTGAAACATGAAAATGTTTTGAAGAGGTGGCTGGGTATTCCTAGTAATGCCTATTCCACTATCCAGATTCATTATAGTAACCGTATATTTCCTTGCCCTCACTCCAATCCCTTCGTATGTCTTTACTTCTTACCTTCTGTACAACATACTTAGGCTAACTGATTTTCTTCCTTCTCTACCCTTCGGCACCAGCCTAAGGTTTGGAAGAATACTATCCAATATGCGTAATAGGTATACTCTCCTAATACTAGAACCCACATAACCTGAGAGAAGGTAAAGAGAAAAAGACAACCGAATATTCCTATTCAATTTCTCCCGAACCACAAACCATCCTCGAACTGAAACAAGTTCCTTTAAGTTAGTATGTAACTATACGATGGCATATCCAAGAAATATGGATTTTCGTAGTGATACGAAGTGTTCTAGAGACATGCAAAGGTGAAGTTGGAGTGGCAGGGATATACGTTGTTTTGTCGTGAATGATAGTAGTTGCAATTTCTTTTGCCCTCGGTCTATTCCCTTTATATGTCTTTACTTATTACCTTCTGTACACCACACTTAGGCTAATTGGTTTTCTTCCTTCCCTACCTTTCGGCGCCTACCTATGGGTTGGAGGAAGACTATCCAATAAGCGTAATAGGTGTACTCTCCTAACGCTAGAAGCCCTTGCAACCTGAGAAAAGGTAAAGAGAAAAGAAAACCGAATAATCCTATTCAATTTCTCCAGAACCGGAAACCATCCTCGAAGTTAAACAAGTTTCTTCGATTTCGTATGTATCTATACGATGGAATATCCAAGAAATATGGATCTTTGAGTGATATGGAGTGTTCTGAAGAAATGCAAAGGGTAAATAGAAGTGGCGGAATTATATGCGACTCCGTGACAATCCAAATGCCAAAGTGTTTTAAGAAGGTTCGGTTAACTTGGTTCATGAGTTTTAGTTTAGGGTCAGGCCTTGGTCGCTGCCAAAGAGAGAGAGAGAAAAGAAACACTCAACGTGCACTCGAACCTATATCAGATTGGTTAATCACTTTATCTAATCAGGATGGCTCCCATTGTTTCCTCGAATCCTCCTTCAAACCCTAACAGGAGAATTAATCGGGATTATCTCAAAATCATCCGAGGAGTAACGCCTACTCATCAATGGGAATCGGGATCCAACGATCATCGCATGATAACTTGATGGAAACCACTCAAGTCAACACACTCCAGAAGGTATGCACATGCATGGCATGTTTCCTGTATATTTGAATCATCTGATGTGGTGTTTGCCCCTAGGACCCAAGTGACCTCGACATAGTCAACAAATCAAAAGGTCATATTCAAGTTCAACCCGTCATTATCTTGATTGTATTAAACCCACCCGCACAAGCTCTTTGCACAGTCAACAAGGTCGTACGACAGTCCTAATCAATCACATCGCATGCTACAAACAAGCACCACTTAGATACCGCACACTATGTGTAACGTTTCAAAATAATAAAATATGATTTTTGGGAATTTTTATAATTTAATATTATTTTAATGAATATTTTAATATTCTGGTATAATTAAATACAAATAAAAGGGGGGAAATTATGGAAAATTCTAAAATAGAGTATTTTATGGAATTATGCCATTTTAAAGTTTTTAAGATTAGTTATATGCTAATTTAGTGCTAATCGCGATTAAAAATCGCTAATTGGATTTTTAGCATTTTTGTGCAAAAATGTGCACATATCATTTTCCACACTTGTGTTACATTTCTATTGCCATGGTTGTTCATTTGGGTTCACTATTGGAGTGAGAAGAAAGAAAAAAGGTTGGAATGATTACGAGAGAGAGAGAGAGACCAAGTCAACCCTCACTTTATGAACCATACTCCCATCATTTTCCCCTTCTCATTCTCTCTCCTCTCCCTCTCTTTGAGCTGCTGCTGCCCCTCTCCCTCTCTCTCCTTCTTCATGAAACCCTAGATCCATAATGAAATCAACCACAAAACCCCATTCCCACTTCACAAAACTTGCTCCCAAGCTACACTTTGAACCTAGCAAGATTGGATTTGGAGGACTTTAAGCAACTCAAGAATTTTCTTGAGTTGCCAAAGGAGATAATTTCTGCACCTATTAGAGTAGTATCTCATTTCTTGTGCATCAATACTAGTTTCATATCGATATGGTGTCGTTTGGTGGATTTGTGAAACATTAAGTTAGGGTTTGATCTGAAATCAAAGTGAAATTGAGGCTTGTTGTGACCTTAGAACCCCTTGTGTGATGCTAATTTGGACCCAAACCTAAACTTGAAACCAGAATACGGATTTATGAGATGATGTCGGAGAAAAACTGTGAATCTGTGATCGTATTTAGGAATCTGCTATCACCCAGAGACCCCAAAAATAAAACTGAGTTGACAGTGAGATGTGCATGCACCATAGAACCACCACACCAAACCCTAGCCCCTAACTCCAATCCCCGGCCGCCAATTTATTCCTTCTGGCCGCAAATTGCGGCCGGAGCAGGAGGGAACCGTCTCGATTTTGGTGCATGGCCCTATTTCCAGTGGTCTTGACCATGGGTATGTATAGTTTTGACTGATTCCAGTTAGGGTAAAATCTGGGTTGATTTGCTTGAGTTGGCGTATGATTTACGACTTGTTTTAGCATGGATTTTGGTATTTGGTGATTCGTTTCTGTCGGGTGGCGTTTGGACGTCAACGACAAGTGGATATTGATCGTGTTTACATATGAGACGATAGGTTTTTACCTATGCGAGTAGCGTGTGCTATTTTGGTTTCTGATGTGATTTTCATGTGCTTTAGCATTGTGATATACTTGTAGGTACCCTACGTGATATTGAGGCGAAGAAGATGAAGATGGCGACATCGGCATCGACATACGAGAAGCAAGGTGAGTAGATTTATATCTACGGGGAGAAGTCGGGTGGATGGCGTATAGCACCCCCGCAGTCCGTTGTGTGTATACGAATACGTATACGCACATATATTTATTATGTGTTGTTAGGATTATTGATGGTGATAATGGAATTATTGATGATAAGGATGTATTGGTTTAGTAGTGCGAAACCGAAGAGTAGTGGGTGCACTCACACATACACGTACACATATACTTGCATACATTCTTTCATTTATCTATGCGCAAATGGATGTGTGTATATCTACACATGGGTATGGGACTATGTGTTCATATACGGGATTGAGGATGATACGTGGGATTTGAGATGAGTCGATGAGGTTTGTTTGAGGCCGTGAGATTCGGCGATATGACAGAGTTCCTATTTGAGATGTGATATGATGGTAGTGATACCTGTTATGTGATGAGATAATGTGATATCGACTCAGATTTAGGTCGTTTTCATACCCCTCCCGATTGACTTGATTGTTGGGTCCGTAGTTCGCATAGTAGGCTTTAGACTAGACCCGAGTCATACCTATTTCAAAACTAACGAATCGGGGATATTTTAAAGATAGGCAAAAAGGATTCTACGGATATTTTCAAACGACGCATCTTTTCTTAAAACACCGTAGCCCTTATTTTACCAAAAACCCTGATTCGTCTTATTTCAAAAGGCAAAGCTGCATGATATATTTATTGAGATAGATTCTTTACTGTTGCGTTGATTATTCGATTCCGCATATTTATGCTATTTGCATTGCATTGCTTGTGTTTATTGATATATATATTACAGTCATGCTGTTAGGACACCAGCACCATTATCGATGATGCGTATGTTCCACGTACACTTGTTTGCTGGCTCACGCACTTCATCATCGATAATTGCCATGTCACTACACCGCAGAACTGTTGCATTCAAGATATGATTCTTGCATAACAGACTTATATGCTTACCTCTCTTTTACATGTCACATACATCATGCTTTCTGATTATACGCATTGAGAGGTGTTGTTTCCATGATATTTCTGGATTTGGGAACCGTTGATATTTCAAAAGAGACTATGTCATTGCTTTAAAAACCCGGTTACCCTTGATATGATCTTTCAGTGCGTCCACCATGTGTTTTCTCGGTGCTGAGAGCGACATGTGAAACCCGATTCGATAAGTGGATGAGCCGATTACGGGTACATGGTGGACCCGGTATGGTTCCCCTCGGCAAGATGATCGAAGGACTTTGCCGATTGAGCCTGGAGGAGGGCGAGTACCTACCGGTGATTGGTTGGACCTGGCGGTTATTCGGAGGATACCGACCAGAGTCGATAGATGGATATGGGCGTACAGCTGGGGCCGAGGCCCGATTCCGCAGACGGAGCCGTGGGCTGATCCGGACTGACGGAGCCCGATATATGAGGATTTACGTGCCGATGCTGGGCACAGTTTTCATGATGTTTTCGCATGATGTTTTCGAGTGTCGATGCTGGGCACTTCGGTTCCATGATTTTGACGTGTCGCGAGCGACACAGGTGGTTTATATCTTCATATTTCCATGCATATGCTGATGATATTTACATGCATGACGGTTATTGTCTTTGGGCGACGAGTGGACGGGATCCACGTGCATGCAGATTGATTTCATTGTATATAACTCACATTTATGATATGCTATTACCTGAGGCACTGGCATGAGCACTTGGCACTACACTCATGTATAGAGATTACATTGCCAGTTTAGCATGCTTCAGACTTATTCATATTGAGGTTTATTTATATCTGACCGTATTGACCTAGGATGGGTCATACATTCGATCTCAGCTTGTAGATATTTTCTATTCACGAGTTGGCAACTCACCCCCGTTGTGCCACAGTCCTTGCAGGTTTTGCCCGTACAGATTCCATAGCAGCATTTCTGGCACACTGCTTATATATGGGTGACTTGCTTGAGTAGGTGGGTTCTCTTGTATCAGAACCGCCATTGTTCCTGTATTATTCATTGTATCTACAAATTCCATCAACCAAAACTTGTGTATTATTTCGACCTTAGAGTCGCGCTTGTAGTATTATGGTTTTCTGGCTATTTTGAGTCTCTTTTTTTGGGTTTTGATCCTCGCCCTTTGGCGTTGTATATTATTATTGCTTGCGTGGTTGTGACCGTCGATTGACGAAGAGCTAGCTCCCGCTTGGGGATGCCTTTTATCATTTCATATATATTATTCTTGTTGTACCCCGTTTGGGGCCAGTTTTTACAAAGGAAACTCTGCCCAAATTTTCAGAAAAGACTACACATTTTTAAAATGCATTTCGGCTTAGTTATTTGAAAATGTTGATTTCAAATATGCTTTCTCTATTTTATGAAAAACCAGTTTCTTTATTTACTCCTTAAATGGTTTTAGATTTCTGGGCTTTTGGCTTACTTGGATCAGATGGAGTCCTATAGACTTCATAGGATTCAAGGGCCAGTCACGTGCTCTTTCGGGTCATGACAAAGTTGGTATCAGAGCGCTAGGTTGACCATGTTTCGAGTCTAAGTTTGACTATGTGGAGCCTAGGGAGTTATCTATATACGGAACTTAGGCTTGACCTTACGGAACTTAGACTTAGTCGAGGGGGTATTATACCCGAACTTCCGTCGCGTAGGATGACCCTTGGTTGATGGAGTAGGTAGCTTGAGTAGAGGGACGTACCGTACGTATGTTCCGCGGCATACTTGCGACACACCACTCCGCTTAAGAAACCTTAGGATGTACATTTCCTTGCACCGTATTATATTCCTTCCTATGATCTATCCTTATCGATACTGGTTATGGTTTTGCTGCCGCGATTGCACGGGCAGAGTGAGCTACGGCTCGAGCTGCGTCGGCATGAGGTTGTCGTGGATGAGGACTGACCAGGGCGTATTTCCAGAGAGATACGATTGCAAGTTGAGGAGTCATCTTATTGTGTTTTCGCACCATGAGCGTTGGATTGATCGCTTTTACGAGATGTCCGGATGTGCCGATCGGTACCAGAGGATTGAGCCACTGATAGAAGCCAGCCAGGATGTGATGATCGTTCATATATCGCTTATCCAGGACGATTGAGCCGCTGTTTAGCGTATAGACGAATGAGCCAGTTGTTGCTGCGGATGATGAGATATCACCCAGATGATTGGAGCTACTGCAGCATGAGCATATACTTAGAGATGTGATGGTGAGTCGCTAGTCACCGAGGATGAATGACTAGGACATGTGCTTCGTTCGCTTACCCCGATGCGAGGTCACCAGATAGATTGATTCCATCTAAAGGCGACTTCACGCAGATTCGTTGAGAGTCGATTGAGAAGATCGAATGTCAGGAACCCATTTTCCATGTTTAAAGTATTCGGAAAGACATGCAAGCGATTCTATGGACCCTCTAGAAGAATGAAACCCTAACTCGACATAATGACCGTGTGAAAGCCTTTGAACCTTAGGGTTTGCGGCAGTTCCGCGGCGCCATTAGTGAGGCTTGGGTTTGCCCTTCCACGGCTGGACCACCGATGCTGTGGTATGTACTCGATACTATTAAACTGTACCCAAGATGTTAAGCTCTTGGGGGATTGTGAGGTTCTGACGAGTCGATCTGACGATTCGACATCATTCGGATATCATGTGATGGGACACTGCTTATGAGACTCAAGATACGAGCATAGCCGTTGGAGCGCAGTCCGTGCAGCCACGATGAGATGAGTCTGAATCAGTCGATATTGAAGCAGAGTGGAGTAAAGAGTTCGCATGAGATTTCGACGAGATGACGTTCCACTCCGCTAACATCAGAGATGCGATATGCAGGCTGAGGACGTGTTCGGCTAGATATCTTCTACTGAGTGATGAAGTTACCGAGTTCGTGATTTCGAGTCCGTGTGAGAGACTTCGGATGGACCGTAGCCGAGGACATTGCAGTGCGCAGATAGAGACGCGACGTCGAAATGGACGATGATACAGACAAGCAGGATAAGAAGATCGTGCAAAATACAGACGAGCTGTTACTATACCCCGTTAAGATTAAAGGTCGGATATGCATACAGAGGCGCAGGGATGCGACCAGCTTTCGAGTAGATGTTGTATTAAGGACGCAGATGTCCAGAGAGCGAGAAAGGATTACGCCAGAGTACCAGCCTCCGTACAGTTTGGCTTAGGCGAGATCAGAAGAGACCTTGAGCAGGATTCCTTCCAGTACACTGCTGCAATAAGATTTGCACCAGGAGCCGATGTGTGATGTGCATTAAGAGGACCAGAGGTCAGCGCCTGAGATGTGCTGCTTTACGAGCAGTCATGAGGATTGACCGAGAGATGACCAAAAAAGTGCCAGAACGGAATCGTTCCTGTTAGCACACCTGACCGGGCCAATGAGCCGGTGGACTGCGTGGTTGGTAATCCACAGGGAAGATAAGGAACCAGAGGCAGAGGACGCCAGACGTGAGCAGGAGGCAAGTAGATATCTTGCGCTGCTAGCATTGGACGCACCGGCACCTTCTCGACTTTGAAGAAGGATAAACGACGGCGGTATTTATGATTTGTGATTTTGTGATTTGACTATCACGTATCCGTCACTTTGGATTTCGGTATTTTGGGCGATCTATTCACATGATTTATTCTTGATGACTGAGTTCCATGATTTTGATTTTATGCACCATGGTTGCACCTACTCGGTATTTATACCTTGCGCATAGTTATTATTCTTGAGGTATTGATTGTGATTTCATGCCTATTGTATGCCGGTGATTTGATTTACGCTTCCAGCATAGTTTTCATGTACTTTTAGTGTTTTGATTTGATTTGTGCACGCTGATGCACGCAGTTGTGAGATTTTCAATCGCAGTACACCTGATCTTGATTAAGCCATATTGTATATCGTTTCGTACCTTGGCTGCACCTGCTTATGACTTCATGAATTTCATACGGTTGATTTGATGTTGTGCATATGTTACGCACACGATTTGATTTTGCACTCGGTATAGCTTATACGTGCTTGTAGTGCATTGATATGTGTTTTGTGCACGCAGTTGCACACGTTTATGATTTTCTTTATACCTGGGTACACTTGGTGTTGCTGCTTACGCATTTGAGTTATTGCTTGGTATTTGTGCATGGGATGCACCAGTTCTATACTTCGTGCGTTTGTCGCACCAGTTTTATGTTTCTTGCGTATATCGCATCAGATTTATATTTCGTGCCTTTGTTGCACCGGATTTATATTTTGTGCACTACGGTTGCACCTGACTTCGATTTGATGTCATTCGATATGTCGATTTTGATTCTGATATTGATGTTGATTCTTGCACTTCATGCTTTTGCCTGGACTTACGCATGTTCGGCGTTTGCCATTGGATTTCGTGAATCCATACATGTTGAGTGCGCATGGTTTAGATTTTCATTCGGGCTCGATGGATGCACCGATTTGGATTTTCGCGCATGTTGGACGCATGTTTTGAGATACGATTTTGGGGCACACCAGATGCACTAAATCGAGATTCTTCGTGCATGACAGATGCACCTGTTTTGGCTGTCAGGCACACACGTTGCCTATGACAGATACTTCGTGCACACCCGTTGCACCTAGATGTGGTTTCGTGTACCTGTATGGCACATATGTGGATTTTGATTTCCGTGCGCACCAGACGTACAAGGTGGTGTTATGTGCATTTTGGGATTTATTCCTTTTGGAGCATTACATTTTTATGATATTGGATATTTGTTTTCGTACCGAGCAGGACTAGTCAGAGGACAGTACCTGGATATATTTTGCATGCATTGATAGTTATCGAAGGGATTTCCATGGAGCGAGCTATAGTCTCGGCATATATATACCTACGTGTCCGATATGACATGAAACGTTTTGAAAACAAGGAAACCCTTCTAAATTGTTTACAAAATGGCGAACCGTACCTATTAAACAAAGGATATATACGTATATAGTTATTTTCTTATGAAAGACGTCCGCCACTGTGCAGTGTTATGCGCATCGCACAACGACTTTAAAAAGATTTGGCAAGCATTTACATCAGTTATTCACATGTATAGATTGGATGTCTACATGTATAGTTCTGATCTATATCATATTGGTTTTGTATTGGATTTGACATTTGTGTCTTTACCATGACTCCGATGATTGCGGGATGCTTGACGAAGTTTGCTTTTGAGTTATCTACTCAGTACTCATGCGCATGCATTGCGCTATGATGTTTTATGTATTGATGATTTCGGAGCCCCGATGACTTGGAATTTGTATTGAAATATTTTAGTATTTGGGGGTTTAAATTTAAATTCGGGGATCGAATTTCTTTAAGGGCGGTAGATTGTAACGTTTCAAAATAATAAAATATGATTTTTGGGAATTTTTATAATTTAATATTATTTTAATGAATATTTTAATATTCTGGTATAATTAAATCCAAATAAATGGGGAAAAATTATGGAAAATTCTAAAATAGGGTATTTTATGGAATTATGCCATTTTAAAGTTTTTAAGATTAGTTATATGCTAATTTAGTGCTAATCACGATTAAAAATCGCTAATTGGATTTTTACCATTTTTGTGCAAAAATGTGCACATATCATTTTCCACACTTGTTACACTTGTGTTACATTTCTATTTCCATGGTTGTTCATTTGGGTTCACTATTGGAGTGAGAAGAAAGAAAAAAGGTTGGAATGATTATGAGAGAGAGAGACCAAGTCAACCCTCACTTTATGAACCATACTCCCATCATTATCCCCTTCTCATTCTCTCTCCTCTCCCCCTCTTTGAGCTGCGGCTGCCCCTTTCCCTCTCTCTCCTTCTTCATGAAACCCTAGATCCACAATGAAATTAACCCCAAAACCCCAATCCCACTTCACAAAACTTTCTCCCAAGTTCACTAACTACACTTTGAACCTAGCAAGGTTGGATTTGGAGGACTTTGAGAAACTCAAGAATTTTCTTGAGTTGCCAAAGGAGATATTTTCTGCACCTATTAGAGTAGTATCTCATTTCTTGTGCATCAATAATAGTTTCATATCGATATGGTGTCGTTTGGTAGATTTGTTAAACATCAAGTTAGGGTTTAGGGTTTGATCTGAAATCAAAGTGAAATTAAGGCTTGTTGTGACCTTAGAACCCCTTGTGTGATGCTAATTTGGACCCAAACCTGAACTTGATACCAGAATATGGATTTATGACACGATTTCGGAGAAAAACTCTGAATCTGTGATCGTATTTAGGAATCTGCTATCACCCCGAGACCGCAAAAATAAAACTGAGTTGACAGTGAGATGTGCAGGCACCATGGAACCACCACACCAAACCATAGCCCCTAACTCCAATTCCCGGCAGCCAATTTATTCCTTCTGGCCGCAAATTGCGGCCAGAGAAGGAGGGAACCTGTCACGACCCGCAAGGTACGGAACGCGACCGACCCTTAGATTACGAGACGTCTCAAGGCGTTCGTAAAATAAGTAAGCCGAAGCCCAGAATACAAAAACCAATTAAGATCTTTAGAGTGAAGGAAAACCAAATTATTTAGCATTTACTTCATTACCTAATCAAATTACCTTTTTAAAATAACTTTCCTTCTCCCCAAAATTCCAGCAGAATCTCATATGTAAAATCAGCCTCAAAGGTGCAAGCAGATATATATAGGAATAACAGTGCATAAGAAATAGCATGTCGACTCAAGTGAGTTCGACCCAGATATATCACAAAATAAATTCCCAAGTCTCACAATCTCACCTCTAGGTCAATATACAGTAATCCAAATAAAATAGGTACAACTGAAATGATAGTAGCAGTAGATGGAGTGTTCTAGATACAACAAATATATAAGGTGGTACAACCTGATAATAACCCACCTAAGAGCAAAAGCCTCGGGTCCAGGCAAAAGTGCAAAAGAAGCAAAAGTATCCGCCGCTACCGTGTTGACGGAGTGGACCTGCAGAAAAGCTGTGGCACAACGTGGGTGAGTTGCCAACTCGTGAGTAATAAATAACATCTACTAAGGCTATCGTATGTATGCACACAAGTATCCTGGCATCCCTAAAGTAGGTATGGCTACAAGTTCTAGCAAGTATGTATGCATCGACAAGGTGCTAGCAAGTATAATGTGTCACATGCATGTAATACAGGTATGCATGCTACATGAAGGTGCTATCAAGTATGTATGAGAATTATCCTTTCCTTTGTTTTGAAACTTTCCTTTTTAAATATCAGCGTAATATCCAAGAAATCAGTAAAAACCGTGTCCAGCAACGACAACTCAAAACGATCCAAATCCCATATATCCATGTCCGGCACCTCTGGCCTCAGCCATCCGGATGATCTACAACAAAATCCATGTCTCAAACCAGCGGCCACGGTCGGCATCCTCTGGATATCCGCCGTGCCAAATGAAGTCACCGGTAGGTAGTCCGTCCCCCAGCCAGGCTCAACGCCATCTCCTGCGATCTTCTTGCCCCGGGGTACCGTACCGGGCCCACCATGTATCCGTGACGGTTCCTCCACTCCTCGACACGGATCTCGAAAACCACAGCAACTCATGTTGGATGACACTTTACATCACTAGAAAACCGCAACTTTTTATCTTTTTAAACAGTTATCGGTTTTGAAATCTTGCGGCTTTCCCCCAAAATCCAGAAATATCATAAATCTCATGAACTCATCATAATGCATATGTCGATGATTATTAATGCTTATGGTATCAATTTGCAATGCATGGTTACACTAGGCATGAGCAGATGATACGATAACATATATGCACGAGTATTGTAATTCTTATGGTTTCATTTTAAATATTCATTTTAATATCACATTCCTAGTCAATTAACATATTTCAGATTTATAGTCATCTAGTGTTGTGACATGGCAATTACCAGGGTGTGTGTGTGTCCACATGAATAGTGCTCGTGCTACATATAAACCTGGTAATGGTGCATGTGTCCTATCATGAATTTGCATATAAGGGTATGATATGTAAATATGACTGCGGTAATATTATGCCAGTTTTATTATTATCACTCTAATGTCATAAGTACTATCAAGTTTACCAAATATCAGTTTATTAAATCTAACGGGCGACTCGCGCCATCCAAACGATCGTCCCCCGTAGAAGTTAAATCTACTCACCCATGATCCTGCGCTAAGTGTGTCCGACCACCTGCTTGCCTTTTCCTTCTGCGCTCGATGTCCCTGCCGGCGAACCTAGAATTCACAAGAGTCACCAAATAAGGAAAAATCCTGCAAAACGTGATATATCGATAACAGGATTACGCGTGCGTCGTGGGGGAGTTGGGTCCCCGTGTTCTGTATGTGTGTGTCTACTAGTCTCACCATGCTACAGTCCTCCCAAATTTATTCTGAAAAGTTCGGGTCTACAGCAGATTCAATAGAGGCCAAAAAGTCAATAAAACTGCTAAATTACGCCAAGTCGGGTAAATCGGGTGTCTTGGTGAAATCTGGGGAAATCCTCTGGTTGACTGGCCTCACTAACACCTAAAAGGGTTATTCTAACTAACACAACTTCCACTTTGCCAATAGTTTCCCTAATTCTCTCAAAATCACTACTAAACCAAGAAATACACACCAATTAGGCTAGATTACTAAAATTTTAGCAATTTAGGCTAACCATCTAATTTTAATGACACTAATAGGCTTAAACAGATTAGTTAACACCAAGAAGGGGTTCATAAAGCTACAAGCACTCTAAAATAGCTAAATCTACCATCAACACACCATTCTAGCAATAAAATTCTATTTATCACTAAAACTAGCTAATCAAGCACATAATCTACACAATATGGGAAAAGTTTAGGAGTTATACCCCCTAGGACCCTTGCAACCAACGAGAACGAGAAGAAGAAGAGAGTAGGTGCATCAAAACGTGGCTGGAATGAGCTGAACTTCACCAGAGCTGATGCTGATGTGCTGCTGTTGCTGCTGCTGTTGCTGTTACTGGGGCTGATATGGGCTGATATGGTGCTGATATGGGGCTGATATGGGCTGATATGGTGCTGATATGGGGCTGATATGGTGCTGAAATGGTGCTGATATGGTGTCCTGCCTTGGCTAATGCTGGTATGGTGCTGATATGGTGCTGATATGGGGCTGATATGGGCTGATATGGTGCTGATATAGGGCTGATATGGGCTGATATGGGGCTGATATGGGCTGATATGGTGTGGTATGGTGTTTGGTGTGGTATGGAGTTGGGAGGGGGCTGAAGGAGCAGCTGTTGCTGCTGCTGTTTTGAAGCAGAAAAGTGGCTGGAACTGATGTTTTTGTGGTGTTTGTGTTGCTGGTTTGAGTGTGAGAGAGAGTTTTAAGGTTGGGGCTGCTTGTAATGATGATGATTGGAGCTGATGGGCTATTTTGGGAGCTGGAAACTGCTGTTGCAGGGGGCTGAAAACAGAACTAGGCTGGGGCTGATGTGTGGTGCTGATTTGGGGTTGAAAAGATGAAAAATGGGGGCTGATCTGATGCAATTTGGGCTGATGTGTAGTGTGAGTGAATGAGTGAGAGAGAGGTGAAAAAGTTGTGAAAAGAGTGAGGAGACTTAACCTTAATTCATCATGACCCATCACACCCCATCTCTCTCTCTCTCAAGTCAACCTTAAACACTCCAAAACCCCATGGTCAAAGCCAACCATCTCCAACTAAGCTAATTAGCTTTAAACAACCCTATTAACTTAACTAGGGACCTAACCAACCATGGTCAAATTAAACATAGCTAACCTACAAGCCCAAATGTGTGGCAACCATAGTCTTAACCCTAGTTATCGTGCACAAGTGTGTGTGGTTGCGATAAAATTTCACAAAAATAACCATAAATCTAGATAAATTACTACAAACCCGCTTTGGTAAACATTTTACCAAAACCCCCAAATTAACACTTAATTATCACTAACCCTAAAACTCAAGTGTTACAGTCTTCCCCCCTTAAGAAAATTCGTCCCCGAATTTTAAAATATGCGACCAAGCGTACCTTCGAAAAGATAAGGAAATTTCTTCCGCATCTCTCCCTCGGCCTCCCAAGTGACCTCCTCACTGCTCGGGCTGCGCTATAGAACTTTCACGAACGGCAGGACCTTTGATCGAAGCTTCTTCATTTGCCGATCCGAAATCTCAACTGGCTCCATGGCAGATGAAAGGTCGGGCTCGAGCTGAACTGTCTGATGCTGAATCGTGTGGGAAGGGTCATGAAGATAACGGCGTAGCATCGATACGTGGAAGACGGGATGCACATCTAAGAAACTGGGTGGGAGAGCCAAACGATAAGCAACAGTGCCGACACGCTCGAGGATCTCGAAGGGACCTACGAATCTAGGGCTAAGCTTCCCTTTTCGCCCAAAACGCATCACGCCCTTCATCGGAGAGACTTTCAGAAAAACATGGTCTCCAACTACGAACTCTAGTCTGCGACGGCGCCTGTCTGCATAGGATTTCTGTCTGCTCTGAGCTGCTCTCATCCGGTCTCGAATCAACTGTACTTTTTCGGTCGTCTCCTGCATAACCTGTGGTCCGAAGATACTGCTCTCGCTCAACTCGGTCCAACAAATGGGCGATCTACATCTCCTCCCATACAACGCCTCGAAAGGTGCCATCTGGATAGTATCCTGGAAGCTGTTGTTATAGGAGAATTCCACTAGAGGTAAATGACGGTCCCAGCTACCGCCGAAGTCTAAAACGCACGCTCTGAGCATGTCCTCGAGAATCTGAATGGTCCGCTCTGACTGTCCATCTGTCTGCGGATGAAATGCTGTGCTGAAACTCAAACGAGTGCCCAAAGCCTCCTGAAGTCTCTGCCATAGTCGACTGGTAAACTGGGTGCCTCGATCTGACACGATACAAGTCGGTACACCAAGTAGCCGCACGATCTCGTCAACGTAGAGCTGAGCTTACTGAGCGAAGATGAAAGTGGTCTTCACTGGTAGGAATTGAGCCGTTTTCGTCAATCTATCCACGATCACCCAGATGGAGTCGTACCCTCGACTGGTCCTGGGTAGACCCACAACGAAGTCCATCGAAATCTGCTCCCATTTCCACTCTGGAATGGGTAACGGCTGTAGCTCTCCTGCGGGACTCTAGTGCTCGGCCTTGACTTGCTGACAAGTCAGGCATCTCGATATGAACTCCGCAATGTTTCTCTTCATTCCGTCCCACCAGTAGGTCTCTCTCAAATCATGGTACATCTTGGTGGAACCGGGGTGGACACTATATGCCGATCGGTGTGCCTCCTCAAGGATATCGCGCCGCAATCCCTCAACATCCGGTACGCACAGTCTAGATCCAAATCGTAAAATCCCCTGATCATCAATCATGAACTCGGAAAATCTGCCCTGTCCCATCTGTGCCATGATCTCTGAACAACGGTCATCGCTGCGCTGTGCGTCATATTACGGTCAAGCAACTGTGGGCGCGCACTAACATGCGCGAGCTGTCCTCCTGTCGGAATGAACTCGAACTCGACTCGGCTGTCGCATAGAATCTGCCAATCCGCTGACGTCTGCCTCTGCACTGCGCGCAAATAGGATAGACTACCCCCGGGCCTCCTGCTCAAAGCATCTTCTACAACATTCGCCTTGCCCGGGTGGTATAAGATCTCACAGTCATAGTCCTTCACCAACTCCATCCAACGACGTTGTCTGAGGTTCAGGTCTCGCTGCTGAAATATGTATTTTAAGCTATTATGGTCTGTGAATATTTGGCACGACTCGCCATATAGGTAATGTCGCCATATCTTCAGTGCAAAGACCACTGCAGCCATCTCCAAATCGTGAGTTTTTTGTTCGTGCTTCTTCAACTGCCGAGAAGCATAAGCGATCACCCGGCCATGTTGCATCAATACGCATCCTAATCCCACTCGCGAAGCATCACAGTAGACCACAAATCCGCCTGATCCCGAAGGCAAAGATAATACTGGCGCCGTAGTCAAACACGTCCGCAGCTGCTGAAGACTGCGCTCGCACTCCTCCGTCCAAACGAAAGGAACTCCCTTCCGGGTCAGACCGGTCAAGGGCGCAGCTATACGGGAGAAGTCCTGAACAAAACGCCTGTAGTAGCCTGCCAGGCCTAGAAAACTACGGATCTCGGTAACCGATGTAGGTTGGGGCCACTGCTGAACGGCCTCAATCTTCTTCGGGTCCACACAAATTCCATCTCTCGTAATCACGTGACCCAAGAATCCGACGCTGTCCAGCCAGAATGCGCACTTGGAGAACTTTGCGAACAGCTGGTGCTCCCTCAGAGTCTGTAACGTAATCCGCTGGTGCTGCTCGTGCTCCTCTCGGCTCTGGGGGTACACCAAAATATCGTCGATGAACACGATAATGAATAAGTCAAGGTACGGCCTGAATGTACGGTTCATCAAATCCATAAATGCTGCGGGGGCGTTGGTGAGTCCTAACGACATCACCAGAAACTCATAGTGGCCATAGCGTGTACGGAAGGCTGTCTTCGGTATATCCTCCTGTCGGACTTGCACCTGGTGGTATCCTGATCGTAAGTCGATCCTCGAAAAATAACCCGCGCCCTGGAGCTGGTCGAACAAATCATCAATACGCGGCAACGGATATCTGTTCCGAACGGTCACCTTGTTCAGCTGGAGATAGTCGATACATAAGCGCAAACTTCTGTCCTTCTTCTTAACAAACAGGACCGGAGCACCCCACGGAGAAACACTGGGTCGAATAAGTCCCTTATCCAGCAAATCTTGCAGCTGAACCTTCAACTCTCTAAGTTCCGCCGGGGCCATCCGATAAGGCGGTATAGAAATAGGCCCCGAGCCAGGAATCAAATCAATACAGAACTCGACATCGCGCTCAGGTGGCAGTCCTGGCAGCTCATCAGGGAAAACATCGGGGAACTCGCATGCAATCGGAACCTGGTCCAATGGAACATCCGTAGCTCTGGTATCACATACACAGGCTAGAAATCCCCGACATCCCTTCCTCATCAGCTGACCAGCGCGAAGGGAAGAAATCAAAATGTGAGGGGCGGCACCACGGTCCCCCTGCACGACAAAAGCTGACTCGCCGGGAAAACAAAACCTAACTGTCTTCTCGCGGCAGTCCACCGTCGCATAGCACGTGGCTAACCAATCCATGCCCAAAAGAATGTCGAAGTCCAACATCTCTAGAACGATCAAGTCGACAGGAAACTCTCGCTCGCCAATACGAACGGTACATGATCGGAATACGTGCCTAGAAACAAAAGACTCTCCCACCGGAGTGGTCACAACAAGCGGCTGATCAAGCAAACCGGACTCTCTACCTAAACTCGGCACGAAGTGGGTGGAAACGTAAGAGTGCGTGGATCCGGGATCGAACAATACGTGTGCATCAATAGAACATACTGATAGGGTACCTGTAACGATGGCATTGGATGCCTGCGCATCCTGGGGTGTCAATGCAAAAACTCGGGCCTGACCTCCTCCAATAGCGGGCTGACCTCGGCCTCGGCCTCCTCGTCCCCTCTGGATCGGTGCGCCGCGCCCACGACCTCTGGGTGCGCCTAACTGGCGTGGAGCATTGCCTGTGGCAGGTAGTAGAGCTCTCTGAGGAGGGGCGGTGATGGAGGTAGAGTCAAATGCGGAACTGTCGCCGCACCCTGTCGCCTCACTGGACAATCTCTAATACGATGGTGCAGACTCCCGCACCTAAAGCACCCTGGCGACGACTGCTGACCCTGTGTATACGATCCGTACAACTGACCTCGTCCGAACCCTCTACCGGCCCTATCTCTCGGAATGAATCTGGCATGCTGCCTCTGATCTGGTGTGCCGGTACGAATCCTCTTCGGCCCCGGAACGGCCGACGTCGCTGAAATACGTGTCTCCATCCGCAATGTTGTATCCATAGCTGCCGAATAGGTATCGAAATGCTGAGCGCCAATGGCAAGATATAGCTGGGCATCCAGTCCCTGTATGAACCTCTTCACTCTTTTCGCTTCGGTATCTACCAGGTACGGGGCATATCGGGACAACTGCGTAAACTGAACGTCATACTCAGACACCGTCATCCCAGGTGTCTTGACCAAGGCCTCGAAACTTCGAGCTCTGGCGTCGCGAATGCTCTCCGGAAGGAAACGGGCAAGGAAAACTGCTGTGAACTCGGTCCAGGTCATGGGCGGTAGACCTGCAGCTCGACCTCTCAGAACTGACTCCCACCATATCTGTGCGAGACCCTCTAGTCGGAAACTCGCAAGCTCTACCCAGCGATCATCGGAACATCTCAGCGAACGGCAGATCCTGGCCAAGCTATCAAGGAACGTCTGTGGGTCCTCTGCTGCATCGGTACCCGTAAAGACTGGAGGTCTCAGCCTCATGAACTCCTGTAGTGAAACCGGAATGGTCGCGGTGGTAGTAGTAGGAGCAGGTATCATAGTGGTCTGGGATGTAGTAGGTACGTCCTCCGGCCTCGGTGCACGACCGGCTGCGACTAGGGATCCTACCATCTGACGTAGCTCCTGCATACTCCCCATCATCTGACGCAACTCCTCCATACCAGTCTCAAGCCTATCCATACGGCTGGGGAAGGTGGATCGGTCTGTCCCTGTGGCGTAGGCATGCCACCCTGCTCAGTCCTAGTCTCGGATGAGCCAGCTCGAATCTCGTCTCGGGCAGCAGCCCTCTGTGCTCTGGTAGCCCTCTGTGGCATAGCGACTGGTAGAGGAAACAGGACAATGAGAACAGCGCAAGAGAATTACAGGATACATGGAATCGAAGAAGAAATTCTCAAGCAAGCATGTCCTAAAGTCACCTAAGCGGAGTATCGCATCGCAAGTATGCCGCGGACATACGCACTCTACGTTACTCTGCTTAAGTCACTTACTCCATCTACTAAGGGTCATCCTTCACTCAGAAAGGTGGAACCTATGCTCTGATACCAACTTTGTCACGACCCGCAAGGTACGGAACGCGACCGGCCCTTAGATTACGAGACGTCTCAAGGCGTTCGTAAAATAAGTAAGCCGAAGCCCAGAATACAAAACCCAATTAAAATCTTTAGAGTGAAGGAAAACCAAAATATTTAGCATTTACTTCATTACCTAATCAAATTACCTTTTTAAAATAACTTTCCTTCTCCCCAAAATTCCAGCAGAATCTCACATGTAAAATCAGCCTCAAAGGTGCAAGCAGATATATATAGGAATAACAGTGCATAAGAAATAGCATGTCGACTCAAGTGAGTTCGACCCAGATATATCACAAAATAAATTCCCAAGTCTCACAATCTCACCTCTAGGTCAATATACAGTAATCCAAATAAAACAGATACAGCTGAAATGATAGTAGCAGTAGATGGAGTGTTCTAGATACAACAAATATATAAGGTGGTACAACCTGATAATAACCCACCTAAGAGCAAAAGCCTCGGGTCCAGGCAAAAGTGCAAAAGAAGCAAAAGTATCAGCCGCTACCGTGCTGACGGAGTGGACCTGCAGAAAAACTGTGGCACAACGGGGGTGAGTTGCCAACTCGTGAGTAATAAATAACATCTACTAAGGCTATCGTATGTATGCACACAAGTATCCTGGCATCCCTAAAGCAGGTATGGCTACAAGTTCTAGCAAGTATGTATGCATCGACAAGGTGCTAGCAAGTATAAATGTGTCACATGCATGTAATACAGGTATGCATGCTACATGAAGGTGCTATCAAGTATGTATGAGAATTATCCTTTCCTTTGTTTTGAAACTTTCCTTTTTAAATATCAGCGTAATATCCAAGAAATCAGTAAAAACCGTGTCCAGCAACGACACCTCAAAACTATCCAAATCCCATATATCCATGTCCGGCACCTCTGGTCTCAGCCATCCGGCTGATCTACATCAAAATCCATGTCTCAAACCAGCGGCCACGGTCGGCATCCTCTGGATATCCGCCGTGCCAAATGAAGTCACCGGTAGGTAGTCCGTCCCCCAGCCAGGCTCAACGCCATCTCCTGCGATCTTCTTGCCCCGGGGTACCGTACCGGGCCCACCATGTATCCGTGACGGTTCCTCCACTCCTCGACACGGATCTCGAAAACCACAGCAAACTCATGGTGGACAACACTTTACATCACTAGAAAACCGCAACTTTTTATCTTTTTAAACAATTATCAGTTTTGAAATCTTGCGGCTTTCCCCCAAAATCCAGAAATATCATAAATCTCATGAACTCATCATAATGCATATGTCGATGATTATTAATGCTTATGGTATCAATTTGCAATGCATTGTTACACTAGGCATGAGCAGATGATACGATAACATATATGCACGAGTATTGTAATTCTTATGGTTTCATTTTAAATATTCATTTTAATATCACATTCCTAGGCAATTAACATATTTCAGATTTATAGTCATCTAGTGTTGTGACATGGCAATTACCAGGGTGTGTGTGTGTCCACATGAATAGTGCTCGTGCTGCATATAAACCTAGTAATGGTGCATGTGTCCTATCATGAATTTGCATATAAGGGTATGATATGTAAATATGACTGCGGTAATATTATGCCAGTTTTATTATTATCACTCTAATGTCATAAGTACTATCAAGTTTACCAAATATCAGTTTATTAAATCTAACGGGCGATTAGCGCCATCCAAACGATCGTCCCCGTAGATGTTAAATCTATTCACCCGTGATCCTGCGCTAAGTGTGTCCGACAACCTGCTTGCCTTTTCCTGCTGCGCTCGAAGTCCCTGCCGGCGAACCTAGAATTCACAAGAGTCACCAAATAAGGAAAAATCCTGCAAAACGTGATATATCGATAACAGGAATACGCGTGCGTCGTGGGGGAGTTGGGTCCCCGTGTTCTGTATGTGTGTGTCTACTAGTCTCACCATGCTACAGTCCTCCCAAATTTATTCTGAAAAGTTCGGGTCAACAGCAGATTCAATAGAGGCCAAAAAGTCAATAAAACTGCTAAATTACGCCAAGTCGGGTAAATCGGGTGTCTTGGTGAAATCTGGGGAAATCCTCTGGTTGTCTGGCCTCACTAACACCAAAAAGGGTTATTCTAACTAACACAACTTCCACTTTGCCAATGGTTTCCCTAATTCTCTCAAAATCACTACTAAACCAAGAAATACACATCAATTAAGCTAGATTACTAAAATTTTAGCAATTTAGGCTAACTATCTAATTTTAATGACACTAATAGGCTTAAACAGATTAGTTAACACCAAGAAGGGGTTCATAAAGCTACAAGCACTCTAAAATGGCTAAATCTACCATCACCACACCATTCTAGCAATAAAATTCTATTTATCACTAAAACTAGCTAATCAAGCACATAATCTACACAATATGGGAAAAGTTTAGGAGTTATACCCCCTAGGACCCTTGCAACCAAGGAGAAGGAGAAGAAGAAGAGAGTAGGTGCATCAAAACGTGGCTGGAATGAGCTGAACTTCACCAGAGCTGATGCTGATGTGCTGCTGTTGCTACTGCTGTTGCTGTTACTGGGGCTGATATGGGCTGATATGGTGCTGATATGGTGCTGATATGGGGCTGATATGGGCTGATATGGTGCTGATATGGGGCTGATATGGGCTGATATGGTGCTGATATGGTGTGCTGCCTTGGCTGATGCTGGTATGGTGCTGATATGGGGCTGATATGGGCTGATATGGTGCTGATATGGTGCTGATATGGTGTGGTATGGTGTGAGGTGTGGTATGGAGTTGGGAGGGGGCTGAAGGAGCAGCTGTTGCTGCTGCTGTTTTGAAGCAGAAAAGTGGCTGGAACTGATGTTTTTGTGGTGTTTGTGTTGCTGGTTTGAGTGTGAGAGAGAGTTTTAAGGTTGGGGCTGCTTGTAATGATGATGATTGGAGCTGATGGGCTGTTTTGGGAGCTGGAAACTGCTGTTGCAGGGGGCTGAAAACAGAGCTAGGCTGGGGCTGATGTGTGGTGCTGATTTGGGGTTGAAAAGATGAAAAATGGGGGCTGATCTGATGCAATTTGGGCTGATGTGTAGTGTGAGTGAATGAGTGAGAGAGAGGTGAAAAAGTTGTGAAAAGAGTTAGGAGACTTAACCTTAATTCTTCATGACCCATCACACCCCATCTCTCTCTCTCTCAAGTCAACCTTAAACCCTCCAAAACCCCATGGTCAAAGCCAACCATCTCCAACTAAGCTAATTAGCTTTAAACAACCCTATTAACTTAACTAGGGACCTAATCCACCATGGTCAAATTAAACATAGCTAACCTACAAGCCCAAATGTGTGGCAACCATAGTCTTAACCCTAGTTATCGTGCACAAGTGTGTGTGGTTGCGATAAAATTTCACAAAAATAACCATAAATCTAGATAAATTACTACAAACCCGCTTTGGTAAACTTTTTACCAAAAACCCCAAATTAACACTTAATTATCACTAACCCTAAAACTCAAGTGTTACAGAACCGTCTCGATTATGGTGCATGGCCCAATTTCCTGTGTTCTTGACCCTGGGTATGTCTAGTTTTGACTGATTCCAGTTAGGGTAAAATCTGGGTTGATTTACTTGAGTTGGCGTATGATTTACGACTTGTTTTAGCATGGATTTTGGTATTTGGTTATTCGTTTCTGTTGGGTGGCGTTTGGACGTCAACGACAAGTGGATATTGATCGTGTTTAATGCGAGACGATAGGTTTTTACCTATGCGAGTAGCGTGTGCTATTTTGGTTTCCGATGTGATTTTCATGTGCTTTAGCGTTGTGATATACTTGTAGGTACCCTACGTGATGTTGAGGCGAAGAAGATGAAGATGGCGACATCGGCATCGGCATACGAGAAGCAAGGTGAGTAGATTTATATCTACGGCGAGAAGTCGGGTGGATGGCGTATAGCACCCCCGCAGTCCGTTGT
Organism: Agapanthus africanus; assembly: GCA_030015575.1. Lineage (NCBI taxonomy): Eukaryota > Viridiplantae > Streptophyta > Magnoliopsida > Asparagales > Amaryllidaceae > Agapanthus > Agapanthus africanus. The sequence continues at coordinate 234,783,571 of JASDDO010000008.1, read as the reverse complement.
GTGTATACAAATACGTATACACACATATATTTATTATGTGTTGTTAGGATTATTGATGGTGATAATGGAATTATTGATGATAAGGATGTATTGGTTTAGTAGTGCGAAACCCAAGAGTAGTGGGTGCACTCACACATACACGTACACATATACTTGCATACATTCTTTCATTTATCTGTGCGCAAATGGATGTGTGTATATCTACACATGGGTATGGGACTATGTGTTCATATACGGGATTGAGGATGATACGTGGGATTTGAGATGAGTCGATGAGGTTTGTTTGAGGCCGTGAGATTCGGCGATATGACAGAGTTCCTATTTGAGATGTGATATGATGGTAGTGATACCTGTTATGTGATGAGATAATGTGATATCGACTCAGATTTAGGTCGTTTTCATACCCCTCCCGATTGACTTGATTGTTGGCTCCGTAGTTCGCATAGTAGGCTTTAGACTAGACCCGAGTCATACCTATTTCAAAACTAACGAATCGGGGATATTTTAAAGATAGGCAAAAAGGATTCTACGGATATTTTCAAACGACGCATCTTTTCTTAAAACACCGTAGCCCTTATTTTACCAAAAACCCTGATTCGTCTTATTTCAAAAGGCAAGGCTGCATGATATATTTATTGAGATAGATTCTTTACTGTTGCGTTGATTATTCGATTCCGCATATTCATGCTATTTGCATTGCATTGCTTATGTTTATTGATATATATATTACAGTCATGCTGTTAGGACACCAGCACCATTATCGATGATGTGTATGTTCCACGTACACTTGTTTGCAGGCTCACACACTTCATCATCGATAATTGCCATGTCATTACACCGCAGTACTGTTGCATTCAAGATATGATTCTTGCATGACAGACTGATATGCTTACCTCTCTTTTACAAGTCACATACATCATGCTTTCTGATTATACGCATTAAGAGTTGCTGTTTCTATGATATTTCTGGATTTGGGAACCGTGTGTATTTCAAAAGAGAATATGTCATTGCTTTAAAAACCCGGTTACCCTTGATATGATATTTCAGTGCGTCCACCATGTGTTTTCTCGGTGCTGAGAGCGACATGTGAAACCCAATTCGAGGAGTGGACGAGCCGATTACGGGTACATGGTGGACCCGGTATGGTTCCCGTCGGCAAGATGATCGAAGGACTTTGCCGATTGAGCCTGGAGGCGGGCGAGTACCTACCGGTGATTGGTTGGACCTGGCGGTTATCCGGAGGATATCGACCAGAGTCGATAGATGGATATGGGCGTACTGCTGGGGCCGAAGGCCGATTCCGCAGACGGAGCCGTGGGCTGTTCCAGACAGACGGAGCCCGATATATGAGGATTTACGTGCCGATGCTGGGCACAGTTTTCATGATGTTTTCGAGTTTCGATGCTGGGCACTCCGGTTCCATGATTTTGACGTGTCGCGAGGGACACAGGGGGTTTTTATCCTCATATTTCCATGCATATGCTGATGATATTAACATGCATGATGGTTATTGTCTTTGGGTGACGAGTGGACGGGATCCACGTGCATGCAGATTGATTTCATTGTTTATACCTCACATTTATGATTTGCTATTCCCTGAGGCACTGGCACGAGCACTTGGCACTACACTCATGTATAGAGATTACATTGCCAGTTTAGCATGCTTCAGACTTATTCATATTGAGGTTTATTTATATCTGATTGTATTGACCTAGGATGGGTCATACATTCGATCTCTGCTTGTAGATATTTTCTATTCACGAGTTAGCAACTCACCCCCATTGTGCCACTGTCCTTGCAGGTTTTTACCGTACAGATTCAATAGCGGCATTTCTGGCACAATTCTTACATATGGGTGACTTGCTTGAGTAGGTGGGTTCTCTTGTATCAGAACCGCCACTATTCCTGTATTATTCATTGTATCTACAAATTCCATCAACCAAAACTTGTGTATTATTTCGACCTTAGAGTCGCGCTTGTAGTATTATGGTTTTCTGGCTATTTTGAGTCTCTTTTTTTGGGTTTTGATCCTCGCCCTTTGGCGTTGTATATTATTATTGCTTACGTGGTTGTGACCGTCGATTGACGAAGAGCTAGCTCCCGCTTGGGGATGCCTTTTATCATTTCATATATATTATTCTTGTTGTACCCCGTTTGGGGCCAGTTTTTACAAAGGAAACTCTGCCGAAATTTTCAGAAAAGACTACACATTTTTAAAATGCATTTCGGCTTAGTTATTTGAAAACGTTGATTTCAAACATGCTTTCTCTATTTTATTAAAAACCAGTTTCTTTATTTACTCCTTAAATGGTTTTAGATTTCTGGGCTTTTGGCTTACTTGGATCAGATGGAGTCCTATAGACTTCATAGGATTCAAGATCTAGTCACGTGCTCTTTCGGGTCGTGACACTATGCCTTGACACAGTCAACAAACGCAGCACTAATTCTAAGTACTACTCGTAGGAAATGACAGAGGGCTACGGCTGGTTTTTGGCGAAAAACCTTTAATGTAATGAACTTGATATCATTGAAAGAACCGAGCAGTTTTTGAAAAAGGAGTGATTTAAGCTCCACAATTTTAAAACGAGTGGTTTTGTAGAAAACCATGGTTTTGAAGAAAACTGAGTAGTTTATAGTCACGTAAACTTTTGTCAAAGAGGTCACTCCCTGTGAAGGGATCTCGGCTCTTTCTTCATCGAATGAGGTGCAGGATATTCCTAACTGAATATCATGATGCAGAGCAAAAGAATCGACTATAGTGACTTTATTAACATGACATAAACTTTATCTCAAGAGGTCACCCCCCATAAAGGGATCTCGACACTTACTTTGTCGAATGAGGTGCTGGATATTCATAACCGAATACCGCTATACAAAGCAAAAGGAAACGTCTGTAATAAAAGTTTTCAAAAATCGGTTCCAACAACATCATTTAGGTTTATTTTCCTTGCATTAATCAGAATTTATGCAGTCCCATCAATTAATCCATATCACACCAGAAAAGAAAAGATACAATGTACGTATATGCCATCCGCATTCGCCACGGGACCCCATCAATCACCGTTAGGTTACATAACTAACGATAGAGCGGGGACTGGACTAGCGCGGATGCAAAACATATACAACATCTACTAGTATATATAAATATATATATATAGCATTCATCCCTTGCATGATATAAGCAACATCATAGAAAAGCTATAAGCAACACAGAATAACGTATAATCTAGGAGCCCTGGGTTTCCTTTCAGTCGCAAATGAAACCCGACGTTCCCCGGTCGTGTGGATAGACTGTGCAATATACAACCAAGACCCCTACGAGTGCGGCAAGTTACCCGCCCATCCCAGAAGTGAGGCAACCCCAATCACCAAATTGAATGGGCCACCCAGCACTTCACGGAATCCGGTAACTTGAGCACCCCACCGTGGGTCATTCTGTACCCCTTATGAGTGTGGCAAATAGCCTACAAATTCTAGAGTTAAGCCCCCTCCGTCTCAATGCCATAAGATGCGGGCACGTTGCCATCTAGAACCCGGCTATTCGAGCACTCCACCGCAGCGTAATTCTAGTAGAGAAAAGAAAAGTATATATACAATGGCGACATCGACCTCAACCCGGTCGTGCCCCAATAAAAGAATATACAATCTGGCAGAGACGGCTGTCCACATATCGGACGCTCGCCCCGCAATACTAAATATGCAAATGAATCTGAAATGTACTGCAATCATTGTCCTTCCACAATATTAGCACAACACCGAACATCCACGCGAATATCATGTTCGCAAGCCCGTCTAATTGAACATATAGCAACTGTTAGTTGTATGTATGCCATAGAGGCCATTATTGTAAATATGATGTATATTATAGTGGATGCTTGGACATATATAGAGAGGACTTTCTTGCTCGTCATGATAGTATGCTATCCGGTTGCTCTTTATCTTAACATGTATACTTCTCTCTTGATACTGTCTTATGATTACATGTCGGTAAAGCCCTTAGGATGTGTACTTGACTACCAGGATTGTGATGCAGATCATACTAGTGGGGCCATGATAGTCCATAAGTTCATCCTTTAATGTTCCTAGTCGTGGGTGTGTCGAGACGGGGCATCGATATACCAGAGTAGAATAGCATATACGCTTCTCGACCCATAAGATGGGCGATGGATGATCCAATACCCATTGGTGTTTGACATCAGAGATGGTATACGGGTGCTCAGTGTAGACTGGGTACACTGGACGGACTCGCCGAGAACTCCCAGTTGGTATTATACCTATCGTCAGATAGCAGTTCTATGGTGACACTGGTACATGTTAGTCTGTAGACCCGAGATCTTCATATATTCTTGTATGATTCCCACCGTGCTTTGATTTCCACCTTACCATATTCAAGAGGACGTGCAAAATGGTTGTTTTTGGGGACAGTCCTGAGTCACATGGAGGCAATAAGCGATAGGAGGTGTTTCGACTCTGCCGGTATTAGGGGTTGATGTTGCGCTGTGCTCGATTGGGCATAACAGGGAAGTCCCTGGGCAGGGCTGATTTAGAGATTTACTGGTAAGTGTTATCACTAGTTTCTCAACCCGTTATGAGCCTCATATCGGAAAGACTTATCGGTTATTGGGGTCTGACGTTTACCACCCCTAGCTGGATATGCGACATATCAGACGAGGAGACCAGACTGTACGATAGTGTTACTGACAGGATTTACAAGAGCTAGAGCGGGCTTGCATGTTGATGTTCTGATCGTTGAATACCCGGGTAGCTGTTACGTCCAGCTAGTACTGCTGACGGCTTGTGGGTGCTTGATGTGATCATCACCTACTGCCGGCGTATTGACGAGTCTTTAGAGTCCTACATAGAGGTTTTACTGGCTCAGGAAAAATGAAGTAGGAGCACATATTTGATATGTGCCGGACCGAAAATAATGCGCGTATGTGATACCGTATTCTATTCTCGCGATATTTGTATCGGACGGTTATATGTGATATAGCCGGGTTATTGAATCAAGTGTTGATTCGATAAGTTAGTACATTTAATATCAGTCGGTTATAAGTGATATAGCCGGATTATTAAATCAAGTGTTGATTTGATAATTTAGTGTATAATTGTAAATTTGATATACAAATTTACATTAAATAATATTAGCTCACTGAAGCATTTATTATTCTCACATGTGCACACTTAATATATATGTGATATATATTAATTGTGTTTTATTTTGTATCATGGTTGTTGATACACACTACATGGGTGTATGAGACTTGCACCATACTAATTATAATGTTGGGTTTTAGTATTTAAAGAAATTCGAAATTAGTGGAAAATAGATCACATGCATGAAGCTTCATGATCCTTGTGGATACATTGACTTAGTCCACTAATTTTTTTTTACTTAAGATATTTATTAACCTAACCATTATAATTTATCCATGGTTATGTCTCAACATGAGTTAGTATATGATACAAACTCACCCATTGTTCATTCTCTCACCTCATTAGTTCATTCTCATCTCTTGAGCTCATCTTCTTCGTCCTTGAGCAAAAGCTTGCTAGGGTTTTCTAAAGCGAGAAACTATTGTGAGAAAAATAAAACTAAAGTGAGCCCACTTCCTACTTAATCATCCTATATTAGATTAGCACTTCAGTATAGGGTGTTAACTTCACTAATCTCTCATTAGTGAAGTAGTAGTTTCAGTTAATGTCTCCTCGACGTAGATCATCTTCGGCCTCGAAGACTTCAAGCAAGATCGTTCTTTTCACCTTGAGAAGCCATGCAAGAGTCCGGGACTTGGATCGCAATGAAGGGACTTCAACTCGGAGCTTTAGAAGCGAAGGACCGGTCTACAAAGGTTGTATTCTGCAAACACATAGATGTGAAGTAGTTTACTTTGTGTTTCGTATGACTCTCTAGTTATCGATTTTAGTTTAGGGTTCTTTAAAACGGCAAAATTTTGAAAATTGCATGGACGATGCCTCCCGAAACCTTGCTGTCGTTCATAAGAACCCTACAGTGGTATCAGAGCCTACCGAGAGAATTAGACGGATTGTGTTAGATTACGAAACCGAAACTACTTCGAAACATAAAACATTAAAACCTGCATTCTGTTGATTTTTATATGAGCTTTAAAATTTTTTCAAACAACTGCAAAATGATATTTGGGACTTTAGATGAACACAGAAGATGTTTGAACCCAAACGGCAGGATTTTGGCCGAGCCCATACATGCAAAATCCGAGCAGGCCGGCCCCATGTAGGAATTCTGGGTTCAAAATTTTTTTGTGGTCTGGTCTCTTTGTTTTGGTGTTTCAGGTGTTGTTTGTTTTTGCTAATTTTTCATGTGATGTTAACATACTGCAATTTCAACTCGGAGTATTTCGTAGTCGTAATTCTAACTATTTTCTGGTTATTTTAGACGGTGTTAAAAAGTTCGAACGGATATCAAATACCCACCTTTTCCCTTACCGGAAAATTTTCCAATAGTTAGATTTTTTCCGTAGTTAAAAAGCATTCAATATCTTGCAAGTTATTCGATGGACCCTCTAAAAGAACGAAACCCTAACTCGATTGTTTGACTGTCAGAACCGCCACTAAACCTAGGGCTTGTGGTGCTTCAGCGGTGCCACATGTGAGGCCATGGTTAACCCTTCTACGGCTGGTTCATTGGTACTGTGGCATGTGCTGAATAATTTTAAACTACGCTCAAGTGTTGAGCTTCTTGGGTAATTTTGGTTTTTTGTTGATTCGATCGGATTGTTTAACATCGTCTAGCTTTTTCTGCGACCGTAAGTGTAAAATGTGGTGTATCGCCGGTTTCGTTGCTATATGTCAACGACAATTGGGATACGCATATTTAATTACGTTGATGACATATGATGTTATGTGTTGCTGTGATATGTTATATTGGATCGTCACGTTTTGAATAGCCGAGGGTTTTATGTGAGATGAGAGTTTTTATTTTCATTCATGTAAAATTCAATGTATGTAATATTCTTTTATTGGGGCACATCCAGGTTGAAGAAGATGTCACCGTTTATGTATATTATTTACTTTTCTGTATTAGGATAGTCCCAAGAAGGGGAGCACAAGTAACCGGGTTCTAGAGTCCAGTGGGAGACCAACTCGAGGAGTCGAGTCCGGGTCTCCTAACTCTAGAATTATAAGGGTTGCTTGCCGCTCTTGGAGGTGTCTAGGGATGTGGGTTTAGCTATTCATCGCGATCGTGGAATCCGTGTTTTATACAAGCTCAAAATAAAACACGGACCTCCTTGAATATCCAATATTTTATATGTTTCTTCTGCTGCTCTGTGATGTGATCACTGTGGATTCTTAGACGAATGGATATACATTATATATGAGATATATAGTTGACGTTGCTTACGTTTTGCACCCGCGCTAGTCCCGTCCCGGTATGCCATTAGTTAAGTAACGTAACGGTGCATAACGGGACACTGAGGCGAATGCAGATGGCATAAGCGTACATTGTATTTTCGTTTCATTTTCTGTGATGCTTAGGAAGCTTAAATGATGGGAATTCATTAATATGATTAATGAAAGAAAAAGAAACCTAAAAGATGTTGTAGAATCAAAATTTTCAATGAAAAAAAGGGTAGCTACAGTTTTTGCTTTGCATAGTGATATATATGAAATATCCCGCACCTTATTCGATAAGAAAAGAGCCGAGATCCCTTCATCGGGAGTGAATTCTTTAGCAAAACTGGCAGATGCTACAACACTCGGTTTGTCTTTTGATTGCTGTTGGAGTTTTTGCTTTGTATAGTGATATATGTGATATATCCCGCACATTATTCGATGAGGAAAGAGCCGACAACCCTTAACCTGGAATGACCTCTTTAGCAAAACTAGTAAAAGCCTAAAAAAACACTCCTTTATCAAAATTCACTCGATTCTACAACGATATCAAGTTCATTACGCAAAAGGTTTTCAGAAAAACCTGTCGTTGCCCTCCGTCATTTCAGATAAGTACTACTTAGTATTCGTGCTACGTTTGTATGTCTATGGTATTGCCCCGGCCAATAATCTAAGGCCAAACGCGGAATAACAACTTTTTCATAAAATAGCTCTAACATAGACTGTAACCCGGATCGTGCCATTAACACTAAATTAGCAATCTGTAAAATGATAGAATGGCTATACCAATCGATCCGTGTCCTTCGGGCTTTAGCTATCATCCCACGCTCCTCACGGCATCTCTGATCTCCTGTCTCCTCGTCGGGGTGGCACCACGTCAACGGAACTTTATACGGGCTCCCGCCTCTAAACCGAGGCAACTCAGACATGAAGTTTGCTAACCGACATGTGCAAGATTGAAGTAGAGATGGTGTAGAATAATTTGTCTCAAGGCACCCAAGCCATTGGGTGGAAGTAAATTAAAGTTGCCATTTAGGGTGATGAAATTAGCTTGGAAAAAATGTAAATGAATCAATTTTATCTCATGATTAGGCTCGGCCAGTGAAGAGGGGGGCTGAAAATGTGTGCTCGGCCATGAGGTGGAGGGGGTGAGCACATCCAAGTAAAGGTTACCATAAGATTAATATCTATACATAATATCTATGCAAAATATCCTTCAAGCAAACAAAACCATTTAATGCAAATGGTGACTCATTAAACACCTCATCTCACTCTAGAATTCCAGCAGCTTCTGGAGCCCTTCTAGAGCCAAAGAAAACCCCCTCCCTTTATAAAAGTAACATTTGCAAATAAACCCCTTCACAACTAAGAAATTCAGCCATGAAGGAAAGAAAGAAAAATGACCAAAACGACGATACAAACTGGCAACTTCAAAATGCGATCACGTAACTAATTACAGGATAACCCCACTACAGTATATACATACCCGAATTTGTATTGCGAACGAATACAAATTCAATGAGACAAAAAATACCTCTACACAATATAATACTTGGATCTGTCTTAAACCAAATCCCACCAGTATTATCTGTCCGAACCATGCATGCTCGAACCCTGCTATAAAACCATACGGCCTTTATAACGTTTCGCCCGAACTTTGAAAACTATCTATAGGGGACTCTAAAGACTCGTCAATACACGGGTCGTGGATTTAACCACAGGAACGTCAGTGGTACTAGCTGTACGTAACGGCTGCCCCAAGTATTGAGCAAAAGGGAAGCCGCTGAGCAAACTTATCCTGAAACCCTACTAAGCCTATCAGTGACAATATTTGTACAGTCTGGTCCGTTCGTCTATGAGCATCGCATATCGGGCCTACGGGGTTGGTAACGTCAGACCACCAATAGTGATATAAGTCGTGTCAGAGTGTAGCCCAGAACACCATGAGATACTACGGGAGTACCTACCAGTAAATCTCCTGCCTCGGCCGATGGCTTTGTGTAATAGCTCTCCTAGACACAGCGCGATCTCACCCCCAATACCGGGAGAGACGAATACCCTGCCGATCCGCTTACTGCCTCCATGTGGCTCGGGACCGTACCCAACTAAAACCAGTTTGCACGACTCCTCTGATCCTTGGTAGGGTAATAATCAAAGCACAGTGGGAACTCACACATGATAAATGACGATATCAGGTCGATGAACTAACCTGTACACATGTTACCAGGAACTGCTATCTGACGCTAGGTATAATATCAACTAGCAGGTTCCCGGCGAGTCCTGTCTGGTGCACTCATAACCCAATAAGCACCTGTATACATCTTAGGTGATCCAACTGACACCAATGGCTTGTGAGACCGGCCACCGCCCCTCGTCGGGGTCTCGACTGTATATACTAGTCTACTCTGGAGTATCGATGCCCTGTCTCGAAACTCCCACGACTAAGGACCACTTTTAAGGATATGCTTAAAGACTACCCAACTCTCACGTATATGATCGCCATCATACTGTTGGTAGTCAAGCAGGATCCTAGGGGCTCTATCAACTTGTAATAGTGATCTGTACTGTCACCTAAAGCAGTACACGATGATAAAGATTAACCAGATAGCATACTGTCATCTCGAGTAAGATTGTCCTACCGGTATAGGTCCTCCCTCAATCATTGCAATCACGTACCTGCGATCCAATAATTGACTTTGAGGGCACTTTATCCAATAATCTCCCACTTATACTTAAGGCTAATTATTGCGATGTCGCATACTCACAGCCCGTGTGGTACCGAACATCCAACTCCTATACTAATCAGTTTCACAAAGCCCGTTTGTAAAACTATTGTGTTCGAGAAATAGCCTCAATGAGTGGATCCGCCCAGATGTTTCTTTCTATGTCTCACTTAATCTCAAGTTCGCGGAGAAAGCCATCTCCCGAATTGAGTAATACCTGTCTTAGAATATTCTGGACATATAATGGGACCTAGTTCATAAATGAACTCTAAATCCAAACTTGTTAGACTGTATCGTCAACTGAACTTAATCAGTATCCTGCACCATGCCTCCATCAATATCCGCTTGGACCACATGTCTAAACTACTGCCCCTCGTCAGAGAGATAACTATAACTCTAACAATCACTCTGTCATCCATGTCAGCTTGGAAGCCTGGAATGATAACCGTTTCCCGAAGGAGGCTGCCGTCATCAAATCCCTAGAACACCCACTTATGTTCTAAAACTTCCCAACGTTTCTCCAGGATTGGATTAATATCAACCTATTGCTTCTAGTGCAAAAACAACATCTGGTATGGTACTTGACATCAGATGATCAACTCAATTGCCAAAGGAAGTGATATGTTAATCATGCACATCCCTCTCCCCTTTAGTCTGTAAGACACGTTTAGAGAGGGTGACTCCATCACCTGCAGGTACACCACCATGCCAGGAGTCATCTATTCTAAATACATTTAGAATACTGTCTAAGTACCCAGATTGGGAAACTACTCAAATCTAGATTTAAAATCATAGATCTAGTAACCAGAATGTCTGATATAATATCCATATCCTATGTGGAGAAACTCTGTGTGACAACCAAAGTATAACCGATCGTAGTGTAGGAATATCACTTCCTACAGAGTGCATGTCATCCAAATACCAGGATATCACACCCTACTAGCTTCTTAACAGATCCATCCCCTATTCTGATGAAGTCAAATCCATGACCGTCACATCAAAAATAGATGATCTATCTCCGCTATATCTGCTTTAGTCTATAAATAGACATAAGCTACTCGTCCACTATGTTTTCGCTGCTCCCACTGACCACAACAACCCTCTGGAAGAGTCATATACACGTGCACTTCTAAAGATACTTTAGAACGACGCTATACTTATCCTCCTACCGGGTCTCATAGCCTGTAACAACAGTAGTGTCAAGTCTGGGTAAACAAGAACCTCCCTGTCACCGTCCTTGAGGCTACCAGAGTACCTCTCGGGTGCCTGAGATTACCCACCATATCTGCGGAGTGGCTATTGGAATGTCAAACTTGATTGAATGTTTAGGTCTTATTAAATTTTCAGTAATCGTTTGTAGTTCTAGAATCACTTCCAGTTCTACCATACTCCCACTACTGTTTTCTGAAAAAATCCATTTTACTAAAACTGTGGCGACTCAAGAACAATATCTCTATTGATCTTCCAGATGGTAGAAAGTCAACCCTCGTCAAAGCCTGGGTCAACCCACAAACTGCCATTACAGAAATGTGCCTTGAGTTATACAGAGTCTGGTTATAAGCATAAGCCGGACAACTCCCCGTACCTTAACATCGTTAAGATATGAACTATTCTATATCCAATATAGAAACTTTGGCAATGATTTAATTGGAACCAGATTCAAATAATGCAGCTGTCTCCAGTGCATGTCAACAAAATGGAGAGAGGCCAATCAACATTACTCAACTTAGGAATGCATCCAATTATGAGTAACCCGAAAGAGAAACAATTTTCTCAAAACCTTTACTATCAACTGAATACCATACACAAGTATCTACATCTTCGATCACTTTGAAGAATTCCAATACTTGCAACACCTGGTTCTCTACTTTATTCTTATACCTATAACTTCTCAAAACTTAGGCCTTTTATTTCTCCGAAACACTTGTCTACAAACTAGAGAAGTCATAAGTAAACAGAATACAGTACGAGGACCAACCCCTTTGTCCTGATGGACACTGGAAAACATACAATACTCTGTATGAGTCCCCTGAGTCGAATAACTCAAACCCTGTACGTCGCAGGTTGAAAACTGTACTTATGGTAATAATGAATTACACCGCTCTTCAATGCTCCTTACCTAACCATCAACTTATATAGGTAAATGTCATGGACATAATTTCAAAAAGTTATATCTCACTTTATAAAAATAAACGTACAGATATATCATTTTGAAATTAGTGCACAACAACGGATACTCAAAACCAAATACTTGTTATCCGGTAAAAACCCAGGCGATTTCCTCAAATATCACCAATTACAACGAAATCCGATATAATGAGGATAATCACCTAATTCCCAATAACTTACTCCCACTCATCATCTGTAAAACCATACATATTTGAGAATCATACCTGGTAAATACATACCCTGGAGTAAGTATCTAATCGGGAAATCAATTTTCCTTTAACAACGCACAGTGAAACTGAAACATGAAAATGTTTTGAATGGGTATCCGGGTATTCCTAGTAATGCCTCTTCCGTTATCCTGATTCATGACTATAACCGTATATTTCGTTGCTATCTCTCCAAATCCCTTTATTTGTCTTTAGTCATTACCTTCTGTACACTTTCGTTCGGCTTAATGGTTTTCTTCCTTTCCTACCTTTCGGTACCAGCCTATGGTTTGGAAGAAGACTATCCAATGAGCGTAATAGGTGTATCCTCCTAAACCAAAGAGTACTTGCTCCCTGAGAGAAGGTGATGATAAAAGACAACTAAATAATACCTTATTCTATTCCTCCTGAACCGGAGAAAAGCAAAGGCGAAATAGGAGTGGCGATGATGTACGCGGTTTGGTCGTGAATGATACCTGTCGCAGTTTACTTTGCCCTCTTTCTAATCCCTTCATACGTCTTTACTTATTACCTTCTGTACACCCTGCTTAGGATAATTGGTTTTCTTCATTCCCTACCTTTTGGCACCTGGCTATGGTTTGGAAGAAGACTATCCAATAAGCGTAATAGGTGTACCGTCTCCTAAACCAAGGAGTACTCTCAACCTGAGAGAAGGTGATGATAAAAGACAACTGAATAAACCAATTCAATTTCTCCTGAACCTGAATCCATCCTCGAAGAAGTCCCTTCGAGTTCGTATATAACCATACGATGGATTTATCCAATGGAAGTGGATGTTCGTAGTAATACGAGGTGTTCTGGAGAAATACAAAGGGTAAAATAAGGAGCGGCAATGACTTATGCAACTCAGACAATCCAAAAGACAGTATTTTAAGAAAAATCGGTCAACTTGGTTACCGAGTCATAGTCTAGGGTCGGGCCATGGTCGCTGCCAAAGAGAGAGAGAGAAAAAAACACTCCGCGTGCACTCTAACCTAGATCAGAATGGTTATAACTTTATCTAATCTGGAAACCTCCCACTATATCTTCAAATTCTCCCCCAAACCTGAAAGAAGAATTTGTCGGGATCACCCGAAGAGTAAACCAACTCATCAGTGAGAATCGGGATCCAACTCTCATCGCATGATAACGTGAAGGAATCCACTCACGTTATCACACTCAATAAGTTATGTGCATGCCTAGCAAGTTTCAGTTTGTTTAGAAACTCCCGATGTGGATTTTTGCCCCATGCTCTTATGACCTTGACTAAGGGCTAACAAATCATAAGTCACATGTCAAGTTCTTCCCATCATTATCCAGGTTGATTTGAACCCACCCATACATACTCTTGACTAAGGGCCAACAAAGTAATACGACTGTCCCAAACAAACGCATCTATCTATGCAACATGTGAACACCCCAGCAGCTACCAATCACTATGTCTTGACTAAGTGCCAAACAAACATAGCCTGAATACTACTGATCATTTATATGAAATGACGGAGGGCTACGGCTGGTTTTTGGCGAAAAACCTTTAACGTAATGAACTTGATCTCGTTGAAGGAACCTAATAGCTTTTTACAAAAATATAGTGGTGAAAACCTTTGCTAAAGATATCACCCCCGGTGAAGGGTTCTCGGCACTTTCCTCGTGGAATGAGGTGCAGGATATTCCAAGTGAATACCGTGATACAAAGCAACAAGTAATCGACTATAGTGAAGTTATTACCTCGACACAAACTTCTGCCCAAGGAGTCACTCCCGGTGAAGGGATCTCGGCCCTTGCCTCGTCGAATGAGGTGCCGGATATCCCAACTGAATACCACTGTGCAAAGCAAAATAAAACGACCTTGTAATAACACTTTTTGAAAACTGTTCCAACAACGTCAAACAGGATTGTTTTCCTTGCATTGATCAAAATCAACGCAGTACCATTAATTAATCACTCCAGAAAAGAACGAAAATAAAATGTACGTATATGCCATCTGCATTCGTCACTGGATCGCGTCATCACCCATTAGTTTACTTAACTAACGACAGAGCGGGGAATGGACTAGAGCGGGTGTAAAACATATACAACATCTACTAGTATATATACCAATATACAATAATCACTCCAGGCGTGATAAATGCAACATTACAGAAAAGTAATAAGCATCACAGAACAATACAGATAATCTGGGATCCCCGGGTTTCACAGAGTCGCAACCGAAACCCGACGTTCCCCTGGTTGTGTGGATAGCCTGTGCAATGAAACCTTAGACCCCTACGAGTGCGGCAAGTTACCCGCCAAAACCTGAAGCAAGGCAGACCCCTTCAGAAAAGTGAATGATCCACCTGGCACTTCACGGAATCTGGTAACTTGAGCACCTCTCCTTGGGTCAACCTGTACCCCCTACGAGTGCGGCGAAGAGCCTGCCAATTCTAGAGTGAATCCCCTTTCATCTCAAAGCCATGAAATGCGGGCCCGTTGCCCTCCAGAACCCGGCTATCCGTGCACTCCACCGCGGGGTAAACCTAGTACAGAAATGAAAATTTGTATAACGGAGACATCGACCTCAAACCCGGTCGTGCCCTAAAAGAATAATATACAAACAGGCAGCGACAGCAGTACACATGTCGGACGCTCGCCCCGCGATATCAAATGTACAAATAAATCCAGACTGCACTACTATTGCACACAAGCTATCCACCACGACAAATTCGCATCATCACAGCACAACACAGAACATCAACGTGAATGTCACGTTCACAAACCCGTCTAAAAGGACTATAGCAATTAGACGAATTATACCGCTCAAATGACATTAACGGTCGCAGATATAATGTAAGTACTGTAAACTAACACATTTAAAATTCCGATAGACAAAACTTACCGAAGTGGTCCCTAAGTACAAATCCTGTACTTAAACAAATCTGGGCCCTAACAAAATATTCCTGAAACCACAATTCCACATGAAAGACACCGAGAAGAAAAATGGTGCACTGAAGCCCCAAAACGGCGTCGGAACAGCGGCAAACCCATCGGTTCTGCGGTGGTTCGGCGGCGGTTTTGTGGGATCAGTCTACCAAATTTCTTCTGCTGTCTTAGAAATGCCTGCTCGATTTTCTGACATACTCAAAATAATTTTTAGACGACAAAAAAATTTCGACAGAAATTTAAATTTGGAAATGCAGTTTTGGAAATTTCGTTCGATCGATATTTTAAACATTTTAGAACAAGCTAGTAAATTTTAATGGCGTGGCTCTGATACCATGTAAGTCTACGGTAGCTCCCCGACCAATAATCTGAGGCCAAACGCGGAATAAAAACTTTTTCATAAACTGGCGCTAACATAGACTGTAACCCGAATCATGCCATTAACACTAAACTAACAATCTGTAAAATGATAGAATAGCTATACCAATCGATCCATGTCCTTCAGTCTTTAGCCATCATCCCACGCTCCTTGCGCCATCTCCGATCTCCTGTCTCCTCGTCGAGGTGGCACCACTTCAACGAATCTTTATACGGGCTCCCGCCTCTAAACCGAGGCAACTCGGACATGAAGTTTGCTAACCGGCATGTCCAAGATTGAAGTAGACATGGTGTAGAATAATTTGTCTCAAGACACCCAAGCCATTGGATGGAGGTAATTGAAGTTTCCAATAGGGGTGATGAAATTAAATTGGAAAAAATGCAAATGAATCAATTTTATCTCATGATTGGGCACGACCAGAGAAGAGGGGGGCTGAAAATGTGTGCTCGGCCATTAGGTGGAGGGGTCGAGCACATCCAAATAAAGGTGACCATAAGATTAATATCTACACATAATATCTATGGAAAATATCCTTCAAGAAAACCAAACCATTCAATGCAAATGGTGACTCGTTAAACACCTCATCTCACTCTAGAATTGCAGCATCTTCTGGAGCCCCAGGGACCGCAGAAAACCCCCTCCCTTTGTAAAAGTAACATTTGCAAATAAACCCTTTCACAACTAAGAAATTCAGCAAAGAAGGAAAGAAAGAAAAATGGCCAAAACGAAGATACAAACTGTCAACTTCAAAAAACGATCCCCTAACTAATTACAGGATAACCCCACTACAGTATATACATACCCGTATTTGCATTGCGACCGAATACAAATGCAATGAGACAAAAAATACTCCTACATAATATAATACATGGATCCGGCTTAAACCAAAGCCCATCAGTATTATCTGTTCGAACCATGCATGTTCGAACCCTTCCATAAAACCATACGGCCTCTAAAACATTTCGCTCGAACTTGGAAAACTATCTGTGGGTGACTATAATGACTCGTCAATACGTGGGCCGTGAATTTAACCACAAGAACGTCAGTGGTACTAGTTCTACGTAATGGCTGCCCCAAGTATTGAGCAAAAGGGAAGCCGATGAGGGAACTCATCCTGAAACCCTACTGAGCCTATCAGTGACAATATCCGTACAGTCCGGTCCGTTCGTCTATGATCATCATATATCGAACCTAGGGCCTGGTAACGTCAGACCCGCAATAGCGGTATAAGTCGTGTCAGAGTGTAGCCCAGAACACCCTGAGATACTACTGGAGTACATACCTGTAAATCTCCTGCCTCGGCCGAGGGCTTTGTGTAATGGCTCTCCTAGACATAGCGCGATCTCACCCCCGATACCGGAAGAGACGAATCCCCTGACGATCCGCTCACTGCCTCCATGTGGCCCGGGACCGTACCCAACTAAAACCAGTTTGCACGACTCCTTTGGGCCGTGGTAGGGTAATAATCAAAGCACAGTGGGAACTCACATGCGACAAATGACGATCTCAGGTCGATGAACTAACCTGAACATATGTCACCAGGGAACTGCTATCTGACGCTAGGTATATTACCAACTAGCAGGTTCTCGACGAGTCCTGTCCGGTGCACTCATAACCCAATGAGCACCTGTATACATCTTAGGTGATCCAACAGACACCAATGTCTTGTGAGACCGGCCACCGCCCCTCGTCGGGGTCTTGACTGTATACACTAGTCTACTCCGGAGTATCGAAGCCCTGTCTCGAAACTCCCACGACTAGGGACCACTTTTAAGGATGTGCTTATAGACTACCCAACTCTCACGTATATGATCGCCATCATACTGTTGGTAGTCAAGCAGGATCCTAGGGGCTCTATCAACGTGTAATAGTGATCTGAACTATCACCTAAAGCAGTACATGATGATAAAGATAAACCTGATAGCATACTATCATCTCGAGTAAGACTGTCCTACCGGTATAGGTCCTCCCTCAATCATTGCAATCACATACATGCGATCCAATAATTGACTTTGAGGGCACTATATCCAACAACGTTTGTTGACTATGTTAAGGCATAGTGTGCGATAGCTAATTAATGCTTATCTGCTAAAGCATGAGATGCGATTGGATTAGGGTAGTCGTACGACTTTTTTGAGTATGTTAAGGATCGTGCGGGTGGGTTTAATTCAATCAGGAAATGACGGGTTGAATTTGGCTAGCGCTTATGATTTATTGACTGTGTTAAGGTTCTAAGTTGCTAGGGAAAAAATATTATTGGGAATTTCAAGTGTTGAAATTTGCAATGAGATTGCATACCTTCTATGTAATAGTTGGATCCCGATACCCACTGCGAGTAAGAGTTACTCCTAGGAGAGTTTTACACAGGACAATAAGCCGATCAAGTTGGTGTCTAAAAAGGTGTCAATGGGGTTACGCCCCTGGGAAAACGAGGTTTATTTTAATTAGGTCCCTGCGAAAGCTGTCACGACCCGAAAGTACGGAACATGACTGGCACTTAGACTACTAAACGTCTCAAGGCGTACGTAATCTAAGTAAGCCGAAAAACCCAGAAATCCAAACCAAGGAAAGTAGTAGAGTGAAGGAAAACAAATTTAAATCAAGTAGTTTTAATAGCATAAGCCGAATTATGCCTTTTTTTATAAACATCAAATATTTCCTGAAAATTTCGGCAGAGTCTCCTTTGTAAATACTGGCCCCCAAACGGGATACAACATGAATAGTATACGAAATCAAAAAAAGGCATCCCCAAGCGGTAGCTAGCTCTTCGTCAATCGACGGTCACAACCACACAAGCAATATAATATACAACGCCAAGGGCGAGGATCAAAACTCCAATAGAACTCAAAACAATAAGAAATCCACAGAAATACAACGCGCGACTCTAAGATCGAAAGAATAAACATCACTGGTCTGTATCTCAAAATAAATACATATTTGGTTGATGGAATTTACTAGATACAACTGAATAATAATATACAATGTATAATGATGGGTACGATACAAATAAACCCACCTACTAGCAAGTCACCCGAAAGAAGCAGTGCCAGCAAAGCCGTAATGAAACCTGTACGGCAAAACCTGCAAGAAACTGTGGCACAACGGGGATGAGTTGCCAACTCGTGAGTAGAAAAACATCTACGAACAGAAACCGCATGAACAACGCAATCCTATGTCAACGATCATAATATATCCTCAAATATATATAACATGCAGCCTAACAAGGATTAGGGTAAATATCTAACCCGAGTGTAATCTCATGTGCCCGTGTCAGTGCCTCAGGTAGCGATATATCATATGGATGATGTATGAATGCATGAAACAGAATGCATGTACTGAATAAAGCTACTTTCATAAATCAGTGAGATTTCTGTATTTTAAATAGGTGGTACCATAAATGAAATCAGCATAAAACAGTGCCCAGCATCGACACAAAACAAGTATCCAAATATCTCGATATCTCTGTGTCGCAATCTCTGTACCTCAATATCTCAAAATCTCAATGTCTCAATCACAATATCTAGGGCGCCGTCAGTCCAGACCGGCCCCTACCATCCATCTCAAGACCACGACGGTATCCTCCGGATATCCGACGCGTCGGGAAAAATCACCGGTCGGTAGTGCTCCCCTGCCAAGCTCAACGTCAACAACACGATCCTCTTGCCCCGGGGTACCGCACCGGGCCCACCATGTACCCGAAACGGTTCCTCCACTCCTCGAATCGGGTCTCGAAATCCATCAGCAAACTCATGGTGGACGACTCATACATCATGGGAAAACCGCATTTTTATTTAAAAAGAGAGAAAGCGGTTTATATATGTTTTGCGGTTTTCCTCCAAATCCAGAAAATATTATGAAAATCCGAATCATCAATAGCATGTAAAACCATGAATATAAGCATGAGAATCCATGAATACGGCATAACAATGAAAAACAGTATGCATGAAGCGACATGTAATAACTATAATATCTAAGCTGGCATACGAGGTATGTACACTAATATTATGTCAAACTACTAGCTATCAATCTAAGTTAAGCAATAATATTTTCTAAGGTGTACGTGACATGTCAATTACCGATGAAGATGTGTGTGAGCCGGCAAGTAAGTGTATGTGGTACATACGCATCATCTGTAATAGTGCTGGTGTCCTAACAGTATAATGTCAACAATGCAATATGAAATAACAATGTAAGTATGCGATGCGGAGCGAGCAACCAAAATGAGCGGGAGGTAAATATTAAACAATGGTGCCATTTGAAATAACACGAATCGCGGGGTTTTGAAAATAGGGGATACGGTGGTTTTTAAGAAAGGATGCGTTTTTTTTTGAAATATCCGTAGATCCATTGACCTGTCTTTTAAAATACACACGATCCGCTAGTTTGAAATAGGTAGGAGTCTAATCTAATCTAACAACTACACTAAACTATACGGCTGAACTAATAAGCTGAACTACAGGTAAGGAAACCGCCTATCATCTGAGTCGATACATATACATACCAGTATATGTATAGTCGGTGATCCTGTCTCAATAATATCATATTCGATACCATATCTATAATCAGGCATCCCAAGTCAAGAGTGTGGATCAATCATCAATATAGCTCGTACGTAAATCCGTCGTACGACATCCCAAATCTGGGTACGGGTCAATATCACATTCATCATACTATTCACCTGGTATCCTCTTTATCAAATATCATGATCGGGGTACTGATCTATGTCTAGTACAATACTGATACCGCCTAAGTATGCATGGACGTGTGTGAAACACTACGTCAAGGACCCGCTACAACGTCATGTCGTATCTCAAATACGAACCCTGCTATATCACCGATCTCACGGCCTCAAATCAAATCTCATCGACTCATCTTAAATCCCAAGTACTATCCTCATTATCCAGGCATGCGTATATGAATGTACATATGCATAGTCCCATACCCACGCATATATATATATATATACACATCCCAATCTGCGCACAAGAAAGTAAAGTATGCAAGTATGTGTGTGCGTATGTGGGTATAACAACTACTCTAGGGTTTCGCAACTAACACAAAGGTACTCCATGAACACATAAACATAACATGAATGAACATTCTCGTATCATAAAACACCTATATAAACATATATATATGAGCTACACTACGGACTGCGGGGGTGCTATACGCCATCCACCCGACTTCTCCCCGTAAATATAAATCTACTCACCTGGTCCTCACTAGCCGGTGCCGACGTCGCCATGCGCTTGCTTGTCGTCTCGAAGTCCACATGGGGTACCTACATATCATAATGCACCGTGTCGTATTAAAATCCGACTCATGACCCAAAAACGACACGTGAATCCCACATAGGTCAAAACCTATGGTTGCTTTCACAAATCAACCCAAAAACCCTCGACGTCGGCGTACAAACGCCAAACAATCGAGAAAAACTCAAATGTATCAATCGTGGTTTCACAACACCTTAATTATATATATAAAATAGGGTTAAAATCACCAAAACTTCAAATTCGCTTTAAAGCTATTTTTCCGAAAACCTAATAAGCAAAATTAACCGCTTTAATACAACATCTTGATGTTTAAACGAATCTAGCGGCCACAACATTCACTAAATATCATAACAAAGACATATAAACCATTCCTATAATTTATTCTCATCAATTTCCATAAATTCCAAAATTCTAGTTTACAATATAGCCAAATTTTAACAATTTTATAGCAAAAAATGCACAAACCACAATCTAGCTTGGATTTTCATGAACTAAAATATTAAACTACACTTAATAATGTTAATGAAGTCATAAAAAAAACTAATTATCATTTTAAACCCAATTATTTAACCATTTCCATAAACCTAGATAGAAAATTAGCGTAATTATCACAATTTTTAAACTAACAATTAACAACTAGCTACTAACTTGTTTTAACATGTCATAAGAGCTTAAATGCATTACACAACTATACACCAATTTCACAAAACCCTAACTTGCATTCAAGTTCTTCTCTTGAATTTTCATCACACAAACCACCACAACCAATTTAACACTTATAAACAAAATCATATAAGCAACTAATCAATAAACAACCATGGGGCACAAAATTTATAGCTCATATATCCATGATCAAACATTAAATCTAGACCTCCAAAATGAAATCTTTGCACCAAGATCCATGCATCTAAGGCTACACTAAAATGGGTAAGAACTAGATTTAGATTTTGGGATTTTTTTGATGGGTATTTGATGAATTTTTTGAAGCAAAAGAGATGGAACAATGGGGGGAGAAAGAGGGCTGTTGGTGCAGGAAATTTTCGGCCAGCATGGGAGTGGGGGAGGGGAGAGAAGGAGGTGGAGAAAATGGGGAGAAAAAGACAAAGTCTACACCCCCTTTTGACTTTCTTTCATTTCCCTTTTTCTTTTCTTTTGAAAGGTGAGGTAATTGGAGAGAGAGAGAGGGGGGGCTGTCAAGGTGGGGCCGGCCATATGGGGAGGGGGAGAGAGGGTGAGGTGTGGGTGTGTGGATTAGGGAAAAAGATGAATGTATTACCCCAATTCCCATTAACACTAATTTCACCGAAAAAGCCTTTTTCTTCGATATTTTCTAAACTGTTTTGGCAAACGATTTCATTTCAAAAACCATATGATAAAATTTTATTTAATGTTTTATGATGCACAAAATTTGTTTCAACTCATTCCAATTTGTAATTTTCTCTAATTAAATGTATTAGTGACGGCTTAAAATAATATTAAAATAATTAATTTCGGACAAATTTTCAGAAAATTTGAAATTTCACCAGTGGCTCAATAAACACCAAATACTAGCAATTACATAGCTAGAATATGTATATTTAATTTTATAATAAAAATATTTGCATTTTGACTTTTTACCGAAAACCCCCTTATTTTACCGTTTTTTCGAAATTTCACCGAAACGATTTTCAAAACGTTACAAAAGCGCAGGGAAACTCCCTCAAAGTACCGGCAAGCTAAAAGATTGGCGAAGGTGTAAGGTGTAATTAATCCCGGCTAGTCTTTTCTTTTAGGGTTTGAAGGAAGATATGATAAAAACAGTGGGAGTCATCCTAATTAGATAAAATAATAACCAATCTGATCTTGCAAGAGCATACGCTGAAGTGTTTTCTTCTCTCTCTCTCCAGGTAGAGACCATGTCACGTCTTAATCAAGATAATAATATGGATGTATTGACCGAACCCGCATGTTATACTATGCTGGGCAACGTTGGTTTCGTTCTTTCTTAGAAGAGTTAACGGACTGAACAGAATATAGGGGAATGCCAGGATTCCCATGCCACCCGATTGAAGAAAGTACATGTCGATGCATTTTCTTCTTGTGTGTTCGTTACAGAGAACGGTTTCTCCCTTTGCTCTACTTCCTGGGTATTGGATACCGAGTCAGGATCCCATATATGTAGTATGTTTGATGGGCTAAGGAAAGGTAAAGAACTAGGAGAAGGTGATAAAGACATAAGGGTTGGAAATTATGTAATTGTTGCAGCTAAATCTATCGGGGAATATCACCTTGTATTACTAAGTAGTAATATATTGATTCTGAACGAATGCTATTACATGCCGAACCTGATATGCAACATTATATCAGTTTCTTTATTGAGTAAAGAGGGATATAATTTTGTATTACACGATAATGTTATGAACATTTTCCTGAACCAAAAGTTGGTTGAATCACGCACGTTGTGCAATGGCATTTATGTTCTAAATCAATCAACGGTTCTATGCATAACAGACACATACAAAAGGAAGAGTTCGGAGATGAACGAATCATTCTTATGGCATTGTAGACGAGTTCATATAAATGCGACACGACTCGCTAAGTTACATAAAGATGATTATTTGAATTCGTTCGAATTCTTATCTTATGACACTTGCCAGTCCTGTCTCAAACGAAAAATGACCAAGGCTCCGTTTAGTGGACACGGAGAAAGAGTTACTGAACTCATGGGACTGATACATAGTGATGTATGCGGTCCCATGTCTACATATGCCAGGGATGGTTCCTAGTACTTCATTACATTCACTGACGATCTCTCTAGATTCGGACATATGTACATAATGAAACACAAATCTGAAGCTTTTGAGAAATTTATAGAATATAAGTCCGAAGTCGAGAACCAAATGGGTAAAAGTATTAAAATCCTTCGATCTGATTGAGGAAGTGAATACTTGAGCAATGAATTCCTGGAATACCTAAAAGAGAATGGGATTGTCTCTCAGCAGACTCCTCCATATACACCAAAGCATAACGGTGTATCAGAACGGAGGAACCGCACCCTATTAGATATGGTGCACTGATTGATTCGAAAGTGTGTGTGTAGTTTAACCGCAATCAATAACGGTGTCGCACGTAGCGAGACCGAGATGAGTACGGGTCGTCCTCTGGGAAACATGGAACTTTTTACTTTTACTTTAGATGTGTTGAGAAAGAGATGAGGGATAAAGAATTTTATAGAAAGATTTCTAGATCTACGTTAAACAAGAATGTAAAATATAGATCTAGATTATTTTAAAGATGTAATTAATATAATAAGAGGGCTTGTAGGGTTCGTTAGGATTTAGTAGTTATGGACGATTAATTAAAAGTTACCCTTTTTATCCATTAATAGATTTAGAACTAGAACGACGGTGATGCGTGTAGATTAGGATTTCTGGAGGGAAAAGGAATTCCACTCTTAACCCTTATCTCGACACGGAACTCCGTTCATATCTAGCCTTTACCAAAACAATCATTAATCTAATCTCTAATCGCGGTCGGAACTAGCAAAGAATTACTAGCGTGCCCGATTAGGATGTTAATGATTCTTTTGATAAAGTTCCTAAACTTTATAGGACTTAAAAAGGGTTTAGTTATTTTCATCGTCCATTAGCCTACCCTAATCCTACGAACTCTAACAAGCGGAGAATTACTCGCGCATGTTGGGAGAAGAAGATGAAAAGAAAGAGAGAGAAAACGTAATGTAAAATGCAAAAGAATTAAATAAAATAACTACCTTTATTAATCAACTTGAACAATTTACACTTTGATTCCTTAGAAAATGATTACAAAGACTGGTTTGCTTCTCGATCTCTTCGAAGGAGGTAGACGAACAGTTGATGATCAGCCTGGATGCGTGAGCCTCTGGGGCTTCGTGATCGCGTCGGCTTGATGAATTTTCCAAGAGACTCTCGGTGCCTTTTTATAGGGAAAAGCCAGAATCCTTTAATTCCAAATTAGGTAATATTCATCAGAGATTCACCCAAAATTTTCTCAACCCCTAAATCCATAATATTGCCGCGGATCCGCGGCCCAAGGGGGGTATGGCCGCGGATCCGCGACCATTAGATCTGATCCCTCCATCAAAATTTAGGTGCTCTGTCTTTGTGACATGTGGACTTCTCTGGAATTTTTGTATCTTTGAAATCTTCTCTCGGTTGCTTCCAGACTTGGTCTCCAAGTTTGCTTCTTAATTTGGCAAGATTTCTTCAACAACTTGATTTGCTTGATTCTAGCCTTGGAAAATTCTGCACAACTTCGAAATATTCTGCACAACAACTCAAATAAGATTTTAGTAGACTTTGTTCAACTAGGATTAGGTCAATAATATTATTTGCATACATTTTCCTACCAAATACTAATTAAAATATATTAACACATAGAAAATAATGTTTTTACACATAAACCATCATATATATAATATATTATAATAAAGTCCTTTTTTATTATGAAAATAGTAGGAAAAATGTAATACAAATGTGCAGTTTTATCAACTGAACAAATACCCCCAAACTTATCTTTGATCGTCCCGAGCAAACTAGTTTATTTAAGAGGAGAACAAGAAAGGAGAAAACTAAGCACACTTTCGTAGGCAGACACGATTGCACTGAGCACGTGCAACAAGCCGTTAAACCTCTAAGTGTCCCTAGTAGGAGGAGTGTTGTCTCCTGAGGGTTTTCAGCGGATTACACCCACAAAATCCTATAATAAAAGAGAGACGGTGAAATTTACATATAAAGATAAGAACCATAAAAGAAAGACTTTGAAAATAAGAGTTTCCAACTACACTAGCTTTTCAGTTGTCATGAGCCTTATCTTAACAGTCATGAAAAGATGTTAGAAATCACATCATCCCTCAATAAAACATCGTCTTTATTTTTCATTCCTACCTTTCATCCAAACATTGATCATATAACCCCACGTGTGTGAAATGGACATCCCTACACTCGGAGAATTCAATTCAAGCTATCATACTCTTGTCCATCTACCTTAGTACTTTTTAATTTGATGAATACTTAGGGTTGCTCACACCTTTTCATGCGCCCGTTAATACTTCTTGAGGTACTAACCGACCGATTACTCATGTGCTTGCAGATTAGGTGATAATATTTTCCTCGTCTTGCACCTCCTAAGGCTTAGCAGTGACTCCCAAACAAGTTGGCCTTAGGGCACTAGGTGAAGAGGCACCCTCGCTATATTTTTTTATTGCTGCCTTGGCGATAACAAAACCAGTGTTCAATTTTTTCTTTTCACCATTTTTATATTTTCTTCATTTTTTTTTCATTTCCTTCATACATTGGCTTTTAGACAAGAGCATTTCAAGGTATCCTCTACTATCCCGAGTTTCAAGACGTGTGTAAGTGCATATAGTAGGGTATCAACGTTCAAAATGTTTGGCTTCCAGAATAGAAACTATATTTCGGACTTATTTTTATCCTCAGATTAGTGACTTCCTTCATCTTACTAACCCTTGGGACAACAGCTCATAACTACTTATTACTAGTTCGTATAAGAAAACTTCTAATTTTCTTGGTTTTCTTAAATTATTCCTATCTTTTGGATGTAATTTTTCACTTTCTACTCTTTTGTTATAAAAGAAAATTTTTTAAAAATTTTTGAAATGTTGTGCTTATGCAAAATATGATGCAAATTGATGTGTAAATAAGCACAAAGCTCCCCCAAACCTGTTTACAGTAGTGTCCTCACTGATGTCATCCGTTAAGCTCAAAAAAACCTGTAGACTTGGGAGGAAATTATTGATGGGGGCAAGAATATATAAAAGTGAAAATCCTCCCCCAAACTTATTTTAGGCTCACAATTTTGTAAAAATCATTTTCTTTCAAGAGCCAAAATATACCACCCCTCCCCCAAACTTGAGTTAAACATTTTTAATCTTTTAAAATCACATGAGGGAGTCAAGGTTATTGGTCAATGCCAAGCTTTGCAAAGAGCGAAGGTCAACACCAACCATTCAAAAATTTTATCGATGAAGCACCAAGGTTGGTGGAAGAACATGTCACCTATTGACGTGAAGAAGTGGGGAGGTGACAAGAGGTGTATTGGAAAAGGATTGCGTCTCAATTTGGAGAGACGACACAGTGATTGTAATGATGGATTACTCGCATTGTGATGATTGTCCAAAAGAGGGGGTGGAGGTCCAATTTCTTCATCTTGGAGTTGATTCATCTCAACACCCGTGTCTTGTAAAAATGCGAGTTCATCAGCGAAAATTTCCTCAAAGCTTTCATCGATACCCCGAAAAATAATGTCATCAGAAAAAATAGGGTGATCGTCAGACTCAATATAAAGTTCCTCATTAGATGTTGACCCGGACAACTCGGTGGAAGAGTAAATGGTTGGGTCAAACAACAACATATGAAAAGCGTCTGTATCATGAGGTTGATCAAATTCGCTGCTGTCGACATCCATTAATTCGACAGAACACACATGAGCAAAGGGTTCGGAGGGTTCACTTCCCAACTTGTAAATGTTAAGCTCAATTGACTTCTTTCCAAAGGATAGGATCATAGAGCCGTTTCTACAATTAATTACTGTGTTGGAAGTGGCCAAAAAGGGTCGACCGAGTATCACCGGGATTTGATTGCGTGGGTTCGCTAAAGGTTGTGTATCTATAACGATAAAGTCCACAGGGAATATGAATTCCCCGACTTTGATTAACACATCCTCTAGCTCACCCCTTGGTTGGGTAATAGATCGATCGGCCATCTGAAGAGTGCAATGCGCAGGTTTTAACTCTCCGATCCCTAATTGCTCATACACAGAATACGGAAGCAAGTCAACACTAGCACCAAGATCGAGTAGAGAACGATTGATATTTTTACCCCTAATGGAAATAGAAATTGTAGGACTTCCGGGGTCCTTTCGTTTCTTGGGTAGTTGTTGTGTAAAAGCTGTGCTCACATTACTCGCAAGGAAAACTTTTTTAGGTACTTGAACTTTTCTCTTCCTAGTGCACAAGTCCTTTAGGATTTTCGCATATGACGGAACTTGTTGAATAGCATCTAGGAGAGGAATGTTTATGTTAACATGCTTAAAAATTTCCACAATTTTCTCCATTTGTGGACTTGGTCTGTTGCCCCTTAACCTGTTTGGATAAGGTGCTTGATCAATAAGTTTTGGGTCCAACGTTTGTGGAGAAGACTGTGGGGATGGATTCGATCCCAAAATTGGAGTGGGAATCGACTTAGATAGATTTGGCGAAATGGGCGAAGGGTTCGAGCCTTGGGGAAATCGGAGAATAGGCTCGGATGAAGGTGGGAGACTAGACGAATTAGGGGAAGAAGAAGAAGCTGGGGTATCATTGATGTCACTATCATCACACTGCTCACCCACTTGGTTATTCAGCACTCTCCCCGATCTCAACGTAGTAATGGCATTCACATTATGACTTTGTGAATGGCCAGGATTCGGTAGGGGTTGAGATGGCAGTTTCCCTTTCTCTCTCGCACTCATTGCGGCGTTTAACTGTGCGATTTGGTTTTCTATTGATTTAATACTCTCACCATGGGAGGAGGAGTTTTTCGTTAGGGTATCAATTGAAGACCTTATCTCAGCCGAATTTTGCATGGATTGTTTCATGAACATATCCAAAGTTTGTGCAAGTGAGTTGTCAGTACCGGCCACTTGTGGTGTAGAAATGTTGGCCGGATTTTGGAAATTTTGTGACTGAAAAGGGGGCTGATTCTGTGGTTGTGGTTGTTGTGGAGGAGGTCTTTGATAATTACTTTGTTGGTTTTGATTCCAAGCAAAGTTAGGATGATTCCTCTATCCTTGATTATATGTGGAAGAATAAGGATCATTTCTAGGTCGCTGCTGAAAAGCAGCATTCGCTTGAAACGATGCATTCATAGGACATTCTTCCGTTAAGTGTGAAGGATCCGAATAGCAACCACAGACAGTCTTAGGAAGCATGACCTGATTTAGGGAGAATGTTGAGAACTTGTTTTCAATAGCATCGAGTTTCTTCTGAATCGCTGCCATTTCGGCTTTTACTGCGATAGAAACGTCGAGCTGATGAATACCTCCCTTAGTTGAAGGTGGTCTTACGCTTTTGAAAGGTTTGTTTAGCACCCTATGAAGAGTTTTGAAGCATCACATGACCCAAAGTTTTAATTTTTATGGTGCTAAACTAACATGCAAAGGGATCGATCCTAGAAAATTAGGGTTATAAAACATTAAGCTAGTAAAGATTAGGGTTTGAAGGCTACAACCTTTGTAGCACCCCTTTGCTAGACTACTTGGTGTCTTGGGTGTTGAATCGAGGTCCTCTTGAAGTTCCCTTGCGTCCACGACGATCCACCACGGAGTACTCCGTCCAAGCTCGCTACTTTGGAAAACCGAAGGAAACACTCTAATCAAGTTGGCTAGACTTGAGTAGAATGATCTTGTGGTTTGGAATCTCACTTCAAAAACCTCTCTTTAGTTGTATTTAACTCACTAGAAAAGACTAGAGAGGAAAAGATCAAGGACGATGAAGATGGTGGCTAATTTAAACAAGAGGTGTAAAAAGATAACCTTGAGTTAAAAACAAAATGAAATATATATCACTATATATATTTATTTCCTTCTTAACTTCAACCATGATTAAATCATAGATAGTTAATTTAACTTGGGTTTTAAATGATAAAGAGAAGGATAACCCTAGGTTAGTGGTAATTGAGATAGTTTAGGTTAGAAGAAGAATGTAGAAGCAAGAATGTTTATCCTTTCCTTTTTCATTTTGCTTTAAAACCAAAATTAAATAATAATCCATTATTTAATCTATGGTGTGAGTCTTATATTGCCACCATTTCCATATGCAATCAACCATGATGGATGGGTGTATGTATGTATACATGTATGCACATCTACATGTGCATGAAACTAGAAAGGAAGAAAGAAACACATGCATGCATGCATACATCCATCAAACCCTAGAAAGGTTTCAAGTGAGAAAACTAATGGTTAGATGATAAATCAACACTTAATTTATCAATCCCGTCATATCTCATATGACCCCACCAAAAGCAGGCCACCCGATCAATGTTCGGTATCATATACGCACATTTCAATCGGGTGCAAGCGCATATCGCATACGCGCACCACAACGTTTCGCCTGGACTGGGTAACTCCTCTGTGGGACTCTAAGACTCGTCAATACGCCGGCAGAGGGTGATGATCATATCAGGTACCCCCAAACCACAAGCGGTCAGCTAAACGTAACGGCCACCCGGGTATTGAGCGATCAGAAGAAAACAAGCGAACCTGTTACAACTCCCGTCTAGCCATCCGGCAACACTACCGTACAGTCCGGTCTCTTCGTCAGATATGCTGCATATCGAGCCTAGGGATGGTCACGTCGACCCCAATAACTCAATAAGTCGTGCCGGTGAACGGTCTATAACAGATCGAGAAACTACTGATGACACTTATCAGCAAATCTCAGCAGCCCTGGCAGGGACTTACTGATATAACCAGTCGGGCACAGTATAGCATCAACTCCCAATATCGGGAGAGACGAAACCCCTCCTATCGCTCATTGCCTTCGTGTGTCTCGGGACTGTACCCAACGGCCACCTGCTTGCACGACTCAGTAGAGCCGTGGTAGGGTGGTAATCAAAGTACAGTGGGAGAACACACAAGGCTCTATGACGATCTCGGGTCTACAGACTAACCTGTACCAGTGTCACCTGAGAACTGCTATCCGACGATAGATATAATTCCATATAGGAGTTCTCGGTGAGTCCATCCAGTGTACCCAGTCACCACTGAGCACCCGTATATGATCTTGATGTCAAACATCGATGAATGTGGGAACATTCATCGCCCATCGTATGGGTCTAGTATCTGTAAGTGCACGGCGGCGCCCCGGCCGTCAATCCGACGCCGGAATGCGGAAGCGGTGATAAACTTTAATTTTTGAGGACTTAGCAAACCGGCACCACCACGCACTAAACATCCGGATCGTAACCATTAACAAGTCTAAGCTACTAACAAGATAGGAAAGAGAGATATACCGACAGATCCGAGTCCTCCGGTCTTCTCGTCGTCGTCCCGACCTCCTGCGGAATGTCCCGTCTCCTCCTTGTCGCCGGAAGTGCACCACATCGCCTACTTCTTTTACGGGCTCCCACCTCAATGCCGAGGCAACTCGGGCACGAAGCCGGCTACTCGACGTGCCCAAGATATGCTGTAGAATATCTAGAGAAGAAGTCTCATTTGGGGTTTTGGAGTTTTGCCATTTGGTGGAGGGATTGAACTTGGAGCTTTTGGAATTGATCATATGGGATTTTTGCAACATGAAATGAGCTAAAAACCCACCCCAAGAATTTTGGACAGCCCCCATAGGAGCATGGCTGGCCACCACAAGAGAGAGGAGAGTGAGAATGGAGAGAGTCTCAAAAATAATGGGAGCCTTACTCATATCATGCAAGAGAGAGAAAGTCAAAGGATATCATGCAAAAGTGAATGATCACAACAAAACCCAACACTCCAAGGCAACCATCATCTCATGCATGATGGCTTCAAAAAGTCAAGCCATCATGAGAAGAAGAAGTCAAGTGATGGTGCTAATCATGAAAGCCATCATGATGCAACAAGATGCAAAGAACCCCCTCCACTAATGCCTATTTGCAACAATGCAAATAAACCCTCCTCCACCAATCTTCGGCCAATGAACGGAACAATGGAAATCGGCCGAAACGGAAAGCAAACTGGCAACTCCATAAAACTGGTCCCGTAATAAATTACAGGAAAACCCCGATACTGTGCATACACACCCGCATCTGTATTTCGACAGAAATACAAATGCAATGAGACAAAATCTCCACTGTACTATACTAGAATCCGGCTTATACCAAAACCGGCTAGTAATGTCTGTTCGATCCTGATTCGTGCAATACCGCACGTATCTGATCAAACCCTGCCATATAACCATACGGCCTATAGTACAAACTGTCCAATCCAGATCCGTGCAATACCGCACGTATCTGATCGGTCCTTGCCATATCTCCATTCGGCCTCTACAACCTTTCGCCCGAAAGCTGAGTAACTGAATGTGGGGGACTCTAAAGACTTGTCAACACCTTGGTTGTGGATTTAACCACCAGCACGTCAGAGGTATAAGCCAATACGTAACGGGCTACCAGGTATTGACTAAAAGGGACGTCTGTGGGCGAACCCAGCCTGACAACCCTACTGAGCCTGTCAGTGACAATATCCGTACAGTCCGGTCCGTTCGTCTATGAGCATCGCATGGCGGGCCTAGGGGGTTGGTAAAAGTCAGACCCCCAAAAGCGGTACAAGTCGTGTCGGAGTGTAGCCCAGAACACCCTGAGATACTACTAGAATACCTACCAGTAAATCTCCTTGCCTCGGCCGAGGGCTTCGTGTAATGGCTCTCCTAGACACAGCACGACCTCACCCCCAATACCGGGAGAGACGAACCCCTGAAGATACGCTCACTGCCTCCATGTGGCTCGGGACTGTACCTAACTAAAACCTGTTTGCACGACTCCTTTGAGCCGTGGTAGGGTAGTAATCAAAGTACAGTGGGAACTCACACAAGACAAATGACGATCCCCAGGTCGATGAACTAACCTGCACACATGTCACCAGGGAACTGCCATCTGACATCTGGTATATGACCAACTGGCATGTTCCCGGCGAGTCCTGTCCGATATACTCATAACCCAATGAGTACCTGTATACATCTTAGGTGATCCAACTGACACCAGTGGCTTGTGAGACCGGCCACCGCCCCTCGTCGGGGTCTCGACTGTATACACTAGTCTACTATGGAGTATCGATGCCCTGTCTCGAAACTCACACGACTAGGGACCATTTCAGGATATGCTTATAGACCCCAGCTCCCACTTATATGATCGCCCTCATACTGCTGGTGGTCAAGCAAGAATCCTAGGGGCTCTATCAACGTGTAATAGCGACGTGTCAGGTCACCTAAAACAGTACACGATGATAAAGGTAAACAAGATAGCATACTATCATCTCGAGTAAGACTGTCCTACCGGGATAGGTCCTCCCTCAATCACCGCAATCACGTGCCTGTGATCCAATAATTGACTCTGAGGGCATTATCTCCAACAGTATCATATACGCTAGTCTACTCTGGTATATCAATGCCCCGTCTTGATATACCTACGACTAGGGACGTTCCAGGATATGCTTATAGACTACAGATGTCCCACTAGTATGATCTCCATAATAATCAGAGTAGTCAAGCCGATATCCTCAGGGCTTTATCAGCATGTATGAATGAATAGAAGCATGATCAAATAAACATGTCAGATAAAGAAGAACCAGATAGCATACTATCATGTCGAGCAAGAATGCAAACTGAATATATATACATGTATAGATACATCCACTATCACATAATGGCCTCTAGGGCATACATATATCCAACAATCTCCCACTTCCACTAAGGCCAGTTATTGGCGTATCTCATACCCAACATCTCAAAAAGTCGCTCATGCTGTGGCTGAGGGAGGGCCTTGGTGAGTGGATCCGCGGCGTTGTTCTTTGTGTCTACTCTCTTAATCTCGATCTCGCGGCGATTTACAATCTCCCGGATCAAATGAAAGCGCCTCGGGATATGTCTGGACCGCTGATGGGATCTGAACTCCTTGGCTAACGCCATCGCCCCATTATTGTCACAATACAAAGGTATTGGATCAATAATGGTTGGAACTACTACTAGCTCCGAGATGAACTTCTTCATCCAGACGGCTTCCTTGGCGGCATCATTTGCAGCAATGTACTCAGCTTCCATCGTAGAGTCTGCAACGGTATCTTGTTTGGAACTGTTCCAACTTACCGCCCCTCCATTGAGGGTAAATACAAACCCTGGATAGATTTGCTGTCATCCTTATCGCTCTGGAAGCTCGAATCGGTAAAGGCCTCCATTTGGAGATCTGTATTACCATACGCCAAGAACAATTCTTTAGTCCTTCGTAAGTACTTAAGAATGTTCTTCACAGCTGTCCAGTGGTTCTCCCCTGGGTTGGATTGATACCTGCTTACAACACTAAGTGCATAAGCTACATCTGGGCGTGTACATAACATCGCATACATTATAGATCCTACTGCCGAAGCATAAGGTATAATGCTCATGCGAGCTCTCTCTTCATCGGTCTTTGGACAAGAATTCTTGGAGAGAGTGACTCCATGGCAAGCGAGTAAGGCACCCCGCTTGGAGTCTTCCATACTAAACCTCTTTAGGATGGTGTTGATGTACCTGGTTTGGGACAATCCCAATAACTTTTTGGATCTATCCCTATAGATCCTTATGCCCAGGATATATGTGGCATCACCCAGGTCCTTCATAGAGAACCTTAGTGATAAGAATGATTTGACCGACTGTAGCATAGGAATATCATTTCCTATCAGAAGAATATCATCCACGTACAATACGAGGAATGTGACAGCTCTTCCTACAGCCTTCTTATAAACACAAGGTTCATCTGGATTTTCGATGAAATCAAACTCTTTGATAACATCATCGAAACAGATGTTCCAACTCCGAGATGCCTGCTTCAACCCATATATGGATTTAAGCAATCTACATGCTTTCTCGCTGCTCCCACTGTCAATGAAGCCCTCTGGCTGATCCATATAAACGCATTCTTCTAAATCTCCGTTTAGAAATGCTGTTTTAACGTCCATCTGCCAGATTTCATAGTCGTGGTGAGCAGCAATAGCAAGTAGGATCCGAATGGATTTAAGCATGGCTACGGGCGAAAAAGTTTCGTCATAGTCCAAACCTGGTCTTTGACGAAAACCTTTCTCCACAAGTCTTGCCTTATAGGTCTCTACCTGCCCATCCACACCAATCTTTCTTTTAAAGATCATTTTGTACCCTACAGGTTTTACCCCAGGGGGTACAACGTCCAAAGTCCATACTTTGTTGGTGTACATAGACTCCATTTCGGATCTCATGGCATCCAGCCACTTCATAGAGTCACCACTAGTGATAGCTTGCTGAAAACTGGTAGGATCATCATCATCCATGATGCAATCTTCTCCGTTACCATCAATGAGGAAACCGTAGTACCTCTCCGGTGGGCGAGAAGTCCTACCAGATCTACGGAGTGGCCGAGATTCTTCAGTTTCTGTTGCAACAGCCGGTTCAACCAAATCGTCATTTGTAGTTTGTGTCTCCAGAACCTCTTCTAGATCTACTACCTTGTCATCATCTTTATCTGTGAAAAACACTTTTTCCAAGAATGTGGCATACTAAGAAACAAACACCTTTTGTTCCTCTTTGTGGTAGAACAGATATCCATAAGAATTCTTTGGATATCCCACAAAGTTACACATGACTGACCGTGTCTCGAGTTTGTCCGGATTCTGCTTTTTAACATAGGCCGGGCAACCCCAAATCTTAATTCATTTAAGAGATGGTCTCTTCCCATTCCATATCTCATATGGCGTGGTAGACACGGCTTTGGTTGGAACCCTGTTTAGCAGAAACGCTGCAGTCTCCAATGCATGTCCCCAAAACGAGACTGGTAACTCAGCGTCACTCATCATGGACCGGACCATATCTAATAGGGTCCTATTCCGTCGTTCTGACACACCGTTGTGCTGTGGTGTGTAAGGAGGAGTGAGCTGAGAGAGAATCCCATTCTCTTTTAGGAAGTTTGCAAATTCTGTACTGAGATACTCTCCACCTCGATCTGATCGAAGCATCTTAATACTCAAGCCGGTTTGTTTTTCTACTTCTTGTTTATATTCAATGAATTTCTCGAAAGCGTCGGACTTGTGTTTTAATAAAAATACATGACCGAATCTTGAGAAATCGTCGGTGAATGTAATGAAGTATGAAAAACCGCCTCTAGCCTGTGTATACATTGGCCCACATACATCACTATGTATGAGGCCAAGGAGCTGAGTAGCTCTTTCTCCGTGTCCGGTAAACGGAGTTTTGGTCATTTTACCCTTGATACAAGACTGGCAAGTCGCATAAGATTTATATTCAAAAGAGTTTAAATATCCATCTTTGTGTAACCTGTTTAGTCTTGTTTCGTTAATGTGACCAAGTCTACAATGCCAAAGAAAAGCTTCATTTAATTCTGAAAGTCTTCTTTTATTAGTGTGTTGTATACTGAAAACTGTGTGTTGATTTAGGACATATATTCCGTTATTAAGCGTACCATACCCAACCAACATTTGATTCGGGTGAATGTTCATAACATTGTTCTGCAACACAAAATTATATCCTTCATTGTCCAACAAAGAAACGGATATTATATTACATAGCATACTTGGTACAAAATAACATGGATTCAAAATCAAAATACATCCAGATGGCAACCCCAAGTGATACTCTCCCACTGCGACTGTATGTACATTGGAACCATTTCCAACGCGGAGAGTATGGTCACCTGTCCTCAAAACCTTGCTATTTCTCAGCCCTTGCATAGAATTGCAAATGTGAGAACCTGAACCGGTATCCAATACCCAGGAAGCAGAGTTTATAGAAAAACAGTTTTCAGTCACAAACGCACCTGAAGCAGAAGCATCACTATGCTTCTTCTTGAGACTTAGGTACTCCGTGCAATTGCGCTTCCAATATCCTGTCTTGTGGCAATGAAAACACTCGCCTTTCCCCGGGTCTCCAGCTGTGGACTTTCCCTTTCCCTTCACCATTTTGACTCCGCCCTTAGGATTAGTGGGTTTCTTCTTTTTCTTTCCCTTGGCCTTAGCTTTCGGGCGAGAAGAAGAAGACTGTCCAATAGTCATAACGGGAGTCTTTGCTGACTTCATAGTGCTCTCGGCACTCCTTAACATATTAAGGAGTTCAGGGAGTTCCTTCTCCATGCTATGCATGTTAAAGTTCACTATGAACTGAGCAAAGGTGGAGGGGAGGGATTGCAGAATAATATCAATATATTGTTCATTGTCCATTGTCCATCCGAGGCCCTCAAGCTCTTCTATAAGAGCTATCATCTTCAAAACATGGTCTCCTACTGGTGTGCCAGGGGCCATTCGCATCTCAAACAGTTTCTTTGATACTTCGTATCGTAATATGCGGGATTGCTCCCCATACAACTCCTTTGTATGGAGCAATATTCCGTGAATGTCCATGTCCTCGTGCTGCTTTTGATGGGTGTTGTCCATCGATGCTAGCGCGAGGCATTTTGCCGTGGCACAGTCAGCGTCCCATGTCTTGCGGACTTCAATGTCCGCAACTGAGGATTTTGGACCTGGGACGGGCGGGGCTGAAGCCGTGAGGACATATGATACTTTATCTTAAGTCAAGGCGATTTTCAGATTCCTCAGCCAGTCTTTATAGTTGGTCCCATTCATTTTGTTTTTATCTAGTAGAAGCTTAAGTCCAATCATTGGTATCTGCCATTAAGAGAGAGAAAAGAACACACTCAGCGAAAGCTCTTGCAC
This sequence comes from Agapanthus africanus, assembly GCA_030015575.1. NCBI lineage: Eukaryota > Viridiplantae > Streptophyta > Magnoliopsida > Asparagales > Amaryllidaceae > Agapanthus > Agapanthus africanus. The sequence goes on along the minus strand of JASDDO010000008.1, from coordinate 234,746,097 downwards.
AGATTAGATTGGTTTATTATCTTGTCTAATCGATGTTTCCCACTGCTTTTTATCAAGTTTTTCTTTCAAACCTTAAAAAGAAAAACTAGCCAGGATTAATTACGTCTATAACTTCGCTAACCGTTCAGCCAGGCCAGTGTCAGTACTTTGAGGGAGGTTCCCCGTGCTTTCGCACGGACCTAATTAGAGTAAACCTCGTTTTCCCAGAGGTGGAGCCCCGTTAACACCTTTCTAGACACCTAATGAGTTAGCTAATTGTAAACTGTAAAACTCTCCTAGGAGCAACTATTGCCCACAGTGGGATCGGGATCCAACCATCACATGGAAGGTATGCAATCTCATTGCAAATTTCAACACTTGAAATTTCCGATGTAATTTTTACCCCTAGTACTTATGACCTTAACTATGGTCAACAAATCATAAGTACCAGTCAAGTTCTACCCGTCATTTCTTGATCAATTAGACCCACCCATATGACCCTTAACTATGGTCAACAAAGTCGCATGAATGTCCTAATTAATCTGCATCATATGCAGTGTAGGAAGACATCACTTAGCTACCGTACACTACGCCTTAACTAAAGTCAACAAACGTAGCACGAATACTAAGTTCTCTACTTCCTAAAATTACGGAGGGTTGCGAATGATTTTTAAGAAAATCTTTAACGCTTTGAACTTAATATCGTTGTAGAATCAAACAGTTTTCAAAAGGAGTGGCTTAAGCTCCGCACTTTTGAAATGTAGCTTTTTCATAAATAGCCGAGTAGTTTTTAAATCCGATTCTACAACATCTTTTTAGGTTTATTTTCTTTACATTAATCACATTAATGTAATCCCATCATTTAAGTCCTTAAGCCAATCACAGAAAAGAAACGAAAATAACACGTACGCTTATGCCATCCGCATTCGCCGCAATGTTCCGTTATGCACCGTTAGGTTACTTAACTAACGGCATACCGGGACGGGACTAGCGCGGGTGTAAAACATAAGCAACGTCTACTATATATCATATATATAATATGTCATTCGTCTCAGATATCACAGAACACAGGCAGCAGAAACATAGATATAACGTGGGATATCCTAGGATGTCCGTATTTAGTATTTAGCCAGAATAGAAAATACGGATTCCACAGTCGCGATGAATACCCAAGCCCACACCCTGGACCCCTACGAGAGCGGCAAGTGACCCTACCAATCCTGGAGTTTAGGAGACCCGGTCTCGACTCCTCGAGATGGCCTCCCACTGAACCCCAGAACCCGGTCACCTGTGCTCCCCTCCTTGGGTCCATCCTAATGCGGAAAAGTAAATATTATACAACACTGGTGACACAACCTCAACCTGGAAGTGCCCCAAATAAAAGAATATTACATTACATTTGAATTTACATGAATGAAAATATAAAACTCTCATCTCACAAAAACTCCCCGTCTATTCGATCGCGACAATCCTGCACATCATATCTCAGCAACACATAATATCACATATCATCAACGTAAGTAAGTATGCGTACCCCGATTGTCGTTGATGTATAGCAACGAAACCGGCGATATCGTACATACTACACTTACGGTCACAGAAAAGAAAGTGTAAAACTACAATATTTGAAATCCAGATTCTCTTTAGACATCATAAATGCGAAATATCACATATTTCGTATTTCATGCCTACACTATATGAATTCCACATATTGTATCACATTCCAGACAAACAGACAGTATTAAAGTTTTCGAACGAACTATCAAGCACCCAAGATTCACTAAAGCTCAACACTTGAGCAGGGTTCAAAAAATCCGAAGTGTGACACAGTAGTAGCGGTCCAGCCGTAGAAGGGTCAAGCCAACGCCTCACATGTGGCACGCCGTACTGCCCCAAAACCTAGGGTTCAAAGGGCAGTTCGAGACGGTCACATAATTGAGTTAAGGTTTGTTGTCTTCTAGAGGGACCACCGCAAAAAGACTTGCACGTATCTCCAAAGTATTTAAACCCCGTGAATAGTGAGTAAATGATACTCATTCAAACACTTCAATACTTTCTAATTTACCCGGAAAAACTACGAAATGAAAATCCCGATCGAATTGACGAGTCCAAAACCATCTCCAGAATTTTTCAAAACCAAATACAGATTAAAAATATTCAAAATTTTATACAAGCAGATTCATGAATTACTGTACAAAAGGTATCCATTAATTCATATATACGGCCGCGGAACCGCGGCCTAAGCAAGCTTAGGCCGCGTTTCCGCGGCGAAAATCACTGTTCACTGGAAAATTTTTGTACCGTAATCCTTATTTTTTCCTGCTGTATTTTTTACATATTTTTAATTCTGCAAATTATCAAATTTTAGAAAATTTCCAGAGAGCACCCAAAGATACCGTATTTTTGTCCGATCGGGGTTTTCACTTCGTAAAAACGTCGCCTAATGTTCTAGGTCGGCTCTGATACCAATGAAAGGTTTGTTTAGCACCCTATGAAGAGTTTTGAAGCATCACATGACCCAAAGTTTTAGTTTTTATGGTGCTAAACTAACATGCAAAGGGATCGATCCTAAAAAATTAGGGTTATAAAACATTAAGCTAGTAAAAATTAGGGTTTGAAGGCTACAACCATTGTAGCTCCCCATTGCTAGACTCCTTGGTGTCTTGGGTGTTGAATCGAGGTCCTCTTGAAGTTCCCTTGTGTCCACGACGATCCACCACGGAGTACTCCGTCCAAGCTCGCTACTTTGGAAAACCGAAGGAAACACTCTAATCAAGTTGGCTAGACTTGAGTAGAATGATGTTGTGGTTTGGAATCTCACTTCAAAAACCTCTCATTAGTTGTATTTAACTCACTAGAAAAGACTAGAGAGGAAAAGATCAAGGAGGATGAAGATGGTGGCTAATTTAACCAAGAGGTGTAAAAAGATAACCTTGAGTTAAAAGCAAAATGAAATATATATCACTATATATATTTATTTCCTTCTTAACTTCAACCATGATTAAATCATAGATAGTTAATTTAACTTGGGTTTTAAATGATAAAGAGAAGGATAACCCTAGGTTAGTGGTAGTTGAGATAGGTTAGGTTAGAAGAAGAATGTAGAAGCAAGAATGTTTATCCTTTCCTTTTTCATTTTGCTTTAAAACAAAAATTAAATAATAATCCATTATTTAATCTATGGTGTGAGTCTTATATTGCCACCATTTCCATATTCAATCAACCATGATGGATGAGTGTATGTATGTATACATGTATGCACATCTACATGTGCATGAAACTAGAAAGGAAGAAAGAAACACATGCATGCATGCATACATCCATCAAACCCTAGAAAGGTTTCAAGTGAGAAAACTAATGGTTAGATGATAAATCAACAGTTAATTTATCAATCCGGTCATATCTCATATGACCCCACCAAAAGCAGGCCACCCGATCAATGTTCGGTATCATATACGCACATTTCAATCGGGTGCATGCGCATATCACATACGCGCACCACAACGTTTCGCCTGGACTGGGTAACTCCTCTGTTGGACTCTAAGACTCGTCAATACGCCGGCAGAGGGTGATAATCATATCAGGTACCCCCAAACCGCAAGCGGTCAGCTAAACGTAACGGCCACCCGGGTATTGAGCGATCAGAAGAAAACAAGCGAACCTATTACAACTCCCGTCGAGCCATCCGGCAACACTACCGTACAGTCCGGTCTCTTCGTCAGATATGCTGCATATCGAGCCTAGGGATGGTCACGTCGACCCCAATAACTCAATAAGTCGTGCCAGTGAACGGTCTATAACAGATCGAGATACTACTGATAACACTTATCAGCAAATCTCAGCAGCCCTGGCCAGGGACTTACTGATATAACCAGTCGGGAACAGTACAGCATCAACTTCCAATATCGGGAGATACGAAACCCCTCCTATCGCTCATTGCCTTCGTGTGTCTCTGGACTGTACCCAACGGCCACCTGCTTGCACGACTCAGTAGAGCCGTGGTAGGGTGGTAATCAAAGTACAGTGGGAGAACACACAAGGCTCTATGACGATCTCGGGTCTACAGACTAACCTATACCAGTGTCACCTGAGAACTGCTATCCGACGATAGATATAATTCCATATAGGAGTTCTCGGTGAGTCCGTCCAGTGTACCCAGTCACCACTGAGCACCCGTATATGATCTTGATGTCAAACATCGATGAATGTGGGAACATTCATCGCCCATCGTATGGGTCTAGTATCATATACTCTAGTCTACTCTGGTATATCAATGCCCCGTCTCGATATACCTACGACTAGGGACGTTCCAGGATATGCTTATAGACTACAGATGTCCCACTAGTATGATCTCCATAATAATCAGAGTAGTCAAGCCGATATCCTCAGGGCTTTATCAGCATGTATGAATGAATAGAAGCATGATCAAATAAACATGTCAGATAAAGAAAAACCAGATAGCATACTATCATGTCGAGCAAGAATGCAAACTGAATATAAATACATGTATAGATACATCCACTATCACATAATGGCCTCTAGGGCATACATATATCCAACAGCTTTCCCACTACAACGTGTGTTCAGCAAGGTCTTCCAGATATTTCCATGCTTCACCGTCATCTTTAGACATGAAATTGCATTGACACATTGTTTCAAACATCTGCTTTGTCGCTGGATTAATGCCCTCATATATAATCCGACATAAATCCTATCTTTGTATTCCGTGATGGGGGCATTGGACAAGCAGATCTTTGAAACGTTCAAAGCACTTCTAAAATGGTTCATTGGGAAGCTGGGTGAACTGGTTGATCTCGCTCCTAACATGTGCGGTCTTATGATTTGGGTAAAACTTCTTAAGAAATGCTACGACGAATTCATCCCAATTAGCGATAGAATGTGCGGCAGTATTATAAAGCCATTTTTCTGCCAAGTCGCACAGTGTGAATGGGAGAAGACGTAAGTGCATAGCATCTAAGGTCAATTGTGAAGTACCCATCATTGCGCATACGTTTTCGAATTTGGTGATGAAAACGTATGCGTCTTCCGACTCAAGCCCATGAAATTTGGGCAGCAGATTGATGTAGTGGGGTTTAATTTCAAAATTATCCCTTTAGGTGGTGGAAGAGATAGACAAGCAGGAAGAGGACCACGAATAGGATAGCGTCTCTCTTGGAGAGAGATGCGCGGTGGATTCTGCTCACCTGCGGGCGGTGCCAGCGTGGTGTTATAATTAGATGGAGTGCCGTCCATCACGGTTGATGTGGTGTGTGGTGGGGGAAAAGAAGATGAAGAAGTACCGACTTCGGCGTCGATAGCAGAAACGCGGACAAGACGGGCACTAGGATCCCGTGTCCAGCCGAGCATGCACTAAGCGGGTTTAGTGCAAGTGGCAGCGTGTGTGTGATTTTAAAATTGGCTTGTTTTTGAATAAGTGGGACTCAAGACAAATCACCCCTAAGATGCACAAGCAACCCTAGAACTAAAGTTACCTAGGTCAGTCTCTAGACCGCTCCTAGACATCCAAAGGACAAGCCGCAGGATAAATCCTCTACCGCCTCCGTACTACCCTTGTAGCCAGATAAGTGCCAGGTAAGTGAGAAGGAACCACGTCGTGGGCCTAATTAAAAACCACTAGCCTTTGTCACACTTGCCTAGGCACTACAAAAGTAATGCGGATAAACGATAGATTATCCACGACCTTCCTCTGTCCTTATTGAGCATGACAGTCCTTAGTGTCTGGTCTAGATATTTTTTAAATTAATGAAAGGTTGATCTATATGCTCAGTTTGTGATTTGTGGGGCTTAGGAAGGGTGATGAAATCCCCACCTAATCTTGATTTGGTCTTTACCCCTTAGAGTCCGTATTAAAATATGCAAAACAAAACCAATCACAAAACTTTTGCAAAAAGATTTTTGAGTGGCGCGATTTTGCAAAGAATCCTGCAGAAGATAGATTTTATTGGATTTTAGAGGAGAGAGAAAGAGTTAAGAAAGATACCAGAGAAATGTGAATCCCTAGATCTCCTGTTTCCTCAAGTCCGTGACTCCAGATTCCTTCGCAAAATTCACACACAAATCGTTAAATATGCAATTTGCAGTTTTGTTTTAATAATGATATGAATCGTCTAAGAATTCAACACAAATAGTAAAAATAAAAAATTACGCACGTTTCCCCGGCATTGACGCCATTTGATTGATACGAAAATGTGTGTGTAGTTTAACCGCAATCAATAACGGTGTCTTACGTAGCTAGACCGAGATGAGTACGGGTCGTCCTCTGGGAAATGTGGAACCTTTTCCTTTTACTTTAGATGTGTTGAGAAAGAGATGAGGGATAAAGAATTTTATAGAAAGATTTCTAGATCTACGTTAAACAAGAATGCAAAATATAGATCTAGATTATTTTAAAGATGTAATTAATATAATAAGAGGGCTTGTAGGGTTCGTTAGGATTTAGTAGTAATGGACGATTAATTAAAAGTTACCCTTTTTATCCATTAATAGATTTTGAACTAGAACGACGGTGATGCGTGTAGATTAGGGTTTCTGGAGGGAAAAGGAATCCCACTCTTAACCCTTATCTCGACACGGAATTCCGTTCATATCTAGCCTTTACTAAAACAATCATTAATCTAATCTCTAATCGCGGTCGGAACAAGCAAAGAATTGCTAGCGTGCCCGATTAGGATGTTAATGATTCTTTTGATAAAGTTCCTAAACTTTATAGGACTTAAAAAGGGTTTAGTTATTTTCATCGTCCATTAGCCTACCCTAATCCTACGAACCCTAACAAGCGGAGAATTACTCGCGCATGTTGGGAGAAGAAGATGAAAAGAAAGAGAGGGAAAACATAATGTAAAATGCAAAAGAATTAAATAAAATAACTACCTTTATTAATCAACTTGAACAATCTACACTTTGATTCCTTAGAAAATGATTACAAAGACTAGTTTGCTTCTCGATCTCTTCCAAGGAGGTAGACGAACGGTTGATGATCAGCTTGGATGCGTGAGCCTCTGGGCCTTCGTGATCCCGTCGGCTTGATGAATTTTCCAAGAGACTCTCGGTGCCTTTTTATAGTGAAAAGCAAGAATCCTTTAATTCCAAATTAGGTAATATTCATCAGAGATTCACCCAAAATTTTCTCAACCCCTAAATCCATAATATTGCCGCGTATCCGCGGCCCAAGGGGGGTATGGCCGCGGATCCGCGGCCATTAGATCTGATCCCTCCATCAAAATTTAGGTGCTCTGTCTTTGTGACATGTGGACTTCTCTGGAATTTTTGTATCTTTGAAATCTTCTCTCGGTTGCTTCCAGACTTGGTTTCCAAGTTTGCTTCTTAATTTGGCAAGATTTCTTCAACAACTTGATTTGCTTGATTCTAGCCGTGGAAAATTCTGCACAACTTGGAAATATTCTGCACAACAACTCAAATAAGATTTTAGTAGACTTTGTTCTACTTGGATTAGGTCAATAATATTATTTGCATACATTTTCCTACCAAATACTAATTAAAATATATTAACACATGGAAAATAATGTTTTTACACATAAACCCTCATATGTATAATATATTATAATAAAGTCCTTTTTTAAAATGAAAATGGTAGGAAAAATGTAATACAAATGTGCAGTTTTATCAACTGAACATGCACTCTATGATGAGCAATGTTGAGTTATATTTCCTTCTGGGGCTATGCGCTTATGACAGCTGCATACCTATTAAATCAAGTTTCATCTAAATTAGTGCCTACCACACCATATGAGATATGGAGTGGGAAGAGATCATATTTTAAATGAGTAAAGATATGGGGTTGTCCGGTCCATGTCAAAAGGCAAAATCCGGACAAACTCGAGGCACGATCAGTTATTTGCAAGTTTGTGCGATATCCAAAGAATTCACAAGGATATATTTTCTACCACGCTAAGGAACAAAATGTATTTGTTTCTCAATATGCCACCCTTTTGGAAAAGAAATTTCTTGTAAAAGAAATTAGTGTCAAAGAGGTAGAGCTGGAAGAAAATCAAGCAGCACAAACTGCAACTGAAGATTTAGTGGAACCAGATGATTCGGTAGTTCCCAACGGACCAAAGCCTCTCCGCTGATCTAGTAGGGTTCCTCGTCTACATGAGAGATACTGCGGTTTTCTCATTGATGGTGGGAGCGATGATTGCATCATAGAGGATGATGACCCAACTAGCTTCAAGCAGGCCATCACGAGTGGGGACACTGTGAAGTGGCAGGATGCAATGAGATCCGAGATGGAATCAATGTACACCAACAAAATATGGACATTGGAAAATTCTCCTAAAGGGGTAAAACCCATTGGGAGCAAATGGATCTTCAAGAAAAAACTTTGTGTAGATGGGAAAGTGGAGACTTTCAAAGCTAGACTTGTTACAAAGGGTTTTCGTCAACGACAATGTGTGGATTATGACGAAACCTTTTCTCTAGTGGCTATGCTTAAATCCATCCGGATCATGCTTGCCATTGCTGCATACCATGACTACGAAATCTGGCAAATGGATGTTAAGACCACCTTTCTGAATGGTGATTTAGAAGAGTGTATGTACATGACTCAGCCAGAGGGCTTCATAGATAGTGGGAGCAGCGGAAAGGTGTGCAAGCAGCTTAAATCCATCTATGGGTTAAAGAAAGCATCGCGGAGTTGGAACATCTGTTTTGATGTCGTTATCAAAGAGTTTGATTTCGTCAAAAACGTAGATGAAACTTGTATATACAAGAAGGTTGCAGAGAGTAAGGTTGTCTTCCTCGTATTGTACGTGGATGACATACTCTTGATAGGAAATGACATTCCTATGCTGCAATCGGTCAAGCTCTTGTTATCACAAAGATTCTCAATGGAAGACCTCCCACATCTTGGGGATTAAAATCTATAGAGATATATCTAAACGGATATTGGGATTGTCCCAATCCAGATACATTGACACCATACTAACGTGGTTTAGTATGGAAGAATCCAAGCGTGGGTTTTTACCCACGATCTTAGGACTCACTCTCTCTAAAGAGATGTCTCCCAAGTCTGATTTGGAGAGAGCTCGCATGCAAGGGATACCCTATGCTTCGGTAATAGGCTCTATCATGTACGCGATGCTATGTACCAGACCCGATGCAGCATACTCACTAAGTGTAGTGAGTAGGTATCAAGTAGATCCTGGAGAGAGTCACTGGACTGCTGTGAAGAGCATTCTCAAGTACTTGAGAAAGACTAAAGAGATGTTCTTGGTGTATGGTAACGGAGAACTCCAAGTGGAGTCCTTTACCGATTCGAGCTTCCAGAGTGAGAAGGACGATTCTAAGTAGCACTCGGGTTTTGTCTTTACCCTCAATGGAGGGGAGGTTAGCTGGAAGAGTTCTAATGTAACGTTTTGAAAATCGTTTCGGTGAAATTTCGGAAAAATCGGTAAAATAAGAGGGTTTTCTGTAAAAAGTCAAAATACAAATATCTTCATTGTAAAATTAAATATAAATATTCTGGCTATTTAATTGCTAGTATTTGGTGTTTATTGAGCCGCTGGTAAAATTTCTAATTTTCTGAAACAATTTCCGAAATTAATTATTTTAATATTATTTTAAGCCGTCACTAATACATTTAATTAGGGAAAATTACAAATTGGAATGGGTTGATAAAAATTTTATAATTCATGACACACTAAACTGGCATGCAAAATATTGTTTCTGAAATGAAATCGTTCGCCAAAACGGTTTTAGAAATATCGAAGAAAAAAGGCATAAATAGTGAAATTAGTGTAAATAGAATTGGGGTATAACATTTATCTTTTTTCTCACCACACAAATCAACACCCATTCCCATGTCTTGCTGGCCGAGCCCCTTGGCAGCCCATTCCCAAATTATCCCCACTTGAAAAGGGTTTCGATAGAAAAGAAAACAAAAGAAATGAGAGAAATAGTAAAATGAGTATGGGCTTTGACTTTGGTGGACTTTGGACTTTACTCCCTTGACTTTTCCCCACCTCACCCTCTCTTCCTCTCCCCTTGTAGCCGACCCTAGGTAGCAGCCCTCCCTCCCTCTTCACAATTCCCATCACATTCACACATCAATTTAATAGAAAAGGGAATTGTAAAAAGGGTGTAATGAAGGGTTTATTTGAAAAGATGCATTAAATGAGATGGTTCTACACCCACACCCACATTTCCACTCTCTTTCTCTCTCCAATTCCTGCAGCATGGCCGAGCCTCCTCCATGAGCAGCCCAAAAAATTCTCCTCCTCATTTTTGCCTCAAAAATCCTCTCATTTCCATTAAAATGCTTCCAAATTACCACTAATTCCTAGTTAACTCCTAACCCTTTATTTCCTTATCCAATCAAGTATGGATCTTGGGCAATGAAGCTAGATTTGGGAGGCTATGTTTCTTGTAGATATAAAAAATTGTGAGGTATAAATCTCAACCCATGTTTTCATTGTTGCTAAATTTTCTAAATCTAGCCTAATTAGGTATTATTGTGGTTTAATTTCAAGATTTGGAATTCTAAGAGAAGGGTTTGAATATGAATTAGGGCTTAACCATCACACTAGGTAAATCAAGTGTAATTTAACGTCCTAAGATGTCCACAATCTAGATTTGTTATTAATATTGTAAAGAGTTACTTCAAAGTTGTTAAGATTTGATAATTTTATAAACTAGCTAGGTTTTTGTAATCTATGAAAATAACTAAGAGAAAAATCCAATTAGGTTATTTATGACTTTATTAACATTTTAAATTGTAGTTTAATTCTTTAGATTATGCAAATCCAAGATAAATTGTTGTTTGTGCATTGTTGATATAAAATGGTCGAAATTGGTTAATTTTGTTAACTAGATTTTTGGGTTAATGTAATTTTTTAAGATTTAAAATATGGAAGTGATTTGTATGACTTAGTTATGATGTTTAGTGTATATTATGGCCATTAGTTTTGTTCAAACAACAAGTTTCGAATTAAAACGAAAATTTAGTGCTTTCTAGGTTTTCGGAAAATAAATCGATTTGATTTATTTTAATGTTTTGATGATTTAAACCCTATTTTATATTATAATTAGTGAGTTTTGGGAACTGCGATTTGTACGTTTGAGTTTTTCTCGGTCACTCGGCGTTCGTACGCCGATGTCGAGTGTTTTGGGTTGATTTGAGAGAGCAAATCATAGGTTTTGACTTATGTGAGATGCGTGTGTCGATTTGGTCGTGAGTAAGACTTTAATGCTATATGGTGCGTTATGATATGTAGGTACCCTCACGAAGACTTCGAGATGACAAGCAAGCGCGTGGCGACGTCGGCACCGGCAACCGAGGACCAGGTGAGTAGATTTATATCTACGGGGAGAAGTCGGGTGGATGGCGTATAGCACCACCGCAGTTCGTGGTGATGTATACGAATACGTATACACACATATATATTGATTATATATTGTTGAGTTTATTGATGATAAAGATAGATTTTAGGAGTGATTGGATATGTTTAGTGTTGCGAGACCCTAGAGTAGAGGTTGCACCGCATTTACAAACACACACCCATACTTTCATATATGCTTATATGGGGTTATATTGTTATGTGTTCACGTGGGTATGGGACTATGTGTTCATATACTGGATTTGAGATGAGTCGATAAGATTTGATTGAGACCACGAGAACGGTGATATGGCGGGATTCGTACTTGAGATACGTCCTGATGTTATAGCGGATCTTAGGACAACGATACATGTGAATAGTGTTATACATGGAATGGTTGACATGTGCAAGACGTGTTTGTAGCCGGTCACATCCAAATTTTTGGTCGTGACAAAGTTGGTATCAGAGCTTAGGATTAAACCTTACGGAATCAAGTAGTGAGTTAAGGTAAATCTATTTGAGTTCATTACGTAGGATGACCTTTGGTTTGATGGAGTAGGTGAATTAGGACGAGTGCAGTACCGTACGTATGCTCCGCGGCATATTTACGCTACAATACTCAGCCTAAGTAACTTTAGAAGATGTTTGTTCGTACTTCTTTCCTTAATTTGGAGTATCTTGTGATTCGATTGCAATGTATTTATCAATCCTGTTTCTTACTCTAGCCGCTATGTCATCAACGACTACGGGGACTCAGAGTACCGCTGTTCGTGATGAGATTGGGGCGGGCTCGTCTGAAACGGGGACAAACCAGGGCAGTACGCCTATCTTTCATGAACCGATTGATCCACCCTATATTAATCGTATATCTAGGATAGAGAAAAATGTTCAAGAGATGCGTAGAATGATCTGATCCTTGATGGAGATTAGTTGAGAACGGAGATCGACCATTACTCCACGTACGGGTGTTCTGAGACCAAGGCAAATTCATAATAATACATTAGCTCCAAGACGTGTTTGTAGAAGCCGTGGCGGATTCTGCATAGATCAATTCTATCACTTATACCCATATGTTCATCAGCCCGTGCAAAGATGTTTCAGGTGTAGGTGTCCGTATCACCGTATTAGGGATTGTCCCGTGAGGCAACAGGGTGAGGCATCGGTCTCACATGTGACTTCACCACCTTCACCACCTCCTCCGAGCACATTAGATCCTACACCTGTTGTTGTTCCACGCCAAATCAATGCCTATAGAGGCCGTGGTCGTGACGGTCGTAATTCGAGAGGACGAGGAGGTCGAGGCAGATTCATTCCAGGCCGCAGTTTTGGTCTAGATTGGACTAAGGGCCAGATGTTTAGTTCATACCCAGTGGGACAGAGACCTACATTTACATGTTATAATTATGGAATTCCAGGGCATATGGCTAGAGGGTGTACATGCCATAGCGGGACTGTTACTCCGCAGGCTGCTTTACCTCCTCCACCTTCTACGTTGATGACCTTACTTCCTCCCCCAGTTAGCACTATGCGCCAGACGGTTGCACCATGAGGCCGAGGTTATGCAGGACGCTTCCAGAGAGGTTAAGGAGAAAGAGGTAAAGGACGACAAGATGCGGGGAGGGGCTAGGCACGAGTTTTTGCACTGACTCCACAGGATGCCCAGACATCCAATGCAGTTGTGACAAGTACTCTTGCAGTATGTTCCTTAGATGCACATATTTTATTTGATCCCGGTTCTACACATTCTTTTGTATCTTCACGCCTTGCACTTTCTGGGGAGTGAGTCGTCGTTGTTAGAGTTACCGTTAGTGGTGATTACTCCGGTGTGAGAATCTTTTATAGCTCGACATGTATTTAGGTCATGTTCAGTACGTATTGGTGATAGGGATTCTTTAGTTGATCTAATTCTCCTGGATATGTTAGATTTTGATATACTTCTTGGTATGGATTGGTTGGCCGCTTGTTAGGCTTATGTAGATTGTGGGGGGAAAGCGGTCTGATTTTTTTTTCCGGGTGAACCGAGCTTTGTTGTGCAAGGAGACTGTAATATAACTCCTGCCAACGTGATTTCTGCTCTTTGTGCGGGACGACTCTTGAAGAAGGGTTGTCATGGGTTCTTAGCATTTGTTCAGGACTTTGGAGCCACTGAGATTCCGTTGGACCAGGTTCCGATCACCCGAGAATTTCCGGATGTGTTTCCTGCTGAATTACCAGGATTACCGCCCTATCGCGATATTGAATTTTGTATCGACTTAATTCCGGGTGCGGGGCCTATTTCTATACCACTTTATCGGATGGCCCCGACGGAGTTGAAAGAACTCAAAAGCCAGTTGCAAGAGTTTTTGGATAGAGACTTGTTCGTCCAAGTGTATCACCGTGGGGAGATCCGGTCTTATTTGTAAAGAAGAAGAACGGTAACATAAGACTGTGCATCGACTACATGCAGCTGAATCGAGTTACTGTGCGAAATAGGTACCCATTACCTTGTATCGATGACTTATTTGATCAACTACAGGGAGCTGGCTACTTCTCAAAGATTGATTTGCGGTCAGGGTATCACCAGTTGAGGGTTCAAAAGGATGATATTCCGAAGACTGCTTTTCGCATACGTTATGGGCATTATGAGTTTCTGGTGATGTCGTTTGGACTCACCAACCACCCAGCAGCTTTCATAGATTTCATGAACCGTATATTCGGGCCATTCCTTGATCAGTTTATTATAGTATTCAATGATGATATTCTTATTTATTCACGGAGCCGAGAGGAGCACGAGCAGCATTTGCGCATCATGTTGCAGACCTTGAAAGAGCATCAACTGTTCGCTAAATTCTCCAAGTGTGCTTTCTGGCTGGATAGTGTAGATTTCTTGGGTCATGTAGTTACAAGAGATGGGATACGTGTAGACCCAAAGAAGATAGAAGCGGTATAGCACTGGCCCAGACCTGTGTCAGTTACCAAGGTTCGAAGTTTCTTGGGTCTGGCCGGTTATTATAGACGTTTTGTGCAAGATTTTTCTCGGATCGCTGCATCGTTGATTGGATTGACTAGGAAGGAAGTTCCATTTCTTTGGACAGATGCATGTGAGCAGAGTTTCCAGCAGTTGAAGACTCGCTTGACGGCTACACCTATCTTATCCTTACCTTCCGAGTTAGGTGGTTTCGTGGTGTATTGTGATGCCACTCGAGTGGGTTTAGGCTATGTGTTAGTGCAGCATGGCAGGGTTGTAGCTTATGCTTCTCGGCAGTTGAAGAGGCACGAGTAAAACTACCCCACTCATGATTTGGAGATGGCTGCAGTAGTTTTCGCACTGAAGATTTGGAGGCATTACTTGTATGGAGAGTCATGCCAGATTTTTACAGATCATAAGAGCTTGAAGTATACTTTTCAGCAAAGGGATCTGAATCTAAGGCAGTGTTGATGGATGGAACTCGTGAAGGATTACGATTGTGAGATCTTGTATCATCCAGGTAAAGCGAATGTTGTAGCAGATGCTTTGAGTCGGAGGCCTGGGGGTAGCTTATCTCATGTAAGCACCTTGCAGAGGCTGTTTTCCACAGACTGGAGGATTTTATGTGACAGCCGTACACAGTTTGAGTTCACCTCGACAGGAGGACAGTTAGCACATGTTCGCACCCGTCCTCAGTTATTGTATCGTATTCGAGAGACACAGCCCGCAGATGCTCGTATATCGGAGTTTCTGGATCAAGTTAGGCAGGGTAGAGAGTCGGAGTTCGTGATAGATGATCGTGGAGTATTACGTTTTAAGACTCGTCTTTTTGTGCCAGAGTCGGATGGACTGAGAAGTGAGATTTTAGAGGAAGCCCATCGATCAGCGTACAATATTCATCGTGGTTCCACCAAGATGTATCATGACTTGAGGGATGTTTATTGGTGGGAAAGAATGAAGAGGGATGTTGCAGAGTTTGCTTCAAGATGCTTGACTTGCCAGTAAGTCAAGGCAGAGCACCAGAGGCCGGCTGAAGAGTTGCAGCCCTTGCCCATTCCAGAGTGGAAATGGGAACATATTTCCATGGATTTCGTTGTGGGTCTACCCAGGATAAGCAGGGGGTATGACTCCATCTGGGTTATGGTAGATAGATTGACAAAGGCAGCTCACTTTCTTCCGGTGAAGACGACGTATGGGTTTGCGTAGTATGCTCAGATTTATATCGACGAGATTGTACGATTGCATGGAGTTCTGACGTGCATAATATTGATAGGGGTACCCAGTTTACCAGTAGACTATGGAAGAAACTTCAAGAAGCTCTTCGTACACGATTGAGTTTTAGTACAGCTTTCAACCCGTAGACAGATGGTCAGTCAGAGCGGACCATTCAGACTCTTGAGGATATGCTTAGATCTTCCAGTCTAGATTTCGGTAGTAGTTGGGATCGTCACTTACCTTTGATAGAATTCTCATACAACAACAGTTTTCAGGAGACAATACAGATGGCACCCTTTGAAGCTTTGTATGGGAGGAAATATCGATCACCCGTTTGCTGGACGGAACTGAGCGAGAGTAGCATTTTGGGACCGCAGATAGCACATGAGACTACGGAAAAGATTCAGCTGATACGAGATAGAATAAGGGCGACCCATTGCAGACAGAAATCTTATGTAGATAGACGACGTCGTAGACTCGAGTTTGAGGAAGGAGATCACGTGTTCCTTCGTGTATCTCCGATGAAAGGTGTGATGCATTTCGGGAAAAAGGGAAAGCTCGGCCCCAGATATGTCGGACCTTATGAGATTCTGGAGAGAGTGGGTGTTGTAGCTTATCGTTTAGCACGTCCACCAAGTTTTCCGATGTGCAACTGATGCTCATGTGTCTATGCTTCGCAAGTATCTTCACGATCCTTCTCACGCAATCCAGCCTCAGACCTTACAGCTTAAGCCGGATTTATCCTATACAGTGCCGTCAGTAGCTATTCTATACCGGCAGGCAAGGAAACTGAGATCAAGGGTACTTCCATCTGTAATGGTTCTTTGGCGAGGAACGAATCGCGTAGAGAAAACTTAGGAGACCGAGAATGCAATGCGAAAGCAATTTTCACATCTTTTTGAAGGTTCGTCTAGTTAAGTTTTAAATTCGGGGACCGGATTTTCTTAAGGGGGAATATTGTAACATAATGAAAATTTAGAAATAAATAAAATTAATTAATTAAATAATAAAATGCCAAATTTAAAAAGTTATTAAAACAAAATAGGGCATTTTCATAAGTAGTATGTGAAACAAATTAAATTGAAATTTTAGTATGTAACATTAATCTATTACAACGGTTTTAGTGATAAATTTAGCTTCATTTTAATAAAATGGTGTTTATATAATAACATAGGTAGTGAAAGGTCTTTTTGTAAAATTTAGGAAAAATGTACAAACTTTAAATTGTTGAAGGTGTATGTGTAAAAGGGTTAGGAAATGTTTTGGTTCAGAAATTCCTCAAAATACCACAAATTAGGATTAAACTTATACATCCACTTCATCCTAGCATGAAAATCCCACATTTTCTCCTTGCTAAACCACCTCCTTGCATGAAACAAGCACACCCTTGCTTGGTGACACCTCCTCCTACACCTCACTCATTCTTTTTATCCTATACCTTGTGTTCAGATAACATAACCAAATAAAAATCAGAAAAGATCAAAGAAAGAAAGAAAATATTTGAACTCACAAAAGAAAAATAAAGAGAAGAATAACTAGGTGCTAAAGAGTTCACCATCAAGCTAGGAGTGAAGGACTTGGGTATCTTGGAGGAAGTTTTTCGACCATCCTCAGTAGGTATAATTCTTAATTGAGTAGGTTTTAGTTTTGTAATTTGTAAAATTTTAGAAATCAAATATCGCAAAAGTTGGTATGTTAGGGAAATATAGTCTCTGTGAAGATTTGCTATCACTTAGATAATAATTAATTTGACCAAACGGTACCTTCATATTATACACAAGACCTAGAAGTTACGATAAGAATACGAGCAAGGGGGCTCGGATTTTGGGTAGCCACCAACACTAGAATTCCGGCGTCGCCGGATTTTTGAAAGAGATGGGTGTTTTGGGTTTTTGGGGCAGGTCTCTGTGTAGGTGTTATGATAATTGGTATTGTTTATTTAAGTTAATTTAATAGTATATGAAATCTAGGGGTTAATATCGTAAAAGGGATCAAAATTCTAAAATACGAAACGGTAAATTCGTAACACATTTAATTTTTCTGTTGTAAACAGCGAGAGGTTGAAAACTTAGTTAGTATAGGTGTTAGATAGTTTAAAATAGTCGTACATGGTATCGTTAATACGTACAACTTTTGCTGTCATGATTTTTCCTTATCGGAGTTCGCCATTTCTTTTATAAGATAATTTCGATATTAGATTCGAATACGGAAACTTCGGAGGCCGCAAGGAAAGGAAAAGGATTGGTGATCTGAGTCGATTCGACGTATTCCGGTGAGTAGACTAAACATCTACCGGGGGATCTTGTAAAGATGGCGTGAGACGCCTATATTTATATTTAAATTCAAGTTTTGCTTTTATATGTTAACTTTATCATATGCATTCTTAAATCTACATATATATCTCCATGATTAATACTTGTTAGAGCACTGCACTATTATCGACGAGTTATGCCTCACATGCACATATCTACATGTTACACTACACTTCGTCAATATTAACATGTCACTTCACACTTAGAAATTATTCTGTTCAAAATGATTCTTATCATACCTTAGGTATCAATAGTCGCAGTAATTAGCATATATGATATCATATTTCGTATTCAAGTATTAGTAGTTGATATAAGAGGCATTTGTATTATTGAGAATTTATGGTTTAATGTTTTCATATACTATTATGAAAAATCAATTATTTTCATGATTATGTGTCACGTCCACCATGAAATGTCGTTTTTATGATTTGGTTTTATTCCGGACCGAGTGGGGGAGATATACGATCGTGGATTTTTACGTTATTCAGACTGAGTGGGGGTGATATACAGTTGGATATATGGTGGACCCGGTCGAGACCGAGGGGCAGGATAGCCGCATTTGAGGCGGGGGAGCCTAACGAGGATACTCGATACCAGAGATAGTTGTGAAACACGGCGGATATCTAGATGATACCGACCGGTGTTATTGATTACAGGATCGTTCGAGGAATGATGCCTGAGGGAAAACGGAAGATTTGTGTCGATGATGGACACGGAAAGATGAACTTTATTTGGAAACATATGGGGATGATTTCAGTTGTTGTTTTATGTGATTAGTATTACAAATTCGTGTTTTTCACATGCTATCATACATCACAATTATTCTTATTGCAGTTCCTTTTAGTTCGTCATATTTACATTATCAGCCGTTATATATTAGTTTTATTCACAGAGTTGGCTACTCACCCCCGTTGTGCCACAGTTCTTTGTACGAGTAGAGTGGACGGTTTTAGTTGATAGGTCGGTTACATATGTAGTAACCTTCTCTTTTGATATTGTATTTTGGATCTAGAAAATCTCCATCAGACCCTGTATTATGACTTAGAACGAGTGTGGTGGTTGTATGTATATTGTTTGACAGATGAGATCACTTAGTTATGTTAAATGGTATTTCTTTTACTTATGACTGAGGTTCTTTTGATGTCATATAAGTTGTATACTTATTTCCGCTGTTAATATCGTTGATCCCAACTAGGGATGCAACCAAACTTAACACTTTATAATTATTTTATTATAAATTCAATAGGGAGTTACTATTAAGATCTAAATTAATTAAAACGGTGATTTTTACTTAAAAACTAAATTTTCATAAAATTTCCACAAAAGGGTTTTGATCTTGTTTTTTGGCTTACTCGGGTTGTGTAAATATCTTAGGATATAATGCAATCTATATGCCGGTCACATACAAACTTTGGGTCGTGACATAATAACACCTGAAACACCAAAACCCAGAGACTGGAACACCATGAAAATTTGAAGCCAGATTTCCACCATTGACCCGGTGAGCTCGGTTTTAAACCTTATGTAGCCGGCCACAATCTTGCCAAATTGCTTCAAATTTTGATAGTGTTCATGTTATATAACATACAATATTTTGCAGTTGCTAAAAAAAATTTTAGAGCCCTTTAAAATTTCGACAGAAACTAGGTCATACTGTTTCAAGTTTCGGAGTAGTTTCGGTTTCGTAATCTAACAAACATCGTTTAAATCTATTGCTTGGATTTGATTCCACTGTAGGGTTACATAGCAAGACAGCAAGGTTTCGGGAGGCATCGTCCATACCGTTTTCAAATTTTTGCCAAACTAAAAAACCCTAACCCTCTTAACTAGAAATTTAGACGATACAATATGTAAACAACTTTACAAGTAAGTGAATGCGGAATACAGCCTATGTAGACCGGTCCTTTACTTCAAATACTCCGTGTAGAAGTCCCTTCGCTGCGAGTAATGATCTCCCGAACTGTTGAGAGGCTACACAAGGTGAAAGATGCAAACTTGCTCAAAGTGTTCGAGGCCGAAGATGATCTACGTCGAGAAGACTCAAGCCCATGCTACCACTTCACTATTTGTAGATTAGTGAAGAAAACACGCTAAACTAAATGGCTAATATAGTAGAGGATAATGAAGGAGGAAATGGGGTAACTTTAGATTTAATTTTCCCACAATATTTCATCACTTTGTCAAGAGCTAGAGAGCTTCAAGAGGATGAAGAGGATAAAGTGATGAACTAAAGATATGAGAATGACTGTGAGGTTAGAATTGCAACCATGGTGAGTTAGTGTCATACACTAACCCATGTAGAGAATAAACCATGGCTAAGTGATTATGGTTAGGTTTATAAGTATCTTTAAGTAAAACAAATTTGGTGGACTAAGTTAATGGTTGTGATGAGCTACTCCAAGCTTCCAACCACGACTAAATTCCACACAAATTTGAATTACCAAAATAAATAAAACCCTAAACATTATCATGGTCATGGTGTAAGTCTCATACACACAAGTTGCATATACAACCTAGCATGATACATTAATATATATTACATATATATCATGTATGCACAAGTAAGAAAAAGAAATGGTTAAGTGAGCTAATATTAGTTAATGTAATTTAATATATCAAATATATAATTATACATTAAATTATTAAATCAATACTTTATTTAATAATCCGGCTATATCACATATAACCGACTAATATCAAATGTAACAATCCATCGAATCAACACTTGATCCGATAACCCGGCTATATCTCATATAACCGTCCAATATCACATATCGCGAGAATAAATTGCGGTATCACATACGCGCATTAATCTCGGTCCCGCACATATCACATATGTGCTCCTACTTCGTTTAGCATGAACCAGGAAATCTCTGTGTAGGACTCTAAAGACTCGTCAATACGCTGGCAGTAGGTGATGATGATATCAAACACCCACAAGCCGCAAGCGCTCTGCTAAACGTAACGGACACCCGGGTATTGAGCGATCAGAAGATCAACAAGCAAGCCTACTCATACTCCTGCGAATCCAATCAGTAACACTACCGTACAGTCCGGTCTCTTCGTCAGATATGTCGTATAATACAGCCTTGGGTGGTATAACATCAGAACCTAATAGCCTGATAAGTTATGCCGATGCAAGGTCCATAACGGTTCGAGAAACTACTGATAACACTTACCAGTAGATCTCAGCAACCCTGGCCACGGATTTCCTGTTTTGGCCAATCGAGCATAGCGCAACATCAACTCTCGATACCGGGAGAAATGAATCCCCTCATATCGCTCATTGCCTCCATGTGACTCGGGACTGTACCCAAAAACCATCTTTTTGCACGATCTCTTGACCGTGGTATTATGGAAATCAAAGCACAGTGGGTATCACATAAGACTCTATGACGATCTCGGGTCGACAGGCTAACCTGTACCAGTATCACCAGAGAACTGCTATCTGACGATTGGTATAATACAATCTAGGAATTCTCAGCGAGTCCGTCCAGTGTACCCAGTCTCTACTGAGCACCCGTATACCATCTCTTATGTCAAACACCAATGGATATGAGATCATTCATCGCCCATCATATGGATCGAGAAGCGTATACGCTAGTCTACTCTGGAGTATCGATACTCCCACGACTAGGAACATTTGAAGGAAGTACTTGCTGACCACCGCTGCCCCACTAGTATGATCCGCATCATAATCCTGGTAGTCAAGTACTCATCTTAAGGGCTTTATCAACAAGTAATAGAGATACAATAAGTGTACATGTTAAGATAAAGAGCAACCAGCTAGCATACTATCATGTCGACGAACAAAGTCCTCCCTATATATGTCCAAGCATCCATTACAATATACATCACATGTATAGTAATAGCCTCTAGGGCTTACATATAACTAACAGATGATACTTCGGTTCTACCATGACATAGTTTATTAAGACATACTCAGTTTTCTCATAAAAGATATATCCAAATTTCATATTTGATCACTTATTTATGTTTCATTCATACTAGTACATCGCATTATAAATATAGGTCAGGACGCCATGCAGTTGCACAATCTCATCAATGTATATCTGAGCATACTGAACAATCCGAAAGAGGTCTTCACTCGCAGAAAGTGAGCTGCTTTCGTCAATCGGTCAACGATCACTCAAATAGAGATATATACTCGACTAGTCCTAGGTAGACCCACGATACAATCCATAGAAATCTGTTCCCATTTCCACTCCGGAATGGGCAAAGCTTGTAATTCTCCTGCTGGCCTCTGATGCTCATCTTTGTGTTACGATCCGAAATGGCACGTGACTGGCACTTGAATCATATGAAGTCTATAGGATCCCAGCTAATTCAAGTAAGCCAAAAAAATCCAAGAAATCAAAACCATTTTAAGGAAGAAGTGAAGAAAACTAGTTTAGAACAAGTGGTTTTAATAACATAAGCCGTAGTATGCATTTTTATAATCCCAAGTCTTTTCTGAAAATTTTGGCAGAGTTTCCTTTGTAAATACTGGCCCCAAACGGGATACAACATGAATAACATATGCACAATGATAAAAGGCATCCCAAGCGGGAGCTAGCTATTCGTCAATCGACGGTCACAACCACGCAAGCAATATAATATACAACACCAAAGGGCGAGGATCAAAACTCAAAAGGAAACTCAAAATCATCAAGAAAACCATACTCATACAGTGCACGAGTCTAAGGTCGAAAGAATATATAACTGGTTTTCTAAGTCTGAAATAAATACAAGTCTTGTTGATGGAGCTTACTAGATACAACTGAATATAAATAAGTACAATGGTGGTCACGATGTGAGTGAACCTACCTACCAAAGCAATCACTCGGAATGGGAGCAGTGTGCTAGAAAGCCGCAATGAAACCTGTACGGCAAAACCTGCAAGAAACTGTGGCATAACGGGGGTGAGTTGCCAACTGGTGAGTAGAAAATATCATAGAGCAGAAATCGTATGTATGACTCCATCGTAGGTCAATACGATCAGTGATATACATCCTCAATATGATAAAGTCTGAAGCATGATAAGGTGGCAAGGGTAAACATCTATACATAAGTGTAATACCAAGTGCTCGTGTCAGTGCCTCAGGTAGCAACATATTATAAATATGAGGTGTGATCAATATAATCATCATGAAATCAGTGTCAACTATGTCATGAAGTCTATAAGTAGGTGGATATTATCCAACTATGTAATCAATGCTTGTATGCATGTGGATCTCGTCCACGGGTCAACCAATGACACAAAAACATCATGCATATAAATATCCTAAAAGCATATGCATGAAAGTATGAGGATATAAATCAACGTGTGTCCTTCGCGACACATAAAAATCATGGAACCTGAGTGTCCAGCATCGACACTCAAAACATCTTGAAACCCGTGTCAGGCATCGACATAGAAATCCTTATATATCTCATGCATCGCACACCCTGGTCGGCCCTCATATCAATCTCACTACTCCGGTCGGTATCCTCCGGATAACCGCCGAGTTCAAATACTATCACCGGTAGGTAGTGCTCCCCTTCTGTTAGTTATGTATATTCCCTAGAGGCCATTGTTGTACATATGATGTATATTATGATGGATGCTTAGATATATACAGAGAGGACTTTCTTGCTCGTCATTATAGTATGCTATTTGGTTTCACTTTATCTTAACATGTTGACTTGTATTGGTTTACTGTTTTACTCTCACATGTTGATAAAGCCCTTAGGATCTATACTCGACTACTGGGACTATGATGAGATCATACTAGTGGGGCCACGGTAGTCGATGAGTACATCCTATAACTGTTCCTAGTCGAGGGTATATCGAGACAGGGCATCGATACACCAGAGTAGACTAGCGTATACGCATCTTGACCCATATGATGGGCGATGGATGATCCCATATCCATCGGTGTTTGACATCAGAGATGGTGTACGGGTGCTCAGTGGAGACTGGGTACACAGGATGGACTCACCGAGAACTCCCAGATGGTGATATACCACACGTCAGATGGCAGTTCTCCGGTGACACTGGTACAGGGTAGTCTGTAGACCCGAGATCGTCATAGAGTCTTGTGTGATTCCCACTGTGCTTTGATTTCCACCTTACCACGTCCAAGAGGGCGTGCAAAACGGTGGCTTTTGGGTACAGTCCCGAATCACATGGAGGCAATGAGCCATAGGAGGGGATTCGTCTCTCCCGGTATAGGGAGTTGATGTTGTGCTGTGTTCGATTGGCTATAACTGGAAGTCCCTGGCCAGGGATGATATAGAGATTTACTGGAAAGTGTTACTAGTAGTTTCTCGACCCGTTATGAGCCACACATCGACACGACTTATCGGTTATTGGGGTCTGACGTATACTCCCCTAGACTTGATATGCGACATATCAGACGAACAGACCGGATTGTACGGGAGTGTTACTGATCGGATTCACAGGAGAACGCACAGGCTAGCTTGTTGATCTTCTGATCGCTCAATACCTGGGTGGCTGTTACGTTTAGCTGACCGCTTACAGCTTGTGGGTGTTTGATATGATCATCACCTGCTACCGGCGTATTGACGATTCTTTAGAGTCCTACACAGAGGTTTCTTTGCTCAGGCGAAACGGAGTAGTGGCACATATGTGATATGCGCAGGAACGAGAATAATGCGATATGGGATAGCGTATTATATTCTCGCGATTTTTAGATATGAACCGGGACATCGGATCAAGTGTTGAATCGATGAATCGGTACATGATATATTAGTCGGTAATATTCGATATAGCCGGATCATCGATTCAAGTGTTGATTCGATAATTTAATGTATAATAATATATATGATATATTGTATTACATTATCTAATATTGGCTCGCTTTATTATTTCATTTTCTCATTGGATGATACATTGATATATATGCGATATATGTTAATTGTATTATTTTCTTTTGGTGCAAATATATAATATATATGTGATATATATTATTGTGACATGATATGATTAATTGTTAAACATGTTTAAGGATGATTAATTGAGGTTAGGGTTTGATTAGGGTTAGTTGCTTCATGCACCTTCTAGAAGCTATTTCTTTTGTCATTGTAAAGATATTTATGGATGACACATTTCTAAACCTAACCAAACCCTAACTCTAGTTATTTCTCTACAAAATCTTGACCACTCATCCTTGACCATGGTTTACAATTCAATCATATGGTTTATATTCTATTCATCACAAAAGGATTAATATGGTTATTGTTTTTTCCATTATCATCTTCTTCTCTCTTGAAAAGCTTACTTGATTTTCTTTATGTGATGAAATAATATGAGAAAATGATTTAAAAAGAAAGCAAAAATACTACTCTCTCATCCTCATCTCATCTAGCCTATGAGATTAGTGTGTTCATCTCTTTAGAGTGAGAAAGCTTGAGTCGTAGCAACTTCAAGGTAGATCATCGGAGATTTGGAAAACTTCGAGCTAGCATGGATCGTTCGAGTCGTGGAGCCTCTCATGAGTCCGGGAGATCGTGGATCGCGGCAAAAGGACTTCTACTCGGAGCTTGTGAAGTGAAGGAGCGGACTACAAAGGTTGTAATCCCTCACACTTAGATAAAAGTTATCTTCTTGCATGTTTAAACCTAATAATCTAGCAAAGATCCCGGCTTTGGGTTGTTCGGCACGTCTAAATTTTTATCCGGGCATGATTGATGCCTTTTTAACCTTCACAAGAGTGCCTAGGAACCCAACAGTGGTACCAGAGCCTAGCTAGAGCATTAGGCGATGTGTTTACGAAGTTAAAACTCCGATCGAACCCGAAACGACACAAAAGGACCCCTCTCTGGAAATTTTTTAAATTTTGGGATTTTTCTGAATTAAAAATATGTAAAAAAATCAGCAGGGAATTCTAAGAATTACCAAGAAGCCCGAGCCCCCAACTCGATCAAACGGCGGCGGAACCGCGGCGCAAGCTTGCTTGCGCGGCGGTTCCGCGGCGGATTGATTGATTGGCGACACGTGGCTTCCTGGTAATAACCGTAGGTACTTGTTGAGGCTTCTGGATATTTTTAACAGTGATTCCAGTATTGTTTAAATCTGGGGTTTATTTTGTAATAGTAAATTCGATCGGAATATTTTTAAGTTCGTATTTCTTTCCGGATATTTAGAAACTGTTAAATTATTTGAACGGATATCATTAACTTACTATTTCCCGGTACGGCAAACTTTCAAGCGTTGAATTTTTACTGGGTTTAAATCTTTCGGAAAATTGTACAAGTTAAGCGGTGGACCCTCTAGAAGACAACAAACCTTAACTCGATTATGTAACTGTCTTGAACTGCCTTTTGATCCTTCGGGTTTGGGGCAGTACGGCGTGCCACATGTGAGGCGTTGGCTTGACCCTTCTACGGCTGGATCACCGGTACTGTGACATATTCTGGGATTATTTAAACTCCGCTCAAGAGTTGAGCACTTTGGGAAATTTTGGGTGTTTGATTATCTGTTCGGAAAGTTTAATACTGTCTATTTATCTGGAATGTGATACAATATGTGGAATTCATAGAGTTAGGCATGAAATGCGGAGTATGTGATATTTCGGATTTACGATGTCTAAAGTGATTGTGGATTCCAAATATTATAGTTTTACACTTTCTTTTCTGTGACCGTAAGTCTAATATGTGATATCGCCGGTTTCGTTGCTATATGTCAACGACAATTGGGATGCACATATTTACTTACGTTGATGATATGAGATATTATGTGTTGCTGTGATATGTTATATTGGATCGCCGCGTTCAGAATAGCCGGGGGTTTTATGTGAGATGAGGGTTTTTATTTTCATTCATGTAAAATTCAATTGTAATGTAATATTCTTTTATTTGGGGCACTTCCAAGTTGCGGTTGATGTCACCAGTGTATATTATTTACTTTTCCGCATTAGGTAGACCCAAGGAGGGGAGCACAAGTAACCGGGTTCTAGGGTCCAGCGGGAGGCCATCTCGAGGAGTCGAGACCGGGTCTCCTAACCCTAGAATTGGCAGTGTTACTTGCCGCTCTCGTAGGGGTCTTGGGATGTGGGTTTGGCTATTTGTCGCGACCGTGGAATCCGTGTTTTATACAGGCTCGTATTAAAAACACGGACGTCCTAGTATATCCAATATTTCATATATGTTCTTCTGCTGCAATGTTATGTGATGAGATCATATTACTGCCTGAGACGAATGCTTATACTATATATATATGCTGATATATAAATATTACTGCTTTCGTTTCTTCTGTGATGCTTAGGAAGCATAAGCTGATGGGATTTTTATTAATGAGATTAATAAAAGAAAAGAAACCTAAAGATGTTGTAGAATCAAAACTTTATAAAAAGGGGTAGCTACAGTTTTGCTTTGCACAGCGATATATATGATATATCATGCACCTTATTCGATGAGGAAAGGACCGAGATCCCTTCACCGGGAGTGACTCCTTAAGCGAAACTGGCAGATGCTACAAAACTCGGTTTGCTTTTTGATTGCTTTTAGTGTTTTGCTTTGCACAGCGGTATATATGATATATCCTGCACCTTATTCGATGAGGAAAGGGCCGACGATCCCTTCACCGGGAGTGACCCCTTTAGCGAAACTAAGAAAAGCTTCAAAAAACACTCCTTTTCAAACACCACTCGATTCTACGACGATATCAAGTTCATTACGCTCATGGTTTTTCTGAAAAAACCTGCGTAGCCCTCCGTCATTTCAGATAGATATTATTTAGTATTCGTGCTATGTTTGTTGACTTAGTCAAGGCGTAGTGTACGGTAGCTAAGTAGTGTTTATCTGCTAAAAACATGAGATGTGATTGGATTAGGCTATTCGCACGGCCTTGTTGACTCAGTCAAGGGTCGTACGGGTGGGTTTAATTCAATCAAGAAATGTACGGGTTGAACTTGACTTGCGATTTATGGTTTGTTGACTTAGTCAAGGTCATAGATTGCTACGGGCAAAATATTATCGGGAATTTCAAGTGTTGAAATTTGCAAAGAGATTGCATACCTCCTATGAGATAGTTGGATCCCGATACCCACTGCGAGTAAGTGTTACTCCTGGGAGAGTTTTACACAGGACAATTAGTCATTCAAGTAGGTGTCTAGAAAAGTGTTAACGGGGTTACGCTTCTGGGAAAACGAGGTTTACTTTAATTAGGTCCGTGCGAAAGCACGGGGAACCTCCCTCAAATTACCGACACTGATCTGGCTGAAAGATTGACGAAATTGTAGAGTGTAATTAATCCCGGCTAATCTTACCTTTTAGGGTTTTAAGGTAGATTTGATAAAAACAGTGGGAGACATCCTGATTAGATAAGATAATAACCAATCTAATCTTGCAAAAGCATACGCTAAAGTGTTTTCTTCTCTCTCTCTCCAGATAGCGACCATGTCAGGCCATAATCAAGATAATAATATTGATGTATTGACTGAACCCGATTATTGTACTGAGCTAGGGAACGTTGGACCCGTTCTTTCTTATAAGAGTTATAAGACTGAACAGGAAACAGGAGAATATCTAGATTCACACGCCGCCCAAAAGAACATGCATGTTGATGCATCTTCTTCGGGTGTGTTAGTTATTGAGAACTGTTTCTCAGTTCACCCTACGTCCTGGGTATTAGATACCGGATCAGGATCCCACATAAGTAAACAGTTACATGGGCTACGTAAAGGTAGAGAACTGGGAAAAGGTGATCATTCCGTTCAAGTAGGGAACGGTGCAAGTATTGTAGCCAAAGCAGTTGGCGAATATCACCTTGTATTACCAAGTCGTAATATACTGATTCTAAATGAGTCCTATTATATACCGAACATGATGTACAACATTATATCTGTTTCTTTATTAAGTAAAGAAGGATATAATTTTGTGGTACAGGATAATGTTATGAACATATTCCTAGATCAAAAGTTAATTGCATCAGGCTCGTTACATAATGGCATATTCATTCTAAATCAGAATACAGTCCTAAATATCCAAAACACACACAAGAGGAAAAGTTCAGACATGAACGAATCCTTCTTGTGGCATTGTAGACTTGGTCATATCAATGCGACACGACTGGCTAAGTTACATAAAAATGGTTATTTGAATCCGTTCGAATTATCATCTTATGATACTTGCCATTCATGTCTCAAAGGAAAAATGACCAAAGCTCCGTTTAGTGGACACGGAGAAAGAGTTACCGAACTCTTAGGACTGGTACATAGTGATGTATGTGGTCCCATGTCTACGCATGCCAGGAACGGTTCTTCCTACTTCATTACATTCACTGACGATCTCTCAAGATTCGGATATGTGTTCCTGATGAAACACAAGTCTGAAGCTTTTGAGAAATTCAGAGAATATAAGCACGAAGTAGAGAACCAAACGGGCAAAAGTTTTAAGATTCTTCGATCAGATCGAGGAGGTGAATACTTAAGCGGTGAGTTCCTAGATTATCTAAAAGAGAATGGGATTCTCTCTCAGCTTACTCCTCCTTATACACCACAGCACAACGGTGTATCGGAACGAAGGAATCGGACCCTATTAGATATGGTGCGATCTATGATGAGTGATGCTGAGTTACCTATTTCCTTCTGGGGGTATGCGCTTGAGACAGCCATATACATATTGAATCTAGTTCCGTCTAAATCTGTACCTACCACACCATATGAGATATGGAGCGGGAAGAGACCATATTTTAAACGAGTTAAAATATGGGGTTGTCCGGCCTATGTCAAAAGACAAAATCAGGACAAACTCGAGGCACGATCAGTCCTTTGCAAATTTGTGGGATATCCAAAGAATTCTCAAGGATATTTTTTCTACCACACTGAGGAACAAAAAGTGTTTGTTGCTCAACATGCCACCTTTTTGGAAAGGGAATTTCTTGCAAAAGAAATTAGTGGCAGAGAGGTAGAACTGGAAGAGGATCCAGCACCACAAACCGCAACTGATGATTTGATGGAACCAGAAGATTCAATAGTACCCGACGAACCCCAGCCTCTCCGCCTATCTAGTAGGGTTTCTCGTCCACCTGAGAGATACTACGGTTTTCTCATTGATGGTGGAAGCGAGGATTGCATCATGGATGATGATGAACCCACTAGTTTCGAGCAGGCCATCATGAGTGGTGACTCTGTGAAATGGCTGGATGCAATGCGATCTGAGATGGAATCCATGTACACCTACAAAGTATGGACTTTGGAAAATGCTCCTGAAGGGGTAAACCCCATAGGGAGCAAGTGGATCTTTAAAAAGAAATTTGGTGTAGATGGAAAAGTTGAGACTTTCAAAGCTAGACTTGTAGCAAAAGGTTTTCGTCAACGACCAGGTGTGGATTATGACGAAACCTTTTCTCCAGTGGCTATGCTTAAGTCCATCCGGATCTTACTTGCCATTGCTGCATACCATGACTACGAAATCTGGCAAATGGATGTTAAGACCGCCTTTCTAAACGGTGATTTAGAAGAGAGCGTGTACATGACTCAGCCAGAGGGCTTCGTAGATAGTGGGAGCAGCGGAAAGGTGTGCAAGCTGCTTAAATCCATTTATGGGTTAAAGCAAGCATCGCGGAGTTGGAACATCTGTTTTGATGTTGTAGTCAAAGAGTTTGACTTCATCAAAAATATAGATGAACCTTGTATCTATAAGAAGGTAGCAGAGGGTAAGGTTGTCTTCTCGTATTGTACGTGGATGACATACTCTTGATAGGAAATGATATTCTTATGCTGCAATCAGTCAAGCTCTTCTTATCACAGAGATTCTCAATGAAAGATCTAGGTGATGCCTCCTGCATATTGGGAATCATGATCTATAGAGATAGATCTAAACGGATACTGGGATTGTCCCAATCCAGGTACATTGACACCATACTAAAGAGGTTTAGTATGGAAGAATCCAAGCGTGGGAACCAACCCACGATCTCTGGACTCACTCTCTCCAAAGAGATGTCTCCCAAGACTGATTTGGAGAGAGCTCGCATGCAAGGGATACCCTATGCTTCGGCAGTAGGCTCTATCATGTATGCGATGCTATGTACCAGACCCGATGTAGCATACTCGCTAAGTGTAGTGAGTCGGTATCAAGCAGATCCTGGAGAGAGTCACTGGACAGCTGTGAAGAACATTCTCAAGTACTTGCGAAGGACTAAGGAGATGTTCTTGGTGTATGGTAACGGAGAACTCCAGGTGGAGTCCTTTACCGATTCCAACTTCCAAAGTGATAAGGACGACTCTAAGTCGCATTCGGGTTTTGTCTTTACCCTCAATGGAGGGGCGGTATGTTGGAAGAGTTCCAAACAGGATACCGTTGCAGACTCGACGATGGAGGCTGAATACATCGCTGCCAACGATGCTGCCAAAGAGGCTGTCTGGATCAAGAAGTTCATTAGTGAACTTGGTGTGGTTCCATCCATTGAGCATCCAATACCTCTGTATTGCGATAACAATGGAGCT
Source organism: Agapanthus africanus (assembly GCA_030015575.1). Classification (NCBI taxonomy): domain Eukaryota; kingdom Viridiplantae; phylum Streptophyta; class Magnoliopsida; order Asparagales; family Amaryllidaceae; genus Agapanthus; species Agapanthus africanus. The sequence continues at coordinate 234,714,839 of JASDDO010000008.1, read as the reverse complement.
GTGGCTTTGGCCAAGGAACCCAGGTCCCATCAGAAATCCAGACATATTCTGAGGCGGTATCACCTGATCAGGGAGATAGTTGATCGCCAGGAGATCGAGGTCAGGAGAGTAGATACGAAGGACAACACTGCGGATCCATTCACGAAGGCTATTCCCCAGATACAGTTTGAGAGATTATTCGGGATGCTAGGTATGCGATACTACAGCAGCTGGACTTAGTGCAAGTGGGAGATTGTTAGTTATGTATATGCCCTAGAGGCCATTGTTGTACATATGATGTATATTATGATGGATGCTTAGATATATACAGAGAGGACTTTCTTGCTCGTCATGATAGTATGCTATTTGGTTTCACTTTATCTTAACATGTTGACTTGTATTGGTTTACTGTTTTACTCTCACATGTTGATAAAGCCCTTAGGATCTGTACTCGACTACTGGGACTATGATGAGATCATACTAGTGGGGCCACGGTAGTCGATGAGTACATCCTATAACTGTTCCTAGTCGAGGGTATATCGAGACAGGGCATCGATACACCAGAGTAGACTAGCGTATACGCATCTTGACCCATATGATGGGCGATGGATGATCCCATATCCATCGGTGTTTGACATCAGAGATGGTGTACGAGTGCTCAGTAGAGATTGGGTACACTGGACGGACTCACCGAGAACTCCCAGATGGTGATATACCACATGTCAGATGGCAGATCTCCGGTGACACTGGTACAGGGTAGTCTGTAGACCCGAGATCGTCATAGAGTCTTGTGTGATTCCCACTGTGCTTTGATTTCCACCTTACCACATCCAAGAGGGCGTGCAAAACGGTGGCTTTTGGGTACAGTCCCGAATCACATGGAGGCAATGAGCGATAGGAGGGGATTCGTCTCTCCCGGTATAGGGAGTTGATGTTGTGCTGTGTTCGATTGGCTATAACTGGAAGTCCCTGGCCAGGGCTGATATAGAGATTTACTGGTATGTGTTACTAGTAGTTTCTCGACCCGTTATGACCCACACATCGACACGACTTATCGGTTATTGGGGTCTGACGTATACCACCCCTAGACTTGATATGCGACATATCAGACGAACAGACCGGACTGTACGGGAGTGTTACTGATCGGATTCACAGGAGAACGCACAGGCTAGCTTGTTGATCTTCTGATTGCTCAATACCTGGGTGGCTGTTACGTTTAGCTGACCGCTTGCAGCTTGTGGGTGTTTGATATGATCATCACCTGCTACCGGCGTATTGACGATTCTTTAGAGTCCTACACAGAGGTTTCTTGGCTCAGGCGAAACGGAGTTGTGGCACATATGTGATATGCGCAGGAACAAGAATAATGCGATATGGGATAGCGTATTATATTCTCGCGATTTTTAGATATGAACCGGGACATCGGATCAAGTGTTGATTCGATGAATCGGTACATGATATATTAGTCGATAATATTCGATATAACCGGATCATCGATTCAAGTGTTGATTCGATGATTTAATGTATAATAATATATATGATATATTGTATTACATTATCTAATATTGGCTCGCTTTATTATTTCATTTTCTCATTGGATGATACATTGATATATATGTGATATATGTTAATTGTATTATTTTCTTTTGTTGCAAATATATAATATATATGTGATATATATTATTGTGACATGATATGATTAATTGTTAAACATGTTTAAGGATGATTAATTGAGGTTAGGGTTTGATTAGGGTTAGTTGCTTCATGCACCTTCTAGAAGCTATTTCTTTTGTCATTGTAAAGATATTTATGGATGACCCATTTCTAAACCTAACCAAACCCTAACTCTAGTTATTTCTCTACAAAATCTTGACCACTCATCCTTGACCATGGTTTACAATTCAATCATATGGTTTATATTCTATTAATCACAAAAGGATTAATATGGTTATTGTTTTTTCCATTATCATCTTCTTCTCTCTTGAAAAGCTTACTTGATTTTCTTTATGTGATGAATAATATGAGAAAATGATTTAAAAAGAAAGCAAAAATACTACTCTCTCATCCTCATCTCATCTAGCCCATGAGATTAGTGTGTTCATCTCTTTAGAGTGAGAAAGCTTGAGTCGTAGCAACTTCAAGGTAGATCATCGGAGATTTGGAATACTTCGAGCTAGCATGGATCGTTCGAGTCGTGGAGCCTCTCATGAGTCCGAGAGATCGTGGATCGCGGCAAAGGGATTTCTACTCGGAGCTTGTGAAGTGAAGGAGCGGACTACAAAGGTTGTAATCCCTCACACTTAGATAAAATTTATCTTCTTGCATGTTTAAACCTAATAATCTAGCAAAGATCCCGGCTTTGGTTTGTTCGGCACGTCTAAATTTTTATCCGGCCATGTTTGATGCCTTTTTAACCTTCACAAGAGTGCCTAGGAACCCAACACCTTCCAGGCTCACCGTCTAACAATACGAGTCTTCTTGCCCCGGGGTACCTCACCGGGTTCACCATGTACCCGCAGACGGTGCCTACCGCTCCTCGAATCGGGTTTCACATGCCTATCTCAGAACCGAGAAAACACATGGTGGATACACTGAAATATCATATTAAGAGAAATCGGGTTTTTAAAAAAATACATACTCTCTTTTGAAATAACCACGGTTCCCAAATCCAGAAATCTCATAAAAACAACATATCTCAATGCGTATAATCATAAAGTATGATGTATGCGACATATAACATAAATGTAAGCAAATCCGTATATCATGCAACATGGAATAATAATATGCAAATATCGAGGGAAATCCGCTCTTTTAAAATGAATCCAGTTTAAAAATATATCTTGTGGTTCCCAAATATCCAAAATCATGCCCGGATCATCTATGTATATGCAAATATGTATGTATGCAAGTATGGGTGTACAATATGTATGTACGCAAGTATGTCATGTAAGAAGTCATATCCTGATGCAACAATCCTACTGCGTAGTGACATGGCAATTATCGATGATGAAGTGTGTGAGCCGGCAAGCAGGTGTACGTGGAGAATACGCATCATCGGTAATGGTGCTGGTGTCCTGATAGCATGGATTTAATATAACATAAATCACGAGTATATAAGCATGCAATGCGCTAATAACCACATGAATATATGGAAATGGGAAGTAAATGCAACAATAAGGAATCTATATTAGTTATACGGGTCATACAGTTTGTCATTTGAAATCACACTAATCGTGGTGTTTGAAAAATAGGGCTACGGTGTTTTTAAGAAAAGAGGTACGTCCTTTGAAATATCCGTAGAATCCCTTAGCCTGTCTTTAAAATACTCATGATTCGTTAGTTTTGGAAATAGGTATGGCTCGAATCTAGTCTAACATCTATAAGTAAACTACAGGACTAAATGAACAGTCTAACCGAAAGAGGAAGGGAAAACCACCTAAGTCCGAGTCGATATATATAAAATTAATAGTCGGTGATCCCGCCTCAATAATATCACATAAGATACAATATACTATATGACATTTTCGAGTCAAGAGTGCGTATCTATCATCAATATATAGCTCATACGGTAAATTCATCGTACGGCATCCCGAATCTGGGTACGGGTCGAATATCACATTTATCTCATCATTTATCTGGTATCATTATCATCATATCTCATGAACTTAGGGTACTGATCTAAGTCTAGTACAAATTGATACCATCTGCATAAGTATACGTGTATGAAAACACACGCCTAAAGGGCCGCTAAAATCTCACACCGTATCTCATAGTATGAGTCAAAACATATCACCGATCTCGTGGCATCATGCCCAAATCTCATCGACTCATCTCCAGGTACCATAAACAATCCTCATCATCTATGTATAAGTATACGTATATATATATATACATAGTTTCATACCTATGTGTGTGTATATATATAAATACACACACACACACACAGACATCCCCATAAATTCACAAGTAAAACATTGTAAACATGTGTGTGCGCGCGTGGGTGTAAATCTTATTCTAAGGTCCGCGACTAAACTAACTAATGACGCTATCATCCAATTATACTAAAATTATCCATGACTCCCAAAGTATATCTAGATAATCATAAACTCATAATAAACATATAAATATATCCATATAATATATATATATATATGCACCATACGCTACATTACGAACTACGGGGGTGCTATAGGCCATCCACCCGACTTCCCCCATAGACATAATCTACCCACCTCGATCTTCGCTTGTTGGGGTCGATGACGCCACGCTCATCCTCGTCGTCTTGAAATCCATGTGGGGTTCTTACAATCACTACAAAATCACAAATGCGTATTAAAATCAAGTCGGAAAACCAAAACGGCATGCGAATCGCTTATAGGTTAGAACCTATAGCCTACGCCTGTAAAGCCACCAAACAACCCCCGTCGCTGACGTACAAACATCAGACGAAGAAACACAATATCAAATACCAAAAATCAAGTTAAAACGAAATCGCAAAACAAAGCAGCAACTCAAGAAAATGGTCCCAGATTTTACCCTTGGCGCAAGTGTTAACCTGCTTCCATATTCTGTCTATGAGCAGTTAGGCATTGGAGAGTTAAAACCAGCTCATTGCACTCTCCAAATGGCAGACCGATCAATCACCAAACCTAGGGGAAGTGTTGATAAAAGTCGGGGAATTCATATTCCCTGTGGACTTTATTGTTCTTGATACACAACCTGTAGCAAACCCACGGAACCAAATTCCGATGATTTTGGGTCGGCCATTCCTTGCTACTTCAAATGCTGTCATTAACTGTCGAAACGGTTCAATGAACTCATCTTTCGGAAAAATGAAAATTGAAATGAACATCTACAAATTTGGAAGTCAGCCCTCTGAACCCTCTGCTCACATACTTGGTGTCTGTTCTGTCCACGAGATTGCTCCCGAAAGTTGCGAAGTTGATGAACTTTGCTTTGAAGATCGCGACGACACTAGCACATCAATATTTGTTCTTGCACATCTTAGTGAGGACACTCCTTCCACTCTTGAGTCTGACACTCTTGACTCATCACCTTCCGAGTCTGTATCATATGCAGGCTACGAGCTTCTTCGTGACTCTGAATGTCATTCGCTTACCCCACCTTCTATAATTTCTCCGCCAGCATTAGATTTCAATCTTTTACCTTGTCATCTTAAATATGCATATTTAGGTGAGAATGAATCTGTACCGGTAATCATATCCGCTTCTCTAGCCTCAGTGCAAGAGAATGCGCTTTTGATGGTATTGAGATCTAATAGGCACGCGTTTGGTTGGACTATGGCTGACATCAAAGGGATTAGTCCCTTGATTGTTGAACATCATATACATTTGATGGATGAAGCCAAGCCAACCTGAGAACCAAAGAGACGGTTGAACCGCGTCATGAAGGATGCAGTGAAGAAAGAAATCGTCAAATGCCTTGACAATGGTATCATTTACCCAATCTCCGATAGCCAATGGGTGAGTCCAATTCATGTCATCCCTAAGAAATCTGGCATCACGGTCATAACAAATGAGGCTAATGAGTTAATCCAGACACACGCTCAAACTGGGTGGCGTGTATGTATTGATTATAACACAATGCCGCAACGAGGAAAGACCACTTTCCTCTACCTTTCATTGACCAGATGCTAGAACGTTTAGCTGGACATGAATACTATTGCTTCATGGACGGATACTCTGGCTATAATCAGGTCACAATTGCCAAAAAGGATCAAGACAAAACCATATTTACTTGTCCTTTTGGTACTTTTTCTTATAGACGCTTGCTCTTTGGGTTATGCAATTCTCCCGCTACATTTCGGCGGTGTATGATGGGGATATTCTCGGACATGGTCGAGAATTTTCTGGAGATTTTCATGGACGATTTCTCGATATTCGGAGATTCTTTTGCTGACTGCCTATCTCATCTTGACACGGTTCTTACTCGTTTTAAAGAGAAGAACTTAACATTGAATTGGGAAAAATGTCATTTCATGGTCCAAGAGGGAATTGTGCTTGTACATGTCGTTTCACGAAAAGGCAATGAGGTTGACAAAGCCAAAATAGATGTCATTCAAAACCTCCCTCATCCCAAATGCGTCAAGGATATACGATCTTTTCTTGGCCATGCAGGCTTTTATCGGAGATTCATTAAGGATTTTTGCAAAATTGCTAGACCTTTAACTCTTCTCTTGTCCATGAACACAACCTTTCACTTTGACTCGGATTGTGAGGCAGCATTTGACTCACTTAAACACTCTCTCACTACAGCCCCCGTTTTATCATCTCCAGATTGGAACCACCCGTTTGAGCTTATGTGCGATGCATCAGATTTTGCAGTTGGTGCAGTCTTAGGACAACACATTGAAAAGATGCCACACGTGATCTATTATGCATGTAAGACCATGAACGATGCTCAAATTAACTATACAACTACCCAAAAAGAACTTTTAGCAGTTGTATTTGCATTAGAAAAATTCAGGCCTTACTTGATTGGCTCACCTATTGTTGTGTACACTGACCACTCTGCCTTGAAACATCTTTTGGCGAAGAAGGATGCTAAAGGTAGGCTAATACGTTGGATCCTTTTATTACAAGAATTTGATCTTGTTATTAAAGATAAGAAAGGATGTGAAAACGTTGTAGCCGACCATCTTTCGCGCATCTCTTCTTCACCTGTGACCCTGCTAATCAATGATTCTTTTCCGGACGAACAACTCTTGAATGTATCCGATGAACCTTGGTTCAGGAATATTGTGAATTATCTTGTTATGGGACGTATTCCCCGCGAATGGTCAAAATAGGACAAAAATCGATTTCTATCCCAAGTAAAACATTTTTACTGGGATGAACCATATCTGTTTAAGTATTGTCCTGACATGATCATTCGTAGATGTGTCCCTAATGATGAATTCAAGAGTGTTCTATCTTTTTGTCATGATCAGGCATGTGGGGGTCATTTCGGTCCTCGAAAGACGGCGGAGAAGGTTTTGCAATGCGGTTTTTGTTGGCCGACTTTATTCAAAGATGCATTTGATCATTGCAAAACATGTGCACAGTGTCAACACATGGGTAGGATTTCCCGGAGAAATGAAATGCCACAGCAACCTATCTTAGCGGTTGAAATTTTTGACGTTTGGTGTATTGACTTTATGGGTCCTTTTCCCAACTCCTCTGGGAATCTGTTGTCACGACCCGAAACATTAGCTCGTGACCAGCACTTGAATCACGCCACGTCTAAAGGCGTAACGGAATTCAAGTAAGCTGAAACCCAAAAATCTAAACATTTTAAGAAAATAAAGGAGATGGAGTTTTTGAAATAAAGTTATAATAAAATTAGGTGTGCTTAATGCATAGAAAGAAACATGAATGATGCAAATGAAATTTTCTAGTTTGAAAACATGTTTCGTCTTTTGAAAAAATTTTGGCAGCACCTCCTTTGTATATTTTGATCCAAAACCACAATACATAACAAGAATAATGGCATCCCTAAGCGGGAGCTAGCACTTCGCCAAACGGCGGATCACAACCACGCAATGAAATATAAATGAGTATACGACGCCCAACGGTGAAGTTCACCACAAAAAGATAAAGAAAAGAGCAAGATATAACCCCAAAGGGAAAATAAAACCCATCGCTCAAATCTCACAACTACAAGTCTCACTAAGTCTCATCACTTATACAAATACAACTTTTGATTGATTGATGGAGTTAACTAGATACAATATGAAATATAATACAAGAGTGGGTACGATACAATGTCCCACCAACCATTACAAAACACCCAAATAAAGCTGTGTGCCAGCGAATCCGCTACTGATCCAAGCGGTTAACCTGCAAGAACTGTGGCACAACGGGGTTGAGTTGCCAACTCGTGAATAGAAATATATCTACAAGTAGAAATCGAATAAACAATGACTCCTAGTTCAACTATAACATACAGGTAATACTATGATATCTAGGGTGACCGGGTCGTATATGTGCCAACAAGGTCGTCACTACCTATGTGAATGCGGATAACATCCAACAGTAATAATCAATGCATGTATATGGGTATCGTCCAACCATAATCAAAGTATGCAGATATGTGGATCTAGTCCACCCATGAATCAATGTCTATAAGCATGTGTATAATCTCCCATAGTAACATCAGTGTATGTATGTATGTATGTATGTGGATCTAATCCACGCATCAACCACTGACGCAACAATATCATGGATGTAAATATCATAAAAGAGTGTGCATGAAAGTATGAGGATATATATATCAACGGTGTCCCTCCCGACACATCAAATCATGGAACCTGAGTGCCTAGCATCGACACTCGAAAACATCAAGAAAACCGTGGCAAGCATCGGCACATAAATCCTCATATATCTCAGGCGCCGCATCCTCAGATCGGCCCTCAGGCGCCGCACTCCCTGGTCGGCCCTCATATCCATCTCGCTACTCCGGTCGGTATCCTCCGGATAGCCGCCGAGTCTACATACTATCACCGGTAGGTAGTGCTCCCCCTTCCGGGCTCACCGTCTAACATATACCAGTCTTCTTGCCCCGGGGTACCTCACCGGGTCCACCATGTACCCGCAGACGGTGCCTACCACTCCTCGAATCGGGTTTCACATGCCACTCTCAGAACCGAGAAAACACATGGTGGACGCACTGAAATATCATATCAAGAGAAACCGGGTTTTAAAACAACACATAATCTCATTTGGAATATCCACGGTTCTCAAATCCAGAAATCTCATGAAAACAGCATATCTCAATGCGTAAAATAATAGAGCATGACGTATGCGACATGTAAAAAGAATTGCGAGCATATCCGTGTATCATGCAATATGGAATAGTGATATGACATATTAAGGGGAAAACCGCTCTTTTAAAATGATTCCAGTTTTTTAAAATATGACTTGCGGTTCCCAATTTCCCAATAAAACCAGTTATCTATATTGGTACAATATGAATATTCACAAGTATAGATGTACCATGTATGTGTGCACAAATATGAATATACAATGTGTATGTGCACAAGTATGGGTGTATCAAGGTATATGTACACCAATATGGATATACAAATGTGTATATCTGCAAGTATGATTGTATCTATGTATATGTCATGATGCAACAACTCTACTGTGTAGTGACATGGCAATTATCGATGATGAAGTGTGTGAGCCGGCAAATATATGTACGTGTAACATACGCATCATCGATAATGGTGCAGGTGTACTATCACAGGTATATGCGATGCAATAATAATATCATGAATGCAGCAAGTAAATCATCAGCTAACAGCTATAAAGTATACATAACTATCATATGTCCGAGTCGGTGAATCTATCAATCGGCATCTAGCCCAATAACATCGCGTACGGTATAATCCATCGTACGGCAATCTCTAGTCAAGGGTAATGATCAATCATCAAGTCAACTCATCACGCACGGAATATCATCGTGCAGCGGTATTAAGCTAATAGGGATCCCATCATCCTATAAGACAAATGAGGGTATGGCCTAATATCACATACGGCCTATCATCCATGATTCACAACATTCTATATATATATAACCCTATATACCTATGTCCCGGGTCGCATCTACAATAATCTCATATCAGGGGACCGGCAGGGTATAAATCATCTCGATCTACTCGCATCCGTATACCATCACATCATATCATCATCTCATCATATCATCAAATTCGTCTTGTATTCTTTCATCGCATTTATATCTCATATCATGTTGAATTTACATAAACATGGTATCTCTACTATGTATAAGTATCTAATCTAACAAACACTTCCGAACCATAGAATCAGATTTTTAAAGAAGTGAATCGTAGTTTAGGAAACAGGGGTTACGGTTCTTTTAAGGAAAAGATATCATTTGAAAATCCATAAAATCCCTCAAGATATACATTTAAAAGAAACATATGATTCTTGGTTTAGAAAAAGGTATGGTTCGGACGACGCATCTACATCGACTATCTAGTCCTACAGAACCCTAAGCAGTAGCATCGCTAAACGTCATCCTAGGGTAGTGGTAGCATATCACACTTAACTATCCTCTAGTTTCTAATATGACTACAAAGCTATCTATATTCTAACCCTAGTTTCCTAATCTAGGTTTCCTTACCATACTCTATAAATCGGTTTTTCCATCATAAGTTTGCGGGGGTGCTATACGCCATCCACCCGACTTCCCTGGTAGATATAGATCTACTCACCTGGTCTTCGCTCGCCGAAATCGATGACGCCACGCTTCTTCGCCTTGGAATCCATGTGAGGGTACCTACAATAATAACCAATCGCAATACGTAGTAAAATCGACGCAGAAAACCGATACAGCGCACAGTGTGCTCACAGGTTAGAACCTATGGCCTAAACGTGCAAATCAATCAAACAACCCCTGTTGTCGATGTACGATCACCCGACAACCAAATAAAAATACAAATATCAAGAAAGTGCATTTAAAAATATGGAAAACATTGCCTAAAACACACCAAAATGCTCCCAGATTTTCTCCAGATGACAATTCGCCAAAACTGCAAATAGGAGGGGTCTAATTTAGTGCAAAATGAGCCCTGGAACAAAAATGAATCAATTCCCTTCTACCCTGGCCGCAAATTGCGTCCAGAATGATTAAATCAGCGGCCAGGACTTTGAATTAGGGGCTCGGGTCTTGGTGGTAGCTTCCTAGGTGCCTGCACGACTCATTGTCAGCTCAATTTTATTTTAGGGGTCTCGCGGTAATAGCAGATTCCTAAATACACTCCCAGATTTGCAGTTTTTCCAATGTCGGGTTTCTAAATCCGTGTTTTGGGGTTTCTAGGGTCTGTTCCTGGTCTTTAAACAGCACCCATGTCTAGTTAACAGCCACTAGGCATCACCCAATTCAAACCAACACTCAAATCTTCACTAGGGTTTCCCAATGTTCACTACCTCCATAATATCACATCTAAACACATATAAATACTTAAGTAAATGGAAAACTACCCAATTAGTGAAGGGATTACCTCATAAAGCACCCATGAATCCCCCAAGATCATCAAAACTGAATTTTTCTTGGTCCCATGTATATTGCTTGAAGAGGGGATTAATATTTGTGAAGGGTGTGTAGGGTTTTAGGGATTGTTAGGAGATGGATCTAAGGATTATTTGAGGAGGGTTGTGAGCTTGAGGAGATGGAGAGGATGATGGAAATGGTGAGGGATTATGATTTGGGCAGCAGCCCCCCCTCTCTCATTATAATTCACACACACTCTCTCTCATCACTAGTATACCTACCCCATCATTATGTCCTTTTGACTTTTCCTTTTTCCTTTCCTTTTCTCTCCACCAATAAACCATAACACAAAAGAAATGAAAGATGTAACAAAATGAAACATGTCATGGTGCACTAACCATGGAAAACTGTAGAAATGCGGATTTGGCTTAATCGCGATTAGCAGTGCACTAATCGGGTTTTTATCAAAACTGCATAAAATAAATTTTAAAAATGCCAAATCCTTTAATTATATATTTAAATGAATAAATCATTTTAATTTCCATTTATTTCATAATTATTGGTATATATTTATACCTTTTTCCGAAAACCCCAATTTCGCAAATCGGCAGTTTTCGGGAAAAATATTATTTTAATATTAAATTCCAAAAATAATATTTTATATTTTCTGAAACGTTACATCTGTACATATTTCTTGCGGTTGATTACGTCTCGAAGTGGGTTGAATCTATTCCTTATCGCACAAATGACAAAAAGGTTGTCATTAAGCTCTTAAAAGAAAACTTATTTTCGGGATTTGTACACCCACGCGCTACCATTAGCGATAACGGGACGCATTTCTGTAATCGGTCTTTTGAAAATTTGATGCGGAAATATGCAATCAACCACAAACTTTTCACACTCTATCATCCCCAAATGAGCGGGCAGGCTGAGCTTTCTAAGAGACAAATCAAACAAATTTTTGAGAAAACAGTTTCTAAAAATCGAAAAGATTGGTCAACCAAATTGACGGATGCACTTTAGGCGTTCCGAAGTGCATATAAAATCGATCTAGGTATGTGTCCTTACAGACTAGTGTTTGGTAAGGCTTGTCACCTTCCGGTCGAGATTGAGCACAAAGCAATGTGGGCCATTAGAGAACTTAACTTTGACTTAAATCAAGCCTGCAACTTTTGGAAGCTGCAATTAAACGAGCTAAGCGAATTCCGTGATGAAGCTTACGATAATGCTGTAACTGTAAAGAACCCGACTAAGGTATTTCACGATAAAAACATTTTGAGAAAAACTATTACACATGGTCAACAAGTCTTTCTTTATGATTTACGACTCTATCTTCATGCGGGTAAGCTAAAATCTCTGTGGAAAGGACCTTTTGTTGTGCGGTATGTATACCCGCACGGGGCAGTTGAGGTCGAAAATGTTGAAAACGGTACAATTTTCAAAGTAAATGGATATAGATTAAAACCGTATTTTTCCACTGACCCCACGGAGGAGCTCCTGTTTTTACAGCAGTCGCTTTATCTTGATTAAAATTCCTCCGTCTCACCTCCATGTCTTGTAAATTACTGTATCATCTTTAGAATGAAGGTGAGTGAAAAGAATAAGTTTGGGGGAGGATTTTCACAATCATATTTATTGCCCCCGTTAATAAATTTCCCCCCAAGCTTATACGTTTTTGTGATCTAGCGGATGACAACAATGAGGACACTGTTGAAAACAAGTTTGGGGGAGGTTTGTGCTTATTTTCGCATCATTTTGCATCATACTTTGCATAAGCACAAAACTTTTAAAATATATAAAAATTTAGAAAATTCAAAAGATATAAATATTTAATATTTAATTAGATAATAAAAGGCTAGATAGTGAAAAATTACATCAAAGATTGGAAAAATCTAAGAAAACATAGAAAATTAGAAGTTTTCTTAAACGAACTAGTAATAAGTAGTTATGAGCCGTTGTCCCAAGGGTTAGTAAGATGAAATAAGTCACTAATCTGAGGATAAAAATAAGTCCGAAAAATAGTTCCTATTCTGGAAGTCAAACATTTGAATGTTGATACCCTACTATACGCACTTACACACGTTTTGAAGCTCGGGATAGTGGAGAATACCTTGAATTGCTCTTGTCTAAAAGCCAAAGTATTAAGAAAATTATAAATGATGAAAATATAAAATGGTGTATAAAAATGAACACTGGTTTTGTTATCACCAAGGCAGCAATAAAAAAATATAGCGAGGCTGCTTCATCACCTAGTGCCTTAGACCAACTGGTTTGGGAGTCACTGCTAAGCCTTAGGTGGTGCAAGACGAGGAAAATACTAATACGCCTAATAAAAAATCACATGAGTAATCGGTCGGTTATTACCTCAAAAAGTATTAATGGTCGCATGAAAAATGTGTGAGCAATCCCATCTAAATATTCACCGATTAAAAAGTACTGAGGTAGATGGACAAGAGTATGATAGCTTGAATTGAATTATCCGAGTGTAGGGATGTCTTATACACACACGTAGGGGTATATGATCGATGTTTGGAAGAAATGTAGGAATGAAGAATAAAGACGATGTTTTATTGAGGGATGATGTGATTTCTAACATTTTTTATGACTATTAAGATAGGGCTCATGACAACTGAAAAGCTAGTGTAGTTGGAAACTCTGATTTTCAAAGTCTTTCTTTTATAATTCTTATATTTAAATGGAACTTTCACGTTCTTCCTTTTATTATGGGATTTTGTGGGTGCAATCCGCTGAAAACCCTCAGGAGACAACACTCCTCCTACTAGGGACAGCTAGAGTTTTAAAGGCTTGTTGCACGTGCTCAGTGCAATCGTGTTGCATACGAAAGCGTGCTAGTTAGTTTTTATTTTTCTTTATTTTCTCCTTTTCTTAAAAATAAAACAAGTTTTCTTGAGAGGACCAAAATTAAGTTTGGGGGAATTTGATCAGTCGAAAATAATGTATTTTTAACACATCAATTTTCCTACTCTTTGCAATCATCTAAAGGTGTTTAGTATAAATATAGCACATATTAGCAATTCATCTACAAAATACCAAATAACATGTGTTATACATTATAACCAGCATTATGATGGAAATTGTGTGTTTATTATTGCACGCGTGATCTTTTGTAAATCAACACTTGTCTCGAGATTATGTGAAGGAAATTCTCCAGGAAAAAGAGCCGGAACTGCTAAAAGTGCTGATAAAATACGTCAAGTCAAAGACTTGAAATCTGGCAGTGAACAAGAAAGTATAAAAATATTCCAGATATCATAAAAGTTCCATTAAGCCAACAAAAATCAGCACAGAAATTTCCATGCAGAGATCACACCAAACGGCCGAGTCAGGCCGATCCGCCGCGGGTCCGCGGCCGAGTTGACTCATTGGTGGCAAACACTTTTTCCAAGGCTACTCCTTAGATGGAAAACTTCTTCAAGATGCTTTAAAGTCCCTCGAATTCTCTAGAAGCTCCCCTTCTAACAGCCAAGCTTCTTGTGCAAGTTTCATAAGCAACAAGCTTCTCATGCAAGCTAGCTAACTACCTTAATCTAGAAGCTTCTCTATAAATACCTAGCTTCCTTTGCAATCTTCATAATAACCAAGATTCCAAGGGAAGCTAAACCTAGCATCTAGGGGAAGCTAAAAGGAAACACTATAAAAGGCACCTAAGGCTTCATGAAGAGGTTGTTCATCAATTAGGGTAAAAATTCTACAAAGATCCAAATCAGTTCTAAACAAATTGAGTGACACAATTTGATCCAAATCAAGATTCATCGAGTACCAAATCAAGCAAGCATTCAACAAGCCTTTTCAAGCAACGCCTATCTTCATCCGAGTAAGAGATCCACGACGATCCGCTACTCAAGAAGACCGATGCGAAGCTAAATTCGACGATCTAGTTCTCTCCTCAATTCTTGTAACCTCGACTCGAGTGAATTGTAACTAATCATCGATTAATAAAGGTGAAGATTATAAATCTTGCTTTTCTTTACATCTGAGCATTATGAAGAGTTATCAAGTCTTGATTGTTTTCTTTTTCATGATATTTGAGTGAAAACTCCGCTTGTGGAGGAATCGAGAAAATAGATAGATGATGATGATTAAATTCTTTCACGATTCTTAAGTCTTATGAGTTTTGTAAACTTTAGGAAATTGAATCAACGATGACCTAGTTTTGAGCGAGATGCTTTCTTGAATGTTTTCGCTCCAAAGTAGAGATCAACGATCGATGATTGAATTTCTTAGAGTCTAGAATTTGAATGCTAATTAACGAAAGGATAAGGGATGATGATGAAGAAACCCTAGTTTCTTACATAGATCCCTAATTCTCATTGATCATAATCGATCTAGTAACAAATCTTCAATAGATAAGAATTTGTAATCATTATTCTTCATCATCACTATCAATTAGATCGATTCTTACAAGCCTATTTATAAATCTTGATAATTCATTCGATTTGGACATCTCCTTGATCTTTAGTACTTCTTGATGTTAGATCTAGTTCTTTATGATTCTTGAAACTAAACTTCACAATTTTTGAATCATTTTCTTTTCTCTTTTAATTTTCGACTCAACTAAAACAACTACGAACGAATCACACTTTCCCTGTGGACGATCCGCACTCGCTAAACGAACCTACAAAAGACACCGATTATTGATTGCGGTTTTTTATAAATTTCTTTGGTTGTGATATATTTTACATTTCCAAACACGACACGGAAATTTAAGATCAATCATGTGGCTATGATGCTGACAATTAGCACACAATGTTTGAGAAATTTGGTTGACCCGGAGCGGTTAATTTTTGCTCTTTAAAGCTTCCATTCGCCGTACAAGAGCGGCGATTTTTGCTTCAGCTGCTATAGAGGTGTCAACTACGTGTGCACCGCTCCTAGTTACAGATGGTTTCTCACTCACACTCTCCAACTGAATGGTTTTGTCAGTCGGTTCTTCTAAAAAGTTCCATGCATTGTTAGCACCATAACTCAGAAATTTGCACTGACACATGGACTCTAACATCATGCGTGAACTGGAGTCAAAACCCTTGTAGACAATCTTACATAACCTCCATCATTCTAAACCGTGATGGGGACATTTGATTAAGATGTCTTTGAATCTCTCTAACCACTTCCAAAAAAATTCACCCTCTTTTTGCTTGAAACTGTGGATTTCATTTCGAATTCGCACAGTTTTGTGAATAGGGTAAAATTTCTTTAGAAAAACTTTCACAAAGTCGTCCTGTGTCGTGATCGATCGAGCTGGCAAACTGTTTAACCAACTTTTCACATTGTATTTAAGCGCAAAAGGAATGAATTTCAGTTTAACAACATCCTCACCCACTCCGTTAATTTTCATCATAGCACACACTCCTTCAAATTCACTGATTAGAAAGTAAGCATCCTCGGACTCGAGTCCGTGGAATTTTGGGAGTAGTGGTATGAATTGCGGTTTGATTTCATTGTTGTTTGCTGCAATGGTGGGAAACACTATGCAAGAAGGTAGGGACGAACGGTGTGGGTAGCATCTGTCCTGTAACTCCGCCTCCTACTGCTCTACGATCGTTTATTCCGTCATTGCCGGTGTTGTAGAAGAAGAAAGTGAGGGTGAACGAAGTGTAGGATCGGACGGCTCGGATAAAGCAGAAGGTAAGAAAGTCTCGGATGGTTCCGAGGAATCAGAAGGTGTGGAAGAGTCGGAAGATACAGTCACAATCCGGACCAATCGAGATTGTGAATCTCTAGTCCAAGCTGACATGCACTATCCGGAAGTGGTAGAGAAAGACTGATGAAATGGAGAAAAAAAAGTGTTGTTAAAAAATATTCATAATAACAAATATCACACAAAAAGGTATAACAAGAACACAAACATGACACACTGCACACACCTAAACAGTCTAGGGTTACCAAGGTCAACTAGACCTGCTCAAAAAAAACTTGCTTTGTGAAGTAAAAATGTATCATGAAAAGGGCCCAAGATAGACTGATCGAGAAGCCAGGTAAGTGCAGAGAAGAAGGGAGGTTGTCCCTCGCTTTCTCGAGGTTCCTTAATTAGAATAACCTTTTCTCTTTCGGCGGTTGCACCTTTCACACTTTCCTAGACACTTCTTGAACAATGTACCGATGGGCGGTGTTCGAAATAACTTAACTTTCACTATTGAGCGCGAAGTCCTTAGAGGCTGAAAGTCTAATTTCATTTAATATTAATGGGGGTGTGAAAAATGCTCGTTTTTTGTGGTTTGTTGGCCACGGAGAAAGGTGATGAAATCCCTTACCGTATCTTGTTGGGGTTCTTTTGCCCTTAAGTCCGTATTAAAGTTATGCAATGCGCAATTTAATGAAAAAGTTGTTCAACACATCAAGCAATCATTTTTTTTATATTTAAAAACTGCGCTGCAAAAAATACGGGTTAGTTCCTTTAGAGTTTGGCAATGAACTTGCAAAGAATCCTGCAAAGATGGAATAGTGGATGCGTCGGATTTGAGAAGTAGGTGTTAGGAAATACGTACCGATGGATTGTTGGGTTAGAAAACCTCTATTGAGTTGAATACGTTCGTCTTGAAAGGTTCGCTTGCGCGGGTCAATCTACACGGATCATTGGAACACTAGTTTCATAACGTCTTGCAATTTTATTTGAATCTCGCTCCGCACGATCTCTCCTCGTAATTCCGTCAAAATCTGAAATGTCGTAAAATACGATATTTAGTGCCAAAAGTGATATATCTGTCCCAATTCCTACATACACAAAATTATAAAAATCAAATAATACCAACAGGGTACTAACAAGACACCAGAGAGATCACCACTAGAAAATTCCAGAACCCATCAATATGGACTGCCGGCGCCGGAGTTTTAAGGAATGTCGCCGGCCAATTTAAATGCAAGGGTGCTCAATTTTTGAGTGAATTCTCCAATATATATTAGTATTCTACTGGTATAACTTGATTTTTAAATTGAATCATAGAGTGCTAGCAGGTTTAACAAATAGAGAACAAAAAAATGTCAAAAAGATATACAAAAAAATAAAATATTGGTTTGGTTTTTCTGATGTTTATATACAAAGATAACTCAAAATAGCTTAGTGATGTTGCCACTCTCCAGCAACGGCGCCAAAAACTTGTTGAGAACTCACGGTGTCGTGTTGTTGAAGGCTTTTGTCAAATTAGGATATGTCGGTTTTTTTAACGAAAATAGTGCACGACGTGAGTCTCGAGTTCTAAAAATACCATAAGTGCATATGGCATTGATGCAAGCCGGCAAGTACGGGTCGAACCACAGGGAGTGGATATCATGACATCATTTTGAGTTATGAAACAAAGGGTTGGAAATAGATTTTATCACGTTTTTACAACAATTAAATGAAGAAAGGTTTAGAGTTGTTTAGAAAAAACGTAGGCTAAGGTTTGGTATGGTTGAAATACGGGTTTTACCTCCAACTCTCCTTCTCGATTCAAGGTTCATTTTTAGGTTCTATTTGATTTACGAAAGCATACCGCATTTATCCGAAACAAGCGTCGATTTAGATTACGATATCAAGGTTAAGTTAAAAAGAAACTAAAAATTTAAGTTTTTAGAATGAAATGAGTATGGAATTAGTTAAGTGAAGTTAGCAAGCATAGAACATATGTTTGTATGCTATATATCCTATCTAGATAGTTTGCAACATATAACTTAATTTCATATCCATTCAACTTCAAATCCTAATATAGCAACAATAGAATGTAAAGAAGGAATAGGATATATGTTAAAGGTTGATTTGCAACCATTCAAAACAGTATATCCTATCAAGCAAAACATAATAAAATTGCATAATTAAGAAACGAAGTATAAAATGCAAGAATCAAAATGGGAGAGGTTGGAAGAAAAGCCATTCCACAATCTAACTCACCATAGCCCAAAATCAAACTACTCACACATAATAAATTGAAATAACAACAAACAAGAAAATGCAAAAAGAGAGGAGATACAAGAATCAACTTGATATAAATTAAGCGTTGATTGCATTGGTTCCAAGTACAAACAAGTGAATTCAAATACCAAAACCTAATCTTGCAAGCTCAAGTAAGAGGTTGCAAGACTAGAGGAAGGCAAGGAATTCACACTAAGGGTTACAAGATCACTAGTTAGAATGTTTACAAACTTCTCTCTCACAAAAAGTAGGGTTCTCTAACTTTCCCAAAGGCCTGGTATTTATAGGCTCAAAACAAAATTAAACAAAAATAAAAACAGGATGATGGGACAACAATGAGTGACCAGAGAAAATACGAAGTGATTTGGGCAAAGGGGACCCGGTGGCGCCGACTTTTAGGGGTTACTCGCCGGTCTTGGTTCGAGATTTGGGTATCGTTTTGGTGTGGTGAAGTCTAGTACAATCAACAAGTCCATGTTAGGTTACCTACAATGGAAGCTAGGTTTCGGCAGGCATCACTCTAACCTTAAATCTTTAACTAGAGAATCAAACTTCAACTATATGTTAACAACTTAAAATCTAAGAGTTAGGGATTACAACCTTTGTAGTCCGTTCCTTCGCTTCATAAGCTCCGTGTTGAGGTCCCTTCGCTGTGATCATCAAGCTCCCGGACTCTAGAGAGGCTCCATGAGGTGAATAAGACATTCTTGCTTGAAGACTTCACAATCCAAGATGATCTACCTTGAGGAATCACAAACCCAAGCTCTCTCTTCACTAATGAGGTTTAGTGAAGTGAAAACTCTAATCTAAGTGGCTAGAATAGATGAGGATGATGAAGCAGGAATTTTGCTCTCTTTAGTTTTCTTTATATCACTTTAATTCATCAAAAAAGAGAAAGCTAGAAGAGCTTTTTTGAGAGGAAGAAGAAGATGAAGAGTTGTGATGAATGAATTATCAATTGAGGTTAGAAATGCAACCAAGGTTAAGCATGGCATGCTTAACCCGTGTAGAGAATAAACCATAGGTTAGGTTAACAAATATCTAGATATTATCTAAAGGGTGAACTTTAGTCAACATGGAAAAATATATCAAGAATAAATCCACAATTTACATTTTATCTAAAATGAAACATTAACCCTAATCTAAACCCTAGCATGGTTTAATCTTATAACCCTAGTTGCATGTGTAACACTAACATGTTACAATATTTTATATCGCATATATAATATATAATGTAACAAAAGAAAATAATACATTTAACATATATCACATATATATATCAATGTACCATCAAGTGAGAAAAAGAATCATTTAAGTGAGCTTATATTAGTTAATGTAATGTAATATATCAAATATATAATTATACATTAAATTATCGAATCAACACTTGATTCGATAATCCGGCTATATAACATATAACCGACTAATATAACATGTATCAATTTATCGAATCAGCACTTGATCTGATATCCTGGCTATATCACATATACCCGGCCGATATCACATATCGCGAGAATAGAATACGGTATCTCATATCATATTAATCTCGGTCCCGCACATATCACATATGTGCTCCTACTCCGTTTTTCCAGAGCCAGGAAACCTCTGTGTAGGACTCTAAAGAATCATCAATACGCCGGCAGTAAGTGATGATCATATCAAACACCCACAAGCTGCAAATGGTCAGCTAAACGTAATAGCCACCCGGGTATTGAGCGATCAGAAGATCAACAAGCAAGCGTGCACACACTCCTGTGAATCCAATCAGTAACACTCCCGTATGGTCCGCTCTCTTCGTCTGATATATCGCATATCCAGTCTAGGGGTGGTAAACGTCAGACCCCAGTAACCGATAAGTCATGTCGATGTGAGTCTCATAACGGGTCAAGAAACTACTGATAACACTTACCAGTAGCACTCCATATCAGCCCTGGCCAAGGACTTCCAGTTATAGCCAATCAAACATTGCGCAACATAAACTCCCAATACCGGGAAAGACAAAACCCTTCCTATCGCTTATTGCCTCTATGTGATTCAGGACTGTACCCAAAAGCAACAGTTTTGCACGTTCTCATGAACGTGGTAAGGTGGAAATCAAAGCACAGTGGGAATCACACAAGACTCTATGAAGATCTCGGGTCTACAGACTAACCTGTACCAGTGTCACCAGAGAACTACTATCTGATGATAGGTATAATACCATCTAGGAGTTCTTGGCGAGTCCGTTCAGTGTACCCAGTCTCCACTGAGCACCCGCATACCTTCTCTGATGTCAAACACCAATAGATATGGGATCATCCATCGCCTATCATATAGGTCGAGAAGCATATATGCTAGTCTATTGTGGAGTATCGATGCCCTGTCTCGATACTCCCTCGACTAGGAACAGTTATAGGATGTTCTCTTGGACTATCCTGGCCCCACTAGTATGATCTGCATCATAGTCCTAGTAGTCGAGTACATATCCTACGGGCTTTATCGACATGTGAGAGGAAGACAGTAAACCAAAATAAGTCAACATGTTAAGACAATGTAAAACCAGGTAGCATACTATCATATCAAGCAAGAATGTCTTCTCTATATATATCCAATCATCCACTATAAAATACATCATATGTACTACAATGGCCTCTAGAGCGTATATAACTGACAAACTCCCATTTTCACTAAGTCCAGCTGTTGTAGTATCTCATACCCAACATCCCGAAGATTCTCTCAAATTGTATCTTGGGTATGGCCTTCGTGAGTTGATCCTTAGTGTTGTCTTTCGTGTCAACTCTCCTAACCTCGATCTCTCGGCGATCAACTATCTCCCGGATCAGGTGATACCGCTTCAGAATATGTCTGGATCTCTGATGGGATCTGGGTTCCTTGGCCAAAGCCACAGCTCCATTGTTATCACAATACAATTGTATTGGTTGCTCAATGGACGGAACCACACCAAGTTCAGATATGAACTTCTTGATCCAGACAGCCTCTTTGGCAGCATCATTGGCAGCGATGTATTGATCCTCCATCGTCGAGTCTGCCACAGTTTCTTTCTTGGAACTCTTCCAACAAACCGCCCCTCCATTTAGGGTAAAGACAAATTCTGAGTGCGACTTAGAGTCGTACTTATCACTTTGGAAGCTCGAATCGGTAAAGGAATCCACCTGGAGTTCTACGTTACCATACACCAAGAACATCGTTTAGTCATTCTCAAGTACTTGAGAATGTTCTTCACTGCTGTCCAGTGACTCTCTCCTGGATCTGCTTGATACCTACTCACTGCACTTTGTGATTATTCTACATCGGGTCTGGTACATGATAGAGCCTACTGCCAAAGTATAGGGTATCTCTTGCAGGCAAGCTCTCTCCAAATCAGTCTTAGGAGACATCTCTTTGGAGGGAGTGAGTCCAGAGATCGTGGGTAAGTACCCATGCTTGGATTCTTCCATACTAAACCTCTTTAGTATGGTGTCAATATACCTGGATTGGGGCAATCCCAGTATCCGTTTAGATCTATCTCTATAGATCTTAATCCCCAAAATGCAGGAGGCATCACCTAGATCATTCATTGAGAATCTATGTGATAAGAAGAGCGTGACCGAGTGCAGCATAGGAACATCATTTCCTATCAAGAGTATGTCATCTACGTACAATACGAGGAATACAACCTTATTCTATACAACCTTTTTGTAAATACAAGGTTCATCTACGTTCTTGATGATGTCAAACTCTTTGACTACAACATCAAAACAGATGTTCCAACTCCACGATGCCTGCTTTAACCCGTAGATCGATTTAAGAAGCTTGCACAACTTTCCGCTGCTCCCACTATCTACGAA
Organism: Agapanthus africanus; assembly: GCA_030015575.1. Lineage (NCBI taxonomy): Eukaryota > Viridiplantae > Streptophyta > Magnoliopsida > Asparagales > Amaryllidaceae > Agapanthus > Agapanthus africanus. The sequence continues at coordinate 234,692,114 of JASDDO010000008.1, read as the reverse complement.
GCCCTCTGGCTGAGTCATGTACACACACACCTCTAAATCACCATTTAGAAAGGCGGCCTTAACATCTATCTGCCAGATTTCGTAGTCATGGTTTGCAGCAATGGCAAGTATGATCAGGACGGACTTAAGCATAGACACTGGAGAAAAGTTTTCATGATTATCCACACCTGGTCGTTGACGAAAACCCTTTGCAACAAGTCTAGCTTTGAAAGTCTCAATTTTTCCATCTACACCGAGTTTCTTCTTAAAGATCTATTTGCTCCCAATAGGTTTTACCTTTTCAGGAGCAACTTCCAAAGTCCATACTTTGTTGGCTTACAATGATTCCATCTCAGATCGCATTGCATCTAGCTATTTCACAGAGTCCCCACTCATGATGGTCTGCTCGAAGCTAGTCCGGTCATCATCTTCCATGATGCAATCTTCGCTCCCACCGTCTATGAGAATACCGTAGTATCTCTCAGGTGGATGAGGAGCCCTACTAGATCGGCGGAGAGGCTGGGGTTCGTCGGGAACTATTGAATCCTCTGGTTCTACCGAATCTTCTGTTGTACTTTGTGTAGCTGGAACTTCTTCCAGTTCTACCTCATTGCCACTGATTTTTTTCATAAGAAAACCCTTTTCTAAGAAGGTGGCATGACGAGAAACAAACACTTTTTGTTCTTCGGAGTGGTAGAAGATATACCCTTGCGAGTTTTTCGGATATCCTACAAACTTGCACATGACAGAACTTACCCCGAGTTTGTCCGGATTGTACCTTTTGATATAGGCCGGACAACCCTATATCTTAACATAATTAGGAGATGGTCTCTTCCCCTTCCATATGTCATATGGAGTGGTAGGCACTGATTTGGTAGGAACCTTATTCAATAGATCTATGGTTTTCTCAAGCGCATACCCCAAAAGGAAATAGCCAACTCAGCAGTGCTCATCATAGAGAGCAACATATCTAATCGGGTGCGATTCGTCCGCTCCAATACAGCATTGTGTTGTGGTGTATAGGGAGGAGTAAGCTGAGAGAGAATCTCATTCTCTTTTAGATAGTCTAGAAACTCATTGCTCAAGTATTCTCCACATCGATCAGATCGAAGAATCCTAATACTTTTACACGTTTGGTTCTCTACTTCGTGTTTATATTCTCTGAATTTCACAAAAGCTTCAGACTTGTGTTTCAACAGGAACACATGTGCGTATCTTGAGAGATCGTCAGTGAATGTAATGAAGTATGAGGAACCATTCCTGGCATGTGTAGACATGGGACCACATACATCACAATGTATCAGTCCCAAGAGTTCCGTAACTCTTTCTCCGTGTCCACTAAACGGAGTTTTGGTCATTTTTCCTTTGAGACATGACCGGCAAGTGTCATAAGATGAAAATTCGAATGGATTCAAATATCCATCCTTATATAACTTAGCTAATCGTGTCGCATTGATATGACCTAGTATACAATACCACAAGAAGGATTCGTTCATTTATGAACTCTTCCTCTTGTGTGTGTTTTGTATATTAAGAACCGTGGTTTGATTCAGAATATATATGACATTATTTAACGAGCCTGATCCAAACAACTTTTGATTCAGGAAGATGTTCATAACATTATCCTGTACTACAAAATTATATCCTTCTTTACTCAATAAATAAACTGATATAAGATTGCATATCAGGGTTGGAATGTAACAGCATTCGTTCATAATCAATGTATTACCGTTTGGTAATACAAGGTGATATTCGCCAACTGCTTTGGCTATAACATTTGCACCATTCCCTACTCTTATGAAATGATCACCCTCTCTCAGTTACCTACCTTTCCGTAGCCCATGTAACATATAACATATGTGGGATCCCGATCTGGTATCTAATACCCAGGACGTAGAGTGAACTGAGAAACAGTTCTCGATAACTAACACACCCGAACAAGATGCATCAGCATTCTTATTCTTCGTTTGGGCGGCGTGAGAATCTGGATATTCTCTTATTCCCTACTCAGACCTATAACAATTATAAGTTGGAGCGGGACCGACGTTCCCATACTCAGTAAAACAAGTGGTTTCGGTTAATACATCCATATTATTATCTTGATTAAGTCCTGACACGGTCACTACCTGGAGAGAGAGAGAGAGAAGAAAACACTTTAGCGTATGCTCTTGCAAGATTAGATTGGTTATTATCTTATCTAATCAGAATGGCTACCACTGTTTTCCTCAAATTTCCCTTCAAACAATAAAATGTAAGACTAGCCGGGATTAATTACACCTTACAAGTTCGCCAATCTTTCAGCCAGGTCAGTGTTGGTACTTTGAGGGAGGTTCCACGTGCTTTCGCATGGACCTAATTAGAATAAAGCTTGTTTTCCCAGAGGCATAATCCCGTTAACACCTTTCTAGACACCTAGTTGATCGGCTAATTGTCATGTGTAAAACTCTCCCAGGAGTAACTCTTACTCGCAGTAGGTATCAGGATCCAACTTTTTCATAGAAGGTATGCAATCTCATTGCAAATTTCAACACTTGGAATTCCCGATAATGCTTTTACCCCTACCGTGCTATGACCTTGATGAATGCCAAACAACCCATAGTCCGTTAGTCAAGTTCAACCCATACAATTCTTGATTGAATTAAACCCACCCGCACGAACCTTGACGAAACCCAAACAACGTCGTACGAATACCCTAATCCAATCGAATCATATGTAGTAGATAAGCAGTAAATAGCTACCACACACTACGCTTGGACGAAAGCCAAACTACCGTAGCACGAATACTAAATAATACTTATTTGAAGTGACGGAGGGCTACGCAAGTTCTGCTGGGATAGCCTAGCACCTCGTCAAGGGTTCGGTAGCATCACATATGCCATAATCAAAATTTTAGAGGTACTAAGTTAACTCGACAAGAATCGAAACTAGAAATTTTAGGGTTTCATACAAATAAGCATCACATGCAAATGTAAAACTATCACTAAGAGTAGAGATTACAACCTTTGTAGATCTCCCTCGGTGACTCCTTGGCACTATGAGAGTTTGAAACGGATCGATGGAAGCCTTCCTTGTCCACGATGATCCACCCGAAGTCCCTTTGCCCAAAGCTCCTTGCCTTACTTGTTTCGCAAACGAAGTAGAGCAAACACCCTACGCAAATCGGCTAGATGTGTGTAGTATGATAATGTGGTTTATGTTCTTCAGTTGAAATCCTTTCTTTTATCAACTTCACTCAAGAGAGAAATCAAGAGAGGAAGAAAAAGATAATGGTGGCTTGAGCTTTCTATCATATCACATATGATAACTTGTTTTCACACCCTTGTTGTTTCATTGTTTGTACACCTTGTTTCATATCACATATGAAGCTATTTATAGTGATGAGAAGGAATAATCAACATTATTCTATTACCACTATAATTATGAGTGGAAATTCTTTTCATAAAGAATTAAGCATGGGTGGAAATTCTTTTCATTAAGTTAAGTAAAGCTTACCCACTAAAGGATAAAGGAGCATGAGTGGATATTCTTTACATTAACTTAAAATGATAAATACAAATTAAAAGCTTCAATATAAGTCTTGCATTGCCACCATTCTTGTATCATCAACCATGATACTATGTATGCATGTATGTGTCCATGCACATCATCAAGTGCATACATGCATGCATACAAAAGGATTTAATTAAAGATTTAATCTAAATGTAATTTGTTAAATCAACACTTGATTTAGCAAACCGGTCATATCACATACGATCCGACAAATAGAAAATGCCCGATTAATATACGTTATCATATAACCGTATTTAATCGGGTCCCGCGCATATCTCATATGCACACCACATCTTTTTGCCTGAGCCAGGAAACTTCATTGTGGGACTCTAAGATTCGTCAATACGCCAGCAGTAGATGATGATCATATCAAACATCTACAAGCCGCAAGAGGTCAGCTAAACATAACGGCCACCCGGGTATTGAAACGATCAGAAGAAAACCAGCGAAGCTGTAAAAACTCCCGTCGAGCCAACTGGCAACACTTACCGTACAGTCCGGTCTCTTCGTCAGATATGCTGCATATCGAGTCCAGGGATGGAATCGTCGACCCCAGTAACTCAATAAGTCATGTTGGTGTATGGCTCATAACAGATTGAGAAACTACTGATAACTCTTATCAGTAAATCTCAGCAGCCCTGGCCAGGGACTTCATGTTATAGCCAATCGAGCATAGCACAACATCAACTCCCAATACCGAGAGAGACGAAACCCCTCCTATCGCTCATTGCCTCCATGCGCCTCGAGACTGTACCCAAAGACCACCTGTTTGCACGACTCAGTAGAGCTGTGGTAGGGTGGAGATCAAAGTATAGTGGGAGGACACACAAGACTCTATGACGATCTCGGGTCTACAGACTAACCTGTACCAGTTTTCCCTGAGAACTGCTATCCGACGATAGATATAATACCACATAGGAGTTCTCGGTGAGTCCGTTCAGTGTACCCAGTCTCCACTGAGCACCCGCATACAATCTTTGGTGTCTCCTCACCAGATGGATATGGGATCATCCATTGCCCATCATATGGCACAAGAATGGTATACGCTAGTCTACTCTGGAATATCGATGCCCTGTCTCGATACACCCTCGACTAGGAACAATTCAAGGATATGCTTATAGACTACATGTGACCCACTAGTATGATCCGCATCATAATCACAGTAGTCAAGAAAATATCCTTTGGGCTTTATCAACATGTGTAAATGATTAAATCTACATGTACAGATAAAGTAAACCAGATAGCGTACTATCATGTTGAGCAAGAAATTCATCTATCTCCATAGATAATATGTCCAAGTTTCCACTATCCATATAATGGCCTTTAGGGCATACATATTACCAACAATCTCCCACTTGCACTAAGGCCAGTTATTGGCGTATCTCATACCCAACATTTCAAACAGTCGCTCATGCTGAGGCTGTGGAAGTGCCTTGGTGAATGGATCCGCTGTGTTATCCTTTCTATCTACTCTCCGAATCTCGATCTCCTGGCGATCTACTATCTCCCGGATCAGATGATATCTCCTTAGGATGTGTCTAGACTTCTGATGGGACCTTGGTTCTTTGGCTAATGCTATAGCTCCCTTATTATCACAATACAATGGTATTGGATCAACAATGGTTGGAACTACTCCTAGTTCCGCAATGAACTTCTTCATCCAGACGGCTTCCTTAGCAGCATCACTTGCAGCAATATACTCAGCTTCCATCGTGGAGTCTGCAACGGTGTCCTGTTTGGAACTCTTCCAACTAACCGCTCCTCCATTTAGGGTAAATACAAACCCTGAGATTGATTTACTGTCATCCTTGTCACTTTGGAAGCTTGAATCGGTAAAGTCCTCCATCTGGAGATCCGCATTACCATACACCAAGAACAATTCTTTAGTCCTTCGCAAGTACTTAAGAATGTTCTTCACTGCTATCCAATGTTTCTCCCCTGGGTTGGATTGATACCTGCTTACTACAGCCAGTGCATAAGCCACATCAGGGCGAGTACACCACATCGCATACATTATAGATCCCACGGCTGAAGCGTAGGGTATAACGCTCATGCGAGCTCTCTCTTCATCAGTCTTCGGACAGAAGTCCTTAGAGAGAGTGATTCCATGACTAGCAGGCAAGGCACCACGCTTGGAATCTTCCATACTAAACCTCTTTAGAATGGTGTCTATGTACTTTGATTGGGACAGTCCCAATAACCTCTTGGATCTATCTCTATTGATCCTAATGCCCAAAATGCACGAGGCATCACCCAGGTCCTTCATGGAGAACCTTTGTGATAAGAATAGTTTGACCGGTTGTAGCATAGGAACATCATTTCCTATCAGGAGAATGTCGTCTACGTACAATACGAGGAATGTGACAGTACTCCCTACAATCTTCTTATAAATACACGGTTCATCTTCATTTCTGACAAAATCAAACTCTTTGATTGTATCATCAAAGCAGATGTTCTAGCTCCTTGAGGCCTGCTTTAATCCATAAATGGATTTAAGCAATCTACACGCTTTCCCGCTGCTCCCACTATCAATGAAGCCCTCTGGCTGATCCATAAAAACGCATTCTTCTAAATCACCATTTAGAAATGCAGTTTTCACGTCCATCTGCCAGATTTCATAATCATAGTGAGCAGCAATAGCAAGTAGGATCCTAATGGATTTAAGCAATGCTACCGGAGAGAAAGTTTCATCATAGTCCAAGCCTGGTCTTTGACGAAAACCTTTCGCTACAAGCCTTGCTTTATAGGTCTCCACCTATCCATCTACACCAATCTTTCTTTTAAAGATCCATTTGCACCCAACGGGTTTTATCCCAGGAGGTGCAACGTCCAAAGTCCATACTTTGTTGGTGTACATTGACTCCATTTCGGATCTCATTGCTTCCAGCCATTTCACTGAGTCGCCACTCATGATAGTTTGCTGAAAACTAGTAGGGTCATCATCATCCATGATGCAATCTTCTCTATCACCATCTATGAGAAACCCATAGTATCTCTCTGGTGGGTGAGAAGTTCTACTAGACCTCCTGAGCGGCTGAGGTTCTTGAAGTTCTACTCCAACATCAGTTTCAACCAATTCCTCCTGAGTAATTTGTGTCTCTAGAACCTCTTCTAGTTCTACCACATTGCCATTAGAACTTTCCGTAAAGATCTCATTTTCCAAAAATGTGGCATGCTGAGCAACAAACACCTTTTGTTCCTCTTTGAGGTAGAATAGATATCCATACAAATGTTTTGGATACCCCACAAATTTACACATGACTGATCGTGTCTCGAGTTTGTCTGGATTCTGCTTTTTAACAAAAGCCGGCCAACCCCAAATCCTAAACCTTTTAAGAGATGGTCTCTTTCCATTCCACATCTCATATGGAGTGGTAGACACGGTCTTGGTTGGAACCCTGTTAAATAGATACATTATTGCCTCCAATGCATGTCCCCAAAAGGAAAGCGGTAACTCAGCATCACACATCATAGATCGTACCATATCCAATAGGGTACGATTCCTCCGTTCTGACACACCATTGTGCTGCGGTGTGTAAGGAGGAGTGAGCTGAGAGAGAATCCCATTCTCTTTTAAGAAGTCTAGAAACTCTGTACTTAATGTTAGTTATATGTATGCCCTAGAGGCCATTGCTATACATAGGATGTATATTGTAGTGGATGCTGGGACATATATAGGGAGGACTTTCTTGCTCGACATGATAGTATGCTATCTGGTTGATCTTTACCTTAACGTGTATACTGATTGTCTCTCTGTTACATGTTGGTAAAGCCCTTAGGATGTGTACTTGACTACCTGGACAATGATGCGGATCATACTAGTGGGGACATGGTAGTCCATAAGTACATCCTTGGAAGTCCCTAGTCGTGGGTGTATCGAGATGGGGCATCGATATACCAGAGTAGACTAGCGTGTACCTTCTCGACCCATACAGATGGGCGATGGATGATCCCATATCCATCGGTGTTTGACATCAGAGATGATATACGGGTGCTCAGTAGAGACTGGGTACACTGGACGGACTCGCCGAGAACTCCCAGATAGTATTATACCTTACGTTAGATGGCAGTTCTCTGGTGACACTAGTACAGAGTAGTCTGTTGACCCGAGATCGTCGTAGAGTCTTGTGTGGTTCCCACTGTGCTTTGATTTCCACCTTACCACGTCCAAGAGGGCGTGCAAAACGGTGGTTTTTGGGTACAGTCCCGAGTCACATGGAGGCAATGAGCGATAGGAGGGGATTCGTCTCTCCCGGTATAGGGGGTTGATGTTGCGCTGTGTTCGATTGGCTATAACAGGAAATCCCTGGCCAGGGTTGCTGAGATTTACTGGTAAGTGTTACCAGTAGTTTCTTGAACAGTTATAGACCTCATATCGACACGACTTATCGAGCTATTGGGGTCTGACGTTTACCACCCCTAGGCAAGATATGCGACATATCAGACGACGAGACCGGACTGTACGGTAGTGTTACTGGTTGGATTCACTGGAGTGTGAGCGGGCTTGCTCGTCGATCTTCTGATCGCTCAATACCCGGGTGGCCGTTACGTTTAGCAGACCGCTTGCGGCTTGTGGGTGTTTGATATGATCATCACCTGCTGCCGGCGTATTGACGAGTCTTTAGAGTCCTACACAGAGGTTTCCTGGCTCAAGCGAAACGAAATAGGAGCGCATATAAGATATGTGAGGGACCGAGAATAATGCGTGTATGTGATACCGTATTTTATTCTCGCGATGAATGTTTCGATTGGTTGTATGCGATATAACCTAGTTATCGAATCGGAGATTGATTCGATAAGTCGATACATTGGATACTAGTCGGTTATGTGCGACATGACCCGATCATTGAATCAAGTGTTGATTTAATGATTTAATGTATAATTATATATATTAGATATATTACTTTGCATTAACTATTATTGGTTCACCTTTAAATGGATTTTCTCACTTGATGTGCACATTGTATATGTGATATACTTTTGTGCACATGATTGTATCATGTTTGATGATACATGCTTTTTGGTTAAGTGTAAAGAATTAAACCCTGGTTAAGTTGGAAATTAGGGTTTTGTTTTTTCCATTATTTATTTATTCATTTATTTATTTGTTTATTTATTTTGGAAAATAAATGGCATAAAGAAATGAAATGGTGGCTCATTTTGGACTTGCATGTTGAAGCTTCATGAAGCTTTGACTAAGTCACCATTTTGTCTCATGCTTAACCCTAACCACTCCACTTAACCCTAGTTGATTCTCTACACTTCACCATGGTTAGATTATGATAAGGATTCCTTTTATTTTCTATTTTTGGAATATTATCATAACAATAATTCTTATCGTGATCTTCATCTTCTTCTTCTTCTTCACTTGAAGAAAACCTTTCTTCATCAATGGTGATTGATGAAAAAGAGTGAGAAATCCAAATCTAAAGTGAACCCACCTCCTATTTCTTCATCCTCTACCACTTGCCAAGTAGTATAGGGTGTTTCCTTCACAAGTTTTCATGGCTTGGTGAAGGTGGAGCTTGATCTAGTGATGCCTCGACGTAGATCATCTTCGGCATCGTCGTCGATGACCTTGCCCGCTTTTTCTCCGATGAAGCCGATTCAAGAGTCATGGTTCGATTTGGATAGCGGAGAGGACTTCATCATGGAGCTATGGAGGTGGAGAAACGGATCTACAAAGGTTGTTTTTCCGTTCTTTTAGTTTAGTTGTAAACTAGTTTCATTTGTCGCCTAAATATCTAGCCAACGATCTTGTTAGGGTTTCTCGGCACCGTGGAATTTTGAAATTGGCATGGTTGATGCCTTGTGAGACCTCTTGAGAGTGCCTAGGAACCCTACAGAGGTATCAGAGCCTAGCTAGAGCCTTAGGCGAAGTGTAGACGGAGTTTGAAGTCCTATCGACCAGAAACCCCGATTTTTCCTCGCTCTCTGGACTTTTTCTAAAAACTGGATTTTTTCCAGATTAAAAATTCATAAAAAATTCAGCAGAGAATTCTAAGAATTACGGTGCAAAAATTACCCAAAGATGCCTCTAAAGTACGGCGGAACCGCGGCATAAGCAGGCTTATGCGGCGGTTCCGCGGCCGTATTGTCAGATTGCCACATAATATTTGCACAGTAATTCCTCATTTCTGGTGTTTGATTTTCTGGGATTTTTAATATTTATTCAAGAGTTGAATTTTCTGGGGTTGTTTTGGGGATTCGGTGTTTCGATCGGAGTATCAGATTTTGTCTATGTGGCTTTCCGGATATTTTAGAATATGTTAAAAAGTTCGACCGGATGTAAATACCCAATCTTTCCCCTCCCGGGAAATTTCCAAGTGTTGGATTTTTTTGTGGTTTAAAGACGTTCTAAGTAGTGCAAGTAACTCGATGGACCCTCTAGAAGACAACAAACCTTAACTCGATTATGTGACCGTCTTGAACTGCCCTTTGAACCTTTGGGTTTAGGGCAGTACGGCGTGCCACATGTGAGGCGTTGGCTTGACCCTTCTACGGCTGGACCGTTGGTACTGAGGCACGAACTGAATGTTTTTAGACTTGTTTCATGTGTTGATCTGTATCGGGAAAACATGGGTGTTCGATTGTTCGATCGGAAAGTTTGACATTTTCAATTTATCCGGAATGGGATACAATAATTGGAATTCACAAGAAGTTATGAGATAACTGAATGAATGTTATAAACATAGCAGTTTAGTCTCACTTGATCGGTTGCCACGGAATTCTGATGTGATCAAAAGTCCGTCGCAATCACGTAGTGTACGCGGATACTCACCGGGTAAACTTAATAGACAGCCTCGTCCCGTAGCCCCGACCAAGTGACTGTAGGAGAACCCCGTCGCCGAAAGCATCCGTTCGGGTGCTCGCGGTAGCGGTGTTCCGCCTTGGTGCACTTCGTCGACGGCGTCGGGGGTGCAGCCGCCTACTAAAGTTTGCGACGAGCATTCGATCAGGATGTTGGGAATCTTGTTGAATTACCCGACTTGATATTGAAAAGTGTTTTCTATTTTGAGACTAAAATGCGGGGTTTATAATTGTTAGGCATGCGATGTCTAAGAAATTCATTTGGTCAGGCATGCGATGTCTGAGGTGGTTGCGGATTCCAACTGTTGTAGTTTTACACTTTCTATTCTGTGACCGTAAGTGTAATATGTGATATCGCCGGTTTCGTTGCTATATGTCAACGGCAATTGGGATGCGCATATTTACTTACGTTGATGACATGTGATGTTATGTGTTGCTGGATATGTTATATTGTATCGTCGTGTTTGAATAGCCGGGGGTTTTTTTTATGTGAGATGAGTGTTTTTCATTTTCATTCATGTAAAAACTTGTATGTAATATTCTTTTATTGGGGCACTTCCAGGTTGCGGAAGTTGTCACCTTTTGTATATTATTTACTTTTCCGTACTAGGATAGACCCAAGGAGGAGGGCACAAGTAACCGGGTTCTGGGATCCAGTGGGAGACCAACTCGAGGAGTCGAGCCCGGGTCTCCTAACTCTAGAATTGGTTGGGTTGCTTGCCGTTCTCGTAGGGGTCTAGGGGTGTGGGTTTGGCTATTCATCACGACCGTGGAATCCGTGTTTTATACTGGCTCGTATTGAAAATACGGACGTCCTAGTATATCCAATATTTCATATGTTTCTTCTGCTGCGATATCTGTGATGTGATCATGTGATGTTCTGTGATAGATACTGTATATAGTATATATGATATATTATATAGACGTTACTTATGTTTTACACCCGTGCTAGCCCTGCCCCGCTCTGCCGTTAGTTACCTAACATAACGGTGCATGAGGGGACATCGAGGCGAATGCGGATGGCATAAGTGTACGTCATATTTATCTGTGATGTTTAGGTACTTAAATGATGGGACTTCATTAATATGATTAATGAAATAAAAGAAACCTAAGATGTTGTAGAATCGAATTTCAAAAATAAGACAGGTAGCTACAGTTCTTGCTTTGCACAGTGTTATATGTGATATATCCTGCACCTTATTCGATAAGGAAAGGACCGAGATCCCTTCACCGGGAGTGACTCCTTTAGCAACAGCTGGCAGATGCTACACACTCGGTTTGTCTTTTGATTGCTTTTAAGAGTTTTTGCTTCGCACAGTGATATATATGATATATCCCGCACCTCATTCGACGAGGAAAGGACCGACGATCCCTTCACCGGGAGTGACTCCTTTAGCAAAACTAGAAAAGCCTCAAAGACACTCCATTTCAAAATTCATTCGATCCTACAACGATATCAAGTTCATTACGCAGTAGGTTTTCAGAAAAACCTGTCGTAGCCCTCCGTCATTTCAGATAAGTCCTATTTAGTATTCGTGCTACGTTTGTTGACCTCCGTCAAGGCGTAGTGTGCGATAGCTAACTAGTATTTATCTGCTTATGCATATGATGCAGATTGGATTAGGGTAGTCGTGCGGCCTTGTTGACCCCCGTCAAGGGTCGTGCGGGTGGGTTTAATTCGATCAAGAATTGACAGGTTGAACTTGACTAGTAGCCTATGGTTTGTTGACCTCCGTCAAGGTCATAGGGTGCTAGGGGAAAAATTATCGGGAATTTCAAGTGTTGAAATTTGCAATGAGATTGCATACCTTCTATGAGATAGTTGGATCCCGATACCCGCTGTGAGTAAGAGTTACTCCTGGGAGAGTTTTATACATTACAATTAGCCGATCAAGTAAGTGTCTAGAAATGTTTCAACGGGGTTACGCCTCTGGGAAAACGAGGTTTACATTAATTAGGTTCGTGCGAAAGCACGGGGGACCTCCCTCAAAGTACCGACACTGGCCTGGCTGAAAGATTGGCGAACTTGAAGTGTGTAATTAATCCCGGCTAGTCTTTTCTTTTAGGGTTTGAATGAAGATTTGATAAAAAGCAGTGGGAGCCATCCTGATTAGATAAAATAATAACCAATCTGATCTTGCATGAGCGCACGCTGAGTGTTTTCTTCTCTCTCTCTCCAGGTAGCGACCATATCACGCCTTAATCAAGATAATAATACGGATATTTGACCAAACCCGCTTGTTATACTGAGCTGGGGAACGTTGGTCCCACTCCTACTTATAATTGTTATAAGACAGAGCAGGAAATTGGGGAATACCAGATTTCCCATGCCGCCCAAACGAAGAGAGTGCATGTTGATGCATCATCTTCGGGTGTGCTCATTACAAAGAACTGTTTCTCAGTATCCTCCGCATCCTGGGTATATGATACCGGATCAGGATCCCAGATATGTAATATGTTACATAGGGCTACAAAAGGGTAGAAAAACTGAGAACGGGTGATAAGTTTCATGAGGCAGAAAACGGGGCAAGAGTTGCAGCCAAGTCTGTCGGTCACTGTCACCCTGTATTACCAATACATTGATTCTGAACGAATGTTATTAGATACCGAAGCTGATATACAAAATCATATCAGTCTCTTTATTAGTAAAGAAATGATAAAATTGTGTATTGTTGGATAATGTTTTGAACATTTCCTATATCAAAAGTTGATCGGTTCAGGCACGTTATCTAAAAGCGTTGATGTTCTAAATCAAACGACAGTTCTTAGTATACAGAACACACATAAGAGGAAGAGTTCAGAAATGAACGAATTCTTCTTGAGGTATTGTAGACTAGGTCATATCAATGCGACCCGACTGGCCAAGTTACATATAGATGCATATTTAAATCAGTTTGAATTTACATCTTGTGAAAAACTTGCCAGTCATGTCACAAAGATAAAATGACACCAGCTCTGTTTATTGGAAACAGAGAAAGAGTTAGTGAACTCTTGGGATGATACATGTTGATGTATGTTGGTCCCCAGTCTACACATGCCAAGACCGGTTCTTTGTACTTCATTACATTCTCTGATAATCTCTCGAGATTCAAACATATGTTCTTGTTGAAACACAAGTCCGAACCTTTTGAGATATTCACAGAATATAAGTTAGAAGTAGAGAACCAAAATACGGGTATAAGTATTATGTCCTATGATGAGATCAAGGAGGAGAATACTTGAGCACGGAATTCCTGGACTATTCTAAAGGAGAATGAGATTCTCTCTCGGCATTACTCCTCCGAATACACCATAGCACGATGGTATATCGGGGCGGAGCAATCACACCCTATATGATAAGGTTTGCTCTATGATGAGTACTACTGAGTTACCTATTTCCTTTTGGGAGTTATGCGCTTGAGAAATTGCATACCTATTGAATAGGGTCACGATCAAATCAGTTGCCTACCACTTCATATGAGATATGGAAAGGGAAGAGCCCATATCTTAAGTTAGTTAAGATTTGGGGTTGTCCGGCCTATGTCTAAAAGCATAATCCGGACAAGCTCGAGGCAAAGCCTGTAATGTAGAACTGGAAAAGTTCCAGCTATACAAACTACAGCAGATAATTTGGTAGAACCAAAGGATTCAGTAGATACCAACGAACCTCAGCCTCTCTGCCGATCTAGTAGGGTTCCTCACCCACCTGAGAGATACTTTGGTTTCACTATGACAGTGGGAACGAGGATTGCATCATGAGATGATGACCCAACTAGTTTCGAGCTGGCCATCAGGAGTAAGACTCTGTCAGAATGGCTGGATGCTTGGTGATCTGAGATGGAATCCTTATACACCAACAAACTATGGACTTTAGTTGCTAAATCTGAAGGGTTAAATCCCCATCAGGAGCAAGTATATCTTGAGAAGATTACTTGGTGTAGATGGAAAAGTTGAGACTTTCAAAGCTCGACTTGTTAAAAGTTTGCATCATTGACCAGGTATGGATAATGATGAAACCTTTTCAAGCAGCTATGCTTAAGTCTATCCAGATCCTACTTGTCACGGCTACATACCATGACAACGATATCTGGTGGTTGGGTGTCATGACTGCTTTTCTAAATGATGTTTTAGAAGAGTGCGTCTATAAGTACACAGCCGGAGGGCTTCGTAGACAGTGGGAGCAGCGGAAACGTGTGCAAGATGATTTATAGGATTAAAGCAGGCATCGCGGAGTTGGAACATCTGTTTTAATGGATTAGTCAAAGAAGTTGACATCATCAAAATCGTAGATGAACCTTGTATAAACAAAAAGGTAGTAGGTAGTATGGTGACGATCCTCGTAGAGTACGTGGATGACTTACTCTTGATAGGGAAAGAGTTTCCTATGCTACGCTCGATCAATCTCCGCTTATCACAATGATTCTCTACATAGGATCAAAGCGATACCTACTAAATCCTGGGTTTTGGATCTATGAGATAGATCTAATTGGATGTTAGGAATCTCACTAGTAGTAGTGAGATGGTATCAATCGATCCTGGGGAAAATCACTGGAAAGGTTCCAGGGTGATAAAGACGATTGAATGTCAGTCGCAGGCATTGTCTTTACCCTCAGTAAAGGGACGGTATGTTGGAAGAGTTCCAAGCTAGATACCGTGACATACTAGACGATAAAGGCAGGATACATCGCTACTTAAGATGCTACCGAAGAGGCTGTTTGGGTGTATATTGGTTCATGAGATGAACTATGTTCCTCCCATTATGTGACAATGGAGTTGTGGCTTATGGCAAGGAACGCAGGTCCCATCAGTGATCCAGACATATTCTAAGGCAGTATCACCTGATCATGGAGATAGTTGATCTCCAAGGAGATCGAGGTAAGGAGAGTAGACTCAGAGGATAACACGGCGGATCCACTCGCGAAGGCCTATTCCCAGAGAGAGAATTTTATGGGATGGTTGAGTATGAGATACTACAACCACTGCTACAGATGGCCCTAGTGCAAGTGGGGATTTGTTAGTTATATGTATGCCCTAGAGGCCATTGCTATACATAGGATGTATATTGTTGTGGATGCTGGGACATATATAGGGAGGACTTTCTTGCTCGACATGATAGTATGCTATCTGGTTGATCTTTACCTTAACGTGTATACTGATTGTCTCTCTGTTACATGTTGGTAAAGCCCTTAGGATGTGTACTTGACTACCTGGACTATGATGCCGATCATACTAGTGGGGACATGGTAGTCCATAAGTACATCCTTGGAAGTCCCTAGTCGTGGGTGTATCGAGATGGGGCATCGATATACCAGAGTAGACTAGCGTGTACCTTCTCGACCCATACAGATGGGCGATGGATGATCCCATATCCATCGGTGTTTGACATCAGAGATGATATACGGGTGCTCAGTAGAGACTGGGTACACTTGACGGACTCGCCGAGAACTCCCAGATGGTATTATACCTTACGTCAGATGGCAGTTCTCTGGTGACACTGGTACAGAGTAGTCTGTTGACCCGAGATCGTCATAGAGTCTTGTGTGGTTCCCACTGTGCTTTGATTTCCACCTTACCACGTCCAAGAGGGCGTGCAAAACGGTGGTTTTTGGGTACAGTCCCGAGTCACATGGAGGCAATGAGCGATAGGAGGGGATTCGTCTCTCCCGGTATAGGGGGTTGATGTTGCGCTGTGTTCGATTGGCTATAACAGGAAATCCCTGGCCAGGGTTGCTGAGATTTACTGGTAAGTGTTACCAGTAGTTTCTCGAACAGTTATAGACCTCATATCGACACGACTTATCGAGCTATTGGGGTCTGACGTTTACCACCCCTAGGCAAGATATGCGACATATCATACGACGAGACCGGACTGTACGGTAGTGTTACTGGTTGGATTCACTGGAGTGTGAGCGGGCTTGCTCGTCGATCTTCTGATCGCTCAATACCCGGGTGGCCGTTACGTTTAGCAGACTGCTTGCGGCTTGTGGGTGTTTGATTTGATCATCACCTGCTGCCGGCGTATTGACGAGTCTTTAGAGTCCTAAACAGAGGTTTCCTGGCTCAAGCGAAACGAAATAGGAGCGCATATGAGATATGTGCGGGACCGAGAATAATGCGTGTATGTGATACCGTATTTCACTCTCACGATGAATGTTTCGATTGGTTGTATGCGATATAACCTAGTTATCGAATCGGAGATTGATTCGATAAGTCGATACATTGGATACTAGTCGGTTATGTGCGACATGACCGGATCATTGAATCAAGTGTTGATTTAATGATTTAATGTATAATTATATATATTTGATATATTACTTTGCATTAACTAGTACTGGTTCACTTTTAAATGGATTTTCTCACTTGATGTGCACATTGTATATGAGATATACTTTTGTGCACATGATTGTATCATGTTTGATGATACATGCTTTTTGGTTAAGTGTAAAGAATTAAACCATGGTTAAGTTGGAAAATAGGGTTTTGTTTTTTCCATTATTTATTTATTCATTTATTTATTTGTTTATTTATTTTGGAAAATAAATGGCATAAAGAAATGAAATGGTGGCTCATTTTGGACTTGCATGTTGAAGCTTCATGAAGCTTTGACTAAGTCACCATTTTGTCTCATGCTTAACCCTAACCACTCCACTTAACCCTAGTTGATTCTCTACACTTCACCATGGTTAGATTATGATAAGGATTCCTTTTATTTTCTATTTTTGGAATATTATCATAACAATAATTCTTATCATGATCTTCATCTTCTTCTTCTTCTTCACTTGAAGAAAACCTTTCTTCATCAATGGTGATTGATGAAAAAGAGTGAGAAATCCAAATCTAAAGTGAACCCACCTCCTATTTCTTCATCCTCTACCTCTTGCCAAGTAGTATAGGGTGTTTCCTTCACAAGTTTTCATGGCTTGGTGAAGGTGGAGCTTGATCTAGTGATGCCTCGACCTAGATCATCTTCGGCATCGTCGTCGATGACCTAGCCCGCTTTTTCTCCGATGAAGCCGATTCAAGAGTCATGGTTCGATTTGGACAGCGGAGAGGACTTCATCATGGAGCTATGGAGGTGGAGAAACTGATCTACAAAGGTTGTATTTCCGTTCTTTTAGTTTAGTTGTAAACTAGTTTCATTTGTCGCCTAAATAAATAGCCAACGATCTTGTTAGGGTTTCTCGGCACCGTGGAATTTTGAAATTGGCATGGTTGATGCCTTGTGAGACCTCTTGAGAGTGCCTAGGAACCCTACAGTTAAATATTCTCCACCTCGATCCGATCGAAGTTTCTTGATGCTCAAGCCTGTTTGCTTCTCTACTTCAAGTTTATACTCCTTGAATTTCTCAAAGGCTTCAGATTTGTGCTTTATCAAAAACACGTGTCCGAATCTTAAGAAATCATCAGTAAAAGTGATGAAGTATGAAAAACCACCTCTTGCATGTGTAGACATTGGTCCGCATACATCACTATGTATGAGGCTTAAGAGTTCACCAGCTCTCTCTCCGTGTCCACTAAACGGAGTTTTGGTCATTTTACCTATGATACAAGACTGGCAAGTCGCATAAGATTTATATTCAAACGGATTTAAATATCCATCTTTATGTAGCTTGTTTAGTCTTGTTTCATTAATATGACCAAGTCTACAATGCTAAAGAAAAGTTTCATTTATATCTGAAAACTTTCTTTTACTAGTATGTTGTATATTGAAAACTGTGTGTTGGTTCAGGACGTAAATACCGTTATTTAGTGTACCATACCAAATCAACTCTTGATTCAGGTTAATGTTCATAACATTATTTTGCAATAAAAAATGATATCCTTCATTATCCAACAAAGAAACGGATATTATATTACACAGCATACTTGGTACTAAATAACACGGGTTCAAAACCAAAATACTTCCTGAAGGCAACCCTAGATGATACTCTCCCACAGATACAGCATGTATATTGGAACCATTTCCAACCCGCAGAGTATGATCTCCTATCTTTAAAACTCTACTATTTCTCAATCCCTGCATACAATTGCAGATGTGAGAACCAGAACCGGTATCCAATACCAAGGATGCAGAGTTTAAAGAAAAGCAGTTTTCAGTTACAAACACACCTGAAGTGGAAGCATCAGCATGCTTCTTCTTCTTGAGATCAGCAAGATATTCAGCACAGTTGCGTTTCCAATGTCCTGACCTTTTACAGTAAAAACATTCTCCTTTCCTGCTTCCCACAGCCCCGGCTTTGTCTTTCCCCTTTGCCTTTCTAACTCCACCTTTCTGTTTGATGGACTTCTTCTTTTTCTTTCCCTTGGCCTTAGCTTTTGGGAATGAAGAGGAAGATGGCCCAGCAAGCAGAGCGGGAGTCCTTGCCGTTTTCAACGTGTTCTCTGCACTTCTCAACATATTGAGAAGTTCAGGCAATGTTTTCTCCAAATCATTCATATTGAAATTTACTATGAACGGAGCAAAGGCAGGGGGGAGAGACTGTAGAACAATATCCGTATATTGCTCATTATCCATAGTCCATCCCAGTTCCTCAAGTTCTTCAATAAGACCAATCATTTTCAAAACATGGTCTCCAACTGATGCACCAGGGGCCATTCGCATCTGAAACAGCTTTCTAGAAGCCTCGTATCTCAAAGTACGAGATTGCTCTTCATACAACTCCTTTGTGTGAAGAAAGATGGATTGCACATCCATATTCTCGTGTTGCTTCTGATGGACATTGTCCATAGAAGCGAGCGCGAGGCACTTGGCCGTGTTGCACTCATTTTCCCAAGTTTTTCGGATCTCCCTTTCCGAGATAGATGATTCAGGTCCTGGGACGGGTGGGACATCAGTATTGAGGACATATGATACCTTATCATATGAAAGTGCAATGTTTAAATTCCTCAACCATTCTTTATAATTTGGTCCTGTCAGTTTATTTTTCTCAAGTAGAAGCTTATGTCCTGACATCTGTAACTGCCATTCGGAGAGAGAAAAGGATACACTTAGCGAAATGCTCTTGCAAAGAATTAAATTGGTTATTATTTTATCTAATCGATGTCTCCTACTGCTTTTATCAAATTTTCTTTCAAAACCTGAAAAGAAAACTAGCCAGGAATAATTACATTCTACAGTTTTGCTAACCGGTCAGTCTACCTAGACACCCACTGGATTAGGTAATTGTAAAGTGCAAAACTCTCCTGGAAGTAACACTTACTCACAGTGAGATCGAGATCCAACTATCATATAGATGGTATGCAATCTCATTGCAAATTTCAACTCTTGAAATTCACGATATGGTTTTTACCCCTAGTCTCTTATGACCATGGCTATGGTCAACATATCATAAGTACTAGTCAAATTCTACCCATCATTTCGTGATTAATTAGACCCACCCATATGACCCTTGAGTATGATCAACATAATCACATGAATGTCCTAACTAATCGCATCATATGCTTTGTAGAAAGACATCACTTAGCTACCGTACACTACGCCTTGACTATAATCAACATACGCAGCACGAATACTAAGTACTCTGCTTCCTAAAATGACGGAGGGTTGCGGATGGTTTTTAAGAAAACCTTTAACGCTTTGAACTTGATCTCGTTGTAGAATCAAAACAGTTAAGAAAAGGAGTGGCTTAAGCTCCGCATCTTATTGAAACTTGCATTTTTCATAAAAAGCCGAGTTTGTTTCAAATCTGATTCTACAACATCATTAGGTTTCTTTTCTTTATATTAATCTCATTAATGTGATCCCATCATTTAAGTTCCTAAGCCATCACAGAATAGAACATATACTTATACCATCCGCATTCGCCACAGTGTCCCGTTATGCACCGTTAGGTTACTTAGCTAACGGCATAGCGGGGCGGGACTAGCGCGGGTGTAAAATATAAGCAACGTTTATTATATATCATATATATAATAATAATCCATTCGTCTCAGATACTAAGTAATCACATTACAGAATATCAACAGCAGAAGCATATAAAAGGATATCTAGGATGTCCGTATTTTGTATCGAGCCAACAATAGAAAATACGGATTCCACGGTCGTGATGAATAGCCAAGCCCATACCCTTAGACCTCTACGAGAGCGGCAAGTGATACCGCCAATTCTAGAGTTTACGAGACCCGGTCTCGACTCCTCGAGATGGCCTCCTACTGAACCCTAGAACCCGGTCACTTGTGCTCCCCTCCTTGGGTCTATCCTAATGCGGAAAAGTAAAGAATATACAATTGATTTATACATGAATGAAAATAAAACTCTCATCTCAAATAAAAACCCCCGGCTATTCATCCGCGACAATCCAACTCATCATATCTCAGCAACACATAATATCTCATATCATCAACGTAAGTAAGTATGCGTATCCCGATTGTCGTTGACGTATAGCAACGAAAACGGCGATACACCACATACTACACTTACGGTCGCAGAAAATAAAATGAAAAACTACAACATTTGGAATCCACAATCACCTTAGAGATCATAAATTCGAAATATCACATACTTCGTATTTTATGCCTAACTATATGAATTCCACATATTGTATCACATTTCAGATAAATAGACAATGTTAAACTTTTCGATCGAATAAACAAACACCCAAGATTTCCCAAACTGCACAACATTTGAGCCGAGTTCAAAAATTTCTAGAACATGCCACAGCCCCTTATGGACCAACCGTAGAAGGGCCAAACCAACGCCTCACATGTGGCAACGCTAAACTACCACAAACCCTAAGGTTCAGTGATAGTTTTGACGGTCACATAATCGAGTTAATGTTATGTTCTTCTAGAGTGTCCACAGATACGCTTGCATGTTTTTCGAAAGTTTCGAATTCGGGAAAAATCCAACACTTGGAAATTTTCCAATACGGAAAAAATTGTGTTTCTAATATTCGTTCAAACATATTAACACGTTCTAAAAATCTGAAAATCTGAACGAAGTTAAACTTTTCCAATCGAATCACCAAATACAATATATCTCCAGAAACATCAACACTTGAGTATGTTTAAAATATCTCAGAGGCATGTACAAATTAAATCAGGTGTACTGTATAAAAAATTATTCCCTGTTCCCTCTGTACGGCCGCGGATCCGCGGCCAAAGGCATGCCTTTTCCGCGGAACCGTGGTTTTTTGGAGCGATCATTGAAATATTTTTATATGGTAACTTCTACAAAAGCCTGCTGAATTTTTTTAAGAACTTTTAATTTGGAAAAATCCAATTTTCAAAAAATTTCCAGAGAGCGGTCCAAATTGGTGTTTTGTGGTTCGATCGGAATTTTAACATCGCCTAAGCATCGCCTAAAGCTCTAGCCTGGCTCTGATACAACTGCTGGGATAGCCTAGCACCTCGTCAAGGGTTCGGTAGCATCACATATGCCATAATCAAAATTTTAGAGGTGCTAAGTTAACTCGACAAGAATCGAAACTAGAAGTTTTAGGGATTCATACAAATAAGCATCACATGCAAATGTAAAACTATCACTAAGAGTAGAGATTACAACCTTTGTAGATCTCCCTCGGTGACTCCTTGGCACTATGAGAGTTTGAAACGGATCGATGGAAGCCTTCCTTGTCCATGATGATCCACCCAAAGTCCCTTTGCCCAAAGCTCCTTGCCTTACTTGTTTCGCAAACGAAGTAGAGCAAACACCCTGCGCAAATCGGCTAGATGTGTGTAGTATGAAAATGTGGTTTATGTTCTTCAATTGAAATCCTTTCTTTTATCAACTTCACTCAAGAGAGAAATCAAGAGAGGAAGAAGAAGATAATGGTGGCTTGAGCTTTCTATCATATCACATATGATAACTTGTTTTCACACCCTTGTTGTTTCATTGTTTGTACTCATATTTTGTACACCTTGTTTCATATCACATATGAAGCTATTTATAGTGATGAGAAGGAATAATCACCATTATTCTATTACCACTATAATTATGAGTGGAAATTCTTTTCATAAAGAATTAAGCATGGGTGGAAATTCTTTTCATTATATTAAGTAAAGCTTACCCACTAAAGAATAAAGGAGCATGAGTGGATATTCTTTACATTAACATAAAATGATAAATACAAATTAAAAGCTTCAATATAAGTCTTGCATTGCCACCATTCTTGTATCATCAACCATGATACTATGTATGCATGTATGTGTCCATGCACATCATCATGTGCATACATGCATGCATACAAAAGGATTTAATTAAAGATTTAATCTAAATGTAATTTGTTAAATCAACACTTGATTTAGCAAACCGGTCATATCACATACGATCCGACAAATAGGAAATGCCCGATTAATATACGTTATCATATAACCGTATTTAATCGGGTCCCGTGCATATCTCATATGCACACCACATCTTTTTGCCTGAGCCAGGAAACTTCATTGTGGGACTCTAAGACTCGTCAATACGCCAGCAGTAGATGATGATCATATCAAACATCTACAAGCCGCAAGAGGTCAGCTAAACATAACGGCCACCCGGGTATTGAAACGATCAGAAGAAAACCAGCGAAGCTGTAAAAACTCCCGTCGAGCCAACTGGCAACACTTACCGTACAGTCCGGTCTCTTCGTCAGATATGCTGCATATCGAGTCCAGGGATGGAATCGTCGACCCCAGTAACTCAATAAGTCATGCTGGTGTATGGCTCATAACAGATTGAGAAACTACTGATAACTCTTATTAGTAAATCTCAGCAGCCCTGGCCAGGGACTTCATGTTATAGCCAATCGAGCATAGCACAACATCAACTCCCAATACCGGGAGAGACGAAACCCCTCCTATCGCTCATTGCCTCCATGCGCCTCGAGACTGTACCCAAAGACCACCTGTTTGCACGACTCAGTAGAGCCGTGGTAGGGTGGAGATCAAAGTATAGTGGGAGGACACACAAGACTCTATGACGATATCGGGTCTACAGACTAACATGTACCAGTGTTCCCTGAGAACTGCTATCCGACGATAGATATAATACCACATAGGAGTTCTCGGCGAGTCCGTTCAGTGTACCCAGTCTCCACTGAGCATCCGCATACAATCTTTGGTGTCTCCTCACCAGATGGATATGGGATCATCCATCGCACATCATATGGGACAAGAATGGTATACGCTAGACTACTCTGGAATATCGATGCCCTGTCTCGATACACCCTCGACTAGGAATAATTCAAGGATATGCTTATAGACTACATGTGACCCACTAGTATGATCCGCATCATAATCACAGTAGTCAAGCAAATATCCTTTGGGCTTTATCAACATGTGTTAATGATTAAATCTACATGTACAGATAAAGTAAACCAGATAGCGTACTATCATGTTGAGCAAGAAATTCATCTATCTCCATAGATAATATGTCAAAATTTCCACTATCCATATAATGGCCTTTAGGGCATACATATTACTAACAAGTTTTTCAGAAAACCTTTCGCATAATGAACTTGATATCGTTGTAGAAACAAGTGATTTTGAAAAGGAGTGTTTTTTAGGCTTTTTCTAGTTTAGCTAAAGAGGTCACTCCCGGTGAAGGGATCTCGGTTCTTTCCTTATCGAATAAGGTGCAGGATATTTCACAAATACCGCTATGCAAAGCAAGAACTATGGAAGCAATCAAAAACATAACCAAGTGAGTTGTAGTATCTTCTTGTTTTTCTAAAGAGGTCACTCCCGGTGAAGGGATCTCGGCTCTTTCCTTATTGAATAATGTGTTGGATATTCTATAAGGAATACCGCTATGCAAAGCAAAAACTAGAGCTACCCTTTTTATAAATTTGATTCTACAACATCTTTTAGGTTTCTTTTCTTTCATTAATCTCATTAGTGCATCCTATCATTATGCTTCCTAAGCATCACAGAAGAAACGAAAATACAACGTATGCTTATGCCATCCGCATTCCCCACTGTGTCCCATTATGCACCGTTAGGTTACTTAACTAACAACTTACTGGGACGGGGCTAGCGCAGGTGCAAAACATAAGCAAAGTTTATTATATATCATATATACAATTATAAAGCATTCATCTCACGCATATAAAATGATCACATCACAGTATATCAGCAGCAGAAGATAACAAATGAAATATTGGATATACTACGAGGTCCGTGTTTTATTGTGAGCCTGTATAAAACACTGATTCCACGGTCGCGATGAATAGCCAAACCCACATCCCTTGACCCCTATGAGAGCAGCAAGTAACCCTCCCAATTCTAGTATTAGGAGACCCGGTCTCGACTTCTCGAGATGATCTCCTACTGGACCCTAGAACCCGGTTACTTGTGCTCTCCTCCTTGGGTCTATCCTAATGCGGAAAAGTATTTAATATACAATGGTGACATCAACCTCAACCCGGAAGTGCCCCAATAAAAGAATATTACATACAATGAATTTTACATGAATGAAATTGAAAACCCTCATCTCAAATAAAACCCCCGGCTATTCAGAACACGACGATCCAATATAACATATCACAGCAACACTTAACATCACATGTCATCAACGTAAGTAAATATGCGTATCCCAATTTTCGTTGATATATAGCAATGAAACCGGCGATACACCATATATTACACTTACGGTCCCAGAAAAATAAAGTGAAAACCTACAACATTTGGAGTCCAGAATTGCCTTAGACATCGTATACCCGAAATATCACATATTACGGATTTCATGCCTAACTATACGAATTCCACATATTGTATCACATTACAGAAAAAGCTAGACGATGTTAAACATTCCGATCGAATCAACAAACACCCAAGATTTCCTAATATAGCTCAACACTTGAGCGAAGTTCAAAAAATCTCAGAACATGCCACAGCTCCTATGCACCAGCCGTAGAAGGGTCAACCAATGCCTCACTTATGGCACCGCTAAACTACCAAAAACCCTTGGGTTTTGTGGCGGTTTCGACGGTCACAAAATCGAGTTAAGGTTTCGTTCTTCTAAATGGTCCACAGTATCGCTTGCATTGTTTTCTGAAAGTTTTAAACTAAGGAAAAATCCAACACTTGAAAATTTTCCGGCAAGGGAAAAAGTGAGTTAGTGATATTCGATCGAACTTTTTAACACGTTCTAAACAACCCGAAATAAAACCTAGAATTACGAATACGAAACACTCCAAATTTCCTTTGCTAAAAGATAACATCACATGCAAAATTAGTAAACACAAACAACACCTAAACTATCAAAACCCAGAGCTTTAAACACTGTGCAAATTTCAGTCCCAAGGGGTCCGATCTGGCGGGTTTTTGGAGTGATGATCTCGGCCAATTACCGAGGGAATGGGCTAAAATTTGTACAGTGTTCATATTGTATCACAAACATCATTCTGCAACTGTTTGAAAAAAAATTTGACACTCTGAAAATTTTTTAAGAAACTAGGGTTTTACGTCGGGTGTTTCGGATTTGTTTCGGTTTCGTAATCCTACACTTATCCGTATAATTCCCTACCTAGAATCTGATACCACTGTTGGGTTAACTACAATGGCAGCAGGGTTTCGGGAAGCATCATCCATGCCAAGTTTAAATTTTTTGCCATTCTAGATAACCCTAGAGAATCAAACATCAACTATATGGTAACAACTTAACATCTAAGAGTTAGGGATTACAACCTTTCTAGTCCGTTCCTTTGCTTCATAAGCTCACACACATCATCATCGATGATTAGTTACAATTCACTCGAGTTGAGGTTACAAGAATTGAGGAGAGAACTAGATCGTCGAATTTAGCTTCGCATCGGTCTTCTTGAGTCGCGGATCGTCGTGGATCTCTTGATCGGATGAAGATCGGCGTTGCTTCAAAAGGCTCGTTGAATGCTTGCTTGATTTCGTACTCGATGAATCTTGATTTGGATCAAATTGTGTCACTTAATTTGTTTAGAATTGATTTGGTTCTTGCTAGATTTTTTACCCTAATTGATGAACAACCTCTTAATGAAGCCTTAGGTGCCTTTTTATAGTGTTTCCCTTTAGCTTCCCGTAGAACCTAGGTTTAGCTCCCCTTGGAAGCTTGGTTGTTATGAAGCATGCATAGGAAGCTAGGTAGTTGTAGAGAAGCTTCTAGATTAAGGTAGTTAGCTAACTTGAATGAGAAGGTTGTTGGTTATGAAACTTGCACAAGAAGCTTGGCTGTTAGAAGGGATGCTTCTGGAGAATTCGAGCGACTTTAAAGCGTCTTGAAGAAGTTTTCCATTTAAGGAGAAGCCTCAGAAAAAGTGTCTGCCACCAATGAGTCATCTCAGCCGCGGATCAGCGGCGGATCGGCCTGACTCGGCCGCGGATCCGCAGCCGTTTGGTGTGATCTTTGCATGGAAATTTCTGTGCTGATTTTATTTGGATTAATGGCACTTTTCTGATATCTGGAATATTTTTGTACTTTCTTGTTTACTGCCAGATTTCAAGTCTTTGACTTGACGTATTTTATCCGCACTTTTAGCAGTTCCGGCTCTTTTTCTTGGAGAATTTCCGGCACATAATCTCGAGACAAGTGTTGATTCACAAAAGATTATGCGTGCAATAATAAACACACAATTTCCATCATAATGCTGGTTATAATGTATAACACATGTTATTTGGTATTTTGCAGACGAATTGCTAATATGTGCTATATTTATACCAAACACCTTTAGATGATTGCAAAGAGTAGGGAAATTGATGTGTTAAAAATACATTATTTTCGACTGATCACCACATAACGGAAGAATGTCCGTTTCTCGTTGGGTCCCAGGGACCCAAAAACGTTAATACGCTGTATCAAAACCAGCGTCCCAGGAACGATCCCTTCGCACAGACGTACAACCCTGGTTGAAAGAATCATCCAAATTTCTCTTGGAACCAGGCACCTTTTCAATACAACAATTCAAACCCGCATTTCCAACAATTTCAAAATTCAAATTTTCAAAACCAAAAATTAGGATACTCAAACAACCAGCCCCAACAGCCGAATCAGCCAAACCCAACTTTTACACCCTCTGGGTTCGCCCAAGATGACAAGAGGGTGTCATCTATTGAAAAAGGGTTTGAAGTTTTGATTAAAACTTCTGCGCAGACATCTCCTAGTCTGGTTACTTTTACGCAAACATCTGGTCAGTTGCATAGCGCTAACACTCAAGCGATAGCCAAACTAGAAATCCAAATCAGTCAACTAGCTGCAGCAGTTAATGAAATGAAATGGGAACATTTCCCTCTCAACCCGTGACAAATCCAAGAGAGCAGAGAAACAACAACGCTCATATTATTCTGCAGAACAATATTGAGAACGCGAACGCCTTCACCATCTTCATATCAGGACGTACGATTGACAACAAGGTTGTCAACCCCAACGACTCATCCAAACGTGCGGTTGTCAGTTTACCACCACGTATCTCATCTTCTGTTCCTCATTGTGATCCGTCATCATCTTCATTACCTTCTTCTTCTTCTTCTTCTTCTTCTTCGTCTATTGTACATCCTTCAAAGCAACTTGAGAATTCACCGTAAGTCCACCCTGATGATCCAGCATGAACACTCCCGCCTTCTGCGCCTGTTCCATCAGCAACTTCTCCAAACTTCGTGTTTGGGCCTAAGGCTCCCTATCCCAATAGGTTGAAATCAAATAAGCCTTCTGCAAGTATGGAAAAGGTGTTAGAGGTCTTCAAATGCTGTGAGGTTAACATTCCATTGTTGGACGTGGTCCAACAAGTTTCGGCTTATGCACAATTCCTGAAGGATTTGTGCACGCAAAAACAACACACGAATGTGCCCAAAATAGTCTTCTTGGCCGCCACTCTAAGTGATGTCTTGTCCAAATCCATTCCGGTAAAATATAAGGACCCTGGCTGTCCTACTATTTCTTGCACTATCGGGGACAAGCAAATCAATCGTGCTTTGTTAGACTTAGGGGAAAGCGTGAATATTCTCCCGTACTCAGTTTACAAACAACTGGGATTAGGAGAACTCAACCGGACTAGAGTGACTCTGCAACCGGCAGATCGATCAACGAAAGTACCGAGGTGAGAAATCGATGATGTTCTAATCAAGATCGGGGAATTCATATTCCTGGTAGATTTGATTATGTTGGAGACTAAGCCCGTCACCAATCCCAGCGGTCAAATTCCAGTCATACTAGGGCGGCCTTTCCTAGCCACATCCAACGCGTTGATCATTTGTCATAATGAATCCATGAATCTCTCATTTGGAAACATGACAGTTGACCTCAACATGTGCATGCTAGGAAACAATGCGAGCGAGAAACACGACGACACATTTGAAGTCAACGTTGTACATGATATGTATGAGGATGGGACATTTGACTTCAAAAATGAGTGTCTTGATGAAACTTTTGAAGAACAGTTTTCTGAGGAGCTTCTTTTCCTTGAGAAGCTGAGTCCTGAATAGGCTTCCTACGCACACTAGGGGCCCCAATTTGAACCACTTCGGAAAGAACCGGCCCCTGAAGTGCGATCATCTATTGAGGAGCCACCAAAATATGACCTCAAAGTTCTTCCTGACCACCTCAAGTATGGGTACTTGGGAATTAATGAAACGCTTCTAGTTATAATCGCAACCGACCTTGCGCCTGAGCAAGAGTTGGTCCTCATGGATGTTCTGAGAAAGAACATAGAAGCAATTGAGTGGACAATTGCTGATATCAAAGGAATCTGCCCTGCTATCTGTCAGCAAAGAATCCATATGACTGATGATTCCAAACCCTTCAAGGATCCTCAACGCTGGCTTAACCCGGTAATGAAAGAAGCGGTGCGGAATGAAATGCTGAAGTGTCTTGACAAAGGGATCTTCTATCCCATCTCTGATAGCAAGTGGGTAAGCCCCATTCACGTTGTGCCAAAAAATCGGGTATCACTGTGATCACGAATGAAGCAAACGAGCTAGTCCCAACCAGCACACAAACGGGGTGGAGAGTCCGTATTGATTACAGAAAGCTCAACGTAGCCACTCGAAAGGATCATTTCCCGCTTCCCTTCATTGATGAAATGCTTGAACGCCTAGCCGGACATGCCTAATATTGTTTCTTAGATAGGTATTCCGGCTACAATCAAATCCCGATCGATCCTGAGGATCAAGACAAAATGAATTTCACTTGTCCTTTTGGCACATTCGCCTACCGTCACTATAGGGTTCTTAAGAATGACATCAAGGTTTCGGGTGGCATCATCCATGCCAAATAAAAAAAATTTCCATGCTTAAACAAGTTCTTTAACTAGGGATTCATGCGGAAACATAAAGCAAAAAACTTTACTACTAAGTGATAAGAGATTACAATCTTTGTAGTCCGCTCCTTCACTTCATAAGCTCCAAGTAGTGGTCCTTTCGCTGCGATCCTAGAACTCCCGGACTCTTGAGAAGCTCCACAAGGCATAAGGTGCGTGCTTGCTTGTAGTTTTCGAAATCCAAGATGATCTACTTCGAGAAAACCCGAACTCAAGCTATATCTTAACTAATATGAAATTAGTGAAGCCAACACACTAAACTATATGGCTAGTATAGAAGAGGATGATAAAGTAGGAAGTGGGCCCCCTTTAGTTTTCTTTTTCTCGCTTTATTTCACCACATGAAAAAATTCTAGCAAGCTTTTGTGAGGAAGAAGAAGATGAACAAGTGATGAATGAATTATGAACTTGGGTTAGAAATGCAACCATGGTGAGTTAGTATATGTCATGGCTAACTCATGTATAGAATAAACCATGAGTAAGGGTTAAAATATAGGTTAAGAAATATCTTAAGTTAAAACAAAAGAGGTGGACTTTAGTCAATGTTATACTAGCTTCCATGAAGCTTAACCATGACTAATTCCATATCAATTGTGAATTACTTAAAAAGATAAATAAAAGCATAACATAAACCCTCGTAGAGAATTGACCATGGTCAAAGTGATTAGGGTTAGGTTAATAAATATCTTAACCAAAACAATATTGGTTGACTTAGTCAATGTTCTACAAGCTTCATCCAAGCTCTTGACTAATTCTCCACAATTTTGAATTTGCTAAAATAAATATAAACTCAACATTATCACAATAGCATGGTGTTATTCTCATACACACAAGTTGCATGTATAACCTAGCATGTCATAATTATACATGTCACATACATATAATTTTGTAACAAAAAGAAATGAATACATTAAACATATATCACATATATGTTAAATGTATCCCAATGTGAGAAAATGAAATACTTAAGTGAGCAGATATTAGTTAATGTAATTGAATATATCAAATATATAATTGTACATTAAATTATTAAATCAATACTTGATTTAATAATCCGGCTATATCTCATATAACCGACTAATACAAAATGTATCATTTCATCGAATCAACACTTGATCTGATGACCCGGTTATATCACATATAACCGGCCGATATCACATATCGCGAGAATAGAATACAGTATCACTTACTCGTATCAGTTTCGGTCCCACACATATCATATATATGCTCCTACTCCGTTTCTCCTGAGCCAGGAAACCTTTGTGTAAGACTCTAAAGACTCGTCAATACGCCGGCAGTAGGTGATGATCATATCAAACACCCACAAGCCGCAAGCGTTCAGCTAAACGTAACGGCCACCCGGGTATTGAGCGATCAGAAGATAAACAAGCAAGCTTGTACATACTCCTGCGAATTCAATCAGTAACACTACCGAACAATCCGGTCTCTTCGTCTGATGTGTCGCATATCATGTCTAGGGGTGGTAAACGTCAGACCTTAGTAACCGATAAGTCGTGTCGATGTGAGGCTCATAACGGGTTGAGAAACTACTGATAACAATTACCAGTACATCTCCATATCAGCCCTGGCCAAAGACTTCTAATTATAGCCAATCGAACACAGGGCAACATCAACTTCCAATACCATGAGAGACGAAACCCCTCCTATCGCTCATTGCCTCCATGTGATTCGGGACTGTACCGAAAAGCCATCGTTTTGCACGTTCTCATGAATGTGGTAAGGTGGAAATCAAAGCACAGAGGGAATCACACAAGACTCTATGACGATCTCGTATCTAAAGACTAACATGTACCAATGTCACCAGAGAACTGCTAACTGACGATAGGTACAATACCATCTAGGAGTTCTCGGCGAGTCCGTTCAGTGTACCCATTCTCTACTGAGCACCCGTTTACCATCTTTGATGTCAAACACCAATGGATGCGGGATCTTCCATCGTCCATCATATGGGCCAAAAAGCGTATACGCTAGTCTACTCTGGAGTATCGATGCCCTATCTAGATACACCCTCGACTAGGAACAATTATAGGATGTATTGTGGACTACCCTGGCCCCACTAGTATGATCTACATCATAGTCCTAGCAGTCAAGTACATATCCTAAGGGCCTTATCAACATGTGAGAGCAAGGCAGTGACACAATACAAGTCAACATGTTTAGACAAAGTATAACCAGATAGCATACTATCAAATCGAGCAAAAAAGTCCTATCTATATATATCCAAGCATCCACTGTAATATACATTATATGTACAATAATGGCATATAGGTCATATACATAACTAACAATCTCCCACTTGCACTAACGCCAGCTGTTGTAGTATCTCATACCCAACATCCCGAAGAGTCTTTCAAATTGTATTTGGGGTATGGCCTTCGTGAGTGGATCCATAGTGTTGTCCTTCGTATCAACTCTCCTGACCTCGATCTCTCGACGATCAACTATCTCCCGGATCAGGTGATACTGCCTCAGAATATGCCTGGATCTCTGATGGGACCTCGGTTCCTTGGCCAAAGCCACAGCTCCATTGTTATCACAATACAAAGGTATTGGCTGCTTAATGGACGGAACCACTCCAAGTTCAATTATGAACTTATTTATCCAGACATCCACTTTGGCAGCATCGTTCGCAGCGATGTATTCAGTCTCCATCGTTGAGTCTGCCACTGTTTTCTGTTTGGAACTCTTCCAACAAACCTCCACTCCATTGAGGGTAAAGACAAATCCCGAGTGCGACTTAGAGTCGTCCTTATCACATTGGAAGCTCGAATCGGTAAAGGACTCCACTTGGAGTTCTCCGTTACCATACACCAAGAACATCTCCTTAGTCCTTCTCAAGTACTTGAGAATGTTATTCACAGCTGTCAGTGACTCTCTCCTGGATCTGCGTGATACATACTCACTACACTTAGTGAGTATGCTACATCGGGTCTGGTACATAGCATCGCGTACATTATAGAGCCTACTACTGAAGCATAGGGTATCCCTTGCATGCGAGCTCTCTCCAAATCGGTCTTAGGAGACATCTCTTTGGAGAGAGTGAGTTCAGAGATCGTGGGTAAATTCCAAAGCTTGGATTCTTCCATACTAAACCCTTTTAGTATGGTGTCAATGTACCTGAATTAGGACAATCCCAGTATCCGTTTAGATCTATCTCTATAGATGTTAATCCCCAAGATACATGAGGCATCACCTAGATCTTTCATTGAGAATCTTTGTGATAAGAAGAGCTTGACCGAGTGCAGCATAGGAATATCTTTTCCTATTAAGAGTATGTCATCCACGTACAATACGAGAAAGACAACCTTACACTCTGCCACCTTCTTGTATATACAAGGTTCATCTATGTTCTTGATGAAGTCAAACTCTTTGAATACCGCATCAAAACAGATGTTCCAACTCCGCGATGCTTGCTTTAACCCGTAAATAGATTTAAGCAGATTGCACACCTTCCCGCTGCTCCCATTGTCTACGAAGCCCTCTAGCTGAATCATGTACACTCACTCCTTTAAATCACCATTTAGAAAGGCGGGTCTTAACATCCATTTGCCAGATTTCATAGTCATGGTATGTAGCAATGTCCGGATGGACTTAAGCACAGCCACTGGAGATAAGATTTCATCATAATCCACACCTGGTCGTTGACGAAAACCTTTTGCAACAAGTTTAGCTTTGAAAGTCTAAACTTTTCCATCTACACCAAGTTTCTTCTTAAAGAGACATTTGCTCACAATGGGTTTTTCCCCTTCAGGAGCATCTTTTAAAGTCCATACTTTTTTGGTGTACATGGATTCCATCTCAGATCGCATTGCATCCAGCCATTTCACAGAGTTCCCACTCGTGATGGCTTGCTCGAAGCTAGTCGGGTCATCATCTTCCATGATGCAATCCTCGCTCCCACCGTCAATGAGAAAACCATAGTATCTCCCAGGTGGATGATGAACCCTACTAGATCGGCAGAGAGGCTGGGGTTCGTTGTGAACCATCGAATCCTCTGGTTCAACTAAATCTTCAGTTGTAGTTTGTTCTGCTGGAACTTCTTCCAGCTCTACCTTTTCGCCATTAATTTCTTTTGCAAGAAATTCCATTTCTAAAAAGGTGGCATGTTGAGCAACAAACACCTTTTATTGTTCATTGTGGTAGAATAGATATCCATTTGAATGTTTAGTATATCCAACAAACTTACAATGAACTCATCGTGCCTTGAGTTTGTCCGGATTTTTCCTTTTGACATAGGCCGGACATCGCCATATCTTAACTCGTTTAAGACATGGTCTCTTCCTACTCCATATCTCATATGGTCTGTTAGGTAATGATTTTGATGGAACTTGATTCAATAGGTATGCTGCTGCTTCAAGCGCATAACCCCAAAAGGAAATAGGTAACTCAGCCGTGCTCATCATAGAGCGCACCATATCTAATAGGGTGCGATTCCTCCGTTCCGATACACCGTTGTGCTGTGGTGTATATAGAGGAGTAAGCTGAGAGAGAATCCCATTCTCTTTTAGATAGACCTGGAACTCATTGCTCCTCCTCGATCAGATCGAAGGACCTTAATACTTTTACCCATTTGGTTCTCTACTTCGTGTTTGTATTCTTTGAATTTCTCAAAAGCTTCAGACTTGTGTTTCAACAGGAACACATGTCCGTATCTTAAGAGATCGTCAGTGAATGTAATGAAGTACGAGGAACCATTTCTGGCATGTGTAGACACAGGACTACATACATCACTATGTATTAGTCCCAAGAGTTCCGTAACTCTTTCTCCGTGTGCACTAAACGGAGTTTTGGTCATTTTGCCTTTGAGACATGACTGGCAAGTGTCATAAGATGAAAATTCGAATGAATTCAAATATCCATCCTTATGTAACATAGCTAGTCGTGTCACATTGATATGACCTAGTCTATAATGGTACAAGAAGGATTCGTTAATTTCTGAACTCTTCCTCTTGTGTGTGTTTTGTATATTAAGAACTGTGGCTTGATTTGGAACGTATATGTCATTATTTAACGAGCCTGATCGAATCAACTTTTGATGCAGGAAGATGTTCATAAAATTATCATGTACTACAAAATTATATCCTTCTTTACTCAACAAAAAATCTGATATAAGATTGCATATCAGGGTCAGAATGTAATAGCATTCGTTCAGAATCAATGTATTACTATTTGGTAATATAAGGTGATATTCTCCAACAGATTTGGCTGCAACATTTGCACCACTGCCTACTCTTATGGAATGATCACCCTCTCCCAGTTCCTTACCTTTCCTTAGCCCATGTAACATATTACATATATGGGATCCTGATCCGGTATCTAATACCCAGAACGTAGAGTGAACTGAGAAACGGTTCTCGATAACTTACACACTCGAAGAAGATGCATCAACATGTTTTTTCTTCGTTTGGGAGGCGTGGGAATCCGGATATTCTCCTATTTCCTGCTTAGCATTATAACAATTATAAGAAAGAATAGAACCAACGTTTCCCTTCTCAGTATAACAAGCGGGTTCAGTCAATACATCAATATTAGTATCTTGATTAATGCTTGACATGGTCTCTATCTGGAGAGAGTGAGAAGAAAACACTTTAGCGTATGCTATTGCAATATTAGATTGGTTATTATTTTATCTAATCAGGATGGCTCCCACTATCTTTATCAAATCTTCCTTCAAACCCTAAAAGGTAAGACTAGCCGGAATTAATTACACCTTACAAGTTCGCCAATCTTTCAGCCATGACAGTTTTTGTACTTTGAGGGACGTTCCCCGTGCTTTCGCACGGAGCTAATTAATATAAACCTCTTTTTCCCAGAGGCATAACCCCGTTAACACCTTTCTAAACACCTACTTAATCGGCTAATTGTCATGTGTAAAACTCTTCCTGGAGTAACTCTTACTCACAGTGGGTTGTTGGAGATAGTGCCCTCAGAGTCAATTATTGGATCACAGGCACGTGATTGCAATGATTGAGGGAGGACCTATCCCGGTAGGACAGTCTTACTCGAGATGATAGTATGCTATCTGGTTTACCTTTATCATCGTGTACTGCTTTAGGTGACCTGACAGGTCGCTATTGCACGTTGATAGAGCCCCTAGGATTCTTGCTTGACCACCAGCAGTATGAGGGCGATCATATAATTGGGAGCTGGGGTCTATAAGCAGATCGTTAAAAGGTCCCTAGTCGTGGGAGTTTCGAGACAGGGCATCGATACTCCAGAGTAGACTAGTGTATACAGTCGAGACCCCGACGAGGGGCGGTGGCCGGTCTCACAAGCCACTGGTGTCAGTTGGTTCACCTAAGATGTATACAGGTGCTCATTGGGTTATGAGTACACCGGACAGGACTCGCCGGGAACATGCTAGTTGGTCTTATACCTGACGTCAGATAGCAGTTCCCAGGTGACATGTGTACAGGTTAGTTCATCGACCTGGGGATCGTCATTTGTCTCGTGTGTGTTCCCACTGTGCTTTGATTACTACCCAACCACGGCTCAAAGGAGTCGTGCAAATAGGTTTTAGTTGGGTACAGTCCCGAGCCACATGGAGGCAGTGAGCGGATCTTCAGGGGTTCGTCTCTCCCGGTATTGGGGGTGAGGTCGCGCTGTGTCTAGGAGAGCCATTACACGAAGTCCTTGGCCAAGGCAGGAGATTTACTGGTAGGTATTCCAATAGTATCTCAGGATGTTCTGGGCTACACTCCGACATGACTTGTACCGCTTTTGGGGGTCTGATTTTTACCAACCCCCTAGGCCCGCCATGCGATGCTCATAGACGAACGGACCGGACTGTACGGATATTGTCACTGACAGGCTCAGTAGGGTGTCAGGATGAGTTCGCTCATCGACGTCCCTTTTAGTCAATAGCTGGTGGCCCGTCACGTATTGGCTTATACCTCTGACGTGCTAGTGGTTAAATCCACAGCCATAGTATTGACGAGTCTTTAGAGTCCACCACACTTTCAGTTACTCAAGCTTTCGGGCGAAACGTTGTAGAGGCCGTATAGAGATATGGCAGGGTCCGATCAGATACGTGCGGTATTGTACGGATTAGGATCGGACGGTTAGTACTATAGGCCGTATAGATATATGGCAAGGTTCGATCGGATACGTGCGGTATTGCGCGGATCAGGATCGAACGGATATTACTAGCCGGCTTTGGTTTAAGCCGGATCCTAGTATAGTACAGTGTAGTTTTTGTCTCATTGCATTTGTATCCGGACGGAATACAGATGCGGGTGTGTATGCACAGTTTCGGGGTTTTCCTATAATTTATTACGGGACCAGTTTTCTGGAGTTTCCAGTTTGCATTCCGTTCCGGCCGGTTTTCCTTTGTTCTTTCCCGGCCGGACTTTTTCGATGGAGGGTGTTATTTGCAAGTTTGCAAATAACATTTTGTGGAGGGTTTATTTGTGAGATGAGAGATTATGAGAGCATCTTTTTATTCCTTTCTTTTCTATAATCATTTCATGCATAAAGGTGATTAATATTGATTTAGTGTATGATGTGAAGTTTGCTTTTGATATGGTCACCACCCTTGATCTCCTACCATCACCTCCCTTCATGATTTGTATAATTCCTCCACCATTTGATAAGAGAGGGGGGGCCGGCCATTTAGAAAGAGAGAGAGAGGATCATTTCATTTGGATGAAAGAAAAAAAATTTGTTCATCTCTTTTTCATTCTACACAAATTCTAGCTCCACTTGGAAGTTCACTTCACAACCTCATTCCTCCATCTAGGCAACATAACCCCAAAGAGACAAAGCACTACACTTTCTACAACACATCTTGGGCACGTCGACTTGCCAGCTTCGTGCCCGAGTTGCCTCGGTATTGAGGTGGGAGCCCATAAAAGATGCAGGCGATGTGGTGCCCTTCCGGCGAGGAGGCGACGACCGGAGTTTCCGCAGGAGATCGGGAAGACGACGAGAAGACCGGAGGACTCGGATCATTCGGTATATCTCTAACCCGTCTTGTAGTTAGCTAGAACTAGTTTAATGGTCCGATCCGGGTGTTTAGTGTGCGGTGGTGCCGGTTTGCTAAGTTCGCAAAATTAAAGTTTATCACTGCTTCCGCATTTGGCCGTCGGATTGACGGCCGGGGCGCCGCCGTGCACTTACAGTGGTATCAGAGCCTCGCCATTAACTTCGTCTAGCTTTGTTTGATGTGTTTGCATTTCCGATCGACCAAAATTCCAAAAACTCGCGTTTTTCCTCACATCAGTTTTCTGTCGAATTTTTCCTTGCTCCTAAAATTTTTCAGGTTGCAGAAAACTGATGTACAACAAATTATAAGAATACTGGAAAAGTTCGACACAGTGAGTCGACCATTAAAGCACGGAACCGCGGCCAAACCCCCCTTGGGCCGCGGTTCCGCCGCACATTGGTGTCGTCACTGTATCATTTTTTTCCAGTGGGCTTCTGGCCTTATTTTAGGGGTTTTGGAATATTAATATTGGGCCGAGATTTTCTGTGAGTGCTACAGTATTGCTTGGGGGCACACTTATTAATCTTTGATCGATCGGATATTTTAAACACATTATTTCACAGTATTTACATTATATCTGCGACCGTGAATGTCACATGATCGGTAAATCCAGTCTAACTACTATAGCCCGGTTAGTCGGATTTGCGAACGTGACTTTCACGTTGATGTTCTATGTATTGCTGTGATGTTGCGGATCGGTCGTGGGGATAGCCTGGATGCAATGCTAGTGCAGTTTCTGTTGTATTATATACATTTGATATTGCGGGGCGAGCGTCCGACATGTGGACTGCCGTCACTGCCTGTTTGTATTATTATTTTGGGGCACGACCTGGTTGCGGTCGATGTACCCGGTGTATGCATATTTTACTTTCTGTACTAGGATTGCCCCGCGGTGGGGTGCACGGATAGCCGGGTTCTGGAGGGCAACAAGCCCGCATCTCATGGCATTGAGACAGAGGGGGCTTCACTCTAGGATTGGCGGGCTATTCGCCGCACTCGTAGGGGGTACACGTTGACCCAGGAGGGGTGCCCAAGTTGCCGGATTTCGTGAAGTGCTGGGTGGTCCATTCACGGAGCTGAAGGGGGCTGCCTCGCTTCACATTTTGGCGGGTAACTTGCCGCGCCCGTAGGGGTCTAGGATTTCATTGCACAGGCTATCCACACGACCAGGGGAACGTCGGTTTCAGTAGT
Source organism: Agapanthus africanus (assembly GCA_030015575.1). NCBI lineage: Eukaryota > Viridiplantae > Streptophyta > Magnoliopsida > Asparagales > Amaryllidaceae > Agapanthus > Agapanthus africanus. The sequence continues at coordinate 234,653,393 of JASDDO010000008.1, read as the reverse complement.
GGCTCTGTGAAACCCGGGGATCCCAGATATCTGTATTGTTCTGTGTTGCTGTACATTTCTGTGATGTTGCATTTTATCACGCCTTGAGCGAATATAATATATTGGTATATATATTAGTAGATGTTGTATATGTTTTACATCCGCGCTAGTCCAGTCCCCGCTCTGTCGTTAGTTAACTAACCTAACGGGTGATGACGGGACCCAGTGGCGAATGCGGATGACATGTACGTACGTCAGTATATTTTCGTTCTTTGTGGTGTGATCAATTGATGGGACTGCGTTGATTCGGATCAATGCAAGTTAAAACAAACCTAATCTGATGTTGTTGGAACACTTTTCAAAAGGCTGTTATTGCAAGGACGTTCACTTCTGTTTTGCATCGTGGTATTCATTTGGAATATCCTGCTCCTCAGTCGACGAGGCAAGGGCCGAGATCCCTTCACCGGGAGTGACCCCTTGGACAGAAGTTTGCGTCAGGGCATTAACTTCACTATGGCCGATTACTTTTGCTTTGCATCGTGGTATTCATTTGGAATATCCTGCACCCCATTCTACGGGGAAAGAGCCGAGATCCCGCCACCGGGAGTGACCTCTTTAGTAAAGGTTTTCGTCACTATATTTTCTAAAAAGCTATCCGTTCCTTCAACGATATCAAGTTCATTACGTTAAAGGTTTTCGCCAGAAACCATTCGTAGCCCTCCATCATTTCAGTTAAATATTCGGTAGTATTCAAGCTATGTATTTTGACCTCACGCCAAGGCATAGCGTTTGGTAGCTGCCGGGTATTTATCTGTTGCATAGATAGATGCGTTGGTTTGGGACAGTCGTACTACTATTTTGGCCTACGTCAAGGGTATGTACGGGTGGGTTCAAATTAACCTGGACAATGATGGGTAGAACTTGACATGTGACTTATGATATTTTGACCTCACGCCAAGGTCATAAGAGCATGGGGTAAAAATCACATCGGGAGCTTCAAAAGTACTGAAACTTGCCAGATATGCGCATACCTTCTGGAGTGTGACACCGTGAGCGGATTCCGTCACGTTATCATGCAATGATAGTTGGATCCCGATTCCCACTGATGAGTTGGTTTACTCCTCGGGTTATCCCGACTAATTCTTCTTTCAGGTTTGGAGGAGAATTTGAGGCACAGTGGGAGGTTTCCAGATTAGATAAAGTGATAACCATTCTGATCTAGGATAAAGTGCACGCTGAGTGTTTATTTTCTCTCTCTCTCTGGCAGCGACCATTGACCCGACCCTAAGACTATGACTCAGTGACCAAGTTGACCGAACCTTCTTAACACTGGCTTTTGGATTGTCAGAGTTGCATACCTCATTGCCGCTCCTACTTTTACCCTTTTCTCCAGGACACCCCGTATTACTACAAGCGTCCACTTCCATTGGACAAAACCATCGTATGGTTATATACGAACTCGAAGGAATTTATTCGAGGATGGTTTCCGGTTCTGAAGAAAACGAATAGGACTATTCAGTTGTCTTTTCCCTTTACCTTCTCTCTCAGATTGCGAGTACTCCTTGGTTTAGGAGATAGTACACCTATTACGCAAATTGGATAGTCTTCTTCCAAACCTTAGGCTGGTGCCGAACAGTAGGGAATGAAGAAAACCAATTAGCCTAAACGGTGTGCAGAAGGTATTAAGATTAAGACAAAGCAAGGGATTAGTAAGAGGGCAATGTAAATTGCGACTGATATTCACGACCAAACCAAGTATTTCTTCGCCAATCCTAAATCACCTTTGTATTTCTCCAGGACACTCCGTATCACTACGAAGATCCACAGTTTATTGGATACTCCATCGTATGGTTATATACGAACTCGAAAGGAACTTGTTCCAGTTCGGGGATGGATTCTAGTCCAGGAGAAATAGGAATAAGGTTTATTCTGTTGTCTTTTATCCTCACCTTCTCTCTCATTGCGAGTGCTCCTAGGATTAGGTCAATACACCCATTATGCTTATTGGATAGTCTTCTTCAAAACCATAGGCTGGTGCCGAACGGTAGGGAAGGAAGAAAACCAATTGGCCTAAAGGGGTGTGCAGAAGGTAATGACTAAAGACATATAAAGGGATTTGGAGAGGTGGCAAAGAATTATACGGTTATAGTTGTGAATCTGGATAATGGTAGAGGCATTACTAGGAATACCGGGATACCCCATCGAAACATTTCAATGTTTCAGTTTCACTGTGTGTTGTTAAAAGAAAACTGATTTTCCGATTAGACACTTGCTCCAGGGTATGTATTTACCAGGTATGATTCTCACATCTGTATGGTTTTACAGATGATGAGTGGGAGTAAGTTATTGGGAATTAGGTGACCATCCTCATTATATCGGGATTCGTTGGATTTGGTGATATTTGAGGAAGCCACCTGGGTTGTTTGCCGGTCGGCAAATATTTGGTTTTGAATATCCGCTGTTATGCACCAATTTCAAATTGATATATCTGTACGTCTATTTTCATAGAGTGAGATATACCTTTTGATATTATGTCGATGACATTTACCTATATCAGTGGATGGTTAGGTAAGGAGCATTAAACAGCGGTGTAATTATTCTTGACCATAAGTACAGTTTTCAACCTACGACACACAGTGAAAGAGTTGTTAGACTCAGCGGACTTATACAGAGTATTGTATGTTGTCCAGTGTCCATGAGGACAGAGGGGATGGTCCTCATACTATATTCTGTTTACTTTTAACTTCTCTAGTTCTTAGAAATGTGTTCCGTTGAAACACAGGGTCTAAGTTTTGAGGAGTTATAGGTATTTGAATAGAGTAGAGAACCAGGTGTAGCAAGTATCGGGATTCTTCAAAGTGATCGAAGATGTAGATACTTGTGTATGGTATTCAGTTGATAGTAATGATAAAGAGAAATTGCTTCTCTTTCAGGTTACTCATAATTGGAAGCATTCCTAAGTTGAGTAACGCTGATCGGCCTCTCTCCATTTAGTTGACATGCACTGGAGACAGCTGGATGATTTGAATCTGGTTAAATTAAATCAGTGCCTCTGGTTCTATATTGGATATAGAACAGTTCATATCTTAACGATGTTAAGGTACGGGGAGTTGTCCGGCTTATGATTAAAACCAGACACTGGACAACTCAAGGCACGTTTCTGTAATGGCCGTTTGTGGGTTGACCCAGGCTATGAAGAGGGTTGACTTTCTACCATCTGGCAGATCAATAGAAATATTGTTCTAGACTCGTCACAGTTTTATTAAAAATGGATTTTTTCAAAAACAGTAGTGGGAGTATGGTAGAACTGGAAGTGATTCCAGAACCGCAAACGATTACTTATGATTTGATAAGGAACCTACAGATTCAATCTGATTTGACATTCCATTGGCCACTCCGCAGATACGGTGGGTAACTTCAGGCACCCGAGAGGTACTCCGGTAGCCTCAAGGACGGTGACAGGGAAGTTCTTGTTAACCCACACTTGCCATTGCTGTTGTTCCAGGCTGCGAGACCCGGCAGGAGGATGAGTATAGCGTCGTTCTAAACTAGCTTTAGAAGTGCACGTCTATATGACTCTGCCAAAGGGTTGTCGTAGTCAGTGGGAGCAGCGGAAGCATTGGTGGACATCAGGATTATGTCTATTTATAGACTAAAGCAGATATAGCGGAGATAGATCATCTATTTCTGATGTGACAGTCATAGGTTTGACGTCATCAGAATAGGGGATGGATCTGTTGGGAAGGTAGTAGGGTGTGATATCCTGGTATTTGGATGACATACACAGAGTAGGAAAAGAAACTCCTATACTACGATCGGTTATACTTTGGTCGTCACACAGTGGTTTCTCCACAAAGGACTTGGACATTATATCAGACATACAGGTTACTAGATCTATGGTTTTAGATCTAGATTTGGGTGGTTTCCCAATCAGGGTACTTAGACAGCATTCTAAGAGTATTTAGAATGGACGACTCCTGGCACGGTAGTGTACCTGCAGGTGATGGAGTCACCCTCTCTAAAGGTGTCTTATAGACTAAAGTAGAGAGGGATGTGCATGATTGGCAGATCACTTGCTTAGGCAATTGAGTCAATCATGAGATGTCAAGTACCACACCAGATGTTGTTCTTGCAGTGGGTGCAATAAGTTGATATTGATCCAATCCTGGAGGAACAGTAGGAAGCAGTTATAGAACATAAGTGAATGTTCTAGGGATATGATAACGACAGCCTCATTTGGGAGACAGTTATCATTCCAGGCTTCCAAGGTGACATGGACGACAAGGAGGTTGTCAGAGTTATAGTTTTCCTTCTGACGAGGGGCAGTATTTTGGACAGGTGGTCCAAGGCAATACTGAGGGAGGCATGGCGCAGGATACTGATTAAGTTCAGTTGACGATACATTCTAAGAAGTTTGGATTTGGAGTTCATTTATGAGCTAGGTCCCATCAGACATCCAGACATATTCTAAGACAGGTATTGCTCATTTCGGGAGATGGCTTTCTCCACGAACTTGAGATATAGAGAGACATAGAAAGGAACACCAGAGCGGATCCACTCACTGAGGCTATTCCTCAAACGCAAGAGTTTCGCAAACGAGCTTTGTGAGACTGACTAGTAGAGGAGTTGGGTGTTCGGTATCACACGGGCTGTGAGTATGCGACATCGCAATAATTAGCCTTGAGAGCAAGTGGGAGATTGTTGGAGATAGTGCCCTCAGAGTCAATTATTGGATCACAGGCACGTGATTGCAATGATTGAGGGAGGACCTATCCCGGTAGGACAGTCTTACTCGAGATGATAGTATGCTATCTGGTTTACCTTTATCATCGTTTACTGCTTTAGGTGACCTGACAGGTTGCTATTGCACATTGATAGAGCCCCTAGGATTCTGGCTTGACCACCAGCAGTATGAGGGCGATCATATAAGTGGGAGCTGGGGTCTATAAGCACATCCTTAAAAGGTCCCTAGTCGTGGGAGTTTCGAGACAGGGCATCGATACTCCAGAGTAGACTAGTGTATACAGTCGAGACCCCGACGAGGGGCGGTGGCCGGTCTCACAAGCCACTGGTGTCAGTTTGTTCACCTAAGATGTATACAGGTGCTCATTGGGTTATGAGTACACCGGACAGGACTCGCCGGGAACATGCTAGTTGGTCTTATACCTGACTTCAGATAGCAGTTCCCAGGTGACATGTGTACAGGTTAGTTCATCGACCTGGGGATCGTCATTTGTCTCGTGTGAGTTCCCACTGTGCTTTGATTACTACCCAACCACGGCTCAAAGGAGTCGTGCAAACAGGTTTTAGTTGGGTACAGTCCCGAGCCACATGGAGGCAGTGAGCGGATCTTCAGGGGTTCGTCTCTCCCGGTATTAGGGGTGAGGTCGCGCTGTGTCTAGGAGAGCCATTACACGAAGTCCTTGGCCAAGGCAGGAGATTTACTGGTAGGTATTCCAGTAGTATCTCAGGGTGTTCTGGGCTACACTCCGACACGACTTGTACCGCTTTTGGGGGTCTGATTTTTACCAACCCCCTAGGCCCGCCATGCGATGCTCATAGACGAACGGACCGGACTGTACGGATATTGTCACTGACAGGCTCAGTAGGGTGTTAGGATGAGTTCGCTCATCGACGTCCCTTTTAGTCAATAGCTGGTGGCCCGTCACGTATTGGCTTATACCTCTGACGTGCTAGTGGTTAAATCCACAGCCATAGTATTGACGAGTCTTTAGAGTCCACCACACTTTCAGTTACTCATGCTTTCGGGCGAAACGCTGTAGAGGCCGTATAGAGATATGGCAGGGTCCGATCAGATACGTGCGGTATTGCACGGATCAGGATCGGACGGTTAGTACTATAGGCCGTATAGATATATGGCAAGGTTCGATCGGATACGTGCGGTATTGCGCGGATCAGGATCGAACGGATATTACTAGCCGGCTTTGGTTTAAGCCGGATCCTAGTAAGTACAGTGTAGTTTTTATCTCATTGCATTTGTATCCGGACGGAATACAGATGCGGGTGTGTATGCACAGTTTCGGGGTTTTCCTGTAATTTATTACGGGACCAGTTTTCTGGATTTGCCAGTTGGCATTCCGTTCCGGCCGGTTTTCCTTTGTTCTTTCCCGGCCAGACTTTTTCGAAGGAGGGTGTTATTTGCAAGTTTGCAAATAACATTTTGTGGAGGGTTTATTTGTGAGATGAGAGATTATGAGAGCATCTTTTTATTCCTTTCTTTTCTATAATCATTTCATGCATAAAGGTGATTAAGATTGATTTAGTGTATGATGTGAAGTTTGCTTTTGATATGGTCACCACCCTTGATCTCCTACCATCACCTCCCTTCATGATTTGTATCATTCCTCCACCATTTGATAAGAGAGGGGGGGGGCAGGCCATTTAGAAAGAGAGAGAGAGGATCATTTCATTTGGATGAAAGAAAAAAAATTTGTTCATCTCTTTTTCATGCTACACAAATTCTAGCTCTACTTGGAAGTTCACTTCACAACCTCATTCCTCCATCTAGGCAACATAACCCCAAAGAGACAAAGCACTACACTTTCTACAGCACATCTTGGGCACGTCGACTTGCCAGCTTCGTGACCGAGTTGCCTCGGTATTTAGGTGGGAGCCCGTAAAAGATGCAGGCGATGTGGTGCCCTTCCGGCGAGGAGGCGACGACCGGAGTTTCCGCAGGAGATCGGGACGACGACGAGAAGACCGGAGGACTCGGATCATTCGATATATCTCTAACCCGTCTTGTAGTTAGCTAGAACTAGTTTAATGGTCCGATCCGGGTGTTTAGTGCGTGGTGGTGCCGGTTTGCTAAGTTCGCAAAATTAAAGTTTATCACCGCTTCCGCATTTGGCCATCGGATTGACGGCCAGGGCGCCGCCGTGCACTTACATGGGTATCGGGATCCAACTATCTCATAGAAGGTATGCAATCTCATTGCAAATTTCAACACTTGAAATTCCCAATAATACTTTTTCCCCTAGCGTGCTATGACCTTGACAGAGGTCAACAAACCATAGTGCACTAGTCAAGTTTAACCCGCCATTTCATGATTGAATCAAACCCACCCTCACGACCCTTGGCAGAGGTTAACAAGGTCATACGACTACCCTAATACAATCACATCACATGATTTACAGATAACCACTAATCAGCTACCGCACACTACGCCTTGACAGAGGTCAACAAACGCAACACGAATACTAAATAATTCTTATCTGAAATGACGGAGGGCTACGACAGGTTTTTGAGAAAACCTCTTGCGTAATGAACTTGATATTGTTGTAGAAACAAGTGATTTTGAAATGGAGTGTTTTTTAGGCTTTTACTAGTTTTTGCTAAAGAGGTCACTCCCGGTGAAGGGATCGTCGGCTCTTTCTTTATCGAATAAGGTGCAGGATATTTCATAAATACCACTATGCAAAGCAAGAACTATAGAAGCAATCAAAAACAAAACCGAGTGAGTTTTTGCATCTGATAGTTTCGCTAAAGATGTCACTCCCGGTGAAGGGATCTCGGCTCTTTCCTTATCGAATAATGTGTCGGATATTCTACAAGGAATACTACTATGCAAAGCAAAAACTAGAGCTACTCATTTTATACATTTGATTCTACAACATCTTTTAGGTTTCTTTTACTTTCATTAATCTCAATAATGAGTTCTCATCATTTATGCTTCCTAACCATCACATAAGAAAAGAAAATATAACGTAGGCTTATGCCATCCGCATTCGCCACAGTGTCCCGTTATGCACCGTTAGGTTACTTAACTAACGGCATACCGGGGAGGTCCTAGCGCGGGTGCAAAACATTATCAAAGTTTATTATATATCATATATAAAATAATAAAGCATTCGTCTCACGCATATAAAATGATCACATCACAGAATATTAGTAGCAGAAGATAACATATGAAATATTGGATATACTGGGAAGTCCATGTTTTATTTTGAGCTTGTATAAAACACGGATTCCACGGTCGTGATGAATAGCCAAACCCACATCCCTAGAACTCTACGAGAGCGGAAAGCAACCCTACCAATTTTAGAGTTAGGAGACCCGGAATCGACTCCTCGAGCTGGTCTCCCACTGGACTCTAGAACACGGTTACTTGTGCTCCCCACCCTGGGTCTATCCTAATGCGGAAAAGTAAATAATATACAATGGTAACATCATCCTCAACCCGGAAGTTCCCCAATAAAAGAATATTACATACAATGAATTTTACATGAATGAAAATAAAAACTCTCATCTTACATAAAACCCCCGGCTATTCAAATCATGACGATCCAATATAACATATCACAGCAAAACATAACATCACATGTCATCAACGTAAGTAAATATGTGTATCCCAATTGTCGTTGACATATAGCAATGAAAACAGAGATACACCACATATTATACTAACGGTCGCAAAAAATAAAATGTCAAACTACAACATTTGGTATCCACAATGACCTTAGACATCGTAAATCCTAAATATCACATACTTCGGATTTCATGCCTAACTATGTGAATTCCACATATCGTATCACATTCCAAAAAGCTGGGCGAAGTTTAAAAAATTCAATTGAATCAACGAATTCCCAAATTTCCCAGAAAACTCAACATTTGAGCACTGTTAAAAGTACCCAAAACCATACCACAATGCCTATGGACCAGCAGCTGAAGGTCCGTCCCAAGCCTCTCTTGTGGCGCCGCGGAATCGCCGCCATAACCATGTTTTTACCGCTGTTCCACGATCACTTAGACGAGTTAGGGACTCGTTCTTCTGGTCGGTCTAAGGAATTACCTGCACGATTTTTAGAGTATTTTTAACAAGAAAAATTCAAGCTTTTGGAAAAATTTCCAGAGAGGGGTCTAAAATTGGGCTTTCGGGGTTCGATCGGACTTAAAACTTCGTCTAGACAACGCCTAAAGCTCTAGCTGGTCTTTGATATCACTGTAGGGTTCCTAAGCACGACATCAAGGTTTCGGGTGGCATCATCCATGCCAAATAAAAATTTTGCCATGCTTAAACAACCCTAAACAAGATCTTTAACTAGAGATTCATGCGAAAACATAAAGCAAACAACTTTACTGCTAAGTGATAAGAGATTACAACCTTTGTAGTCCGCTCCTTCACTTCATAAGATCCAAATAGTGGTCCTAGAACTCCCGGACTCTTGAGAAGCTCCACAAGGCGTATGGTGCATGCTTTCTTGTAGTCTTCGAAATCCAACATGATCTACTTCGAGAAAACATGAACTCAAGCTATCTCTTCACTAATATGAAATTAGTGAAGCCAACACAATAAACTATATGGCTAGTATAGAAGAGGATGATGAAGTGGGACGTTGGCTCTATTTAGTTTTCTTTTTCTCACTTTATTTCATCGCATGAAAAAAATCTAGCAAGCCTTTGTGAGAAAGAAGAAGATGAAGAAGTGATCAATGAATTATGAGCTTGGGTTAAAAATACAACCATGGTGAGTTAGTATATGTCATGGCTAACTCATTTAGAGAATAAACCATGAGTAAGGGTTAAAGGTTAGGTTAAGAAATAACTTAAGTAAAAACAAATGAGGTGGGCTTTAGTCAATGTTATACTAGCTTCCATGAAGCTTAAACATGACTAATTCCATATCATTTGTGAATTACTTAAAAAGAAAAATAAAACCATAACATAAACCCTTGTAGAGAATAGACCATGGTCAAAGTGATTAGGGTTAGGTTAATAAATATCTTACCCAAAACAAAATTGGTTGACTTAGTCAATGTTCGACAAGCTTTATCCAAGCTCATGACTAATTCTCCACAAATTTGAATTTGCTATAATAAATGTAAACTCAACATTTATCGCAATAGCATGGTGTAATTCTCAAACACACAAGTTGCATGTATAACCTAGCATGTCACAATTATACATATCACACATATATAAATTTATAACAAATGAAAAGAATACATTAAACACATATCACATATATGTTAATTGTATCCCAATGTGAGAAAATGAAATACTTAAGTGAGAAGATATTAGTTAATGTAATTTAATATATCAAATATATAATTATACATTAAATTATTAAATCAATAATAGATTTAATAATCCGGCTATATCTCATATAACTGACTCATACAAAATGTATCATTTCATCGAATCAACATTTGATCCGATGACCCGGTTATATCACATATAACCGGCCGATATCACATATCGTGAGAATAGAATACGGTATCACATACTCGTATCAATCTCAGTCCCGCACATATCACATATGTGCTCCTACTCCGTTTTGCCTGAGCCAGGATACCTCTGTGTAGGACTCTAAAGACTCGTCAATACACGGGCAGTAGGTGATGATCATATCAAACACCCACAAGCCGCAAGCGTCCAGCTAAACGTAACGGCCACCTGGGTATTGAGCGATCAGAAGATCAGCAAGCAAGCTTGTTCATACCCATGCGAATCCAATCAGTAACACTACCGTACAGTCCGGTCTCTTCGTCTGATATGTCACATATCCAGTCTAGGGATAGTAAACGTCAGAACCCAGTAACCGATAAGTCGTGTCGATGTGAGGCTCATAACGGGTAGAGAATCTACTGATAACACTTACCGGTAGATCTCCATATCAGCCCTGGCCGGGGACTTCCAGTTATAGCCAATCGAACACAGCACAATATCAACTCTCTATACTGGGAGAGACGAAACCCCTCCTATCGCTCACTGCCTCCAAGTGATTCAGGACTATACCCAAAAGCCACCGTTTTGCACGTTCTCATGAACGTGGTAAGGTGAAAATCAAAGTACAGTAGGAATCACACAAGACTCTATGACGATCTCGGGTCTACAGACAAACATGCACCAGTGTCACCAGAGAACTGCTATCTGACGATAGGTATAATACCATCTAGGAGTTCTAGGCGAGTCCGTTCAGTGTACCAGTCTCCACTGAGCACAAATATACCATCTTTGATGTCAAACACCAATGGATGCGGGATCGTCCATCGCCCATCAGATGGGTCAAGAAGCGTATACGCTAGCCTTCTCTGGAGTATCGATGCCCTATCTCGATACGTCCTCGACTAGGAACAATTATCGGATGTACTCGTGGACTACCGTGGCCCCACTAGTATGATCTATATTATTGTCCTAGTAGTCTGGTACATATCCTAAGGGCTTTATCAACATGTGAGAGCACGATAGTAACACAATACAAGTCAACATGTTTAGACAAAGTGTAGCCATATAACAAACTATCATATCAAGAAAGAAAGTCCTCTCTATATATATCCAAACATCCACTATAATATACGTCTTATGTACAATAATGGCCTCTAGGGCATATACATAACTAACAGTCGCATTCCTTTTGGGCTGTGTAATGCACCTGCAACATTTCAGCGGTGCATGATGAACATATTTTCTGACATGGTAGAGCGATTCTTGGAAGTATTTTTGGATGATTTCTCTGTCTTTGCAGAGTCATTTTCTGAGTGTTTAAGGCATCTTGAACTGGTCATGTTACGATGCAGGGAAAAACACCACACACTCAATTGGGAGAAATGTCATTTCATGGTCAAACACGACATTGTGTTAGGCCATATCGTTTCTGAAAATGGCATTGAAGTCCATAAGGAAAAGATCGACGTCATTTCAAGCCTCCCACCTCCACGGACTATCCGTGACATCAGGGCATTCTTAGGCCACGCTAGGTTTTACAGGCGTTTCATCAAGGATTTTAGCAAACTGGCTAGACCTTTGACTTCCTTGCTGTCTATATATACTCCTTTTGACTTTAATTTTGAGTGCCTTCACGCGTTCAAGCTTCAGAAATCGGAACTCACTTCCGCTCCGATTTTAAGTGCACCAGACTGGAATGAACCTTTCGAGCTAATGTGCGATTCTTCTGACTTTGCGATAGGTGCTGTCTTAGGACAGCGATTTGAAAAGATGCCGCATGTTATCCATTATGCAAGCAGGACCTTAAATGACGCACAACTGAATTATACCACCACTGAAAAAGAATTCTTAGCTGCTGTGTACGCGGTTGAAAAATTCCGTCCTTACTTGATCGGAACCCACGTCACGATTTACACTGATCATTTTGCACATAGGCACCTCTTTGCAAAAAAGGATGCCAAAACCAGATTGATACGTTGGATTCTCCTTCTTCAAGAATTTGACTTGACCATCAAGGATAAGAAGGGAATCGACATTGTTGTTGCCGATCATTTTTCTTGGTTAACAAATGCATCAACTGAGGAAATTCCGATCAATGAGCAATTCACTGACTAACAACTTCTCTTTGTATCAGTCGAACCCTGGTTCGCTGATATTGTCAACTTTCTTGTCACAGGAGAAACACCTTCCTTTTGGTCGAATCAGGACAAGTCAAAATATCTCTCCCAAGTCAAATTCTTTTATTGGGATGAACCATATCTTTTCAAGTACTGTCCTGACCAGATTAATAGACGGCGCAACTCTAACTCTGAAACGAGAAGGGTTCTGTTTTTCTGTCATGAACAAGCTAGTGGGGGCCATTTTGGACCCAAAAACACGGCCGAAAAAGTTTTGCAAAGCGGCTTCTACTGGCCGACGCTTTTTAAGGATGCTTTCGAATATTGCAAAACCTGAAGCCGATGGCAACACATGGGAGTGATTGGAAAACGGAATCAGATTCACCTACTGTCCATTCTGATTGTAGAAATTTTCGACGTCTGGTGTTTCGATTTCATGGGGTCATTCCGAAACTCTTTTGGGAATTTGTACATTTTGCTGGCTGTGGATCATGTGTCTACATGCGTGGAGGCTATCCCGTGTCAAACCAACGATAACAAGGTTGTCATAAAATTATTAAAACAGAACATCTTTTCTCGGCTCGGTACGCCTCGCACCATCATCAGTGATAATGGAACGCATTTTTGCAACCGATCTTTTGAAGCACTGATGAAGAAATACTCTATTAGCCAAAAACTGTCAACACCCTACCATCCTCAGACTTACGGTCTGGTCGAAGTCTCCAATAGACAGATTAAACACCGCAAGGATCGGTCATTGAAGTTCAATGACATGCTTTGGGCATTTCGCACCGCTTTCAAAACAAATCTAGGTATGTCCCTATACCACTTCATCTTTGGAAAAGCGTGTCATTTTCCTGTTGAATTAGAACACCACGTGTTTTGGGCAATCAAACAGCTAAATGTCTACCTAGAAAAGGTTGGTGAGACTCAAAAACATCAACTGAATGAGCTCGACGAGATACGCAATGACGCGTATGAGAACGCCAAACTGTACAAAGTAAAAACAAAAGTTTTTCACGACAACGCGATTCTCCGAAAAACATTCACTGTGGGACAAAAGGTTATGCTTTACGACTCCAGGCTTCATCTATTCCCTGGAAAATTGAAGTCACGTTGGACATGTCCGTTTATTGTGCGCATCATATTTCCATACGGTGCAGTCAACATTGAAGATCAGCACTCGGGTAATACTTTCAAGGTCAATGGCCAACGTCTGAAGCCATTCTTAAAATTGTTTGCGGAGACATGGGAGCACATGTTTTACATGAGCCACATTATCTTGATTGAATCACTTCCCCTAAATCTTGAATATACGTTTTGGCTTTTTCTTTTTGTAATTATTGTTTATTATTTTTACCCCTCAACTATTTTAACTCTTGTTATATAGCATGACAATGAGGACACTGTCAAGTTTAAGTTTGGGGGTATATTTTTGCTCGGTAAATCTTTCTACCTTCTACCTTCGCATTAATGTGTATATTTTTGCATTTTCACACTTATTAAAAACACACAACAATCGAAAAAATTTCAATAATATAAAAAACTTTGTCGTCAAAATTAGCTAGTAGGGCAACATAGATCTTTTCCGAAAATTTAGTTGATACTTTAGAAATTACTAATTCCTAGGCTTAGAAGTTGAAAACCCTAAAAATAACCCTCCTTCTATTTAAAATTGGTAAATATACATCCTTGCAGTTTTGTAAGAAGTAGGTAATCTTTAGTTTAGTTCTTGAGTTAAGTCGAGATGAAGGAAAAGTATTGAAAATTTTATTGAAGGATAAGTCTGAATAATAGTTCCTATTGTTGAGTCCAAATTCAGAAAGTATATACCGTACAAATCGCACTTACACGCACCTTGAAACTTAAGAAAATAGAGGATACCTAGAAATACTCTTGCCTGAAATCCTTGTTTGAAAGAAAAAACGATATTTAAATATAACCACCAAAAGAGCATCATTGAAAAATAAATCCGGTCTTGAAGAAAAAGAAAAACGAAAAAAAGAGAAAGAAAAAATAAAGTCAAGACCTGTAAACTGTTATTTACGGTTTATGCTCATACTTTTAGTAATCGGCTGTTAGTGCCTCAAGAAGCATTAATAGTCGCAAGAAAGGTGTGTGAGCAAATCCGTCCATCATAAACAAAAATAAGTAGTATTAGATATTAAGGCAAGGGTACTATAGCATGAATTGAATTCTTGAGTGTAGGGGTGAAAATACACACAAACGTAGGGGTATACGATCGATGTTTGGAAGAAAGATATGAATAAAGAATAAGACTTATGTGTTTGGTAAAGGTGATAAAAATTTCGGATTGGAGACTGCGCTTTAGAAGGACAACTCGAGAGAAACCGAGATCTTTCTTAAACAATCAGAACGTATAGGATCTGAGATTGAATAAATAGGAGGCGTGAAACATAAGGGTTGAAAATTTCTAACTTAGGATAATAGAATTTCTAATTTAGATACTAAACCGTAAGAGTAAAAGTCGATATTAACTTACAAAACTAGCTTGATGGGATTTTGTAGGTAGTATCCGCTGAAAACCCTCAAGAGACAACACTCCTCCTACCAGGGACACCTAGAGGGTTAACGGTTTGTTGCACATGCTCAGTGCGATCGTGTTCCTTGCGCAAGAGAGGCTAGGATTTTTTGTTTTGCTCGGGACAAGCAAAAGATAAGTTTGGGGGTATTTGTTCATCACAGAAAACTGCATTTTAATACCACTCATTCATTTTCTATTTTGTATATATCGGTGCTATTAACCAGTGTATGCTCAGTAATTACAGATTACAGGTGTTCTTGATAAAAGAATGGAAACACACTCAAAATCACGGATATAATGTTTGGGAGCTGACACTGCAAACGGAACAGAAAACCGATTGATATCCAATGAGATCTTGTGCAAACAATATTGCATACATAATTTTTGGTCCTACACAATGCATGTGCACTAGACCATGATGGGGGTAGCCTTGGCACACAATGAGCACAAATAAGGGTGATGTGCAATAAATGCTAAAAGTTGTGATGTGACTTAATGCATCATGTTCCCTCCAAAACTACCGAGTACAACCTGAGCTGATATGATGAAATCAAACAACACCTGTGGACTTGTTGAGTGCACTAGACTTCACCACACCAAAACGAGCTATAAAGCTCGGAAAAAGACCGACGAGTAACCCCCAAAAACCAGCGCCGCCGGGTCCCCTTAGACCAAATCACTTCGTATTTTGTCTGGTCACTCATTGTTGTCCCATCATCCTGTTTTATTATTTGTTTATTTTTTTTTGAGCCTTTAAATACCAAGCCTTTAGGCAAGTTAGAGAACACTACTTTTTGTGAGAGAGAAGTTTCTAAACATTGTAACTAGTGATCTTGTAACCCTTAGTGTGAATTCCATGCCTTCCTCTAGTCTTGCAACCTCTTTCTTGAGCTTGCAAGATTAGATTTTGGTATTTGAATTCACTTGTCTGCACTTGGAACAATTGCAATCAAAGTTTCAATTATATCAAGTTGTTTCTTGTATCTCCTATTTTTTTACATTTTCTTCTTTGTTGTTATTTCAATTTATGATGTGCGAGTAGTTTGTTCTTGGGCTATGGTGAGGTAGGTTGTGGAATGGCTTTTCTTCCAACCCCTCCCTTTTTGATTCTTGCATTTTACACTTTCTTTCGTAATTATGCAATTTTATTATGTTTTGCTTGATAGGATATATTGTTTTGAATGGTTGCAAATCAACCTTTAACATATATCCTATTCCTTCTTTACATTCTATTGTTGCTATATTATGATTTTAGTTGAAAGGAATACGAAATTAAGTTAAGAGTTGCAAACTAGCTAGATAGGATATATAGCATACAAACATATGTTCTATGCTTTCAAACTTCACATAACTAATTCCGTATTCATTTCATTCTAAAAACTTAATTTTTTAGTTTCTTTTTAACTTAACCTTGATATCGTATTCTAAACTGACGCTTGTTTCGGATAAATGCGGTATGCTTTCGTAAATCAAATAGAAACTAAAAATGAACCTTCAATCAAGAAAGAGAGTTGGGGGTTAAAGCCGTATTTCAACCATACCAAACCTTAGCCTAAGTTTTCTCTAAACAACCCTAAACCTTTCTTCATTTAATTGTTGTAAAAATGTGACAAAATCCATTTCCAACCCTTTGTTTCATAACTCAAAATGATGTCGTGATATCCACTCCTTGTGGTTCGACCCTTACTTACTGGCTTGCATCAACGCACCGTGCACTTGCGGTATTTTTAGAACTCAAGGCTCTTGTCGTGGAATATTTTCATTACCAAAACTGACATATCCTAATTTGACAAAAGCCTTCAACGGCACGACACCGTGAGTTCTCAACAGCAACCTACCCCAGGGGTTGCGATGTTGTCTTCCATGCAGATAGATGACCTACATGTTGCTGAAATTGACGGGATGTCTCCTCCAGAGTTTGTAAGCTGAAACCATGGATGTTTTCAGATAGAGATGTGATAGAAGAATGCTAGTCCATCTTAGATAGAGTGACGTAGATGATTCGTCTAATTGGATTGCGCCGACGCAGGCTCAGTTAAGTTTAAGAATTCCAGTTTGTAGGATCTTACTCAGATCTAGTGTAATCGATGAAGAAATGACATTGTTCGTTGGATACTCCGATGTGAGATCATTAAGTTGACCAGTGATTGTTAGGGATTCTGCGTGTTTAAGTTTAGTTAATTACCGCAATCTAGACGGTTTCGCTTGTAGCTAGCCGGTTGAGTACGGGTCGTCCGCAGGGAGATGGGAATCTTTTTCTATGTGTTTTAACGAGTTAAGTCCGAAGGTCCAGATTTTGTTTGTGATTAATTAAGTGTTAAAGTGATATGTAAAAAGAGCTTGTTAGGGTTAGGATTAGGTTAGTTTGAATTAGGAGTCGCTCACCTCTTTCGTTGCCACTCTTAATATCGGTGTTACGGTAATCGGCAGCAACGGGGATTAGCACGACTAGGAAGGAACTTGCGAGTATAAGCTAGGCTTTCCAACGCATAAGTTCTTCCTTTTGGTGCTTGTCCGTCCGTTCTTGGCTCTTATCCATAACCTCCGGTTAATTCAACCACAACCGGTCTCACTACGGAATCACCGCTATCATGTAGGATAGGGTGCCTTAAGGAGCGGATTGTGGTTCAATTAACGGGAGTCGAATTAAGTTGTTGGGCAAGGAAAGAGTGAGAGAGATTTCCTTCTCTCAAACTTCCCTTATCCTACCCTAACAAGTATGAAACTACTCACACATCATTATGAAAAGAAAACAAAACAAAAGAGGAAGATAGAAAGAAGAGATTAGAAGATAACAACTAGCTATTTGCGACCTCACCTTGGCAAGGATCAAGCGTAACCATCATGGTTGTTTTAAGGATAAAGAAAAGAGAGAAGAAAGAAACAACAAAAAAATTAACAACAACTAAGTTAACAAATGAAAATTACAATAATTAACAAGAGAACAAGACAAGCAAAATAATAAACGGTTCTTCTTTATTCATCATTCTTCACTCAAAAGCTCACTACAAGTTTTAATGGAGAAGAGATGAGAAGAGGAAGAAGAACATGTATTCTAAAACCTAGAGAAAAAAAATACAAGATTATGGACCCCCTTATCCTCACAAGTTCTGGACTATTTATAGGCTGGGAAAAGGAAATCTTGGGCAACCATCAGAATAAAAATGAAAAGACAAAACAGCCCCTAAAATTTGGTCTTCTGTCACCACTGTACGGCCGCGGAACCGCGGCCTAGTCCCCCTTTTGGCCGCGGTTCCGCGGTTGAATGGAGGAGTTGGGCCTAGGGCTTTTTGGTGGTACCCTGGTTTGATGTACCCTTCAATCTGGTATATGTGTTTTTTTCATAATTTCTTCATGAATTTTCCAGAATTTCTGTTGATCAAAAAGGTGGATCTTTTGTCATGATTTTCTTGAGCACCGCGTAGATTTCTTGGTCTTGGTGTTGCCATTGTGCTTTGTGCATGAAGGTGACATTGATTTGCCATTTTGTCTTCCTAAACTGGTATCTGGCAACATACGGATGAAGAGCGGAGACCGTGTTTTCTCAGTGGTTGGCAGGAACCCGGATTTTGTCGTGTTTTTCCATGAACTTCACCGTTCAGAGCTGAGAACCTGTATCCTGCAATTGACAAGCAAACACGGCTCAAGAGTATCTACCGATATGCAATATGATAAAAATTGGGCTGTATGAAAATGCACAAATCTGATATGAACAAATACCCCCAAACTTATCATTTGCTCGTCCCGAGCAAAGCCAATTTATTCCCAAAAAATTTCCTAACCTCACTTTCGCAGGGAACGCGATTGCACTGAGCATGTGCAACAAGCCGTTAAACCTCTAGGTGTCCCTAGTAGGAGATGTGTTGTCTCCTGAGGGTTTTCAGCGGATACTACCCACAAAATCCGGTCAAGCTAGTTTTGTAAAATAACTAAGATTCAAACCCCTAAAGTTTTGTTTCAGAAAATAACAATTCTATGATCCTAAGCCTAGACTATCGAACCTTTATTTTTCACACCTCGCATCTTATTTAACTACAGATTTTATATGTCTTTACGTGCAGTACAAATAGTGTTGTTAAGTTTCCGGAAGGATCGATTTAAGTCATCATGTCACACAATAAAGCCCAGATAACAATTTTAAAAGGATCACATAAGTTTTATATAGAGTTAAGCATTTTTCAAGTTACGTTTTCCAGTAAAGTTTCAACTTCAGAATTTCTATCTTCCGTAACAGGAAACTAGGTCTTATTTTTCACTCCACCTTTTTCTTGTTTTCATTTCATACACACCTCTGTGAATGTGCAATAGTCTTTATCATAGAATAAAACCTTCATATCTCCGCTAATTTTTTTTTATAAAATCCTGTCTTTTATCAAGATTATTCTCACACAAAGAACCGTTAGGAATTTTAACTCGGAGAGAACACTTGCTTGATTTTGTTTTAATAAGGACTTTCTAGGCTTCTTAGAGAGCTTTGGGCCAATGCACCCAAACCAGTTGGTTTTAGGGCATTAGGTGTAGAAACACCCCGGCGGACTTAATTACTCAAGTTACCCAGGTCCAAAAACAAAAGACAGTTGGCGTGAAAATCAGATGATTTAATACGAACGGAGATATAACCGGCAGTTCCATTAATTTTTTTTTGGATAAAAGACGTGTTTAGTGGGTTCGGTGTGTAATCATTCCAATCAAGTTCCAGATGGGTTATTTTTCAGACTTGGTTCCAATTACGGCATCAATAACATTCCTTCATATTCGCTTTACTTCATAAACTATTCTTGACATTACTTATTTCAGAACAAACCTATTTGATCCTCAGAAAATCATTTATCTGTTTAAAAGTTTTTAAACATAAAAGACTTGTCATCTAATTCCCAAAAACTCACGACACGTGTAGTGTGATGTAAAGATGTATATCAGCTATAGTTAACTTCAAAGGAGAGTTATCTTTCAGGTTTTCAAAATCTAAACATAAGATTTAGTTATTCTTATTTTATCAAACAAGACCGTCGAAATGTTGAATAAGAGTCCTCCCACTAGCTAACTTGACAGAAAAGTTTTTATGTTTTTAGAAAATTTTCAGATTTTTTTGGATTTTATGGATTTTAATATGTAGATGCAAAATATACATATGAATGCGAAGGTAAGAAATGCGTACCGAGCGTACCCCCAAACTTAAACTGGATAGTGTCCTCACTGTCATTGCATGAAAAGATCATTTGAAGGGTCAAAATTGTCGGTTAGCGATACACAAATTTTTTTTTGTTTTTGTTTTTAAAGAAAAGAAGAAGAAAAAGAATATACACAAATATATACAAAATGGTTTATACATACCCCCAAATTTATTTGAACAGTGTCCACTTGTTCTTGGCTGGATAACCGAAGTTTGGAGGTAGGCAGAGGAAGATCATGCAGGGTAAACCGGCTCCTGTAAGAACAGGAGCTCCTCTGTTGTTTCGGAGCTAAGGTACGGTTTGCATCGGTGTCCGTTTACTTTGAAAAATAAACCGTCCTTCGGATTCTCCAAATCCACAGCGCCCTGCGGATACACATTCCGCACAAAATACGGCCCTTTCCAGCGAGATCTGAGCTTTCCTGGATGGAAGTGAAGTCGGGTGTCGTAAAGCAGTACCTGCTGACCAGGTACGAAGGTTTTGCGCAAAAGGTGTTTATCGTGAAACACCTTCGTTCGGTTCTTAACGACAACCGCGTTATCGTAAGCCTCATCCCTAAGCTCGCTCAGTTCGTTTAACTGCAGCTTCCGATGGCTACCCGCATCCTCGAGAGACAGATTCAGCTCCTTTATCGCCCAAAATCCGCGATGCTCTATTTCGACAGGTAGGTGGCAGGCTTTTCCGTATACAAGTCGATAGGGAGACATGCCAAGGTCGGTCTTATAAGCGGTTCGAAAGGCCCAAAGGGCATCAGTGAGTTTCAGCGACCAATCTTTACGGTTCTTGGAAACCGTCTTCTCCAGTATCTGCTTGATTTGCCGATTTGAAACTTCGGCCTGCCCGGAGGTTTGGGGGTGGTAGGGCGTAGAAAGCTTATGATTAATGGAGTATTTCCGCATCAAGGCTTCGAAAGTTTAATTGCAGAAATGACTTCCATTGTCGCTAATGATCGCTGGGGGGTGCCCAAATCGGGAGAAAATGTTTTCTTTGAGTAGTCCGGCTGGGCACAGCCTCGACCCATTTAGAGATGTAATCAACAGCGAGAAGGATGTACAAGTTCCCAAAAGAGCTGGGAATATCCCCCAAACATCGAAAATCTCCACAACCAAGATCGGTTGGAGCGACATCTCGTTCCTCCGGGATATCCGGCCTATGTGTTGGCACCGGGAGCAAGTCTTGCAATAGTCATGAGCGTCTTTGAAGAGTTGTGGCCAGTAGAAACCACATTGCAAGATCTTCTCAGCTGTCTTTCTGGGTCCAAAATGCCCTCCACACGCTTGATCGTGGCAAAACGACAGCAAACTCTTGAATTCCTCGTTAGGGACACACCGACGAATAATCTGGTCGGGACAGTACTTGAACAGATAGGGTTCGTCCCAGTAAAAGTGTTTTACTTGGGATAAGAAGCGAAGTCTGTCCTGACTTGACCATTCAGTCGGTAGTAATCCCGTGGCCAAATAGTTCACAATATCTGCGAACCAGGGTTCGCAAGATTCTGTCAAGAGCTGTTCATCCGGGAACACGTCGTTGATCGGAATTGGAAGCGAAGGCGAAGATGGAAGACGTGAGAGATGGTCGGCAACTACGTTTTCACATCCTCGTTTGTCCTTAATGACAAGGTCAAACTCTTGAAGCAAGAGGATCCAACGGATTAACCGAGATTTTGCATCTTTCTTCGCAAAAAGATGGCGCAGAGCAGAATGATCAGTGTAGACAATGACTGGAGAGCCGATGAGGTAAGGCCTGAACTTTTCTAAAGCAAATACAAAAGCTAAGAATTCCTTCTCAGTTGTTGTATAATTGAGTTGTGCGTCGTTCAGGGTTCGGCTCGCATAATAGATTACGTCCGGCATCTTGTTGATGTGTTGTCCAAGGACAGCACCAATGGCAAAGTCGGATGCATCACACATAATCTCAAATGGGTGCGTCCAGTCAGGTGAAGAAAGGACGGGAGCGGAAGTGAGTGAGCGTTTTAGTGACTCGAATGCAGTCACACAGCTCGAGTTGAAGTCAAATGGTGTGTCCTTGGCCAGCAAAAGAGTTAAGGGCCTAGAAATCTTGCTAAAGTCCTTAATGATCCGTCTATAGAAACCGGCATGGCCAAGGAAGGCTCGGATATCTCTGACGCATCGGGGAGGAGGCAGATTGGAAATGACCTCAATCTTTGCTTTGTCAACCTCTATGCCATTTTGCGAGATGATATGTCCTAAGACAATACCTTCGCGTACCATGAAGTGGCATTTCTCCCAATTCAAAGTGAGATTCTTGTCCTTACATCGGGTAAGGACAGCGTCAAGATGCAGCAAACACTCGTTGAAGGAATTGCCGAAGATGGAGAAATCATCCATGAAAATCTCCAGAAATTTTTCCACCATGTCTGAGAAGATTCCCATCATACACCGCTGGAAGGTAGCGGGCGCATTGCATAACCCAAAGGGCATGCGTCGATATGAAAATGTGCCGAAAGGACAAGTGAATGTGGTCTTGTCCTGGTTTTTTTCGGCGATAGGAATCTGATTATAGCCGGAGTTGCCATCAAGAAAGCAGTAGTACTCGTGTCCGGCCAATCGTTCAAGCATCTGGTCAATGAAAGGTAGCAGAAAGTGGTCTTTCCGCGTTGCGGCGTTGAGTTTTCTGTAATCAATGCACACTCGCCACCCAGTTTGGGTGCGAGTAGGGATTAACTCATTCGCCTCGTTAGTGATGACCGTTATACCTGATTTCTTCGGGACAACGTGGATGGGGCTAACCCACTGGCTATCAGAGATAGGGTAAATGATACCACTATCTAGATATTTTACGATCTCCTTCTTCACAGCCTCTTTCATGACTGGATTGAGACGTCTTTGTGGATCCCGGGCTGGTTTGGCATCATCCATCAGATGAATGTGATACTCAACGATAAGTGGACTAATCCCCTTAATGTACGCCATGGACCAGCCAAAAGCTTGCATGTTGCTGTGCAAGACCGCGAGAAGGGCTTTCTCTTGCTCTGGAGCAAGAGAAGCCGAAATGATGACAGGGAGGGTCTCGTTCTCACCTAAGTAAGCGTACTTATGGTGAGACGGCAAACGCTTGAGTTCGAGCGCTGGAGGTGAAACGATTGAAGGCAAGATTGGTGCAGAGGTCTCGAACTCAAAGGATTCCAGCAAAGGTTCAAAGCGAGTGTAGGCGACCGAGTCGGATGGTTCAGATAACTCATCCAGAAATTCGAAGGATTCAAACTCGGGTTGCGAGCGGCTAAGATCGTTCAAGAACGTGAAACACTCGTAGTCGTTGTCGGGCGCAGAAACAGCAGCAGGTTCGAAGAGAAACGCACTAGTGGCGTCAAGATTATCGTGATCAAACAGAAACTCCTCGAATTCACACTCTTCTGGGGTGATCTCCTGGATCGAGCAGACGTCCAGTATATGAGCATTAGGTTCGGCGGGCTGATTCCCCAACCTAAAAATGTTGAGTTCAATCGTCATGTTTCCAAAAGAGAGGTTCATCGAACCATTGCGACAATTGATCACAGCATTTGAGGTTGCAAGGAATGGGCGACCGAGTATCACCGGAATTTGATTCCGGGGGTTAGCTACAGGCTGTGTATCTAATACAATGAAGTCAACGGGGAATATGAAGTCCCCGACTTTTATTAACACATCCTCTAGCTCACCCCTAGGATGGGTGATCGATCGGTCGGCCATTTGGAGAGTGCAGTGCATGGGTTTCAGCTCTCCGACGCCTAATTGCTCGTATATTGAATACGGAATCAGGTTAACACTGGCACAAAGATCTAATAGTGCGCGGTTGATGTTCTTATCCCCAATGGTAATTGAAATCGTAGGACAGCCAGGGTCCTTCCGTTTTTGTGGTAAAGATTGGGTAAGGGCATCACTCACAGCACTAGCCAAGAAAACTTTCTTCTGTACCTGAGACTTCCTCTTTTTCGTGCACAAGTCCTTTAAGATTTTCGCGTAGGACGGGACTTGTTGGACAGCATCTAAAAGAGGAATGTTAATGTTAACCTGCTTAAATAACTCCAGAATCTTCTCCATTTGAGGATTTTGTTTATTAGACCTCAACCGGTTTAGAAATGGAACATTTTGAAAATAGGTTGAGTCTAATGCTGGAGGAGGAGATTGTGGAGTTGGAACGGATCCCAGAATAGGTGTTTTCGTGGAGTGAGAAGTGGGTCCGTTCAGAGCAGAAGAAGAGGAAGGAGAGCCTTTTGAAGAATGGAGAATAGGCTCAGAAGACGAAGAAGCAGGAGAAGAAGAAGAAGGAGAAGATGAAGCGGCCGGGGTGTCATCGTTGATCCGTTTGCCAATGTTGTTTTGCAGCATCCTTCCCGATCTCAGTGTGGTCACGGCACTCACATTATGGTTCTGTTGTTCAAGAGCAACATGTACATTATGTGGGTGCCCGGGATTTGGGAGTGGCTGGGACGGGAGCTTCCCCTTCTCTCGCTCGCTTAAGGACGCATTCAGCTGTGCAATCTGGGCCTCGATGGTCTTGATGCTTTGCCCGTGAGCGGCGGTGTGTTGCACTAAGGACTGGATGGAAGACTGGATGTTTGCGGTGGACTGAGTCGATTGTTTAACGAACGCCTCCAGACATCGTTCGAGCGAGGAAACCTTATCGTTGTTTGACGGAACAAAGTTGTTTGGTGGAAAAGAATTGTTGGGTGCAAAATTGTTCGTCTGATTTTGGAAAGGTTGGGGTTGGAAGGGCTGCTGGTACTGAGTTTGTTGTTGCGCTTGTTGTTGCGGCGGAGGGGCCCTTTGGAAATTGTTGCCTTGGAATTGATTCTGATTCTGATTCTAGGCAAAATTGGGGTGGTTCCTCCAACCGGGATTGTAGGTGGAAGAGTATGGATCATTCTTCGGTCTTTGCTGGAATGCAGCATTAACCTGATCCTGTCCTTGCGAGGGTGGATTGTAAGGACACTCTTCGGTCAAGTGAGAAGGATCGGAACTACAAGCGCAAATGGTACGAAGGGGGAGAACAGGGGCAGGAGCAGGAGAAGAAAATTTTCTCTCTGTTGCTTCAAGCTTTCTTGTTATTGCAGCCATTTCAGCTTTCATCGCAATAGAGACATCAAGTTGGTGAATTCCTACCCTAAACTGACCGGTAGAAGTGGAGGTAGAAGAAGAAGAAGTCAGTCTGGTGCTCTCCCATTGTAGCGTTTGCTCCGCAAGGTCGTCAAAGAATTGCCACGCTTCCTCGTCAGATTTCGATAGGAAGTGGCCCTGACAGATGGTTTCCAACAACTGCTTCGTTGCTGGGTTCAGGCCCTCGTATAAGGTTTGGCAAAGTTGCCATTTCTCTATACCGTGGTGAGGACACTGAACAAGAAGGTCTTTGTACCGGTCAAAGCACTTCCAGAAGGGTTCAGAAGGAAGCTGAGAGAATTGGTTGATTTCATTGCGAATCCTTGCGGTTTTATGATTCAGATAGAACTTTTTGAGAAACGCTTTAACAAACTCGTCCCAACTGGTTATGGAGTGGGAAGCGGTGCTATACAGCCATTTTTCAGCGAGATCGCATAATGTGAACGGAATGACCCGTAGACGTATAGCATCGTCCGACAGTTGGGTAGTTTTCATCATGGCACAGACGTTTTGAAATTTGTTGATGAAAATATAGGCATCTTCAGATTCAAGCCCATGAAATCGTGGAAGCATGTTGATGAAGTGAGGCTTAATTTCAAAATTATCCCAATTGGCCGGTGGAAGAGAAAGGCAGGTGGGAAGTGCAGAACGGGTGGGATAGAAACGGTCCTGGAGCGCGATTCGCTGCGGCGCTACAACAGGCGGTGGTGGTGGGATATTGGTCTCCGTAGGAGGTGGAGCCAATCCAGCGGTAGTCAAAGAGATGTTCGGATTGAATCCTGACATCGCGGAAGAAGAGGTTGGTGAAGGTGAAGGTGAAGATGTATGAACAGAATTCCGGTCAACGTCGGAGTTGGCCGGCAAATGAAGGGGTGAAAGAGGAGTGGACGGAGTTTCGACTTCGGAGTCGATCGCGTAGTCGGTAGCGACTAACGTAACATGGACTAGACGGGCGCTAGTGTCCCGAGTCCAAGCGGACATACACTAAACGATTTTAGTATAGTCAAAGCGGAGAAGGTGAGGGTAAAAAAACGTCAATGGAGAAAACGATGGGTGGATGGTGAAAAATGGATTTGGCGACAAAGGGCGAGTTTTTATAAAAGTTTTTGATTTTTTTTTCCTTTTTTTTTGTTTTTTAGAAAGAGCTTTACAGAAATATGTAAGGATTTACGGCTTTAAGCAATCACAAATAAGATATGCATAATCTAACCTAGATCTAGGGTCGCCTAGGTCAACTAGACCTGCTCCTAACTGTTCCAGAGGGCTAGAAAAAGGACCTCAAACCGCCTCTTCTCCGTCTAATGCGGCCAGATAAGTGCCAGGTAAGTGGGAGGTTGTCCAACGCTTTCGCGGAGTTCCTTAATTAAATAACCACATTCCTTCGTCACACTTGCCTAGGCACCGCAAAAGTCAGATAGGATAAACGGCCGATGGCTGTAACTAGTCCTCTGTCCTATTGAGCGCGAAGTCCTTAGGGCTGAGTCTAGTATTTTTTAATTTTCAATGGTCAATGCATATGCTTTTTGAGATTTTTGGGGTCCTGGGAAGGGTGATGAAATCCCCACCCAATCTGAATTAGTTTCAAGCCCCTTAAGTCCGTATTAAAGAATGCAAAGCGGTAACAAATCAACTGCAAACAATTTTTATTTTTAGCGCGGCGCAAAGAATCCTGCACAAGAACAGTTTATTGGAAGGGGGAGAAGAGTTTGCGCAAAGAAATCTGCAGAAAACACAGTTTATTGGAGTCCAGAGGAGTGGGAGAGAAGCAGGGAACACTTACAGAAAATTTTAGATGCAGAGGGCACTAGACGGCCGCGGATCCGCGGCCTAAGCCAGCTTATGCCGTGAAACAGCGGCAGTAAGGTGGAGTTGGATCTTCATTTTTCTGGGTTATTCTCAGTTTGGTTTCCTCTTGTTGTCTGGATGTCCTGAATCTTGAATTGTTCACTGTATCTGCTCCAGAATTTTTCAATAGACCGACTTTTTCGTTTTGATCCGTCGCGGTGTAGCCGCGAAATGTGGGTCTATCTTCCCACGTCTTTGGCACTGAACTCGAACTCCGTATTTTCCTGCACACTTGCACAAAAACTAATCAAAAATAACAAGATGATTTTTTTACAAAGTATAATTTTTTGGTTGTTTTTTTTAGTTGTTTTTATATTCACAAGTTAACCCGAAATTACACAAAGAAATAAACTACTGTCTCCCCGGCAAAGGCGCCATTTGATTGTTAGGGATTCTGCGTGTTTAAGTTTAGTTAATTACCGCAATCAAGACGGTTTCGCTTGTAGCTAGCCGGTTGAGTACGGGTCGTCCGCAAGGAGATGGGAATCTTTTTCTATGTGTTTTAACGAGTTAAGTCCGAAGGTCCAGATTTTGTTTGTGATTAATTAAGTGTTAAAGTAATATGTAAAGAGAGCTTGTTAGGGTTAGGATTAGGTTAGTTTGAGTTAGGAGTCGCTCACCTCTTTCGTTGCCACTCTTAATATCGGTGTTACGGTAATCGGCAACAACGGGGATTAGCACGACTAGGAAGGAACTTGCGAGTATAAGCTAGGCTTTCCAACGCATAAGTTCTTCCTTTTGGTGCTTGTCCGTCCATTCTTGGCTCTTAGCCATAACCTCCGGTTAATTCAACCACAACCGGTCTCACTACGGAATCACCGCTATCATGTAGGATAGGGTGCCGTAAGGAGCGGATTGTGGTTCAATTAACGGGAGTCGAATTAAGTTGTTGGGCAAGGAAAGAGTGAGAGAGATTTCCTTCTCTCAAACTTCCCTTATCCTACCCTAACAAGTATGAAACTACTCACACATCATTATGAAAAGAAAACAAAACAAAAGAGGAAGATAGAAAGAAGAGATTAGAAGATAACAACTAGCTATTTGCGACCTCACCTTGCCAAGGATCAAGCGTAAGCATCATGGTTGTTTTAAGGATAAAGAAAAGAGAGAAGAAAGAAACAACAAAAAAAATAACAACAACTAAGTTAACAAATGAAAATTACAATAATTAACAAGAGAACAAGACAAGCATAATAATAAACGGTTCTTCTTTATTCATCATTCTTCACTCAAAAGCTCACTAAAAGTTTTAATGGAGAAGAGATGAGAAGAGGAAGAAGAACATGTATTCTAAAACCTAGAGAAAAAAAAATACAAGATGATGGACCCCCTTATCCTCACAAGTTCTGGACAATTTATTGGCTGGGAAAAGGAAATCTAGGGCAACCATCAGAATAAAAATGAAAAGACAAAACAACCCCTAAAAATTGGTCTTTTGTCGCCACTGTACGGCCGCGGAACTGCGGCCTAGACCCCCCTTTGGCCGCGGTTCCGCGGTTGAATGGAGGAGTTGGGCCTAGGGCTTTTTGGTGGTACCCTGGTTTGATTTACCCTTCAATCTGGTATATGTGTTTTTTCATAATTTCTTCACGAATTTTCCAGAATTTCTGTTGATCAAAAAGGTGAATCTTTTGTCATGATTTTCTTGAGCACCGTGTAGATTTCTTGGTCTTGGTGTTGCCATTGTGCTTAGTGCATGAAGGTGACATTGATTTGCCATTTTGTCTTCCTAAACTGGTATCTGGCAACATACGGATGAAGAGCGGAGACCGTGTTTTCTCAGTGGTTGGCAGGAACCCGGATTTTGTCGTGTTTTTCCATGAACTTCACCGTTCAGAGCCGAGAACCTGTATCCTGCAATTGACTAGCAAACACGGCTCAAGAGTATCTACCGATATGCAATATGATAAAAATTGGGCGGTATGAAAATGCAAAAATCTGATATGAACAACCAGCTTCGGATATAAGGACCTCACCCAGATGCGTTTGAGTTGATCGAGAATGAACGAATGAAGCTTATTCCTACGATATTTGGACAAGTTTCCGAAGACGTAATCGGCTAGATATCTTCCACAGAGTGGTGAAGATACCTGAGTTCGTAATTTCGAGTTCGTGTGGGAGACTCCGGGTGGACTATAGCCGAGAACGAATTGCTGTACTTAGTCAGGAAGTGGATGATAATGAAGACAGGCGGAACAATAGGTTCGTGCGAGATATAAAGAGTTGTTGTTATTCCCAATTGATGCCAGAGGATTGATATGTATGCAGAGGTGTTGTATACGGCCAATTCCAGCGGAAAGCTGTGCTGAGGACGCAACCGTTCGGATATGAGAAAAGGATTAATTAAAGCGTGCCAACCTTCGTATAGTCCGGCATAGGTGAGATCGGAAGAGGCCTTAAGCATGTTCTTCCAGGATGCCGCAGCGATAATGATTTGCACCCAGGATAAGTTGCATCGCGCCTATTCAGAGGGCAAGATGCCGCCATCAGTAACGTGCTATTTTGCGAGTGGTCATGTTAATTGGCCAAGTGAGTATCAACGGAGTGCCAGAGCGGAACTGTTCTGTCATTATACCCAACCAGGACGATGAGCAGAAAGATGGTGAGATTGGTAATCTACAGAGAAAACAAGGACCGAGGAACATTGGACGCCAGACCATGAGCAGGAGGCAAGCGGATGTTCTTGATCTGCGAGCTTGGGGCACACTGGCATTTTTCGACATTGAAGGAGGTGTACCACAATGTCATTTATTACGATTTGAGTTTTGTGATTCGAGTATCACACTGATATCGCTTGGACATTGAGTTTCGATGACTCGGTTTCGTGATATTTGTTTTCGTGCAACATGGCTGCACCTACTTTATTCATTTGTGCATGGTTATTGCACTTGATTATGTTTAATACACCGTTACATGCGCTTAACATTTGTGCATATCTATTGCACTTGAGATCGATTTTGTGGATGGGCTGCACATATTTATGATTCTGTGGATTTCGATATCGTTGATTTGATTTTGTGCATGTTGTATGCACTCGACTTGATTTAAGCACTCGGTATAACTCGCATGTGCTTGCAGTGCATTGTATCATGTTTTGTGCTCACAGTTGCACACGTTTATGATTTTATACACCTTGGCACGTTTGGTGTTGTTTTTGTGCGCATTTGAGACATTAATGGGTTTTCGGGCACCTAGTGCACCAGATATTTGTTTTCGAGCATTTGTGGCACTAGATTTATGTTTTCATGCACCATGCGCACTTCACATTCATTATTATGCACACTACCGCACTGGATATTTTGTACGGACCTGATGTACTCGATTTATATTTTCGCGCACACTGGGCGCATGTGTTAGCTATAGTACCTTCAAGTCAATTATTGAATCTCAGGCACGCGATTGAGATGATTGAGAGAGGACCTATACGAATAGAACAGTCTTACTCAAAATGATAGTATGCTATCTAGTTTATCTTTATCATCATGTACATGCTTTAGGTGGTATTACTGATCACTATTACATGTTGATAGAGCCCATAGGATTCATGCTTGACTACCAGCATTATGATGGCGATCATATACGCGGGAGCTGGATGGTCTATAAGCACATTCTTAAATGTCCCTAGTCGTGGGTGTATTGAGACTGGGCATCGATACTCCAAAGTAGACTAGTGTATACTGATCAAGACCCCGACGAGGGGCGGTGTAAGGTCTCACAAGCCATTGGTGTTAGTTTGTTCACCTAAGATAGTATGCAGGTTGTAACATTTCAGGAAAATAAAATATTATTTTCGTGATTAAAAAATTAAAATAATATATTTTATGAATTGAAAGGATGTAATTGAGGTGTATTTAGTGGCCCCAACCTTAGTTGTATTTTGGGACAAACCCGAGACTTAACCAAATATATATATATAATAAAAAATTTAATTACTTCCCTACCCTCACCCCCACAACTTCAATTCCCCTTTCCTATCCCTTTCTTTTTTCTTCATCCCCTAAAACCCATCGAGAGATTCGGGATCGAAATCTCGATAGCGATCGTCCCTAGACCTTTCTTCGTCGTCGTCGCTATCATCTCCTGGGCCTGATCTGATCTATGTCGATGGAGATCCAAACGATGGAGATACGATCGGAAGCTCGGACCATCATCCCCGTCGACGAGTTCGGCTTTACCCATGCCGGCATCCTTGAGCTCAACGTCATCGGCGTCGCAGTCTCCGAGTCCAGCCCTGACCTCGACCTCTCCCAGCTCGGCTTCTTCCTCCCCACTCGCGATACGTGGCTCCATGAGCTGCAGCAGATCTAGGAGCTTAACGTCGTGTGCGCCCTGCAGTTCGATCTCGTGAAGCTCGTCTTCACCCTCGACCGCCTCCCCAAGTCCAAGGGCGTCCGTGCGGCCAAGCTCGGTGCGGAGTTCCACGTGTTGGAGCCGGGGCAGTACACGCTGCTGTCCGCAGCCAAGGGTCTCCATGTCCGTCAGGTCCGCCATGTACAATCTCGAGCCCCAGTCCAACTGAGGATTTACCTTTACGCCGGCTCTGCCGTCTTCCCGCAGGTATAATTCGTGTTTTTCTTGGCATAGGCCGCAGTCGCTGTGTTTGGATCTCAGTGTTGGTCTAGAGAGGAATACTGCATTCATGATTCATTACTTCATTCTTGCGGTCATGCATCTGAAAACTTTGAATTTTGTAGGTGAGGC
This sequence comes from Agapanthus africanus, assembly GCA_030015575.1. NCBI lineage: Eukaryota > Viridiplantae > Streptophyta > Magnoliopsida > Asparagales > Amaryllidaceae > Agapanthus > Agapanthus africanus. The sequence continues at coordinate 234,621,748 of JASDDO010000008.1, read as the reverse complement.
TGAGGATAAATCATATATTGAAGGACCGGTAATTCTCATAGCCGGGAGATAAGGAGAAGAAAGTATTAAAGGTTGTGATTCTTTTGCAAATTATAACAAATATTGCTCAGGTTGGAATCGATGAGTCAGGGATTTATGCAAGAGATTGGGTAACTTGGAGACAAGTTTTCTTACTTAATGTGCTTTGTTATTGTGCTGTGCTTTCCCCATTGTTTGGTCTATTAAGAATCGTAGAGAGGCCGCAAGGACGGATGGAAAGGCGGCCGTTAATCTAATGAAGATGATGTTGTTCATGCACTACTATATTGTGGTGATTTTGTACATATACTTCACGAGGGTAGCCGTTTATGTTTTGCTTGCAATCACTTCATACTGATACTTATGGACTAGTGTTGTGGCTGGGGAGCTTGCGACACTTGCTTTCTATGTGTTTATGGGTTACAAGTTTAGGCCAGAGGTGCACAAACATACTTTGTGATTGATGATGAGGAAGAGGATGTGGCTGCGGAAGCATTGAAGCTTGACGATGAGTTTGAGTTGTGAGCAGCTTATGGGATATGGGCTTATTTGTCTCAGAGGAAGGATGCCTTATACAACTGCCTAAGAAGTTAGAAAATTAAGGTGCGAGCGCGTTGATTTTCGAGACGACGAAGGAGTGCAAGGCATCCGTCCGTATTGACTAGGGCAAGGCGTTGAAGGTGAATAGATGTATATCTATGGGGGAAGTCGGGTGGATGGCGTATAGCACCCCCGCGAATTCGTAAATTAGGATGTGTAAGGTATGGAATTGGCTAGTGCGGATACATAGCAATAGGATTCTCCAGGAGACCTTAAGTGAGATGGAGTATACTGGGATAAAGATTGCTCTTAGTTAGTTTCCAGTCATGGACCCATGGTGTATAGGATGTCACACACACACGCACACACACTAGATATGATGTGGGTGTATTTGTGTGTGTGTGTGTGTGTGTGTGTGTGTGTGTGTGTTTATATATAGCATACACATACGTAGAAAACGAGGATATGAGATGTTAAACGAATATGAGTAGATATGATCGGGCATGATGCCGTGAGATATTTATCTGTGATTGAGTCGTGACATGAGACGCGGCATGATATTATAATGGATCATGGGGTGATGTGTATTCATTCTATGATGATATATGTTTGATGATATTGGAATGTACTAGACTTTAGAACAGTATCCCTAATCATGATATTGTACGATAATGATACCATATGAATAATGAGGTATATGTTATATTTGACCAGTACCCCGATTTTGGGATGTAGTACGATGGATTTTACCGTAAAAGGTATATATATGATGATTGATCAGCACTCTGGACTTAAGGATGTCGTACTATGTATTATACATTACGTGACGCTATGAGGCAGGATCGCCGACGACTAGATATATCGACTCGGATTATATTTAGATTTTCTTTCCTTCCGACCAGTTTCTTAGTTAGCCTCTTAGTTGTTTAGGTAGATGCTAGACTAGGCTCGAGTCATACTTATTTTCAGAACTAACGAATCGTCTGTATTTTTAAAGACAGCCCGAGGGATACTATGGATTTTTCAAAGGACGTATCTTTTCTCAAAAACCTCGTAGCCCCTACTTTTCTAACAACCATGATTCGTGCTATTTCAAACACTAAAACTGTATGACTTGTACACGGATACATATACTTTACCAGTCACTTGTTCTGTTACTTTTATGTCGTTCTCCTTACATTACATATCTATTACAGGTGTTTTCTTTGGTTATTATGAACCCCGTCTATTAGGACACCAGCACCACTACCGATGATGTGTATGTTCCACGTACACTTGATTGCCGGCTCACACACATCATCATCGGTAATTGCCATGTCACGTACACTTAAGAAATCCTTACTTTATTGGTATAACCTGCTAGCTGGTAGTTTGAACATAATATTAAATTGCTCTCATATGCTAGATAGATATTGTATTTCTTACTCAGATAACTCATTCATTCACGTATTCATTCTGTTCTGTACTGCTGTGGGGCTTTATGCCGATATTCACTATTCATTGACTCGTGATTTTTTTGAGATTTTGGGTCTTTCATGAGATTTCTGGATTGGGAAATCGCATGGGAATTTTGTAAAGCTTATGATTACTTTAAAAAAAAGAAATGATGTGGTTTTCTTTTATATGATAGTTCGTGTCCACCATGATGTTTTCTCGGTTCTGAGATTGGTTTTCGAGTCCCGATTCGAGAAGGAGGATGATCTGTCTGCGGGTACATGGTGGACTCGGTATGGAACCCTAGGGAAAGAAGCTCGAGTTGTAGACGATGAGCCTGGCAGGGGCAGGCTACCTACTGGTGATTGTATGGAAACTCGACGGATATCCAGAGGATACCGTTCAGAATTATGATAGAGATGGAGAAAATGGCCGATCTTAGGATGCGACGCCTGAGATTTGAGGATTTACTTGTCAATGTTGGACACGAGTTTCATGATGTTTCGAGTGTCGGTGATGGAAACTCAGGTTTTATTATGATTTTGTGTGTCGTTGCTGGACACACGTTAGATGATGCATTCATACATGATACACATGATATGTTATTACATATGACACAGACACGAGTACATTGTTATCACACTTATGTTCTACTATTACCCTTGTTATTATATTACTATATGACATGGGAGATAGTCATACATTCGTTTTCTACTCGGTGATGTCTTCTACTTACGAGTTGGCAACTCGCCCCCGTTGTGTCACAGTTTCTTGCAGGTTTAGCCGTACAGGTTCCGTAGCGGCTTGCTGGCACTTCACTTTTTTTCTGGGTGATTGTTGAATAGGTGGGATACATTTGCTTCGTGACCACCAGCATATATTTGGATATTTCTTTAAGTTGTATCTAGTAAGCTCATCAACCAGACTTGTATATTTGATAGACTTAGATGACCACGGGTTGTATATTCTTTCGGCCTTAGAGTCGTGCTCGTGGATTATTGTTGCTTCTGGTACTTTGATGATGTTTAGTTTCCTCGTTTTCTTTCTGGATTTTGGATCCTCCCCTTTGGCGTTGTATATTTGCAATACTTGCGTGGTTGTTTCCGCCAATTTGGCGAAGAGCTAGCTCCTGCTTGGGGATGCCTTATATTATATTGTTTGTACCATTTTCGGGTTAAAATATACAAAGGTGGTGCTGCCGAAATTTTCAATGATGAAACAAGATTTCAAGATAGCTACAGCACATTGTGTTTTCGTATACTATTACTTATCTTTTAGATAAAGAACTTGTTTTTTTATACTTTATTTCAAACTTCACCTCCAATATTTTCCCTAAAAGGTTTAGATTTCTGGGCTTTTGGCTTACTTGAATTAGGTGTGATCGTATAGACTTCACATGATTCAAGAGAAACTTTGTCACAACCCGGAAAAGGTACGTGACTCAGGTGCTCATTGTTTTATAAGTACACTGGACGGACTCGTCGGGAACAAGCTAGTTGGTATTATACCTATTGTTAGATAGCAGTTCCCTGGTGACATGTGTACAGATTAGTCTGTTGACCTGAGATCGTCATTTGTCTCGTGTGAGTTCCCACTATGCTTTGATTATTAACCTACCATGACTCAAAGGAGTCGTGCAAAAAGGTTCTAGTTGGGTACAGTCCCGAGCCATATAGAGGCAGTGAGCGGATCGTCTAGGATTTGTCTCTACCGGTATTGGGGGTGTTGGTTATAGTGCCCTCAGAGTCAATTATTAGATCGCAGGCAGGTGATTGCAATGATTGAGGGAGGACCTATACCGATAGGACAGTCTTACTCGAGAGGTTTGTATACTATCAGGTTTATTTTTATCATCGTGTACATGCTTTAGGTGACATTGTAGTTCACTATTGCACGTTGATAGAGAATAGTATGCTACCATGGTTTGTCTTTATCATCATGTACTGCTTTAGGTGACCTTACAGGTCGCTATTAAACGTTGATAGAGCCTTTAGGATTCTTGCTTGACTACCAGCAGTATGATGGCGATCATATACGTGAGAGTTGGGTAGTCTATAAGCACATCCTTAAAGTGGTCCCTGGTCATGGGAGTTTCAAGACTGGGCATCGATACTCCATTAGTAGACTAGTGTATACAGTCGAGACCCCGACGAGGGCCGGTTTCCGGTCTCACAAGCCATTAGTGTCAGTTGGTTCACCTAAGATATATACAGGTGCTCATTGGGTTATGAGTACACCAGACAGCACTCGCCGGGAACATGCTAGTTGGTATTATACCCAACGACAGATAGCAGTTCCCTGGTGACATGTTTACAGGTTAGTTCATCGACCTGAGATCGCTATTTGTCTTGTGTGAGTTCCCACTGTGCTTTGATTACTACCCTACCATGGTTCAAAGGAGTCGTATAAACAGGTTTTAGTTGGGTACAGTCCCGAGCCACATGGAAGCAGTGAGCGGATCGGCAGGGATTTCGTCTCTCCCGGTATTGGGGGTGAGATCGCGCTGTGTCTAGGAGAGCCATTACACAAAGCCCTCGGCCGAGGCAGGATATTTACTTGTAGGTATTCCAGAAGTATCTCAGGGTGTTCTGGGCTACACTCCGACACGACTTGTACCTCTTTTGGGGTCTGACTTTTACCAACCCCCTAGGCCCGACATGCGATGCTCATAGACGAACGGACCGGACTGTACGGATATTATCACTAACAGGCTCAGTAGGGTGTCAGGATGAGTTCGCTCATCGACTTCCCTTTTGGTCAATACCTGGTAGCCCATCACGTTGGAGTGAGCTCTCATATTATTCTTCTCACTCTCTCTCATTTTATCATACAACAACACAAAAATAAAAGAAAAGAGAAACCTCTTCTTCATCTTCCTCTAGCTCATTATCTTCCATCAATGGCTTCATCTCTAACCTCCATCCATGTCATGGATGCAAGAGACAAAGTGATCACAAACATTCTCTACAACACCTTGGACACGTCGGCTAGCACACTTCATGCCCGTGTTACTTCGGATGAAGCGGGAGCCCGTAAAAAGACTCGTAGATGTGGTTCCCTTTCCGACGAGGAGATCAAGACCGGAGATGCAGCGAGGAGCTTGGGATGGTAGCCAAAGACCGAAGGACACGGATCGATCGGTATAGCTTTCCAACCCACTCTCTAGTTAGCTAGTTGCAGGTTAATGGTTCGATCTGGGTTTTAAGCATACGATACCGCCGGTTTCTAGTTTGAAAAAGTTTTTGTTTCCGCATTTTGGCTACGGAATGACGGCCGGGGCGCTACCGTAGTCGTACATGGTATCAGAGACACGCCATTATCCTTTACTAGCTTGCTCTAGCGTGTTTAGAACTTCGATCGGACGAAATTTCAAAAAACCGCGTTTCCAATTGTACAGTTTCTGTCGAATTTTTTTTGTACTCTAAAAATTTTTTTGGGCATGTCAAAAAATTAGGCAGGGTTTTTTAAGAGAACTGTGAAAATTTGGTGGGCTGATTTCACTGTAGCGCGGCGGATCCGCGGCCATAACCACGTTTTGGCCGCGGATCCGCCGCCGTACTGTAGCCATAGTGCACGAAATTTTCTGAGGTGGTCTCTGACTTGGAAATGTGGTTTCTGGTATTTTTTTGTTTGGGCCCAGATTTGTTTGAGTACTGGTTATTGTGCTTGGGGCTCACTTCGGGAAATTTTGTCGATCGAAAATTTTAAACATGTTAGTTCACAGTATTTACATTATATCTGCGACCGTGAATGTCATTTGATCGGTAAATCCTGTCCAATTGCTATAGCTCTAATAGACGGATTTGCGAACGTGACATTCACGTTGATGTTCTGTGTTGTGTTGTGATGTTGCGGATTTGTCGTGGTGGATAGCCTGGATGTAATGTTAGTACAGTTTGCTTGTAATTGTACATTTGATATTGCGGGGCGAGCGTCCGACTTGTGGACTGCCGTCACTGCCTGTTTGTATATTATTCTTTTGGGGCACTACCAGGCTAGGATTACCCCGCGGTGGGGTGCACGGATAGCCGGGTTCTAGAGGGCAACGAGCCCGCATCTCATGGCTTTGAGACGGAGGGGGCTTCACTCTAGAATTGGCGGGCTATTCGCCGCACTCATACGGGGTACAGGTTGACCCAAGGATGGGTGCCCAAGTTACCGGATTCCGTGAATTGTTGGGTGGTCCATTCACTTTGTTGAAGGGGCTGCCTCGCTTCAGGTTTTGGCGGGTAACTTGCCGCGCCCGTAGGGGTCTAGGATTTCATTGTGCAGGCTATCCACACGACAAGGGGAACGTCGGGTTTCAGTAGCGGCTTTATGAAACCCGGGGATCCCAGTTTATCTGTATTGTTCTGTGATGCTTATTACATTTCTATGATGTTGCATTTTATCACGCCTTAAGCGAATATTATATATTGATATATATACTAGTAGATGTTGTATATGTTTTACACCCGCGCTAGTCCCGTCCCCGCTCTGTGTCGGCACGGGGGCGACTTGCGCTCGAGCGCTTGCGCTGGAGCGCAAGCGCGCCACGTGTCGGCACGTGTGCTATTTGCACTTGAGCGCTGAGCGCTTGAGCGCAAGCGTGCCACGTGTCGGCACGCGGGCGCTCTGCGCTTGAGCGCCAGCGAGAAAAGGAGGCTTTTAGCCTAAAAAAATTTCTCCGAAGAGAAATCAGAGAGGAGTTGGACTCCTGAGTGTGTTTTTTTTTGGGGTTTAGTGAAAGATGTTCTTCTTCTTCCTCCTTTGTTAGCTAGATCTTGAAGATCAAGAGATATGGAAATTTTTTTAAGAATTCTCTACTTTTTTAGATCTAGTGACAGATCCAAGTTCCCCTTTGTGGGTTTATTGGTGAAAAACTATTTTGTTTTATAAAAATAAGAGTAAACTCATGATTTAATTCAAGAGAAAGAACAAGGTTTTGGAACCTTGAAGAAGTAGAAAAGATCTCAGATCTGAAAAAAATTTAGAGAGAGAAAAAGTTGTGAGATATTTTCATTATCTTTGCCTTTATAGACTCTACACTTTACACATAGCCACTTGGGCTTCACAAAATGGCATTTTTTCTAACCCATGGCTCATGTGCCATTTATTTTTGCATATAAGCCATGTGCTTTACAAAAATTTGGCTTTATGCCTATTTTTCTTACATTTATCCATAAAATAAAATAAAAGAAATGCAACAAAATTATTTATTACATAATTTTTATCTTGGCATGGGGGGAGGCCGGCCGCTTCATGTTCTTGGTCGACCCGGGCATGGGCCCACTGGATCTGAGCTTGGGCCCACTTGGCTTGGGGTTGACTTTGATTTTGACTTGGTCAACCGGGGTGTAAATTTTTACCACAACAACCTTCTCTCAGGTTGCGAGTGCTCCTTGGATTAGGACAGTACACCTATTACGCTTATTGGATAGTTTTCTTCCAAACCATAGGCAGGTGCCGAACGGTAGGGAATGAAGAAAACCATCTAGCCTAAAAGGTGTGCAGAAGGTATTAAGTAAAGACAAATAAAGGGATTAGTAAGAGGGCAAAGTAAATTGCGACTGCTATTCACGACAAAACCAAGTATTTATTGTTACTTGTATGTATGCCCTAGAGGCCAGTATTGTACAGATGATGTATATTATATTGGATGCTTGGACATATATAGAGATGACTTTCTTGCTCGATATGATAGTATGCTATCTGGTTACTCTTTATCTTAACATGTACACTTGTCTCTTTATACTGTCTTAAAGTTACATGTTGGTAAAGCCCTTAGGATGTGTACTTGACTACCTAGACTATGATACAGATCATACTAGTGGGGGCATGGTAGTCCATAAGTACATCCTTCAAGGTCCCTAGTCGTGGGTGTATCGAGACGGGGCATCGATATACCAGAGTAGACTAGCGTATACGCTTCTCGACCCATGTGATGGGCGATGGATGATCCCATATCCATTGGTGTTTGACATCAGAGATGGTGTACGGGTGCTCAGTGGAGACTGGGTACACTGGACGGACTCGCCGAGAACTCCCAGATGGTATTATACCTCACGTCAGATGGCAGTTCTCAGGTGACACTTGTACAGGTTAGTCTGTAGACCCAAGATCGTCATAGAGTCTTGTGTGATTCCCACTGTGCTTTGATCTCCACCTTACCACGTCCATAAGGGCGTGCAAAACGGTGGTCTTTGGGCACAGTCCCGAGTCACATGGAGGCAATGAGCGATAGGAGGGGTTTCGTCTCTCCCGGTATTGGGGGTTGATGTTGCGCAGTGCTCGATTGGCTGTAGCAGGGAAGTCCCTGGCCAGGGCTGATCAGAGATTTGCTGGTAAGTGTTACCAGTAGTTTCTAGACCCGTTATGATCCTCACATCGGCATGACTTATCGGGTTATTGGGGTCTGACGTTTACCACCCCTAGACTTGATATGCGACATATCAGACGAAGAGACCGGACTGTATGGTAAGTGTTACTGGTCGGATTCGCAGGAGTGTGAGCGGGCTAGCTCGTCGATCTTCTGATCTCTCAATACCCGGGTGGCCGTTACGTTTAGCAGACCGCTTGCGGCTTGTGGGTGCTTGATATGATCATCATCTGCTACCGGCGTATTGACGAGTCTTTAGAGTCCTACACAGAGGTTTCTTAGCTCAAGCGAAACGAAATAGGAGTGCATATGAGATATGTACAGGACCGAGAATAATGCGTGTATGTGATACCGTATTTGATTCTCGCGATTAATGTTTCGATTGGTTGTATGAGATATGACCTAGTTATCGAATCATTGATTCGATAAATCGATGCATTGAATACTAGTCGGTTATGTGCGACATGACCGGATCATTGAATCAAGTGTTGATTTAATGATTTAATGTATAATTATATATTTGATATATTACTTTGCATTAACTAGTATTGGTTCACTTTAAACGGATTTTTCTCACTTGATGTGCACATTGTATATGTGATATGTTTTGTGTACACTTGAATGTATCATGTTTGATGATGCATGTTGTTTTGGCTTTGTGTAAAGAATGCAACCATGGTTATGCAAGTGGTTAGGGTTTATATTTTATCCATTTATTATTTATTTAAATGGATTTATGAAAACAAATTGGTTTCATTTTATCATGAAGAATGGTGAAGCTTCATCAAGCTTTGACTAATGATGCCATTTTGTCTTCATACTTAAACCTAACCACTCCAACTAACCATGGTCTATTCTCTACACTTGACCATGGTTAGAAGATGATAAGAATTGATTTATTATTCATTTTACATATAACTTATGATAACATTTCTATCATCTTCTTCTTCTTCTTCAAGTGAGAAACTTAGATGCCATTAATGGCAAATTGAGATCTAGTGAGAGAAATCCAAATCTAAAGTGAACCCACCTCCTATTTCTTCATCCTCTACCTCTTGCCAAGTGGTTTTGGGTGTTTTCTTCACAAGTTTCACTACTTGGTGAAGTCGAAGCTTGAACTAGTGCAACCTCGACGTATATCGTCTTTGACACGAAGCCGACGATCTAGCTCGCCCGTTTTCCCGATGAACCCGACGGAGGAGTCTAGGATTCATGATGTAAAGCGAGAAGACTTCGTTGCGGAGCCAAGGAGGTGGATATCCGGATCTACAAAGGTTGTAATTTCCGTATCCTAGTAGTTAAGTGTTAACTAGTTTATCTCTTCGCCTAGATTTCTAGTCTAAGATCCGTAGTCTAGGGTTTCTCGGCACCATTTTTTTTAAATTGGCATGTTCGACGCCTTGTGAGACTACTATAGGGTGCCTAGGAACCTTTCACTTCTTCTCCAATCCTACATCACCTTTGTATTTCTCGAGGAAACTCCATATCACTACGAAGATCCACAGTTTATTGGATACTCCATCGTATGGTTATATACGAACTCGAAAGGAACTTGTTCCAGTTCGGGGATGGATTCTGGTTCAGAAGAAATAAGAATAAGGTTTATTCAGTTGTCTTTTATCTTCATCTTCTCTCAGGTTACGAATACTCCTGGGATTAGTAGAGTACACCCATTATGCTTATTGGATAGACTTCTTCCAAACCATAGGCTGGTGCCGAACGGTAGGGAAGGAAGAAAACATTTAGCCTAAGGGGGTGTACAGAAGGTAACGACTAAAGACATATAAAGGGATTTGGAGAGATGGAAAAGAAATATACAGTTATAGTTGTGAATATGATAATGTAAGCGGCATTACTAAGAATACCAAGATAACCCTTCAAAACATTTTCATGTTTCAGTCTCACTACGCGTTGTTAACATAAAACTGATTTCCCAATTAGCCCTTGCTCCAGGGTATTCATTTACTAGGTTTGATTCTCACATCTGTAGAGTTTTATAGATGATGAGTAAAAGTAAGTTATTGGGAATTTGGTGATCATCCTCATTATATCGGGATTCGTTGTAATTGGTGATATTTGAGGAAATCGCCTGGGTTGTTTGCTGGACGACAGATATTTGGTTTTGAATATCCGTTGTTATGCACCAATTTCAAATTGATATATCTGTACGTTTATTTTTATAAAGTGAGATATAACTTTTTGAAATTATGTCTATGACATTTACCTATATCAGTGGATGGTTAGGTAAGGAGCATTAAACAACGGTGTAATTCTTCTTAACCATAAGTACAGTTTTCAACCTACGACACACAGGGAATGAGTTATTAGAATCAGGGGACTTATACAGAGTATTGTATGTTTTCTAGTGTCCATTAGGACAGAGGGGTTGGTACTCGTACTATATTCTGTTTACTTATGAGTTCTCTAGTTCTTAGACATGTGTTTCGTAGAAATGCAAGGTCCAACTTTTGAGAAGTTATAGGTATAAGAATAAAGTAGAGAACCAGGCGTTGCAAGTATCAGGATTCTTCAAGGTGATCGTGTTAGTTATGTATATGACCTAGAGGCCATTGTTGTACATATGATGTATATTATAATGGTTGCTTGGATATATATAGAGAGGGCTTTATTGCTCGACATGATAGTATGCTATTTGGTTTCACTTTATTATAACATGTTGACTTATATATTGTTTACTGTCTTACTCTCACATGTTGATAAAGCCCTTAGGATCTGTACTCGACTACTGGGACTATGATGAGATCATACTAATGGGGCCATGGTAGTCGATGAGTACACCCTATAACTGTTCCTAGTCGAGGGTATATCGAGACAGGGCATCGATACACCAGAGTAGACTAGCTTATATGCATCTTGACCCATATGATGGGCGATGGATGATCCCATATCCATCGGTGTTATGACATTAAAGATGGTGTACGGGTGCTCAGTGGAGACTGGGTACACTGGACGGACTCACCGAGAACTCCCAGATGGTGATATACCATACGTCAGATGGCAGTTCTCCGGTGACACTGGTACAGGGTAGTCTGTAGACCCGAGATCGTCATAGAGTCTTGTGTGATTCCCACTGTGCTTTGATTCCCACCTTACCACGTCCAAGAGGGCGTGCAAAATGGTGGCTTTTGGGTGCAGTCCCCAATCACATCGAGGCAATGAGCGATAGGAGGGGATTCGTCTCTCCCGGTATATGGAGTTAATGTTGTGCTGTGTTCGATTGGCTATAACTGGAAGTCCCTGGCTAGTGCGGATATAGAGATTTAATGGTAAGTCTTACCAGTAGTTTCTCGACCTGTTATGAGCCTTACATCGATACGACTTATCGGTTACTGGGGTCTGACGTATTACACCCCTAGATTAGATATGCAACATATCAGACGAAGAGACCGGACTGTACGGGAGTGTTACTGATTGGATTCACAGGAGAATGTACAGGCTAGCTTGTTGATCTTCTGATCTCTCAATACCTCGGTGGCTATTACGTTTAGCTGACCACTTGCAGCTTGTGGGTGTTTGATATGATCATCACCTGCTACCGGCGTATTGACGATTCTTTAGAGTCCTACATAGAGGTTTCTTGACTCAGGCAAAACGGAGTAGGGGCACATATGTGATATGTGCACGACCGAGGATAATGCGATATGATATACAGTATTATATTCTCGTGATATTTAGATATGAGCCGGGTCATCGGATCAAGTGTTGATTCGATGAATCGGTACATGATATATTAGTCGGTTATATTCGATATAGACGGATTGTCGGATCAAGTGTTGAATCGATGATTTAATGTATAATAATATATATGATATATTTCATTACATTATCTAATATTGGCTCGTTTTATTATTTCATTTTCTCACCGGATAATACATTGATATATATGCGATATATATTAATTGTATTATTTTCTTTTGTTACAACTATATAATATATGTGTGATATATATTATTGTAACATGATATGATTACTAATGCAACTTTTTTAGTGAAGATTAAACAAGGTTAGGGTTTGATTAGGGTTAGTTCATTCATGAACCTTCTAGAAGGTTCCTTTTGTCTTGAGAAAGATATTATGCTTGATGTTTTCTTATGACTCATTCTTTAGCCCAACCAAACCCTAGCCCTAGTTAACTCTCTACAAGGGCTATCCTTGTCATCCTAAACCATGGTTGCATTATTATTCATATATTCATTTCATTATTCATCAAAAAAGGATTATGCATTATTTCTTCTTCTTCTTCAACCTTGAGCTTTGAGAAAGCTCACTAGTTTTTCATTTTGTGATGTTTATGTGTGAGAATTTGATATAAAAAGAAAGCATAAATACTACTCCATCATGCTCATCTAATCTAGCCTATAAGATTAGGGTGTTCACCTCATTAAAGTGAGAGAGCTTGAGTTATAGAAACTTCGACGTAGATCAACGGAGAAAAGGAACACTATAAGCTAGCAAGGATCGTTCGAGTCGTAGAGCCTCTCTTGAGTCCGGGAAATCGTGGATGGCGGAGAAAGGACTTCTACTTGGAGCTTATGAAGCGAAGGAGCGGACTACAAAGGTTGTAATCCCTCACACTTAGTTGTAAAGATGTTTACTTGCATGTTTAACCCTAATAATCTAGCAAAGATCCCGGCTTTGGGTTGTTCGGCACGTCTAAAATTTTATTCGGGCATGGTTGATACCTTATGAACCCTCACAAGAGTGCCTAGGTATCCTAAAGTGGTATCATAGCCTAGCTAGAGCATTAGGCGTATACGAAGTTAAAACTCCAAACGAACCCCGAAACGACGATATAACACCCTCTCTGGACAAATTTTAATAATGTGATTTTTTTGTATTAAAAATACTTTAAAAAATAAGTAGGGAAATATAAGCATTACAGTGAAAAACGAACGCATAATCTGTACAAACCGCCGCGGAACCCCGGCCGTACCGCGCTTGGACCGCGGATCTACGGCAGTACAGAAGCCTTATGCACTCGTTTTAGCACAGTAATGACCGTAGCTGCTATTTTAGTTTCATGGGTATTTTTAATCTGACTCAAGTGTTCAGTGTTCTGGGGATTATTTTGTATTCATTGATTCGATCGGAAAATTTAATTTCGTTATGTTTTCCGGATATTTAGAAACTGTTAAAATGTTCGAACGGATGTCATTAACTCACTTTTTCCCGGCACGAAAAACTTTCAAGTGTTGAATTTTTCTCGGGTTTAAATCTTTCGGAAAAACGTCCCCGTAACGCGGTGGTCCCTCTAGAAGAACACAAACCTTAACTCGATTATGTGACCGTTTGAACTACCTCTAAACCTTAGGGTTTGGGGCAGTACGGCGTGCCACATGTGAGGCGTTGGCTTGACCCTTCTATGGCTGGACCATTGGTACTGTGACGTATTCTGGGACTGTTTGAACTCCGCTCAAGTGTTGAGCTATTTAGAAAATCTTGGGTATTTGATTATTCGATCGGAAAGTTTAATACTGTCTATTTATCTGGAATGTGATACAATATGTGGAATTCATACAGTTAGGCATGAAATGCGAAGTGTGTGATATTTCGGATTTACGATGTCCAAAGAGTTTGTGGATTCCAAATGTTGTAATTTTACAATTTCTTTTCTGTGACCGTAAGCGTAGTATGTGGGTATCGCCGGCTTCGTTGCTATACATCAACGACAATCGGGATACGCATACTTGCTTACGTTGATGATATGAGATATTATGTGTTGCTGTGATATGATATATTGGATTATCGTGTTCTGAATAGCCTGGGGTTTTATGTGAGATGAGTGTTTTTATTTTCATTCATGTAAAATTCATTTGTATATAATATTCTTTTATTGGGGCACTTCCGGGATGAGGTTGATGTCACCAGTGTATATTATTTACTTTTCCGCATTAGGTAGACCCAAGGAGGGGAGCACAAGTAACCGGGTTCTACGGTCCAGTGGGAGACCATCTCGAGGAGTCGAGACCGGGTCTCTTAACCCTAGAATTGGTAGTGTTACTTTCCGGTCTCGTAGGGGTCTAGGGATGTGGGTTTGGCTATTCATCGCGACCGTGGAATCCGTGTTTTATACCGGCTCGTATTAAAAACACGGACATCCTAGTATATCCTATATATCATATATGTTCTTCTGCTGCAATGTTCTGTGATGAGATCATATTACTGTCTGAGATGAATACTTATACTATATATATATGGTGATATATAAATATTACTGCTTTCGTTTCTTCTGTGATGCTTAGAAAGCATAAGCTGATGGGATTTTATTAACGAGATTAATAAAAGAAAAGAAACCTAAAAGATGTTGTAGAATCAAAACTTTATAAAAAAGGGTAGCTACAGTTTTGCTTTGCATAGAGGTATATATGATATACCCTGCACCTTATTTGATGAGGAAAGAGCCGAGATCCCTTCACCGGGAGTGACCTCTTTAGCGAAACTGGCAGATGCTACAAACTCACGGTTTAGTTTTTGACAGCTTATATAATCTTGCTTTACACAGTGGTATATATGATATATCCTGCACCTTATTCGATGGGGAAAGAGCCGAGATCCCTTCACCGGGAGTGACCTCTTTAGCGAAACTAGAAGCTTCAAAAACACACATTTTCAAAGTCACTTGTTTCTACAACGATATCAAGTTCATTACGCAATAGGTTTTCTGAAATCCTGTCTAGCCCTCCGTCATTTCAGGTAAATCTTACTTAGTATTCGTGCTGCGTTTGTTGACCTTGTCAAGACGCAGTGTACGATAGCTAATTAATGTTTAACTGCTAAAACATGAGATGTGATTGGATTAGGGTTTTTTCGTACGGCCTTGTTGACATTGTCAAGGGTCATGCGGGTAGGTTTAATTCAATCGGGAAATGACGGGTTGAACTTGACTTGCGATATATGGTTTGTTGACCTTGTCAAGGCCATCGATCGCTATGGGCAAAATATTATTGGGAATTTCAAGTGTTGAAATTTGCAATGAGATTGCATACCTTCTATGAGATAGATGGATCCTGATACCCACTACGAGTAAGAGTTACTCCTGGGAGAGTTTTACACAAGACAATTAGCCGATCAAGTAGGTGTCTAGAAAGGTGTTAACGGGGTTATGTCTCTGGGAAGAGGAGGTTTATTTTAATTAGGTCCGTGCGAAAGCACGGGGAACCTCCCTCAAGTACCAACACTGATCTGGCTGAAAGATTGACGAAATTGTAGGGTGTGATTAATCCCAGCTAATCTTACCTTTTAGGGTTTGAAGGAAGATTTAATAAAAAAAGTGGGAGATATCCTGATTAGATAAGAGAATAACCAATCTAATCTTGCTAGAGCATACGCTAAAGTGTTTCCTTCTCTCTCTCTCCTGGTAGCGACCGTGTTAGGAATTAATCAAGATAATAATATGGATGTATTGACTGAACCCACTTATTATACTGAGCAGGGGATCGTTGGTCCCATTTTTTATTATAAGAGTTATAAGACTGAACAGGAAACAGGAGAATATCTGGATTCTTATGCCGCCCAAACAAAGAACATGCATGCCGATGCATCTTCTTCGGGTGTGTTAGTTATTGAGAACTGTTTCTCAGTTCATCCAACGACCTGGGTACTAGATACTGGATCAGGATCCAACATATGTAAATTGTTACGTGGGGTACGTAAAGGTAGAGAACTGGAAAAGGGTGATCATTCCGTACAAGTAGGGAATGGTGCAAGTATTTTAGCCAAAGCAGTTGGCGAATATCACCTAGTATTACCAAGTCGTAATACACTGATTCTGAATGAGTGCTATTATATACCGAACATTATGTGCAACATTATATCAGTTTCTTTATTAAGTAAAGAAGGATATAATTTTGTAGTAAGGATAATGTTATGAACATATTCCTAGATCAAGTGTTGATTGCATCAGGCTCGTTACATAATGGCATATTCATTCTCAATCAAAATACAGTCCTCAATATACAAAACACACACAAGAGGAAGAGTTCAGAAATGAACGAATCCTTCTTGTGGCATTGTAGACTTGGTCATATCAATACGACACGACTGGCTAAGTTTCATAAGGATGGATATTTGAATCCGTTCGAATTATCATCTTATGATACTTGTCATTCATGTCTCAAAGGTAAAATGACCAAAACTCCATTTAGTGGACACGGAGAAAGAGTTACGGAACTTTTAGGACTGGTACATAGTGATGTATGCGGTCCTATGTCTACGCATGCCAGGAACGGTTCTTCCTACTTCATTACATTCACTGAAGATTTCTCAAGATTCGGACATGTATTCTTGATGAAACACAACTCTGAAGCTTTTGAGAAATTCAGAGAATGTAAGCACGAAGTAGAGAACCAAACAGGCAAAAGTATTAAGATCCTTCGATCTGATCGAAGAGGAGAATACTTAAGCAATGTGTTCCTAGATTATCTAAAAGAGAATGGGATTCTCTCTCAGCTTACACCTCCCTATACACCACAGCATAACGGTGTATCGGAGCGGAGAAATCGCACCCTATTAGATATGGTGCGCTCTATGATGAGCAATGCTGAGTTACCTATTTCCTTCCTAGGGTATGCACTGGAGACAGCAGCATACCTATTGAATCAAGATCCAACTAAATCATTACCTACCACACCATATGAGATATGGAGTGGGAAGAGTCCGTATCTTAAACGAGTTAAGATATGTGGTTGTCCGGCCTATGTCAAAAGGCAAAAACCGGACAAACTCGAGGCACGATCAGTTCTTTGTATGTTCGTAGGATATCCAAGCAATTCGTATGGATATCTATTCTACCATAGTGAACAACAAAAGGTGTTTATTTCTCAACATGCAACCTTTTTGGAAAAGAAATTTCTTGCAAAAGAAATTAGTGGCGAAGAGGTAGAGATGGAAGAGGTTCCAGCACCACAAACTACAACTGATGATTTATTGGAGCCAGAGGATTCAGTAGCACCCGACGAACCCCAGCCTCTCTGCCGATCTAGCAGGGTTTCTCATCCACCTGAGAGATACTACGGTTTTCTCATTGATGGTGGAAGCGAGGATTGCATCATGGAAGATGATGACCCAACTAGTTTCGAGCAGGCCATCACGAGTGGTGACTCTATGAAATGGCTGGATGCAATGCGATCTGAGATGGAACCCATGTACACCAACAAAGTTTGGACTTTGGAAAATGCTCCTGAAGGGGTAAAACCAATTGGGAGCAAGTGGATCTTTAAAAAGAAAATTGGTGTAGATGGAAAAGTTGAGACTTTCAAAGCTAGACTTGTTGCAAAGGGTTTTCGTCAACGACCAGGTGTGGATTATGATGAAACCTTTTCTCCAGTGGCTATGCATATGTCCATCCGGATCTTGCTTGCCATTGCTGCATACCATGATTACGAAATCTGGCAGATGGATGTTAAGACCGTCTTTCTAAATGGTGATTTAGAAGAGAGCGTGTACATGACTCAGCCAGAGGGCTTCGTAGATAGTGGGAGCAGCGGAAAGGTGTGCAAGCTGCTTAAATCCATTTATCGGTTAAAGCAAGCATCGCAGAGTTGGAACATCGATTTTGATGTTGTAGTCAAAGAGTTTGACTTCATCAAAAATATAGATGAACCTTGTATTTATAAGAAGGTTGCAGAGAGTAAGGTTGTCTTCCTCGTATTGTACGTGGATTACATACTCTTGATAGGAAATGATGTTCCTATGCTGCAATCAGTCAAGCTCTTCTTATCACAAAGATTCTCAATGAAAGATCTAGGTGATGCCTCCTGCATACTGGGAATTATGATCTATAGAGATAGATCTAAATGGATACTGGGATTGTCCCAATCCAGGTACATTGACACCATACTAAAGAGGTTTAGTATGGAAGAATCCAAGTCTGGGAACCTACCCACGATCTCTGGACTCACTGTCTCCAAAGAGATGTCTTCCAAGACAGATTTGGAGAGAGCTCGCATTCAAGGGATACCCTATGCTTTGGCAGTAGGCTCTATCATGTATGCGATGCTATGTACCAGACCCGATGTAGCATACTCACTAAGTGTAGTGAGTCGGTATCAAGCAGATCCTGGAGAGAGTCACTAGACAGCTGTGAAGAGCATTCTCAAGTACTTACAAAGGACTAAGGAGATGTTCTTGCTGTATGGTAACGGAGAACTCCAGATGGAGTCCTTTACCGATTCCAGCTTCCAAAGTGATAAGGACGACTCTAAGTCGTACTCGGGATTTGTCTTTACCCTCAATGGAGGGGCGGTGTGTTGGAAGAGTTCCAAACAGGATACCGTTGCAGACTCGACGATGGAGGCTCAATACATCGCTGCCAACGATGCTGCTAAAGAAGCTGTCTGGATAAAGAAGTTCATTAGTGAACTTGGTGTGGTTCCATCCATTGAACATCCAATACCTCTGTATTGCGATAAAAATGGAGCTGTGGCTTTGGCCAAAGAACCCAGGTCCCATCAAAAGTCCAGACATATTCTGAGGCGGTATCACCTGATCAGGGAGATAGTTGATCGCCGGGAGATCGAGGTCAGGAGAGTATATATGAAGGACAACACTTCCGATCCATTCACGAAGGCCATTCCCCAGATACAACATGAGAGATTATTCGGGATGCTAGGTATGAGATACTACAGCAGCTGGCCTTAGTGCAAGTGGGAGATTGTTAGTTATGTATATGCCCTAGAGGCCATTGTTGTACATATGATGTATATTATAATGGATGCTTCAATATATATAGATAGGACTTTCTTGCTCAACATGATAGTATGCTATTTGGTTTCACTTTATCTTAACATGTTGACTTATATATTGTTTACTGTCTTACTCTCACATGTTGATAAAGCCCTTACGATCTGTACTCGACTACTGGGACTATGATGAGATCATACTAGTGGGGCCATAGTAGTCGATGAGTACATCCTATAACTATTCCTAGTCGAGGGTATATCGAGACGGGGCATCGATACACCAGAGTACACTAGCGTATATGCATATTGACCTATATGATGGGCGATGTATGATCCCATATCCATCAGTGTTATGACATCAGAGATGGTGTACGGGTGCTCAGTGGAGACTGGGTACACTGGACGGACTCGCCGAGAACTCCCAGATGGTGATATACCACATGTCAGATGGCAGTTCTCCGGTGACACTGTTACAGGGTAGTCTATAGACCCGAGATCGTCATAGCGTCTTGTGTGATTCCCATTGTGCTTTGATTCCCACCTTACTACGTCCAAGAGGGCGTGCAAAACGGTGGCTTTTGGGTGCAGTCCCGAATCATATGGAGGCAATGAGTGATAGGAGGGGATTCGTCACTCCCGGTATAGGGAGTTGATGTTGTGCTGTGTTCGATTGGCTATAACTGGAAGTCCTTGGCCAGGGCGGATATAGAGATTTACTGGTAAGTGTTACCAGTAGTTTCTCGACCTGTTATGAGCCTTCCATCGACACGACTTATCGGTTACAGGGGTCTGACGTATTCTACCCCTAGACTAGATATGCAACATATCAGACGAAGAGACCGGACTGTACGGGAGTGATACTGATTGGATTCATAGGAGAATGTATAGGCTAGCTTGTTGATCTTCTGATCGCTCAATACCTGGGTGGCTGTTACGTTTAGCTGACCGCTAGCAGCTTGTGGGTGTTTGATATGATCATCACCTGCTACCGGCGTATTGACGATTCTTTAGAGTCCTACACAGAGGTTTCTTGACTCAGGCAAAATGGAGTAGGGGCACATATGTGATATGTGCACGACCGAGGATAATGCGATATGAGATACCGTATTATATTCTCGTGATATTTAGATATGAGCCGGATCATCGGATCAAGTGTTGATTCGATGAATTGGTACATGATATATTAGTCGGTTATATTCGATATAGCCGGATTGTCGGATCAAGTGTTGAATCGATGATTTAATGTATAATAATATATATATGATATATTGTATTACATTATCTAATATTGGCTCGGTTTATTATTTCATTTTCTCACAGGATAATACATTGATATATATGTGATATATATTATTTGTATTATTTTCTTTTGTTACAAATATATAATATATATGTGATATTTATTATTTTAATATGATATGATTACGAATGCAACTTGTTTAGTGGTGATTAAATAAGGTTAGGGTTTGATTAGGGTTTGTTCATTCATGAACCTTCTAGAAGGTTTCCTTTTGTCATGAGAAAGATATTATGCTTGATATTTTATTATGACTCATTCTTTAACCCAACTAAACCCTAGCCCTAGTTAACTCTCTACAAGGGTTATCCTTGTCATCCTAAACCATGGTTGCATTATTATTCATATATTCATTTCATTATTAATCACAAAAGGATTATGCATTATTTCTTTTCCTTCTTCAACCTTGAGCTTTGAGAAAGCTCACTAGGTTTTCATTTTGTGATGTTTATGTTTGAGATTTTGATATAAAAAGAAAGCATAAATACTACTGCATCATTCTCATCTAATCTAGCCCATTAGATTAGGGTGTTCACCTCATTAGAGTGAGAGAGCTTGAGTTATAAAAACTTCGACGTAGATCATCGGAGAAAAGGAACACTACAAGCTAGCAAGGATCGTTCGAGTCGTGGAGCCTCTCTTGAGTTCGGGAAATCGTGGATGGCGGCGAAGGGACTTCTACTCAGAGCTTATGAAGCGAAGGAGCGGACTACAAAGGTTGTAATCCCTCACACTTAGTTGTAAAGATGTTTACTTGCATGTTTAACCCTAATAATCTAGCAAAGATCCCGACTTTGGGTTGCTCGGCACGTCTAAAATTTTATTCGGGCATGGTTGATGCCTTATGAACCCTCACAAGAGTGCTTAGGAAACCTACAGATCGAAGATGTAGATACTTGTGTATGGTATTCAGTTGATAGTAATGATTAAGAGAACTTGCTTCTCTTTCAGGTTACTCATAATTGGAAGCACTCCTAAGTTGAGTAATGCTAATCGGCCTTTTTCCATTTAGTTGACATGCACTGATAACAGCTGCATGATTTGAATCTGTTTCCAATTAAATTAGTTCCTCTATTTCTATATTGGATATAGAACGGTTCATATCTTAACGATGTTAAGGTACGGGGAGTTGTCCGGCTTATGCTTAAAACCAGACTCTGGATAACTCAAGGCACATTCCTGTAATGGCTGTTTGTGGGTTGACCCGGGCTATGACGAGAGTTGACTTTCTACCATCTGGAAGCTCAATAGTGATATTGTTCTTGACTCGCCACGGTTTTAATAAAATTTGATTTTTTCAGAAAACAGTAGTGGGAGTATGGTAGAACTGGAAGTGATTCCAGAACCGCAAACGATTACTGAAAATTTGATAAAAACCTAAAGATTCAATCTGGTTTGACATTCCATTAGCCACTCCACAGATATGGTGGGTAACCTCAAGAACTCGAGAGGTACTTCGGTATGCTCAAAGACGATGACAGGGAGGTTCTTGTTTACCCAGACTTGCCATTGCTGTTGTTCCTGACTGTGAGACCCGGCAGGAGGATGAGTATAGCGTCGTTCTAGCTTTAGCAGTGTACGTGTATATGACTCTGCCAAAGGGTTGTCGTAGTCAGTGGGAGCAGCGGAAGCAAAGTGGATAAGTAGCTTATGTCCATTTATGGACTAAAGCAGATATAGTGGAGATAGATCATCTATTTCTGATGTGACAGTCATAGGTTTGACTTCATCAGAATAGGAGATGGATCTGTTAAGAAGGTAGTAGGGTGTGATCTCCTGGTATTTGGATGACATACATAGAGTAGGAAGAGAAATTCCAATCCTACGGTCAGTTATGCTTTGGTTGTCACACAGTAGTTTCTCCACATAGGACATGGATATTATATCAGAAATTCTGGTTATTAGATCTATGGTTTTAGATCTAAATTTGGGAAGTGTCCCAATCAGGGTACTTAGAAAGCATTCTAAAGGTATTTAGAATGGACGACTCCGGGCATGGTAGTGTGCCTGTAGGTGATGGAGTCACCCTCTCTAAAGGTGTCTTACAGACTGAATGGGAGAGGGATGTGCATAATTGGCAGATCACTTGCTTATGCAATTGAGTCAGTCATGAGATGTCAAGTACCACACCAGATAGTGTTTTTGCAGTAGATGCAATAAGTTGATATTGATCCAATCCTGGAGAGACATTCGGAAGCAGTTTTAGAACATAAGTAGATGTTCTAGGGATTTGATAACGGCAGCCTCCATCGTGAGACAGTTATCATTCCAGGCTTCCAAGGTGACCTGGATGACAGAGTGGCTGTCAGAATTATAGTTTTCCCTCTGTCGAGGGGCAGTATTTTGGACAGGTGGTCCAAGCGGATACTGAGGGAGGTGTGGCGCAGGATACTGATTAATTTCAGTTGACGATAAAGTCTAAAAAGTTTGGATTTGGAGTTCATTTATGAACTAGGTCCTATCAGATATCCAGACATATTCTAAGACAGGTACTGCTCATTTCGAGAGATGGCTTTCTCCTCGAACTTGAGATAAAAAGAGACATAGAAAGAAACATCAGGGCGGATCCACTAGCTGAGGATATTTCTCGAACGCAATAGTTTCGCAAACGGGCTTTGTGAGAAGGATTAGTAGAGAAGTTGGGTGTTCGGTATCAAACGGGCTGTGAGTATGCGACATCGCAATAATTAGCCTTGAGTGCAAGTGGGAGATTGTTGGATATAGTGCCCTCAGAGTCAATTATTGGATCGCAGGTAGGTGATTGCAATGATTGAGGGAGGACCTATACCGGTAGGACAGTATTACTCTAGAGGTTTGTATACTATATGGTTTATTTTTATCATCGTGTACATGCTTTAGGTGACATTGTAGTTCACTAATGCACGTTGATAGAGAATAGTATGCTACTATGGTTTGTCTTTATCATCATGTACTGCTTTAGGTGACCTTACAGGTCGCTATTACACGTTGATAGAGCCCTTAACATTCTTGCTTGACTACCAGCAGTATGATGGCGATCATACACGTGAGAGTTGGGTAGTCTATAAGCACATCCTTAAAGTGGTCCCTAGTCGTGGGAGTTTGGAGACTGGGCATCGACACTCCATTAGTAGACTAGTGTATACAGTCGAGACCCCGACGAGGGGCGGTGGCCAGTCTCACAAGCCATTGGTGTCAGTTGGTTCACCTAAGATGTATACAGGTGCTCATTGGGTTATGAGTACACCGGACAGGACTCGCCGGGAACTTGCTAGTTGGTATTATACCCGACGTCAGATAGCAGTTCCCTGGTGACATGTGTACAGGTTAGTTCATCGACCTGAGATCGTCATTTGTCTCGTGTGAGTTCCCACTGGGCTTTTATTACTAACCTACCACGGCTCAAAGGAGTCGTACAAACAGATTTTAGTTGGGTACAGCCCCGAGCCACATGGAGGCAGTGAGCGGATCGGCATGGGTTTCGTCTCTCCCGGTAGTGGGGGTGAGATCGCGCTGTGTCTAGGAGAGCCATTACACAAAGCCCTCGGCCGAGGCACGAGATTTACTGGTAGGTATTCCAGCAGTATCTCAGGGTGTTCTGGGCTACACTCCGACATGACTTGTACGGCTTTTGGGGGTCTGACTTTTACCAACCCCCTAGGCCCGACATGCGATACTCATAGACGAACGGATCAGACTGTACGGATATTGTCACTGACAGGCTCAGTAGGGTGTCAGGATGAGTTCGCTCATCGACTTCCCTTTTGGTCAATACCTGGTAGACCGTCACGTACGGCTAATACCTCTGACGTGCTAGTGGTTAAATCCACAACCAAAGTATTGACGAGTCTTTAGAGTCCCCCATAGACAGTTTCTCAAGTTTCGGGCGAAACGTTGTAGAGGCCGTATGATATATGGCAGGGTTCGAACATATACGTGCGGTATTGCACGGATCATGATCAGACGGATCATACTAGTGGGCTTTGGTTTAAGCCGGATCCTAGTATTAGATTTGTTGGATTACTTTAGTCTCATCGCATTCGCATTCAGTCGGAATGCGGATGCAGGTATGTATATACTGGTGAGGGGTATCTTTGTGATCCGTTACGAGTTTACTTTAGATGTTGCCGTATCTTTTTGTTGTGGCAAACATTTGGATTAATGTTTTCATATGGAAATAATGAGCTAGAATTCATCATGACATGCATTAAATATGACATAGACATATATAGTGACTCATTGTCTCTTTTTTGTGAAAAATGTCACATTTAGTGATTGATTGGTGATGATATGATAAGAGGAGAGAGAGAGGGGCTGCCATGTAGGAGTGAGCTCTCATATTATTCTTCTCACTCTCTCTCATTTTATCACACAACAACACAAAAAGAAAAGAAAAGAGAAACCTCTTCTTCTTCTTCTTCCTCTAGCTCATTATCTTCCATCAATGGCTTCATCTCTAACCTCCATCCATCTTATGGATGCAAGAGACAAAGTGATCACAAACATTCTATACAACGCCTTGGTCACGTCGGCTAGCACACTTCGAGCCCGAGGTTCTTCGGATGAAGCGGGAGCCCGTAAAAAGACTCGTAGATGTGGTGCCCTTTCCGATGAGAAGATCAAGACCGGAGATGCCGCGAGGAGCTTGGGATGGTGGCCAAAGACCGAAGGACACGGATCGATCGGTATAGCTTTCCAACCCTCTCTCTAGTTAGCTAGTTGTAGGTTAATGGTTCGATCCGGGTTTTAAGCATACGATAGCGCCGGTTTCTAGTTTGAAAAAGTTTTTGTTTCCGCATTTTGGCCTCGGAATGACGGTTGGGGCGCTACCGTAGTCTTACAGGGGGTTGATGTCGCATAGTGCACGGGTGGCCATCACCAGAAATAATTGATCAAGGTAGTCGAGAATTACTAGTTTGGATCAGAAGTTTCTCTGGTTGTGATGGGCTTCATACCGACACTAAATGTCGCGCTATTAGGGGTCTGACTTTATCCAACCCCATAGACTCGATATGCGAAGTTGTAGGTATAAGAATAAAGTAGAGAACCATATGCGGGAAGTATCAGGATTCTTCAAGGTGATTGAAGATGTGGATACTTGTGCGAGGTATTCCGTCATAAGTAATGGTTTTGAGAACATGCTTCTCTTTCAGATTACTCATATATGGATGTACTCCTAGATGAGTAATGGCCTCCTTCCATTTGGTTGACATTCTCTGGAAACGGCTGTATGATTTTTGAATCTGGTTCCAATTAAATCAGTGCCTATGTTTATATAGTGGATATAGAACAGATCATATCTTAACGATATTGAGATATATGGAGTTATCTGCTTTAAACCAGAATCTTCATAAACTCAAGGCACGTTTCAGTAATGGAAGTTTGTTGGTTATCCTGGGTATTAACGAGGGTTAACTTTCTACCATCAGAAAGATCAATAGTTATATTGTTCTTGACTCGCAACCAGTTTTAGTAAAATCGATTCTTTTTAGAAAACATTAGTGGAAGTATGGTAGAACTGGAAGTGATTACAGAACTACAAACGATTACTAAACATTTAGTAGAACCTAAAGATTCAATTGGTTTAGACGATCCATTAGCCACTCCGCATATTTAGTGGGTAACCTCAGACACCCGAGAGGTACTTCGGTCTCCACAAAGACGCTGACATGGAGGTTCGTGTTTACCCAAACTTGGCACTAATGTTAATCTAGACTATGAGACCTGGTAGGAGGATGAGTATAGCGTCGTTCTAAATTATCTTTAGAAGTGCACGTGTATTTGACTCAGCCAGAAGGTTGTTGTAGTCAGTGGGAGCAGCAGAAGCATTGTGGGCAAGTAGCTTATGTATATTTATAGACTAAAGCAGGTATAGCGGATATAGATCATCTATTTTTGATGTAACAGTAATAGAGTTTGACTTCATCAGAATAAGAGATGGATCTGGTAAGAAGGTAGTAGGGTGTGATGTCTTGGTATTGGATGGCATGCACTAAATAGGAAAAGATCTTCCTATATTACGGTCGGTTATACTGTGGTTGTCACAAGGTGGTTTATCCATATAGTATATGGATATAATTTCATGGATTCTGGTGACTAGATCTATGGTTTTAGATCTCGATTTAGGAAGTTCCCCAATTCGGGTACTTGACACTATTTTAGAGTGTTTGTAAATGGATGACTCCTGGCGTTGTGGTGTACCCGTAGGTGATGGAGTCACCCTCACTAAAGAGATGTCTTCTAGATTGATGAGGAGAGGGATTTGCATGATTGGCATATCACATGCTTAGTCAATTGAGTCAATCATAAGATGTCAAGTACAACACAAGATATTGATTTTGCACAGGCTGCAAAAAGTATATATTAATCCAATCCTGGAGAAACGTTGGGAAGCAGTTATGAACATAAGTAGAAGTTCTTAGAGTATGATAACGATAGCCTCCTTCGGGAGGTGGTTATCATTTTAGGCTTCCAAGGTGGATGACAGAGAGACTGTCTAAGTTATAGTTCTCCCTCTTTTAATGGACAGTATGTTAGACAGTTAGTCCAAGCGGATACTGAGGAAGGCATGGCGCAAGATACTGATTAAATTGAGTTGATGATATAGTCTAAGAAGTTTGTTGGATTTGAAGTTTATTTGTGAACTGGGTCCCATCAGATATCCAGACAAATTCTAAGACAGGTATTGCTCATTTCGTGAGATAGTCTTTCTCCGCGAAGTTGAGATATAGAGATATAGAAAGAATCATTGGAGCCGATCCACTTATTGAGGCTATTTCTCAAACGCAATAGTTTCACAAACAGGCTTTGTGAGACTGATTAGTAGAGAAGTTGGGTGTTCGGTATCACATGGGCTATGAGGATGCGACACCGCAATAATTAGCCTTAAGTGCAAGTGGGAGATTGTTCGCTATAGTGCCCTCAAGTCAATTATTGAATCTCTGGCATGCGATTGCGATGATTGAGGGAGGACCTATACGGATAGAACAGTCTTACTTAAAATGATAGTATGATATCTGGTTTATCTTTATCATCATGTACATGCTTTAGGTGGTATTACAGATCACTAATACATGTTGATACAGCCTATAGGATTCTTTCTTGACTACCAGCATTATGATGGCGATCATATACGTAGGAGCAGGGTGGTCTATAAGCACAACCTTAAATGTCCCTAGTTGTGGGAGTATCGAGACTGGGTATCGATACTCCAGAGTAGACTAGTGTATACTGATCGAGACCCTGACGAGGGGCGGTGGCCGTTCTCACAAGCAATTGATGTTAGTTTGTTCACCTAAGATAGTATGTAGGTACTCATTGGGTTATGATTACACTGGATGGACGCGCCGGGAATATGCTAGTTGGTATTATACATATTGTCAGATAGCAGTTCCTAAGTGACATATGTACAAATTAGTCTATTGACCTAAGATCGTCATTATTCTCGTGTGAGTTCCCACTGTGCTTTGATTACCAACCTACCACGACTCAAAGGAGTCGTGCGAACTGGTTTTAGTTGGGTACAGTCTCGAGCCACATGGAGGCAGTGAGCGGATCGTAGGGGATTCGTCTCTCCTGGTATTGGGGTTTGACATCGCGTAGTGCATGGGTGGCCATCACCAAAAATCCTTGATCATGGTAGTCGAGAATTACTAATTTGGATCAGTAGTTTCTCAGGTTGTGATGGGCTTCATACCGACACTAAATGTCGTGTTATTAAGGGTCTGACTTTATCCACCCCCTAGACTCAATTTTCGATACTCTTAGACGAAGAGACCGTACCGTACGGATATTGTCACGGACATGATCAATAGGGGTCAGGATGAGTTTGCTCGTCGGCCTTCCTTTCGTTCAATACCTGGGTAGCCATTACGTAAAACTAGTACCGCCGATGTGCTTGTGGTTAAACCCACAGCCAGCGTATTGACGATTCTTTAGTGTCCCACACAGTGGGTTTCCCTATTTCGGATGAACGATGTAGAGGCCGTATGGTTTTACGGCAGGGTTCGATCATATACGTGCACTTATGCACGTATAATGATTCAGATGGATTTTACTAGTGGCTTTGGTTTAAGCCGGATACTAGTATTATATTGTTGGATTATTTTCGTCTCTTTTCTATTCGTATTTTTCGGAATACGGATACAGGTATATATATATACGAACGAGGGGTATTCTTGTAATTTATTACAAGATTGGCTCTAGAATTTGTCACCTTATTTTAGTTTTGATCATTTAGTTAAATGATTAAATGAGGTGGAGGGATGAGTCTGCATTGGCATTTATGAAGCATGGCACTCTTGGTGACTCGTGTGGTGACTCATGGGATGACTCATAGGGTGACTCATGAAACACTATTGTGGCATGCTTGATATTTGTTGGGGTTGTGAGATATTTTCTTACTTGATGATTCATTTCACTTGCTCACAAAACTTAGCTTTCTTCTTAAGTTGCTTTGCTCCATGCTTACACTCTCATCTCTCAAGCTTCTTCTTCTACCTCCACCCTTAATGTCTCATGTGTTGAGAAACCTAGGGTGTTTAGAGACAAATCAATCCATCATTAGACTCTACATGTTCTAGGCTATCTAATCTTGCAAACTAGGTACCCTAGTTACCTCGGTTATGAGGTAGGAGCTCGATTCATAGACTCTCAGGTGGATCATCTTCGATGGAGGGAAACTGGAGATCAAACATGATCATGGTGGCCACTAGGAGCTTGGGAAGGAGGTTAAAGATCGGAGGACACAGATCATTCGGTATAACCATCTCAACTCTTCATATAGCTTGTTAGGTTTTGTCTTAATGGTAGATCTGTATTCGTGGGTTGTTCTAGCCTCGGTTTGTAAAATTTTTGTTCTGCAATCGGTCACGGTTTAATGGCCAGGGCACTGGCATAACCCAAGAGCATATGATGTGATTTTGTGCACACCAGGTGCACTTGATTGAGATTTTTATTCATGCATGTTAGTTACACTTGTTTGAGATTTTCGTGCACACTAGATGCATATGATGTTGTTATCGTGCACACCCGTTGCACTTGGTTTTTGCTTCTGTGCACATTCATGGAACTTGTATGTGTCTTTGATTTCCGTGTGCACCAGACCCACGCGATGTTAGACACGCCTTTTGAGGCTAATTTTACTCATGAGCATCATATTTCGATGATGGGTACTATATTATATAGTATCCGAGCAGGACTGATCTAAGGACAGTATCTTAGTACTTTTGCATGCATAAATGTTTACCAAGAGGTTTTCAAAAAAGGATCTATAGTCTCTCTATTTCCTACGTGTCCGTGACTGACATGAACCTTTACGAAGGAAAAGCTTCTGAGATATTTCAAAAAGGTGGGACGTATATTCTGAGCAAAACATATATAGATATATATCTATTTCTTTACAAATGAGCGTCTGCCACTTGTACCGTGTGTTACGCATCGCACGACGATTCGGAAGTTATTTTGCATGTGTTTTATTCAGCATTTAAAATGGTTGTAAAAGGATGCGTACTATATACGTATTACGACTTTGACTATAGTATATTTGGAATTCAGTAACGGGTTTCGATATTTGCATCTCCATTATAACTCCAGTGATCGCGTTACGCTTGACGGAGTTTGATTTTGAGTTTTGCATTCATTTTCATGTGCGCTCGATGCGATGTGTTATGTTGAGTATTCTGAGATTTCGGAGCCCCATTGATTTGAATTGATTATTTAAATGTTTTAGTATTTAGGGGTTTGAATTTAAATTCGGGGACCGAATTTATTTAAGAGGGATGATTGTAACATTTAAAAAATATAAAATATTATTTTTGGGAATTTAAATAATAAAATAATATATTTCACGAAAACTATTCGATTGCGAGTTGAGGTTTTAGTAAAAAGGGTAAACTCAAAGACCAATATTTGGAAAATAATTTTTGCTTTATATTGTATTATTTATTAAAAAGGTATTATTGGATTTAGGCATTTTATAATTAATAATGCAATTAATTATATGCAAATTTAAATTAAACATGATTAGTGCACTACTAAATACGATTAGGCAAAATCCGTCTTTTTAAATAATCATGGTGTAACAACCCTAATTATCCAATACAAATTTTTGTACATTTTTTTTCAAAATTCTTTAAAGGGTATTTATTGCTTGAGCACAAGATAAGTAATTAATTAGCAATTTAATTACACGAAGGAGCTTGTGGCTCTTTGGTAATACTTTGCACTGCTGAACCAAGCCACCAGAGTTCAAATCCCATACCCCACATTATTTTTAACATTGTTTTACTTTTTATTTTTAGAATACCAACAGTTTACACATGCATATCTCACAAAAACCCTAATACCCTTGAAAAGTTAAATACACCAGTGAGCACATGAACCGACGGGGATCCCTCCGACCGACCGACTCGGCCGGGATCGGCCGAATCGGCAGGTGGACCGACCGACTTGGGCCGGCGCCGCCGGCCGGACTCGGCCGGACCGCCGAGTCGTCAATAGAGAAGATGTGTATCTTGGCCTCCCCTACCCCCTGCACACTTCATTTACCCAGATCGGTTCCGGAGAATTCATAAAGTATCATTTACTCCATTTTTAAATACATTTTAATATATTTTTACATTTTTTTCAATTAAACTCTTCATCTACCCTAACCCTAGCCTAACGCTATAAATATCACTCTAAACCCTACCCCCTCACCCCAAAATAATGAGCCAACTCTCAAGAAATTCCTAGAAACCCTAGTGTACTTTGGAAGAAGCGAAAGGTGAAGCCCCGGCGAATTTTCCGCCCATCTTACGACGACGATCCCTGGAACTCCCGACTACGAAACGACGCACCGTCGACTCCTCTCATCTATTAACTAAACTCGTAAGTCCCACTTTCCCTTCTCTAATCTTTTCTAAAAAATACGAAATTCCAAAACCCGACGGAATCGGAGTAAATCCGATTTCCGATTCGGTTCTTTCTCAAAATCCAACATTTTCTTAATACAATCTTGTTAAACCAATTCATGTTGACTATGAAACACTAACTAATTATATTGAACAAGTTTCATATCAAAAGTAATTGCTATTTCCATTTTACCGTATTTTTCTTTAAAATACCATATAGTTTCATTTCTACATTTAAACCATCAAAACCTTGCTATACCTTTAAATAGATCACGAGGTAATGACCTACGTCCTCACACACTCATATGCAACATAGCACAATACCTTTCGGGAACAAAGAATACGGGAAAACGAAACATTTCAAGTAAATACCATTAATATTAAAACCGTTTTCTAAATATTAGTATTTTACACAAATCTTTTCAAAGCGCCGCTAAAACCCATTTTGGTGAACCCGACTGGGATGGTGCGGATTACCGCACATCCCTGGGCTTAGTAGTACGACATGCAGACCTCCGCAAGGAGCATTCGGTATCGAAAGATTTAAAATACGACATCTTAAGAAAATGAGATTTTTAGAAATATAATATATATATTAAAATTATTTTTATATAATTATATATATATGTAACATTAAAATATCTATTTTGAAATAATATAATATTCCAACTCTTTTCAAAAATCACAAGAATCACTTTACATTAATATACCATGAATTCCATACAAGTCAATATTACAAATAAATACCCTTTATTATGAATTTAGAATATTCTCACTAGAAATTTCACAATTATAAAATCTACATTCATGATAACTCTAAAGAGCATAACTAAATACTTGGGAAGTATTTTGAAAATTATACAAAACTATTTTTACATAAAACCACCTTAAGTTCTATAAATTACACTAAGGACCCTAGTAAACATAGGTCTCCATTTACTGATATCATGGTTTCGCTAAGTCATCCAATTATACAATTTATATAGTTTACAATACAATACAACTATACAAACAAGACATCTCGGGGTTTAAGTGGTAGATTGGTACGAAAGGTGTTAGAAGTGGCACGAGACGGAAAGATTTAAGACACCTAACCTGAATTCAATCGCCGTTGTTCCGGGCAATCTAACGGAGCCTTGTACTCTATATTTCGTTCACCGTAGTCTCTGGTCTAATGCGACTCCTCTCGTATACACTGGAATCCTTTTGTACCAAGCTACAAACAACAGCGTTAACACAATATTATAACAATATAATACAACTTTAAAAGCTACCTTCTTATTCCGTCTATTCTATTTTCTCCCTTATCTTTGGGACTTACCGAGCGATCTGTTCGCTGACGACATTCTCTTCTTTCTTCTTTGAATGTCGTCAGGTGATCTGTATACGTCAGAGATCGAGGCCAGCGCTGAAGACTTAGACCATTTCGTTTAAGACCCAGAGCTTTAGTTCATTGCACACCTTTTTATTTCAGCATCTTTCTTTTTCTGTTATGCCATTGTTTAGGCATTTCTTCATTCAGTTGTATTTACATTTCCATGCATTGTACAAAAAGAATGTGAATAAATAAAGTTGTCGTTATATTGTCTCTTGTGCATTTACATTTATATTGCTTAGATACGCTTAGCGTATTTACTTCACAGTAAATACGTAGCGGCCTTGTCATGACCTCTGCCCGTACACTGGGAAGCGGGGCATGATAGGTTTTGTTGGTGGCCCATGCAGGTGAGAGTTGTATGGAACAGTGCCATGCAATTTTATTCTGCGTGAACAACCTAAGCAATATAACTCAAGAACCAGCAACTAAAACATTATTTACAATTCATGTTCCTTGAATCTTATCATTTCATATTCCTTGAATCATACACTTTGAATCTGTCCTAACCTAAATTTTTCATTCAAGGTTATGGATTCTCCAAACAACACCAGCACCAACTTTAACAACACTCCACCCCCACTACCAATCATACCTGTCGTTCCTGCTCCACCCAATGAGCAAACAGTTCAGCTTGAGGCAATCCCCAGCCTCTTAGAGGGACAACAACAGCTCTTGAACCGTTCCGAGGCTGAAGCACCTGGGTAAAGCAATTCAGAGCTTTACATCCCAAACAGTTCTCAAGAAAGGGGAGCCCACTGGAAGCTGAAGAATGGGCATAAAGTATAGAGGATGATCTGGCAGCGGCACATGTGCCAGATATAGCTTGATTCCGTGTTGCGAAACTGCAGCTCACGGACAATGCACAGAACTGGTGGAAGGCGGAAGAAAGACGTTTTAATCAGCCCATAGAATGGAAGACTTTCCGCGATAGGTTCGACGCGAAGTACTTCCCTGAGACTTCCAGGTTCGACATAGAAAAACAGTTCATTTATTTGCAAAAAAGTTCGATGTGGACCAAGTCGTTAGATGAGTATGACGCTGAGTTCACCATGCTCAATCGGTAAGATATGTCTCAGTAATTTGATTTTTTTTAAATATCACATACTACACAACTAACATAAGACCGTAGAAGATTTGCGGCACACTTGATACCGACGGACGAGATCAGAGCCCGTCGATTCCAACAAGGTTTGGATTCGGAAATCCAGGCTGCACTGGCCACAGAAGATTTTCTGACTCATGAATCGGCTCTGAAAGCTGCCCGCCGTTACAAGGCAGTAGTAAAGGCGAGGGGCAGACCTCAATCTGCCGGTTTGAAATGACTTGCCACTCAAATAGCAGGAGGAGTCTCTTCCAGGCCATCGTTCGAACCCAGGAGAACTCAAGAAATCAATAACCAGTCGAGTCTAGATTTCTTCTACTACTGTAGAAGAAGTGGACACTTGTGGAAGTACTGCAGGCGCGCAAAAGACCTGTGTTTAATTTATGGCGCATCCAACCAAGGAATTGGAACTGTCCTTATAAATGCAACTCAGCTCACATACCCACCAACTACCAGCAGCGGCCAGCTATCCAGGCTCCTACAACTCGTCCTGCACTCCCAGCACCACCTCCACGTGGATTTCTTGCACAGCCTACTCGCCAATTCCAACAAGCAGTGAGGAACATGCTTCGAGGGCAGAGAGACAGACCCCAAGGACAGAATGTGCCTCCAGCTAGAAGGAATATACCACAGCGACAGACATTCACATTAGCAGCCGTAGAAACAGAGACTGTATGTCAAAGTAACACCGGTAAGCCTTTTTCATATTTTTAAACCCTTGCATCCTCTTGTTATACACTGTCAAGTACTTCAGTCACCAAACTTCCCCTTAAATCTATTAGACTTTCCTTTTACAAATTTCGAGGACGAAATTTTTATAAGAAGGGTAGAATGTAACAACCCTAATTTTCCTATACAAATTTTTGTACAATTTTTTTCAAAATTGTTTAAAGGGGTATTTATTTCCCCAGCACAAGATAAGTAATTAATTAGCAATTTAATTACAAGAAGGAGCTTGTGGCTCATTGGTAATACCTTGCACTGCTGAACCAAGCCACCAGAGTTCAAATCCCATACCCCACATTATTTTCAATATTGTTTTATTTTTTATATTTAGAATACCAACTGTCTACACGTGCATATCTCACAAAACCCCCGCTACCCATGAATAGTTAAATACACCAGGGAGCACATGAACCGACGGGGATCCCTCCGACTGACAGACTCGGTCGGGATCGGCCGAATCGGCCGGCGGACCGGCCGACTCGTGCCGGCGCCGCCGGCAGGACTCGGCCGGACCGCCGAGTCGTCAACAGAGAAGATGTGTCTCATGGTCTCCTTTACCCCCCTGCACACTTCATTTACCATGATCGGTTCCAGAGAATTCATAAAGCCTAATTTATTCCATTTTTTAATACATTTTAATATAGTTTTACATTTTTTTCAATTAAACTCTTCATCTACCCTAACCCTAGCCTAACCCTATAAATACCACCCCTAAACACTACCCCCTCACCCCAAAATTTTGAGCCAACTCTCAAGAAAATCCTAGAAACCCTAGTGTACATTGGAAGAAGCGAAAGGCCAAGCTCCGACGAATTTTCCGGTCATCTTCCGACGACGATCCTAGGAACTCCCGACGACGAAACGACGCACCGTCGACTCCTCTCATCTCCCCTTATTCTCCTCTGTTAAATAAACCCATAAGTCCTAATTTTTCTTCTCTAATATTTTCTAAAAATACGAAATTCCAAAACCCGACGGAATCGGAGTAAATCCGATTTCCGATTCGGTTCTTTCTCCAAATCCAACATTTTCTTAATACAATTTTGTTAAACCAATTCATGTTGACTATTAAACATTAACTAATCATATTGAACAAGTTTCGTATCAAAAGTAATTGCTATTTCCATTTTACCGTATTTTTTCATTAAAATACCATATAGTTTCATTTCTACATTTAAACCATCAAAACCTTGCTATACCTTTAAGTAGATCACAAGATAATGACCTACCTCCTCACACACTCATAAGCAACATAGCACAATACCTTTAGAAAATATAGAATACGGGAAAACGAAACATTTCAAGTAAATACCATTAATATTAAAACCGTTTTCTAAAAGATTAGTATTTTACACAAATCTTTGCAAAGCGCCGCTATAACCCATTTTAGGGAACCCGATTGGGATGGTGCGGATTATCGCACATCCCTGGGCTTAGTAGTGCGAGATGCAGACCTCCGCAAGGAGCTTTCGGTCTCGAAAGATTTAAAATACGATATCTTAAGAAAATGAGATTTTAAGAAATATAATATATGTATTAAAATTATTTTTATATAATTATGTATATATGTAACATTTAATTATCTATTGTGAAATAATATAATATTACATATCTTTTCAAGAATCACTTTACATTAATATAACATGAATTCCAACAAGTCAATATTACAAATAAACACCCTATATTATGAATTTAGGATATTCTCACTAGAAATATTACAATTATAAAATCTACATTCAAGATAACTCTAAAGACGAGATCACAATACATGGGGAATATTTTGAAAATTATTCAAAAGTATTTTTACATAAAATCCCCTCAAGTTCTATAAATTACCCTATAGACCCTAGTATACTTAGGATTAAGCGGAACCAATCTCTTGATCCTCAGGGAGCCGGAGAAGTGGGTGCTTGCTTATCTAAGGTAGAAAACTTAACAACGGTGTTATCAATACGGTAATCGTCTTTGAAAAAGACAGAAATCCTGCCGCCCATGTGCAACGATTACCGATAACATCAAAACCATCATGACTTCAATTTAATTTTCTAATTTTCTGACTCAGACCGAGTCTCATTAATAATCTGAGTTGAATATGATTCAAGTACAAACTACAAAATTACAATTCAACATGAATCCATGAATCCATATATTCAATCTATTCAATATATCTTTACCGAACCGAACCATGGATATATTTCCATTTACATGATTCTCTAGTTACATCCATGATTCAACAGTTACATCCATTTACTGATATCATGGTTTCGGTAAGTCATCCAATTATACAATCTATACAGTTTACAATACAAGACAAAACAAAACAACTATACAAACAAGACATCTCAGGGTTTAAAGGGTAGATTGGTACGGAAGGTGTTAGAAGTGGCACGAGACTGCAAGATTTAAGACACCTAACCTGAATTCAATCGCCGTTGTTCCCGGCATTCTAACGGTGCCTTGTACTCTATATTCCGTTCACCGTAGTCTCTGGTCTAACGAGACTCCTCTCGTATACACTGGCATCCTTCTCTACCAAGCTACAAACAACAGCGTTAATACAACATTATAACAATATAATACAACTTTAAAAGCTACCTTCTTATTCTGTCCATTCTATTTTCTCCTTTATCTTTGGGACTTACCGAGCGATCTGTTCGCTGATGACATTCTCTTCTTTCTTTTTTGAATGTCGTCAGGTGATCTGGACACGTCCGAGATCGAGCCCAGCGCTGAAGACTTGGACCATTTCGTTGAAGACCTAGAGTTTTAGTTCATTGTACACCTTTTTATTTCAGTACCTTTCCTTTTCTGTTATGCCATTATTTAGGCATTGCTTTATTTCAGTTGTATTTACATTTTCATGCATTGTACAGAAAGAATGTGAATAAATAAAGTTGTTGTTATCTTGACTCTTGCATTTACATTTATATTGCTTAGATACGCTTAGCGTATTTATTTCACAGTAAATACGTAGTGGCCTCGTCGCGTCCTCTACCCGTACACTTGGAAGTGGGGCGTGACACATGGCTAGTGCACCTTGACATGTTGCATTTTGTTGCATGTTTGTTCATTTGCATTATTTGTTTTATTTAGATGAGAAACGAAAAGAGAAAGAAAAAGAAAAGAGATATGATTAAGGAAAGAGAGTGGGGAACACAATTTTGACATGGAGGCATGGCATGAGAGAGAGAGTATGGCTCCTACACTTGACCATTCCTTCATCTCATTCTCATTTCTTTCTTGACTTCACCATTTTCTTCATCTCCTCCTTCCTCCTTCACCCTCCTCTACCCCCATGAATCATCTCCAAAACCTTACCAAAACATCAACCCACCTTCTTTAAAAGTGCACACAACCTCATCCTACACCCCTTGGTTGAATTAAGTTTGGATTTTGAGCACTTGGAGCATCTAGGGTTTTTCTTGTGTTGCTTCCAACAGGTATAACTTCACTTCTCATCTTGTTAAAGTGTTTCTTTACATCCTATAGTCTTTTAGAGTTAAACTAGTATAGGTTTGTGATCTTGGAATTTTCTAGGTTGATGTTTAGTTGGTGATTTGACTTGTAAAGTTGTAATTGAGGTGTGGTGAGTGTTTACAAGACATTAATGATGTTTTACTGGCCAAGACCAGACACTAAAACCCCATACACGAACTTAGAATTTTCCCGACATTGGATTTTTGACAGATTGAGATGATATATTGGAATCTGGGATCACCCGAGAGACCCATAAATTATGTTCCCATCATAGTAAGATGTGCAGGCAACTAGGAATTTTACCTAGAAACCCGAACCCTACACTCCTTTTTATGGCCACAGATATATTCATGGCGGCCGCAAATTGCGGCTACATCAGGGTGGATTCGTGTGATTTTTGGTGTGTGGTCCCCTTATGTGATATCAAGACCTACCCTATATGTAAAATGTCTTGATTTGACCTAAAGTACAATCTAGGAGTGATTTCCTTTGTTGCTGATTTCGTGTTTTCTGATTTCTGAAACTTGGGTTTTGGTATTTGAATTTGCATTTAGTCGTTGGACGTTTCTACTTCAATGACGAGGGTTATTTGGCTATTTCTATAGGTTCTAACATATAAGCACTTCACGGGCCGTATAGGTTTTTCGGACTTGGTTTTAATAACGTTACAATGTTTGTTGATTTGTAGGTACCTCCGCGTAGACTTTAGAGATGAAGAAGGAGATCAAGAAGCACATCGGCTTCGACTAAGCAAGGAGATTAGCAAGTGAGTAGATTTATGTAACACCTTAGAATGTGATTTGTGTTAATTAAGCGATAATACGAGTTTTTAGTAAAAAGTTAACCAAAATAGTTTTCACATATTTTATTAAATTAATTAATATTTTATTATTATTTGTTTTGGCTTGCACACACTTGTGCATGTTAACTTGGGGGTTATGGAGCTGTTAACCATGCTTAAGTAGTCATGGCACCCTAAACCAACTTTTAGCCATCTTAACCCACCTCACTTATTATTTGAATAAGGGTTGCCTTGAGGGAGAGAGTTAACAATAGGGAATGATGAGGCATGGCAAGCATAGGGAGCATTTAATGAGGAGAGAGAATGGGCATGGCTCATCTTCTAACCTCACACCCTCATTTTTACACATACCACTCTCATACTCTCATTTTCCCTTAACACTCATACACTCTCATTTCTTCTTCTCCTTCTCATTTTCCCCATCCCCAAACTGAACCCTTAACCATTTCATCACTAAACCAAGCAAAATCTTCACTAAACATCATCCAAACCCTCACAAAGTCAAGTTAATCCACTAGAGATGATTTAGAGCATGGAAAGATAGGGTTTTTGAGCAAGTGATGTAAAGTAGTGATCTCTAACTGTTAATTAGGCCCTTAATATATTGTGTTGCTTGTTAGTTGCTGTTTCGAACACTAAAGTTATAGTTTTTGTGCAATATCGTATTTTTTTTGATATATTGGAGTCTCTGTGATCTGCTATCACCACGATAGGTTAATGTAAAATCTAGCAATATGTTAGAAGCCCTGAGTGTTCACTTGAAACCCGGATCCGACCTAACCTAGTTGACCCGGCGAGAACTGAGGAAATTCCGGCATCGCCTGATTTTTAAGGGATTGGGGAGTTGGGGTTTTGTGGGTAGCTTTCTGCATGTTATCCTGAGTGTTTGGTACTGCTTGATTTTTATGTACTGACTGTAGGCAAAATCTGGGACAACTTTGCTAATTTCCAGAGTTTCGGCAACGCGCGTTACGGTATCCGACACGGTTCGCGTTCTTGGTGTAGCTTGCTGCACTTAGGTTTGATTTAGAATGTCGCTACATGATTTAATACGATTTCGGATTGTGTAGTATGAAATTGTAAAGAAATCACAACCAAAAATTATTTTGACCGCAATCAATAACGGTGTCGAATGTAGCGCGTTAGTAAGTGCGGATCGTCCACAGGAAAAGTGAAATCGTTCGTGTTTCGATTTATCTGAGTCGAAACTTTAAAGAAAAGAAAACAAACAACAATTCATGATTTAAAGATTTGAAGTTCAAGAATTAGAAAAATCTAGTCTAAATCAAGAAACTATAAAATCAAGAATTGAGAATTTGTGATGATTTCCAAATCAAATATCAAGAATCGAAATGAGGCTCGTAGGAATCGATCGGATCTATAGATGTGATGAAATCTAGCGATTAAATAATCTTATCCATCGATGAATTGATACTAGATCGATGATGATCAACGAGAATTAGGGATTTCTTGTGAAACTAGGGTTTCATCATCTATCCCTTGTTCCTTCGTCGATATCATTCACATTCTAGCCTCTAGTAAATTCAAGAATCGATCGTGGATCCCTAATTTCGAGCGAACACAATCAAGAAAGCATCTCATCAAAACAAGGTCGTCGATTCTTCTATTTGCTAGGGTTTACAAAACTCGTAGGACTTAAGAATCGTTTTAAGATTTGTTACATCATCATTCTATGGATCGTATCGAATCCTTTACGAGCGGAGTTTTACTCAAACATCACAATAAGAATCACAATCACAAATTGATATCGAATCATGATGCAAGAATTTAAAGAAAGAAAGATTAAAGAATTTCACATTTTATTTATCAACAATTCCGTTACAATTCGCTCAAGAACTACAAGAGGAAGAACTTGATCGTCGATTTGGCTTCGCTCGTCTCCTTGAGTCGCGGATCGGCTTGGATCACTTGCTCGATTGAAGATCGGCTCCGCTCCTAAAAGGTTGAAGGCTTCTCGCTTGAATGGTACTCGGGATCTTTAATTTGTCTTTGGATTTTGGAATTAGGGTTAGGGTTTACAAGTTGTGTCACTCAACTTGTATTGAATTTGGGGGTGATGAAGATTAATGAACTAATGATTTAATCCACAACCTTCAACCTTAGATCTAGGCTCTCTTCTATAGACTTTCATAACCCTAGATCTTGGATTCAAAATTTGAATTTCCCTCCAAACGTTTGTTAGCTAGAGTGGCTTATAGAAGTAGATAGTTGGAGGGAGCTTCTAGAACTAGGTTGTTAGGAGGTTGATTAGCTTAATCAAGATTAGCATGATTAAATGATCCTTGCTGATCTGGCAGAAGCTTCGAGAGTTCTGTAGAAATTGCCATAGTTTTCTGAGATGCAGGAACTGAGAGAGGAGCACTGGAGCTGAAATGGAGTGATGACGTGGCAATGATGCCGCGGATCCGCGGCACGAGCCTTCTTAGGCCGCGGATCCGCGGCCCAATAGGAGGCTTAGGGCTTCATCTTCCCAGTAATGCTTCCTGCTGAATTCTTGGTATTTTTCTGATATGTTGATTCTCACAATTCCTTATATATTACTACCAGCTCTCAAGTCTTTGAGTTGGCGTAATTTTGACAGCGCTTTCTACTGATTTGGATTTTCCCTTGGAATTTCCTGCATAAACTTTGAAACAAGTGTTGCGCTATACAAGGATGATGCGATGCCATGATAAACAGTCAATTTCCCTAAAAATGCCGGTTTTAATATATAGTACTGGTAATTCAGTATTATACAGGTGTTTTCCTAATATGTGAAATATGAATACTTACCACCTCTAGATGAATGCAAAAGATAGGGAAATTGACGTGTTAAAAATGCAGTATTTTCGACTGATCAAATTCCACCAAACTTATTTTCGGTCGTCTCGAGCGAACTGTTTTATTAAAAAGAGAAGGAGAAAATAAAGAAAGATAAAAACTAACTTGCACACTTTCGTAGGCAACACGATTGCACTGAGCACGTGCAACAAGACTTTAAACCTCTAGGTGTCCCTAGTAGAAGGAGTGTTGTCTCCTGAGGGTTTTCAGCGGATTGCACCCACAAAATCCAATAATAAAAGGATTGTCATGAATGTTACATTTAAAGACAAGAATTGTAAAAGAAAGGCCTTCAAAATTAGGGTTTCCAACTAAGCTAGCTTTTCGGTTGTCATGAGCCCTATCTTAATAGTCATGAAAAGATGTCAGAAATCACGTCCTCACTCAATAAAACATCATCTTATTCTTCAATCCTATCTTTCTTCCAAACATCGATCAAATAACCTACGTGTGTGTATTATACATCCCTACACTCGGAGAATTCAATTCAAGCTATCATACTCTTGTCCATCTGTCTCAGTACTTTTTAATTAATGAATATTTAGATGAATTTGCTCACACACTTTCATGCGACCGTTAATACTTCTTGAGATACTAACCGACCGATAACTCATGTGCTTGCTTATTTGGTGTTTTTCCTCATCTTGCACCACCTAAGGCTTAGCAGTGACTCCCAGACCAGTTGGCCTTAGGGCACTAGGTGAAGAAGCACCCTCGCTATATTTTTTTTTTGCTGCCTTGGCGATAACAAAACCAGTGTCCATTTTTCTCACCATTTTTATATTTTATTCATTTTTTTTATTTCCTTCATATTTTCGGCATTTAGACAAGAGTATTTCAAGGTATCCTCTACTATCCCGAGCTTCAAGACGTGTTTAAGTGCGAATAGCAGGGTATCAACGTTCAAAATGTTTGGCTTCCAGAATAGAAAATATTTTTTAGTCTTATTTTTATCCTCAGATTAGTGACTTCCTTCATCTTACTAACCCTTGGGACAACGGCTCATAACTACTTATTACTAGTTCGTATAAGAAAACTTCTAATTTTCTTTGTTTTCTTAAATTTTTCTA
The DNA here is from genome assembly GCA_030015575.1 of Agapanthus africanus. Taxonomy (NCBI): domain Eukaryota; kingdom Viridiplantae; phylum Streptophyta; class Magnoliopsida; order Asparagales; family Amaryllidaceae; genus Agapanthus; species Agapanthus africanus. Next base: position 234,579,134 of record JASDDO010000008.1, on the reverse strand, counting down.
ATCTCATGGATGTAATTTTTCACTATATAAAATTTTATTATCTTATTTATGTACAAAAATATTTATTTTGTTTGAATTTTTTTTAAAATTTTTATAGGTTTTTCAAAATGTTTTGTGCTTATGCAAAGTATGATGCAAATGATGCGAAAATAAGCACAAACCTCCCCCGAACTTGTTTTCAACAGTGTCCTCACTGTTGCCTTCTGCTAAATCTCAAAAACCTGTAAGCATGGAAGGAAATTTATTAACGGGGGCAAAATATTTAAGTGAAGATCCTCCCCCAAACTTATTCTTTGGCTCATCATTTTGTAAAAAATTTCTTTTCAAGAGATAGAAAATATAACCCCCCCACAAAACTTGAGTTAAACCATATTAATCTTTGAAAATCACATGAGGGGGTCAAGAATCATTGGTCGATGCCAAGCTTTGCAAAGTCCGAAAGTTAACACCAACCATTCAAAAATTTTATCAATGCAGTGCTCTGGTTGGTAGAAGAAGAAGTGGGGGAAAGGGTAAGTGGTGGAATAGAATTTGCGTGTGTCTCATTTTGGAAAGACGATGCAGTGAATGTGACGGATTAATCGCATCCTTTTTATATTCCAGAAGAAGGGGTGGAGCTTCAATTTCATTGATTGGGACATGATTTATCTCAACACCCGTGTCATTCAAAATTGCAAGTTCATCAGCGAAGATCTCCTCAAAAGTTCTATCAATACCCCGATGAATAATGTCATCATAAAGTGCGGGGTGATCTTCAGACTCTATGAACGGTTCATAATCAGTGTTAGTTGTTGACCCGAACATCTCAGTGGAATAGTCTGTATGTGTATGATACATATTTGGGTCAAACAACAACGCATGAAAAGTGCCAAGATCAGTATCATGAGGATCATCAAATTCGCTGCTGTCGACATCCATTAAGTCGATAGAACAGACCTAAGCAATAGGTTCGGAGGGTACACTTCCCAACTTGTAAATGTTCAGCTATATTGACCTTTTCCCGAAAGATAGGGTCATAGAACCATTACGACAGTTGATGATAGCGTTGGAAGTGGACAAAAAGGGGCGACCTAAAATCACTGGAATTTGATTCCGTGGGTTCGCTACAGGCTGTGTATCAATTACAATAAAGTCCACAGGGAATACAAATTCCCCGATTTTTATTAACACATCCTCCAGTTCACCACTAGGTTTGGTGATTGATCGGTCAGCCATCTGGAGAGTTATGCTCGAGGGCTTTAACACACTGATTCCTAGTTGCTCATAGACTGAATATGGAAGCAAGTTAACACTAGCGCCAAGGTCTAGTAGAGCACGGTTGATGTGTTTTTCCCCAATAGAAATAGAAATAGTAGGACAGCCAGGGTCCTTACGTTTCCTCGGTACTTGTTGGGGGAAAGCCGTGTCTACAGTCTTTGCCATGAATATCTTCTTGGGCACTTGAGTCTTCCTCTTCCTAGTGCACAAGTTCTTAAGAGTTTTCACATAGGACAAAACTTGTTGGATGGCATCTAGGAGAGGGATGGTTATGTTAACTTGCTTAAAAATGTCCATAATCTTCTCCATATGTGAACTCGATTTGTTAGCCCTTAACCGATTAGGATAAGGTGCTTTAGCAATAAGCGCTGGGTCCATCATAGGAGAAAGAAGTGTGTGTGGACCCGATCCCAGAATAGAGGTGGGGATCTGTAGGGTTACTAGGTACACTAACAAGGCTCTACAAGGCATCGACCATGCCAAAATTAAATTTTGTGTGCCGCACAACCCTAAACAAGATCGTTAACTAGAGTTTAGGCGAAACTAATGACAAGTAAACAACTTTACACTAAAGGGAACGCGATATACAACCTTTGTAGATCAGTCCTCCACTTCATTCGCTCCTTGTTGAAGTCCCTTCGCTGTGACCAAGGTTGTCCCGGGCTCTTGCATGGCTTCACGACGCGAAGGATACGACCTTGCTTGAAGTCTCCGAGGCCGAAGATGATCTACGTCGAGGGAATTCCGACTCAAGCTCCTACTTCACTAACTAGATAATTAGTGAAGCAAACACCCTATACTAAAGTGATAATCTAGTAGAGGATGGAGAAATAGGAAGTGGGTTCTCTTTAGAATTTTGTTTCTCACAAGGATTCTCACTTTGGATCAAACCCTAGCTTGCTTTTCTCTTGCTCAATGAAGAAGAAGATGATGAACAAAAGAAAAGATATATGAGCATAATGATTAAGTAAGAAGGCTAACCACGGTGAGTGAGTATCATATACTAACCCTTGTAGAGCCATAAACATAGCTAATTGTGTGATGGTTAGGTTAAAGTCCAAAGTAAAAACAAATCTAGTGGACTTTAGTCAATGCATCCACAAGCTTCCAGAAGCTTCATGCATTTTCAAATTTCCCACTAATTTTGTATTTACTTTTAAAAATTAAACCCAATCATAACAATTAGGATGGTGTATGTCTCATACACACAAGTCATGTGTATCATCAACCATGATAAATAAAGATGACACATTTTAACATATATCATATACATGTTAAAGTAGTGTACGTGTGAGAAAAACCCTAAAGTGAACAAGTGTTAGAAAATGTAAATTATTATATCTAATATACAATTATACACTTAATTATTAAATCAACACTTGACTTAATAATCCAGTCATATCTCATATAACCGGCTAACATCCATCGTATCGACTTAACGAATCAACACTTGATTCGGTAACCCGGTCATATCATATATGATCGACCGATACAAAAAGTCGCGAGAATAGAATACGGTATCACATACACGCATTTATTCTCGGTCTCGCACATATCACATACGAGCTCCTATTTCGTTTCGCCTGAGCCAGTAAAACCTCTGTGTAGGACTCTAAAGACTCGTCAATACGCCGACAGTGGGTGACGATCACATCACGCACCCACAAGCTGTCAGCGGTACTAGCTAGACGTAACGGCTACCCGGGTATTGAGCGATCAGAAGATCAGCAAGCTAGCCTGCTCCAACTCCTGTAAAAGCCTGCCGGTAACACTTCCCGTACAGTCCGGTTTCCTCGTCTGATATGTCGCATATCAAGTCTAGGGGTGGTTAACCTCAGACCCCAATAACCGATAAGTCGTGCCGATGTGAGGCTCATAACGGGTCGAGAAACTACTGGTAACACTTACCAGTAAATCTCTGAATTAGCCCTGGCCAGGGACTTCCCTGTTACGGCCAATCGAGCACAGCGCAACATCAACCTCCAATACCGGGAGAGACGAAACCCCTCCTATCGATCATTGCTTCCATGTGACTCGGGACTGTACCCAAAAACCACCGTTTTGCACGCCTTCATGGACGTGGTAAGGTGGAAATCAAAGCACAATGGGAATCACACGAGACTCTATGACGATCTCGGGTCTACAGACTAACCTGCACAAGTGCCACCAGAGAACTGCCATCTGACGTGAGGTATAATACCATCTGGGTGTTCTCAGCAAGTCCGTCCAGTATACCCAGTCTCCACTGAGCACCCGTATACCATCTCTGATTTCAAACACCAATGGATATGGGATCATCCATCGCCCATCTCATAGGTCGAGAAGCGTATACGCTAGTCTACTCTGGTATATCGATGCCCCGTCTCGATACACCCATGACTAGGGACCTTGAAGGATGTACTTATGGACTACCTTGTCCCAACTAGTATGATCTGCATCATAGTCCAGGTAGTCAAGTACACATCCTAAGGGCTTTACGAACATGTAACTATAAGACAGTATAAAGAGACATGTATACATGTTAAAGTAAAGGGCAACCAGATAGCATACAATCACATCGAGCAAGAAAGTCATCTCTATATATGTCCAAGCATCCAATATAATATACATCATCTGTACAATACTGGCCTCTAGGGCATACATACAACTAACAGGATCATCTGTGGAGAACTAGAAGAGATGGGCTGAGGTGTCGAGCCTTGTCGGAAACGAAGAATAGGCTCGCAAGAAGGTGGTGGGGTAGAAGAACTGGGGTCAGAATTAGAAGTAGAAGTGGAAGGAAAGATCTCAGCCCGGGTATTATCGATAGATTTTTCTGTGTCATCAATCTCTTCCCCAACGTGATTGTCAAGCACTCTTCCAGATCTCAACGTGATTGCATTCACATGATGTGAATTGCCAGGATTGGGTAAAGGTTGAGCTGGAAGTTTCCATTTCTCTCTTGCACTCATTTCGGCTTTTAATCATGCAATTTCCGCATCCATTGATTTAATACTCTCAGCTTGGGATGCTGAGTTTTTCTTTATATCATCGACAGAAGTCTTTATTTCAGCCGATACTTGCATGAGATTTGTTAGAAGCAAGTTTATGAATGAAGAGGATTCATCGGTCCCGGTCAACTGTAAAGGACTAGACGGTGCGGGTGTGTTGACCAGATTTTGAAAGTTTTGTGCCTGGAAAGGGTGCTGACTCAATTGTGGTGGTTGCTGTTGTGGTGGAGGGACCCTTTGGAAATTGTGTTGGTTTGGAACCGTATTTTGATTTTGTGATTGGTTCCAAGCAAAATTTGGGTGATTCCTCCAACCCTGTTATATGTCGAAGAAAATGGATCGTTCCTAGGTCTTTGAAATGCGGCATTGGTATGCTCATGACCTTCAAACGGACATTCTTCCGTCAAGTGAAAAGGATCAAAACAGCATCCACATACAGTTTTGGAGAGTGACATTTGATTTAGAATGGCGGCTAAAAATTTGTTTTCCATATTTTCGAATTTCTTGTGTAAAGCTGAAATTTCAGCTCTAACTCCTATGGAAATATCATTGCCATCCCTAGACGATTGACTCACACCATCCCACTGTAAAGATTTTTCAGCAAAATCTTCTAGGAATTTCCAAGCTTCCCCATCATCTTTATGTAGGGATGCTAGGCACTGCCATAAGGTCGACGAGGTATCAACCATGGCGGATTAAAAAATTAGCCGTGCCGAACAACCCGAAGCCCGTTCTTTAAACTAGGGTTTCGGCGAAAACAAGTATGTTAAACATTTTAACACCAAGTGAGAGAGATTACAACCTTTGTAGATCCGGTCCTTCACTTCAATAGCTCCGTGTAGATGTCCCCTTCGCTGCGATCGTGAACTCCGGACTCTAGAGAAGCTCCACTAGAAGAACGAACGTGCTTGCTTCGATGACTTTGAGGCCGAAGATGATCTACGTCGGGGAGACACTAACTCAAGCTATTCCTTCAATAGGTCAAGAACTTTGTGAAGAGAACACACTCTACTACATGGCAAGTGGTAGAGAATGAAGAAGTAGGAAGTGGGCTCACTTTAGAATTGATTTTCTCACACTTTTTCTCATGGCACCGTTAGAGCTAGTAAGCTTTTCATGGAGCTTGATGAAGAAGAAGAAGAAGTGAATAATTCATCCAAATGAAAACATATCCTTTGAATTATTGCACCATGGTTGAGTTAAGCCCTCATGTTTAACTCATGTAGAGAATTAACCAAAGTATGTGGTTAAGGGTTAGGTTAACTAATATCCTAAGGAATGACAAAAGAGTTGACTTTGTCATTGTTTATCAAGCTTCATGAAGCTTGATAACTTTGACCAAAGTCTCATCTCTTTTGTTATTTGTTAGGAAATTAGTAAACCCTAATTTAACCTTGACTTGGTTTAATTCTCATACACCCAACTTGTATGTATCATCAAGTATGATACAAACATGTACACTTGCATATATCACATATAAACAATGTGCACAATCTAGTGAGAAAATAAATCTTAAGTGAGCTAATACTAGTTAATGTAATGTAATATATCAAATATATAATTATACATTAAATTATTAAATCAATTCTTGATTTAATAACCTGGCTATAACCGACTAATATCATGTGTAACAACTTATCGAATCAACACTTGATCCGATAACCCGTCTATATCGCATACAACCGATCAATGTCACGAATCACGATAATAGAATACGGTATCTCATATCGTATCAATCTCGGTCCCGCACATATCACATATGTTCTCCTACTCCATTTCGCTTGAGCCAGGAAACCCCTGTGTAGGACTCTAAAGACTCGTCAATAAGCCAGTAGTAGGTGATGATCATATCAAACACCCACAAGCCGCAAACGGTCTGCTAAACGTAACGGCCACCCGGGTATTGAGCGATCAGAAGATCAACAAGCAAGCCTGTACATTCTCCTGTGAATCCAATCAGTAACACTCCCGTACAGTCTGGTCTCGTCGTCTGATATGTCAAATATCTCGCCTATGTGTGGTAATCGTCAGACCCTAGAAGCTCGATAAGTCGTGTCGATACGAGGTCTATAATAGTTTGAGAAACTACTGATAACACTTACGAGTAAATCTCAGCAACCCTAGCCAGGGATTTCCCGTTATAGCCAATCGAACACAGCACAACATCAACTCCCTATACCGAAAGAGACGAATCCCCTCCTATCTCTCATTGCCTCCATGTGATTCGGGACTATACCCAAAAGCCACCTTTTTGCACGCTCTCTTGGACATGGTATGATGGAAAACAAAGAACAGTGGGAATCACCCAAGACTCTATGACGATCTCGGGTCAACAGACTACTCTGTACCAGTGTCACCTGAGAACTGCCATCTGACGTAAGGTATAATACCATCTGGGAGTTCTCAGCGAGTCCGTCCAGTGTACCTAGTCTCCACTGAGCACCCGTACACCATCCTTAATGTCAAACACCGATGGATATGGGATCATCCATCTCCCATCATATGGGTCAAGATGCGTATACGCTAGTCTACTCTGGTGTATCGATGCCCTGTCTCGATACACCCTCGACTAGGAACAGTTATAGGATGTACTCGTCGACTACCGTGGCCCCACTAGTATGATCTCATCATAGTCCCAGTAGTCGAGTACATATCCTAAGGGCTTTATCAACATGTATCATAGAGACAATCAGAGTACTTGTTATGATAAAGTACAACCAGATAGCATACTATCATGTCGAGCAAGAAAGTCCTCCCAATATATGTTCAAGCAGCCATTACAATATACATCGTATGTATAGTAATGGCCTCTAGGGCATACATATAACTAACAATCTCCCACTTGCACTAGGGCCATCTATTGTGGTATCACATACCCAACAATTAGCTGCGGTTGAAGTATCTCATACTCAACCATCCCAAAAAAGTCTCTACTGTGAAAAAGGCCTTCGTGAGTGGATCCGCGCTGTTGTCCTCTATGTCTACTCTCCTAACCTCGATCTCCCTGGAGATCAACCATCTCCATGATCAGGTGATACCGCTTAAGAATTATATCTGGATTTCTGATGGGACGGTATTTCCTTGGCTAAAGCCACAACTCCATTATCACACAATGGTAGGAACGAAGTTCATCTCATGAACTTATATATATCCAGACTGCCTCTTTGGTAGCATCCTTGGTAACGATGTATCTTGCCTTTAAACGTCTAGTATGTCATGGTATCTACATTGGAACTCTTCCAACATACCGTCCCTCCAATGAGGGTAAAGACAATGCCTGTGACTGACATTCAGTCGTACTTACCACCGTGGAACCTTTTCGGTGATTCTCCCCAGGATCGATTGATACCATCTCACTACAACTAGTGAGTATCCTAACATCCAATTATAACTATCTCATATATCCAAAACCTAGGATTTAGGAGGTATCACTTTGATCCTATATGGAGAATCGTTGTGATAAGCGGAGATTGACCGAGCGTAGCATAGGAAACTCTTTCCCTATCAAGAGTATGTCATCCACGTACTATACGAGGATCACCACCAAACTCCCTACTACCTTTTTGTATATACAAGGTTCATCTACCAATTTGATGAAGTCAAACTCTTTGACTACCACATCAAAACAGATGTTCCAACTCTGCGATGCCTGTTTTATCACATAAAACATCTTGCACACGTTTCCGCTGCTCCCACTGTCTACGAAGCCCTCTGGCTGTGTACTTATAGACGCTCTCTTCTAAAAACTTCATTTAGAAAAGCAGTCATGACATCCAATCGCCAGATATCGTAGTCATGGTATGTAGCCGTGGCAAGTAGGATCTGGATGGACTCAAGCATAGCTTTGAAAGTCTCAACTTTTCTATGTACACCTAGTAATCTTCTCAAGATATACTTGCTCCTGATGGGGATTTAACCATTCAGATAGAACAACCAAAGTCCATACTTTGTTGGTGTATAAGGATTCCATCTCAGATCGATAAGCATCCAGTCATTCTTACAGAGTCCCACTCCTGATAGCCTGCTCGAAACTAGTTGGGTCATCATCTCATGATGCAATCCTCGCTCCCACTGTCATAGAGAAACCGAAGCATCTCTCAGTCGGGTGAGGAACCGTACTAGATCGGCGGAGAGGCTGAGGTCCATTGGTTACTATTGAATCCTTTGGTTCTACCAAATCATCAGCTGCAGTTTGTATAGCTGGAACCTTTCCAGTTCTACATAACAGACCTTGCCTCGAGCTTGTCCGGATTTTGCTTTTAGACATAGTCCGGACAACCCCAAATCTTAACAAACTTAAGATTTGGGCTCTTCCCTTTCCATATCACATATGAAGTGGTAGGCAACTGATTTGATTTGAACCCTATTCAATAGATATGCAGCTTCTCAAGCGCATAACACCCAAAAAGAAATAGGAAACTCAGTAGTACTCATCATAGAGCACACCATATCACATAGGGTGTGATTGCTCCGCCCCGATACACCGACGTGCTGTGGTGTATACGGAGGAGTAATGCTGAGAGAGAATCTCATTCTCCTTTAGAATAGTCCAGGAATCCCGTGCTTAAGTATTCTCCTCCTTGATCACATCAAAGGACATAATACTTATACCCGTTTTTTGGTTCTCTACTTCTAACTTATATTCTGTGAATATCTCAAAAGCTTCGGACTTATGTTTCAACAGGAACACATGTCTGAATCTTGAGAGATTATCAGAGAATGTAATGAAGTAAAAAGAACCGGTCTTGGCATGTGTAGATAGGGGACTTTCACACATCAGCATGTATCAATCCTAAGAGTTCACAAACTCTTTCTCTGTTTCCAATAAACAGAGCTTTAGTCATCTTATCTTTGTGACATGACCGACAAGTTTCACAAGATGTAAATTCAAAAAAAAATTAAATTTGCATCTGAATGGAACTTTGCTAGTTGGGTCGCATTGAGATGACCTAGTCTATAATGCCTCAAGAAGGATCCGTTCATTTCTGAACTCTTCCTCTTGTGTGTGTTCTGTATACTAAGAACTGTAGTTTGATTTAGAACGTCAATGCTTTTAGATAACGTGCCTGAACCGATCAACTCTTGATATAGGAAATGTTCAAAACATTATCCAACAATACAAAATTATATCCTTTCTTTACTAATAAAGAGACTGATATAATGTTGTACATCAGGTTCGGTATCTAATAACATTCGTTCAGAATCAATGTATTCTGGTAATACAGGGTGATAGTGACCAACAGACTTGGCTGCAACACTTGCACCGTTTCTATCTCATGAAAGTTATCACCCGTTCTCAATTCTCTACCTATCTGTTGTCCATGTAACAGATTATATATGGGGGATCCTGATCCGGTATCTCATAGCCAGGACGTAAAGGATACTGAGAAACAGTTCTCTGTAATGAACGCACCCGAAGATGATGCATCAACATGCACTTTCTTCGTTTGGGCGGCACAGGAAATCTGGTATTCCCCAATTTCCTGCTCTGTCTTATAACAATTATAAGTTGGAGCGGGACCAACGTTCCCCATCTCAGTATAACAAGCGGGTTCGGTCAATATATCCGTATTATTATCTTGATTAAGGCGTGATATGGTCGCTACCTGGAGAGAGAGAGAAGAAAACACTCAGCGTATGCTCTTGCAAGAATAGATTGGTTATCTAATATATCTAATCAGGATGTCTCCCACTGTTTTATTCAAATCTTCCTTCAAACCCTAAAAGGAAAGACTAGCCGGGATTAATTAGACTCTGCAAGTTCGCCAATCTTTTAGCCAGGCCAGTGTCGGTACTTTGAGGGAGGTCCCCGTGCTTTCGCACGAACCTAATTAAAGTAAACCTCGTTTTCCCAGAGGCGTAACCCCGTTAACACCTTTCTAGACACCTACTTGATCGGCTAATTGTAATGTGTAAAACTCTCCCAGGAGTAACTCTTACTCGCAGCGGGTATCGGGATCCAACTATCTTATAGAAGATTTGCAATCTCATTGCAAATTTCAACACTTGAAATTCCCAATAATATTTTGCCCCAACCGATCTATGACCTTGACAAGGTCAACAAACCATAGACCGCAAGTCAAGTTGAACCCGTCATTTCCTGATTGAATTAAACCCACCCGCACGACCCTTGACAAGGTCAACAAAGTCGCACGACTACCCTAATCCAATCGCATCATATGCTTATACAGATAAGCATAAATAGCTGCCGCACACTACGCCTTGACAAGGTCAACAAACGCAGTACGAATACTATGAAGTACTTATCTGAAATGACGGAGGGCTACGATGGGTTTTTCAGAAAACCCTTTGCGTAATGAACTTGATATAGTTGTAGAATCGAGTGATTTTAAATGTAGTGCTTTTGAGGCTTTTCTAGTTTTGCTAAAGGGGTCACTCTCGGTGAAGGGATCGTCGGCCCTTTCCTCATCGAATAAGGTGCAGGATATTTCACAAATATCACTATGCAAAGAAAGAACTATAGAAGCAATCAAAAGACAAACCGAGTTTGTAGCATCTGCTAGTTTCGCTAAAGAGGTCACTCCCGGTGAAGGGATCTCGGCTCTTTCCTTATCGAATAAGGTGCTGGATGTTCTACAATGAACACCGCTATGCAAAGCAAGAACTAGAGCTACCAGTTTTTAAACAAGTTTCTACAACATTTTTAGGTTTCTTTTATTTCATTAATCTCATTAATGAATTCCCATTTTAATATGCTTCACAAGCATCAGATATGAAACGAAATCAACAATATATAATATATATCTCATATATAATATAAACATTCGTCTTAGGCAGTAATATGATCTCATCACAGAACATTGCTGCAGAAGAACATATATGAAATATTGGATATACTAGGATGTCCATGTTTTCAATACGAGCCAGTATAAAACACGGATTCCACGGTCTCGATGAATAGCCAAACCCACATCCCTAGACCCTACGAGAGCGGCAAGCAACACTGCCAATTCTAGGGTTACGAGACCCGGTCTCGACTCCTCGAGATGGTCTCCCACTGGACCATGGAACCCGGTTACTTGTGCTCCCCGTCTTGGGTCTACCTAATGCGGAAAAGTAAATAATATACAATGTTGACATCATCCTCATCCCGGAAGTGCCCCAATAAAAGAATATTACATACAAATGAATTTTACTTGAATGAAAAAGAAAAACTCTCATCTCATATAAAACCCCCGGCTATTCAAAACGCGATAATCCAATATAACATATCATAGCAACACATAATATCTCATATCATCAACGTAAGTAAGTATGCGTATCCCGATTGTCGTTGACGTATAGCAACGAAGCCGGTGATACACCACATACTACGCTTACGGTCACAGAAAACAAAGTGTAAAACTACAACAGTTGGAATCCGCAACCTTCTTAGACATCGCATGCCTAACCAAATGAATTCCTTAGACATCTCATGCCTAACAATTATAAACCCCGCATTTTAGTCTCATTATCGAAAACTCTTTTCAATATCAAGTCGCGCAATTCAACAAGATTCCCGACATCCTGATCGAATGCTCGTCGCAAACTTTAGTAGACGTCCACACCCCCGGATGCCGTCGACGAAGTGCATTAAGGCGGAACACTGCTGCCGCGAGCACCCGAACGGATGCTTTTGGCGACGGGGTTCTCCTACATTCACTTGGTCGGGGCTATGGGGCGTGGCTGTCTATTAAGTTTACCCCGCGAGTATACGCGTACACTACGTGATTGCGACGGACTTTTGATCACATCAAAATTCAGTGGCAACTGATCATCTGAGACTGAACTGCTACATTTATAACATTCAAATTAGTTATCTCATAACTACATGTGGATTCCAAATATTGTGTCATATTCCAGATAAATAGACAATGTTAAACTTTCCGATCGAATAATCAAACACCCAAGATTTCTCCAATATATCTCAACACTTGAAATCAGTTTAAAAACATCCATCACATGCCACAGTACCAATGGTCCAGCCGTAGAAGGGTCAAGCCAACGCCTCACATGTGGCACGCCGTACTGCCCCAAACCCTAAGGTTTAGAGGCAGTTCAAGACGGTCACATAATCGAATTAAGGTTTCTTGTCTCCTAGAGGGTCCACTGCGTTACTTGCACGACTTAGAATGTTCTTAAACTCGAGAAAAAAATCAACTTTTGAAAAATTTTCCTACAGGGGAAAAAGTGAGTTATTGATATTCGTTTGAACTTTTTAACAGTTTCTAAAAATTACCCGGACAAAATAAACAAAGTTAAATTATCCAATCGAATCAACGAGTCCCCAATACAACCCTAGAAAACTCAACTTTTGAGTGGAATTAAAAAAATTCCCAGAAATAATTGCCAAGAAAGGACCTAAGAATAAATATATGAAATTCCAGGGACTAATTCACAATTTTGGCCGCGGAACCGCCGCCAAACCCTTAGTTTGGCCGCTGTTCCGCGGTCATATGATCGAATTAGTATGCCGTACTTCACAGTAATTCTTAGTTTTTCCTGCTTGTTTTTCTGAGTATTTTTAATACTGAAAAAATCACATTTGTAGAAAATGTACAGAGAGGGGTATAAGCCGGGTATTCGGAGTTCGATCGGACATTAAACTTTGCCTAGACTTCGCCTAAAGCTCTAGCTTGGCTCTGATACCACTGTAGGTGTAAGTCCATGCTACTCCTCCCGGTACTTACGGGCTTGCAGAAATGATGAAAAATGATTTTTCTAGAGGTGGTAACATGGACTCAAAATACGGATCTTTGTTAAACAACCATCTAACAATCCTAACTAAGAGTTTTACCTACTCGGTTAGGGGGTTATACCGTTCTTGAACTCCTTCGTCTTCAACTCTCTGTGGTGTACGGATCGGCCTCACCTCGTCGTCTGCTCGCGCCGATGATGGATCCACCCGAAAGCTTCGACCTTTTGGCTTCTACTTCGAACTTGAAGAAACTAGAACACTTGGTTTGCTAAACCTTGTGAACTAGGATGAGTAGAGAAGTGATATGGGTTTTCTTTTATCTCCAAGGCAATGTTTCTCAACTCATGAGAGGGAGTTGCCTTGAGCTAGAGAGAGAGCAAGAGGAAGATGGAGAGAGCTTGAGCAAGAGAGAGAAATGAAAATGAAGAAATGAGCAAGTCTTTTGCCATCCAAGCTCTCATAATCCAAAAAATTATGATAACAAGTAATAATAATTGAGTATAATATGATGGTTGTTATCATGACAAATGACAATATCATTTCTTGCATTAAATGCAATTTGTGAACCATCAAGCAAGCACAAGTCAATGCAAACAAATGATGGCCATTGTCATGATGGTGGTCAACAAGTCCAACCTAGTCAACCGGTCAACAAAAGTCAATAAGTCAACAAGGTCAACCTTTCAACCCTAACCATGTCACTATAATACTTAATTAATATTATTGTTAATCATAAGTCTAATTCTCATTACGGTTTAGCAAAAGTCAACAGTCAACAACCCTAACGAGAATCATCTGCCTCTGTCTCTGTCAACTATGCATACACACCCGTATCCGCGTTCCGGGGAACACGAATACAAATGAGATAAAACCAATCCCAAAACGTATACTAGGATTTGGCATAAACCAAAGCCCGCTAGTAATTACTGCCCGGACACTAAACGTGCACAAGTGCACGGATGTGACCGAACCCTGTCGCAAAACCATGCGTCCTGTCGCAAAACCATGCGACCTGTCGCAAAACCATGCGACCTCTACTATTTTGCCTAAAGGCAAATATCTCTCTGTGTGGGACTCTAAAGACTCGACACTACGCTGGCAATGGGTTTAACCACAGACCGCAAGCGGCACTAGCTGTGCGTAACGGGCCCCAGGTAGATGCCGATAAGAAGACGGACGAGGTGAAACCCATCTGAACTCCTACTGAGCCTGAATGTGATAATCTCCGTACAGTCCGGTATGTTAGTCTGATAACATCGCATGGAGGGCCTAGGGGGTGGCAAACGCCAGTCCCCTAATAGCGGTACAAGTCGTGTCGGAGTGTAGCCCAGAACACCCTGAGATAACACTGGAAACCAACTAGTATATCTCGCTTTCCCTGGCCAGGGACTGCTTGTGTAATGGCTCTCTTAGACACAGCGCGATGTCAACCCCCAATACCGGGAGAGACGAATCCTGTCTAACCGTCACTGCCTCCAAGTGCTTCGGGACTGCACCCAACTACTACCTGTTTGCACAACTCCTTTGAGCCGTGGTAGGATAGTAATCAAAGTACAGTGGGAACACACTCGAGGTGAAGTGAAAGTGTCAAGTCAGCGGAATAAGCTGTACTCATGTCACCTGGGAACTGATAACCGACGATAGGTATAATACCAACCAACAGTTCCTGACGAGTCCTGTCCAGTGTACTCGTAACATAACGAGCACCAGCATACTATCTCAAGTACGACGTACTGACGGCTGTGGGACAGACCGTTTCCCGTGCTGGGATGAGAAGCGCATACGCTAGTCTACTCCGGAGTATCGATGCCCTGTCTCGGTAGTCCTACGACTTGGGACCTGTATAATGATGTGCTTTTAGATTACCCAGCCCCCACGAGTGTGACTGCCATCACAACGCTGGTAATCAAGCAAAGATCCTAAGGGCTCTACTAATATGTATAAGCAATATGCTAAAAGAAACACATGCACATAATAAAGTAGAAACAAACCAAGTAGCATACTACCATTTTGAGCAAGATTGTCTATACAACTGTGAATATCCCAAGCTTCCATTAAGTAATATACGAACTAGTATAATACAATAATGGCCTCTAGGGCATATACACTAACAGTAGGGATGCTAGGCACTGCCACAAGGGTCTACGAGGCATCAACCATGCCCGATTAAAAAATTAGCCGTGCCGAACAACCCGAAGCCGGTTCTTTAAACTAGGGTTTAGGCGAAAACAAGTATGTTAAACATTTTAACACTAAGTGAGAGAGATTACAACCTTTGTAGATCCGGTCCTTCACTTTAATAGCTCCGTGTAGATGTCCCCTTCGCTCCGATCGTGAAATCCGGACTCTAGAGAAGCTCCACAAAAAGAACGAACGTGCTTGCTTCGATGACTTCGAGGCCGAAGATGATCTACGTCCGGGAGACACTAACTCAAGCTATTCCTTCACTAGGTCAACAACTTTGTGAAGAGAACACACTCTACTACATGGCAAGTGGTAGAGGATGAAGAAGTACGAAGTGGGCTCACTTTAGAATTGATGTTCTCACACTTTTTCTCATGGCACCATTAGAGCTAGTAAGCTTTTCATGGAGCTTGATGAAGAAGAAGAAGAAGTGAATAATTCATCCAAATGAAAACTTATTCTTTGAATTATTGCACCATGGTTGAGTTAAGCCCTCATCCTTAACTCATGTAGAGAATTAACCAAAGTATGAGGTTAAGGGTTGGGTTAACTAATATCCTAAGGAATGACAAAAGAGTTGACTTTGTCAATGTTTATCAAGCTTCATGAAGCTTGATAACTTTGACCAAAGTCTCATCTCTTTTGTTATTTGTTAGGAAATTAGTAAACCCTAATTTAACCTTGACTTGGTTTAAGTCTCATACACCCAACTTGTATGTATCATCAAGCATGATACAAACATGTACACTTGCATATATCACATATAAATAATGTGCACAATCTAGTGAGAAAATAAATCTTAAGTGAGCTAATACTAGTTAATGTAATGTAATATATCAAATATATAATTATACATTAAATTATTAAATCAACTCTTGATTTAATAACCCGGCTATAACCGACTAATATCATGTGTAACAACTTATCGAATCAACACTTATTCCGATAACCCGGCTATATCGCATACAACCGATCAATGTCACAAATCGCGAGAATAGAATACGGTATTTCATACCGTATCAATCTCGGTCCCGCACATATCACATATGTGCCCCAACTCCGTTTCGCTTGACCCAGGAAACCCCTGTGTAGGACTCTAAAGACTGGTCAATACGCCGGCAGTAGGTGATGATCATATCAAACACCCACAAGCCGCAAGCGGTCTGCTAAACGTAACGGTCACCCGGGTATTGAGCGATCAGAAGATTAACAAGCAAGCCTATACATTCTCCCGTGAATCCAATCAGTAACACTCCCGTACAATCCGGTCTCGTCGTCTGATATGTCGCATATCTCGTCTAGGGTGGTAAACGTCAGACCCCAGTAGCTCGATAAGTCATGTCGATATGAGATCTATAATAGTTCAAGAAACTACTGATAACACTTACCAGTAAATCTCAGCAACCCTGGCCAGTGATTTCCGGTTATAGCCAATCGAACACAGCACAACATCAACTCCCTATACCGAGAGAGAAGAATCCCCTCCTATCGCTCATTGCCTCCATGTGATTCGGGACTGTACCCAAAAGCCACCTTTTTGCACGCCCCCTTGGATGTGGTATGATGGAAATCAAAGCACGGTAGGAATCACACAAGACTCTATGACGATCTCGGGTCAACAGACTACTCTGTACCGGTGTCACCTGAGAACTGCCATCTGACGTAAGGTATAAAACCATCCGGGAGTTCTCGGCGAGTCCGTCCAGTGTACCCAGTCTCCACTGAGCACCCGTACACCATCCTTGATGTCAAACACCGATGGATATGGGAACATCCATCGCCCATCATATGGGTCAAGATGTGTATACGCTAGTCTACTCTGGTGTATCGATGCCCTGTCTCGATACACCCTCGACTAGGAACAGTTATAGGATGTACTCGTCGACTACCGTGGCCCCACTAGTATGATCTCATCATAGTCCCAGTAGTCGAGTACATATCCTAAGGGCTTTATCAACATGTAACATAGAGACAATCAGAGTACATGTTAAGATAAAGTACAACCAGATAGCATACTATCATGTCGAGCAAGAAAGTCCTCCCTATATATGTCCAAGCATCCATTATAATATACATCGTATGTACAGTATTGACCTCTAGGGCATACATATAACTAACACTTTAGTCATGAAGTTGCCTTGACACATTGATTCAAGGGTCTGTCTTGTGTTAGGATTAATGCCCTCATATATGATTCTGCACAATTCCCATCTAGGGATTCCGTGATGTGGACATTGGACTAACAGATCCTTGAAGCGTTCAAGACATTTTGAAAATGGTTCATTTGGAAGCTGGGTGAATTGATTTATTTCTCTTGGAACTCGAGCTGTCTTAAGATATGTGTAGAATTTTTTAAGGAATGCTTTGACGAATTCTCCCCAGTTTGAGATGGAATGTGCGGTAGTATTATAAAGCCACTTCTCGGCTATATCGCACAAGATGAATGGGAGAAGACGTAGACGCATAGCATCCATAGAAAGCTGTGAGGTACCCAACATTGCGCAAACATTTTCAAATTTGGTGATAAAGGCATATGCATCTTCAGACTCGAGACCGTGAAATTTTTGTAGAAGGTTGAAGTAATGGGGTTTTATTTCAAAATTGTCTACGTTGGCTGGTGGAATGGAAAGACAGGTGGAAAGGGGACCTCGAATAGGATAGCACCTCTCTTGGAGAGAGATGCGAGGTGGATTCTGCGCACCAACGGACGGCGGTAGAGTAGTGGTAAAGAAGTTCGATGGAGACGGATCCATCGATGTGGGTGTGGTGGTGGGTAAAGAAAAGGTAAATGTAGAAATACCGACTTTGGGGTCGATAAGAGGAACGCGGACAAAACGGGCACAAGAATCCCTTGTCCAGCTAATCTTGCACTAAAAAGGGTTAGTACAAGTGGTAGCGTGACTTATAATTAGGGAAAATGATGAATGTGGTGTTTGTTTTGAAAAATATACGGATTTTTGAAAAAAATTATGCAAATCACAACAAATGCAACAAGCAAAACCCTAAAATCTAGTAGTCACCTAGGTCAAAGCTCTAGACCGCTCCTAACTGCCAAAAGACAAGTCGCGGGATAAATCCTCCACTGCCTCTTTGTCTCTCCTGTGGCCAGGTAAGTGGGAGGTTCTCCACTATGTAAGTAGTGGACCTAATTAAGTAACCACTAGCCTTCGACACACTTGCCTTTGACACCACAAAAGAAACGCGGATAAGCAATGAATTACCCACGGCCTTCTCTTGTCCTAAGTGAGCACTACGGTCCTTAGAGTCATCTCTAGATATTTTTTAGTTAATGAGGGTAACGCTGATGCAAGTTTGTGATTTTTGGGGCTTAGGAAGGGTAATGAACTCCCCACCAAATCTGGATTTGGCCGTGCCCCTTAAATTCCGTATTAATATGCAAACAACCAAAAACCAAAAACACACACAATTTTTATTGCTTTTTGCGGCACTGCGATTTTTGCAAAGAAGCCTGCAGAAAATTGTTAATTGGAGTAGATAAGGAAGGAGATAAGAAAGTAAGAAGTCACCTGAGGAAATTAGGTACAGTGTTTCTACTGTAGCACCGCGGTTCCGCCGCAATTCCTCGCTTACACCGCGAATCCGCCGCGCTTCTTACTGTTCACTGCACAAAATTTTGTGTACAAGCTTCTATTCACTCCCTCAGCTCTCTGGAATGATCTGAAAAAAATTTCACTTGCTCCACAGCTTCTAGATTTCCTCGCAACAAATCACAACAACACGTTTAGAATTTACGCGAATTTTGATCTCAAAATTATAATGGAATAAATCTTTCAACCCAAATGTCAAACAAAGAACGAATTAGCGCACGATCCCCTGCAACGGCGCCATTTGATTGAATACGACTTCGGATTGTGTAGTATGAAATTGTAAAGAAATCACAACCAAAAATTATTTTGACCGCAATCAATAACGGTGTCAAATGCAGCGTGTTAGTATGTGCTGATCGTCCACAGGGAAAGTGTAATCGTTCGTGTTTCGATTTATATGAGTCGAAACTTTAAAGAAAAAAGAAAACAAACAACAATTCATGATTTAAAGATTTGAAGTTCAAGAATTAGAAAAATCCAGTCTGAATCAAGAAACGATAAAATCAAGAATTGAGAATTTGTGATGATTTCCAAATCAAATATCAAGAATCGAAATGAGGCTCGTAGGAATCGATCGGATCTATAGATGTGATGAAATCTAGCGATTACGTATTCTTATCCATCGATGAATTGATACTAGATCGATGATGATCAACGAGAATTAGGGATTTCTTGTGAAACTAGGGTTTCATCATCTATCCCTTGTTCCTTCGTCGATATCATTCACATTCTAGCCTCTAGTAAATTCAAGAATCGATCGTGGATCCCTAATTTCGAGCGAACACAATCAAGAAAGCATCGCATCGAAACTAGGTCGTCGATTCTTCTATTTTCTAGGGTTTACAAAACTCGTAGGACTTAAGAATCATTTTAAGATTTATTACATCATCATTCTATTGATCGTCTCGACTCCTTTACGAGCGGAGTTTTACTCAAACATCACAATAAGAACCACAATCTCAAATTGAGATCGAATCATGATGCAAAAATTTAAAGAAAGCAAGATTAAAGAATTTCACCTTTTATTTATCAACAATTCCGTTACAATTCGCTCTAGAACTACAAGAGGAAGAACTCGATCGTCGATTTGGCTTCGCTCGTTTCCTTGAGTCGCGGATCGGCTTGGATCACTTGCTCGATTGAAGATCGGCTCCGCTCCTAAAAGGTTGAAGGCTTCTCGCTTGAATGGTACTCGGGATCTTGAATTTGGCTTTGGATTTTGGAATTAGGGTTAGGGTTTACAAGTTGTGTCACTCAACTTGTATTGAATTTGGGGGAGATGAAGATTAATGAACTAATGAACTAATGATTTAATCCACAACCTTCAACCTTAGATCTAGGCTCTCGTTTATAGACTTTCATAACCCTAGATATAGGATTCAAAATTTGAATTTCCCTCCAAAAGTTTGTTAGCAAGAGAGGCTTCTAGAAGTAGTTAGTTGGAGGGAGCTTCTAGAACTAGGTTGTTAGGAGGTTGATTAGCTTAATCAAGATTAGCTTGATTTAATGATCCTTGCTGATCTGGCAGAAGCTTCAAGAGTTCTGTAGAAATTGCCATAGTTTTTTGAGATGCAGGAACTGAGAGAGGAGCACCGGAGCTGAAATGGAGTGATGACGTGACAATGATGCCGCGGATCCGCGGCACGAGCCTTCTTAGGCCGTGGATCCGCGGCCCAATAGGAGGCTTAGGGCTTCATCTTCCCAGTAA
This sequence comes from Agapanthus africanus, assembly GCA_030015575.1. Taxonomy (NCBI): domain Eukaryota; kingdom Viridiplantae; phylum Streptophyta; class Magnoliopsida; order Asparagales; family Amaryllidaceae; genus Agapanthus; species Agapanthus africanus. The sequence continues at coordinate 234,558,689 of JASDDO010000008.1, read as the reverse complement.
TGCTTCCTGCTGAATTCTTGGTATTTTTCTGATATGTTGATTCTCACAATTCCTTATATATTACTACCAGCTCTCAAGTCTTTGAGTTGGCGTAATTTTGTCAGCGCTTTCTACTGATTTGGCTTTTCCCATGGAATTTCCTGCACAAACTTCGAAACAAGTGTTGCGCTATACAAGGATGATGCGATGCCATGATAAACAGTCAATTTCCCAAAAAATGCCAGTTTTAATATACAGTACAGGTAATTCAGTATTATACAGGTGTTTTGCTAATATGTGCAATATGAATACTGAACACCTCTAGATGAATGCAAAAGATAGGGAAATTGACGTGTTAAAAATGCAGTATTTTCGACTGATCACTACACACGTTAGCCACTAAGCGAATACTTGAGAGTTTGTAGGAGTCGGTACGTCGATCTAAACATAGTTTGTATGTATTATTGAACGGTTTCTAAGTTGCACTTGTTATGTTTTGTGTGATATTATGATCGATTAAGGGGACTTCAGACGCTACAATGTAAGGAAAGCAGGTGGTTGGATTTACCTAGCTTGAGATCATCGGTGAGTAGATTTATCATCTACGGGGAAATCATCTGTATGGCGTTAAGCGTCGAGGGCTAGATATGATTTTATAGCCACATGTTATATGCATATGAGTTGATTGTGGATGAGCATCATTGCATAACATTACCTGTTGTACCTTGATTTAGTATCTATTGGACACTGCACCATTACTGACGGTTCAGGTTGCACGAGCACAAAATTGTATGCCACACACACACCGTTGGTAATTGCCATGACACGCATGACATATACATATATGTGGTACTGCATTCGTTATTGATATTGAGGTAGTTGTTCTTGTATCACCTTACTAAGGGAATATGTATTGTTCCGCCATCACTATTATCAATAGTTAGACGTTGATTCTGGTTCTATTGCGCATATGAAATGCATCATGCATACATACCTACATGCAAACACACATACCTTGCTATAGCTACTTATACACCTGTATATAATGTTGCATTTGATTTTGGAGAATGTGGGAACCACATGATATTATTAAAAACTTGATTCATTTAAAAGAGCGGTTTTCCTTTGATATGCTCATATTACTGTTCTATGTTGCATACATCATATTTCATGGATTTACGCATTGAGATAAGGATTTCATGTGATTTATGAATATGAGAACCGTGGTTATATTTCAAGAAAGTGTCCATTGTTTTGAAAACCCGCTTTCTCCTGATATGATATTGTAAGTCAATGCTACCCTCCCTGGTCCTTACGGGGTTGCGGAAGTGGTGAAAAACGATTTTCAAGAGGGTGGTAACATGGACTACCAATACGGATCTTTGTTAAACGACTAACTAACAACCTAACAAGAGTTTACCTACTCGGTTAGGGGGCTATACCTTTCCTGAACTCCTTCGTCTTCAACTCCTCCCGTTGTACGGATCGGCCTCACCTCGTCGTCTCCTTCCGCTGAAAATGGATCCACCCGAAAGTTTCTACCTTTGGCTTCTTCTTCGAACTTTGAAGAAACTAGATCACTTAGCTTGCTAGGCCTTGTGAACTAGAATGAGTAGAGGAATGTTTTGTTGTCTTTTTTTCTCTAAGGCAATGAGTCTCAACACATGAGAATGGTTTGCCTTGAGCTAGAGAGAGCAAGAGGAAGAGGGAGAGCTTGAGAATGAGAGAGCTCAAGAGAGAGAAAGCCAATGAAAGAATGAGCCATTCTTTTCTCATCCAACCTCTCATAATCCAAAAGCCATCATAACAAAAATATTAATCAACTATTGTGTGATAGTTTAAGTCAAAATGGCTATATAATTTTATGCACTCATTTTGGATAAACAAACAAGCAAGCAAAAGTCTTTGCCATGGAATGATAGCCATTGTCATGATGATGGTCAACTAGTCCAACCTAGTCAACCGGTCCACAAAGTCAATAAGTCAACAAAGTCAACCCCTCAACAACCATGTCACTATAATACTTAATTAATATTAATGTTAATAATATTTCTTTTTCTCATTAGGGTTAACCAAAAGTCAATGGTCAACGGTCAACAGTCAATAACCCCAATGAGAATCCTCTGCCTCTGTCTCTCTGTCAACTGTGCATACACACCCGCATTCGCGTTCCGAGGAACACGAATACAAACGAGATAAAACCAATCCCAAAACGTACACTAGGACCTGGCTTAAACCAAAGCCCGCTAGTGTCAACTGTCCGGACACTGTACGCGCACAAGTTCACGGATGTGACCGAACCCTGCTGCAAAACCATGCGACCTGTCGCAAAACCATGCGACCCCTACCCTTTTGCCTAAAGGCGAATAACTTTCTGTGTGGGACTCTAAAGAATCGACACTACGCTGGCAGTGGGTTTAACCACAGACCGCAAGCGACACTAGCTGTGCATAACGGCCCCCAGGTAGATGCCGACAAGAAGAATGACGAGGTGAAACCCATCTGAACTCCTACTGGGTCTGAATATGACAATCTCTCTGCACAGTCCGGTCTGTTCGTCTGATAAATCGTATAGCGGGCCTACGGAGCGGTAAACGTCAGTTCCCTAATAGCGGTACAAGTCGTGTCGGAGTGAAGCCAAGAACGCCCTAAGATAACACTGGAAACCTACCAGTATATCTCGCTTGCCCTGGCCAGGGACTACTCGTGTAATGGCTCTCCTAGACTCAGCGCGATGTCAACCCTCAATACCGGGAGAGACAAATCCTGTCTAACCGTCACTGCCTCCAAGTGCTTCGGGACTGCACCCAACTACTACCTGTTTGCACGACTCCTTTGAGCCATGGTAGGGTAGTAATCTAAGTACAGTGGGAACACACTCAAGGCGAAGTGACAGTGTCAAGTCAGCGGATTAAGCTGTACTCATGTCACCTGGGAACTGATAACTGATGATAGGTATAGTACAGACCAACAGTTCCCGACGAGTCCTGTCCAGTGTACTCGTAACCCAACGAGCACCCGCATACTATCTCCAGTACGACGTACTGATGGCTGTAGGATAGACCATCTCCCACACTGGGATGAGAAACGCATACGCTAGTCTACTCCGGAGTATCGATGCCCTGTCTCGATAATCCTGCGACTAGGGACCTGCATAAGGATGTGCTTATAGATTACCCATCCCCCACTAGTATGACTGCCATCACAATGCTGGTAATCAAGAAAAGATCCTAAGGGCTCCACTAATGTGTATAGGTGATATACTAAAATAAACACATGTACACATTGAAGTAGAAACAAACCAAGTAGCATACTATTATATTGAGCAAGATTGTCTATACAAGGTGAATATCCCAAGCTTCCATTAAGTAATATACAAACTAGTATGATACAGTAATGGCATCTAGGGCATATACACTAACAATTTCCCACTTGCACTAAGGCCATGTACTGGCGTATCGAAGACCTTTCATATCGATCAGCCGCTCGAACTGAGTCTGGGGTAAGGCCTTTGTGAGTGGATCAGCAGTGTTATCTTTCGTAGAAACTCTCCGAACCTCTATCTCCTGGCGACCCACGATCTCCCTGATCAGGTGATACCGCCTCAAGATGTGTCTGGACTTCTGATGGGACCTTGGTTCCTTTGCTAAAGCTATAGCCCCGTTGTTGTCGCAATACAGAGGTATTGGATCAACAATGGACGGAACAACCTGAAGTTCAGTTAAGAACATGCTTACCCAGACAGCTTCTTTTGCGGCATCTACAGCTGCGATATATTCCGCTTCTATCATCGAGTCAGCAACGGTTTCCTGTTTGGAACTCTTCCAACACACCGCCCCTCCATTGAGGGTAAAGACATAACCCGACATGGACTTGGAATCATCCTTGTCACTCTGGAAGCTGGAGTCAGCAAAGGCCTCGCTCTGGAGGTCTTTTCCGCCATACACCAAGAACATCTCCTTAGTCCTTCTTAGGTACTTGAGAAAGTTCTTTACCGCTATCCAGTGTTTCTCCCCAGGGTTTGACTGATACCGGCTTACCACACTCAGTGCATAAGCTACATCTGGTCTGGTACACAACATCGCATACATTATAGAGCCTACCGCAGAAGCGTAGGGTATAATAGACATGCGATCCCTTTCCAAATCAGTCTTGGGAGACCTCTTTGGAGAGGGTGATCCCGTGACAAGCCGGTAGATTACCGCGCTTGGAATCTTCCATACTGAATCTTTTCAGTATGGTGTTGATGTACATGGACTGTGAGAGTCCCAGTATCCTCTTGGATCTGTTACGATAGATCCGGATCCCCAGAATATATGAGGAATCACCCAGGTCTTTCATGGAGAACCTGTGTGACAAGAACCCCTTGATAGATTGTAGCATAGGAATGTCATTTACTATTAAGAGAATGGCATCCACGTATAAAACGAGGAATACTACAGTTCTCGCTACAAATCTACTATAGATGAATGGTTCATCTGGATTTTTGATAAAGCCAAATTCCATGACCGTCTCATCAAAACAGATGTTCCAACTCCGCGATGCCTGCTTCAGTCCATAGATGGACTTAAGCAACTTGCACACCTTTCCGCTGCTCCCACTCTGAATGAAACCCTCTGGCTGGTCCATATAAACACACTCTTCTAAATTTCCATTTAGAAAAGCGGACTTTACGTCCATCTGCCAAATCTCATAATCGTGGAAGGCAGCAATGGCAAGAAGGATCCGAATGGATTTCAGCATAGCTACTGGAGAAAAGGTCTCGTCATAGTCCAAACTAGGTCTTTGACGAAAACCCTTTGCAACCAGTCTAGCTTTATAGGTCTCAACCTGTCCATCTACACCAATCTTCCTTTTGAAGATCCACTTGCATCCTACGGGTTTTACCCCATCTGGAGCAACGTCCAACGTCCATACTTTGTTGGTGTACATGGACTCCATTTCGGTCCGCATTGCATCCAGCCATTTTACCGAGTCAACGCTCTGAATAGCCTGCTGGAAGCTAGTTGGCTCATCATAATCTATGATGCAATCCTCTCTATCCCCGTCTATGAGAAAACCGTAGTATCTCTCGGGCGGATGAGACTGCCTACTACACCTGCGGAGCGGCGTAGGAATGTTATTATCTTTTGAACCCTCTAGTTCTACTAAGCTTTCAGTAATAGTCTGTGGTTCTGGAATTTCTTCCAGTTCTATTTCGCTCCCACTTTTTTCCTTTTCTAAGAACTGGTGTTCCAGAAAATGGGCATTACGAGAAACAATGATCTTTTGTTCCTCTGCGTAATAGAAGAGATACCCCCTGGAGTTCTTTGGGTATCCCATAAACTTGCACAATACTGAGCATGCCTCGAGTTTGTCCGCATGCTGCTTTTTGACAAAAGCCGGACATCCCCAGATCTTCAGATATTGAAGATAGGGTTTCTTCCCACTCCATATCTCATATGGTGTTGTAGGCACAGTCTTAGTTGGAACTCGGTTCAAAAGGTATGCAGCTGATTCTAGTGCATATCTCCAGAATGATCGCGGTAACTCATTGTTACTCATCATGGAACGTACCATATCCAATAGGGTCCGGTTCCGTCTCTCCGATACACCGTTATGATGAGGAGTGTATGGAGGTGTAAGCTGAGAGAGAATTCCATTCTCTTTTAAATAGTCCAGGAACTCGGCACTCAAGTATTCACCACCTCGATCCGATCTTAGTGTCTTGATACTTTTGCCGGTTTGTTTTTCTACTTCATTCTTATATTCCTGGAATTTTCCAAAGGCTTCGGATTTATGTTTCATTAAGAAGACATAACCGTACCTTGAAAATTCATCCGTAAAAGTAATGAAGTAAGAATAACCGCTTCGCGCATGTATAGACATTGGACCGCACACGTCGCTGTGTACGAGTCCCAAGAGCTCGCTCACTCTTACTCCGTGTCCAGTGAACGGAGTCTTTGTCATCTTTCCTTTGAGACAGGATTGACAAGTGGCATACGATTGATATTCGAACGGATTCAAATATCCTTCTGCATGTAACTTCGTCAACCTTCTCTCATTGATGTGACCCAGTCTACAATGCCATAAGAAAGTCTGATTTATTTCCGGAGACTTTCTTTTGTGTGTATTCTGGACAATGAAAATCTGTGGTTGGTTTAATACGTATATACCATTTCTTAATGTACCCGACCCAATCAGAACTTGATTAAGGTGAAAGTTTACAACATTACTTACAAACGCAAATTCGTAACCTTCTTTAGAAGTCAAAGATACAGAAATGATATTACAAGTTGCGTTGGGTACAAAATAGCAATTACGCAAAACCAAAACGTGTCCATCTGACAACCCCAGGTGATAGTCCCCCATGGCCTTAGCGTCCATGCTAGCTCCGTTTGCAACTTTGAGGGTCATGTCACCTGCCTTCAAAACCCTACGGTTTCTCAACGCCTGCAAAGAATTACAGATATGAGATCCTGATCCGGTATCCAATACCCAGGAAGTAGAGTTTATTGATAGACAGTTTTCAATAACATACACACCTGAAGCTGAAGCCGTAACTTGCTTCAAATCCTGTGTTCTGGCTTTCCAAGCCCTGCAATCTTTCTTCCAGTGACCACTCTTATGATAGAAAAAGCACTCTTCCTTATCCACAAGACTTCCCGCTACCTTTGTTGCTTTTGCTTTTCCCTTCGTATCCACTTTACTAACACCGCCCCTTGGTTTGGCGGAGGCTTTCTTCTTCTTTCATTTGGCTTTCGCCTTGGACCTAGAAGATGAAGTTCCTCTTACAAACAAAGTGGAAGTTTCCCTACCTTTCTGTAGGGTGCCCTCTGCACTCCTCAGCATGTTAAGGAGTTCTGAAAGTTCGACTTCTTTTTCTTGTAAGTTGAAGTTCAGGATAAACTGGGCGTAAGTGGAAGGAAGGGACTGGAGAATCAAGTCCGTATAGAGCTCGTTCTCTAACGTGGTCCCAAGTTCCGCGAGCTCCTCAATGAAGCCAATCATCTTAAGCACGTGTTCCGCTACCGATGATCCGATGGCCAACCTTGCCGAAAATAACTTCTTCGACACTTCGTATCATGCGATACGAGATTGCTCTCCATACAGTTCTTTTGTTTGGAGAAATATGGATTCGAGGTCCATATTCTCGTGCCTCCTCTGATGTTCGTTGTCCATAGAGGCAAGCACGAAGCACTTAGCCTTCGCGCTATCTATCTCCCAAGTCTTACGGATTTCCTTATCCGCGACGCTGGAGGTGGGACCTGGGACAGGGGGAGCTTTGGTGGTAAGGAGATACCCCAACTTGTCATAAGTGATTGCCATTTTGACATTCCTGAGCCATTCTTTGTAGTTTAGCCCTGTCAGTATGTTTTTATCTAGAAATAACTTAAGTCCGGTCATGATGATTGGTCGTCGCAATTATGAGAGAGAGAAGAAACACTTTAGCATGATGCTCTTGCAAGTTTTAGAGTGGTTTTTAATTTGTCTAAACATGATGGCTCCCACTGTCTCTCGAATCCCTCCTCAAACCAAAAAGGAAGAATTAGTCAGGATCAATCTCACCGTACAATACTTGCTTAACCGTTCGGCCAGGCTGGTGTCGGTACTTCGAGGGAGGTTTTCCAACGCTTTCGCGAAGTTCCTTAATTTAAGAACCTTTTTTCCCTGGGGGCTTAACCCCGCTAACACCTTTCTAGACACCTACTTGGTTTATAGCATTGATCGTTAAGTGGGAAATTTTCCGAGGAGTAGCATATACTCACAGTAGGATCGGGATCCAAATATCATCGCATGACAAAACTGAAGGAATCCTACCAGAATCATCACACTCCAAATGGTATGCAGTGCTAGCAAATTTCAGTTCTTTTGATACTCCCGATGTGGATTTTTGCCCCATGCTCTTATGACCTTGGCGTGAGGTCAAAATGTCATAAGTCACAAGTCAAGTTCTTCCCATCATTATCCAGGTTAATTTGAACCCACCCGTACGTACCCTTGACGTAGGCCAAAATGGCAGTACGACTGTCTCAAACTAACGCATTCTATCTATGCAACAGATAAATATCCGATAGCTACCAATCACTATGCCTTGGCGTGAGGTCAAGATACATAGCTTGAATACTACCGAATATTTAACGGAAATGATGGAGGGCTACGGATGGTTTTGGTAAAACCTTGAACGTAGTGAACTTGATATGATCGATGGAACGAGATAGCTTTTAAAAGGAGTGCCTTAAGCTCCGCGTTTAAAAGTTCTTTTCAAAAGAAACCGAGTGGTTTTGAAAGTGTTCCAACGACTTTTACTTTGTTTATTTTTTCTTGCATTAGTTCTTTTAATGCGTATTTTTCTTGCATTAGTTCTTTTAATGCGTCCCATCATTTAATCCTACCATTGCAGAAAACAACAAAAATATGACGTACGCTTATGCCATTCGCATTCGCCACGGGGCCCCGTCATTACCCGTTAGGTTACTTAAGTAACGACAGAGCGGGGGCTGGGCTAGCGCGGCTGCAAAATATAAGCAACACCTAAATAATATCATACTTAGATATATTGCAATGATAGCCATTTCAGATCACAGATGAATACATTGGATATACTAGGAATCCGCAATTCGTACGAGTCTGTAACGAAAAGCGGATTACACGGTCGCGATGAATAGCCAAAACCACACCCTAGACCCCTACGGGTGTGGCAAACTACCCGCCAAATATCCGAAGTGGAGCAACCTCCCTCAACGACGTGAGTAGGTCACTCGGCACTTCGAGATACCCGGTAGTTTGTGCACCCCACCTTGGGTCTATCCTAGAAGCAAAAACAGTAAAAACAAATTATACAATGGCGGCTACAACCCCGACCCGGTTGTGCGGCCAAAAATAATATTACATCAATTTACATATTACATGAATTGAAAGATAAAAGGAAAAACTCTCATCTCACAACCCCCGGCTATTCATCCGCGACAATCCAAAGAATTCATATACACATACCATCAATCATTACAGATCATAGATATGTATAACCCCCACTAATCGACGTATAGAGATTAGCGGACGTTCAATATATATAACAAATCACAGATATATACCCGTTAGCCTTAGTCTTTAGAAGTTCCATAAAAATACGGACTTTCAAGCCCCAAAAACTTATTTTTTCTTTCTGGAAAATCTGGGCAGAAAAGACATTGTAAAAATCCCAAAATACCCCAAGAAACACACTGCAAGAAATTTGACCTACGACCGACTCAACTCGGCCGCGGAACCGCGGCGGGAGCATGCTCCCGCCGCGTTTCTGCGGCGCTTTGACCGATTCGGTGGACATAATTTCTTGGGTGTTTAACAAAAAGCCTGAGCCGATTTTTAAGATACGATTTATCATTTTTTGGACAGAAAAAAATTCGGCAGAAACTTCATTTTTCGGGTTCGTTTCGCGACTTTTTCTTTGATCGAACTTCTACTTACTTTGCTAACATATTAGATAGTGTTTAACTAGACTCTGATACCACTGTATGTCCATGCTACCCTTCCGCGGTTCTTACGGGGTTGCGGAAGTGGTGAAAAACGATTTTCAAGAGGGTGGTAACATGGACTACCAATACAGATCTTTGTTAAACGACTAACTAACAACCTAACAAGAGTTTACCTACTCGGTTAGGGGGCTATACCTTTCTTGAACTCCTTCATCTGCAACTCCTCCCGGTGTACGGATCGGCCTCCTCTCGTCGTCCCCTTGCGCCGAAGATGGATCCACCTGAAAGCTTCTACCTTTGGCTTCTTCTTCGAACTTTGAAGAAACAAGATCACTTGGCTTGCTAGGCCTTGTGAACTAGAATGAGTAGAGGAATGTTTTGGTGTCTTTTTATCTCTAAGGTAATGAGTCTCAACACATGAGAATGGTTTGCCTTGAGCTAGAGAGAGCAAGAGTAAGAGGGAGAGCTTGAGAATGAGAGAGCTCAAGAGAGAGAAAGCCAATGAAAGAATGAGCCATTCTTTTCTCATCCAACCTCTCATAATCCAAAAGCCATCATAACAAAAATAGTAATCAAGTATTGTGTGATGGTTTAAGTGAAAATGGCTATATCATTTCATGCACTCATTTTGCATAAATAAACAAGCAAGCAAAAGTCTTTGCCATGGAATGATAGCCATTGTCATGATGATGGTCAACTAGTCCAACCTAGTCAACCGGTCAACAAAGTCAACAAGTCAACAAAGTCAACCCCTCAACAACCATGTCACTATAATACTTAATTAATATTAATGTTAATAATATTTCTTATTCTCATTAGGGTTAAGCAAAAGTCAACGTTCAACGGTCAATAGTCAATAACCCTAATGAGAATCCTCTGCCTCTGTCTCTCTGTCAACTGTGCATACACACCCGCATCCGCGTTCCGAGGAACATGAATACAAACGAGATAAAATCTATCCCAAAACGTACATTAGGACCTGGCTTAAACCAAAGCCCGCTAGTGTCAACTGTCCGGACACTGTACGTGCACAAGTGCACGGATGTGACCGAACCCTGTCGCGAAACCACGCGACCCGTCGCAAAACCATGCGACCCCTACTCTTTTGCCTAATGGCGAATAGCTTTCTGTGTGGGACTTTAAAGACTCGACACTACGCTGGCAGTGGGTTTAACCACAGACAGCAAGCGGCACTAGCTGTGCATAACGGTCCCCAGGTAGATGCCGACAAGAAGACTGACGAGGTGAAACCCATCTGAACTCCTACTGAGTCTGAATGTGACAATCTCTCTGTACTGTCCGGTCTGTTCGTATGATACATCGCATGGCGGGCCTAGGGGCGGTAAACGTCAGTCCCCTAATAGCGGTACAAGTCGTGTCGGAGTGAAGCCCAGAACACCCTAAGATAACACTGGAAACCTACCAGTATATCTCGCTTGCCCTGGCTAGGGACTACTTGTGTAATGGCTCTCCTAGACACAGCGCGATATCAACCCCCAATACCGGGAGAGACGAGTCCTGTCTAACCGTCACTGCCTCCAAGTGCTTCGGGACTGCACCCAACTACTACCTGTTTGCACGACTCCTTTGAGCCGTGGTCGGGTAGTAATCTAAGTACAGTGGGAACACACTCAACGCGAAGTGACAGTGTCAAGTGAGAGGACTAAGCTGTACTCATGTCACCTGGAAACTGATAACTGACGATAGGTATAGTACCAACCAACAGTTCCCGACGAGTCCTGTCCAGTGTACTCGTAACCCAACGAGCACCCGCATACTATCTCCAGTACGACGTACTGATGGCTGTGGGACAGACCATCTCCCACACTGGGACGAGAAGCGCATACGCTAGTCTACTCCGGAGTATCGATGCCCTGTCTCGATATTCCTGCTTCTAGGGACCTGCATAAGGATGTGCTTATAGATTACCCAGCCCCTACTAGTGTGACTGCCATCACAACGCTGGTAATCAAGCAAAGATCCTAAGGGCTCCACTAATTTGTATAGGTGATATACTAAAATAAACACATGTACACATTAAAGTAGAAACAAACCAAGTAGCATACTATTATATTGAGCAAGATTGTCTATACAAGGTGAATATCCCAAGCTTCCATTAAGTAATATATAAACTAGTACGATACAGTAATGGCCTCTATGGCATATACACTAATAGATATTTCGATGCATCCACCATAAGTTTTCTCGGTTCTGAGATTGGTTTTAGAAACCCGATTTGAGGAGATGGATGATCCGTTTGCGGGTTCATGGTGGACCCGGTATGGTACCCCGGGGCAAGAAAGGTATGTTGTGCTGTAGGCGATGAGCCTGGCAGAGGGACTACTACCTACCAGTGATAGTGTGGACCCGGCGGTTATCCGGAGGATACTGACCGGAGTCGTGGGATGGATATCGGCCGATCTGGACAAACGGAGCCCGTGGGCCGATCTGGACAGACGGAGCCTGAGTTATATGGATTTGCATGTCGATGTTGGATACAGGTTTTCATGATGTTTCGAGTGTCGATGTTGGGCACTCAGGTTCCTTGAGATTTACGGATATGATGGCCGATCAGAGTGACGGCACCTAAGGTATTGGGATTTGGGGTGTCGTTGATGGACACCAGGATTTTCCATGATGATGATTCATTGATAATGTTATGTTTTATCCCACAATCAGGATTTATCAGATAAGCATTGTTTCATGTAGTTGTAGTACCCTGATGGTGTAACTTGATCAAGATTGTTCCATATCCATATTGCCATACTTATGCTATCAGATTGAATGTTTTATGTTATCGCTGTTCTTGTATACATGTGATTATCTGTATGATGTTACTTACTATTCACAAGTTGGTAACTCACCCCGTTATGCCACAGTGTTTTGCAGGCTTGACCCTCAGAGTAGTCGCGGCATGGCTCCTTATTGTATCTATTTCAGCGGATACCGCTTCGGTTAGCTGTGAGGCCTTTTTGTTGTAGGTGGGTTTGCGGTTATCCGATTGTATCTATTGTATATCTTATTATATCTAGTACTCTCCATCTACCACTTTCATGTATTGACTTAGAGACGACTTTGTGAGGACGGATATTGTATATTTTGTGACTTTAGGTGTCGTGCTCGTGCGAGCAGGCCTTTCTTATATGGCTTTATCTCTTTTATGTCGTTTTCATTTTATTGTTTATTTCTTCGCTAAGGTGTCGTATATATATGCTGGTGGTGATTGTTTTCCGCCATTGGGCATGATTTGATCCCGTTTGGTGATGCTTTATTTATATTCCGTGTTTGTACCCGTTTCGGTGCTAGTTTTACAAAGGAGGTGCTGTCAAATTTTTTAAGAAAATAAACTTAAGTTTTAAGATTTTTACTTGAGATTTCCAATTGTTTTAACAATGTTTGTATCACTTACTTCTTTTTATGGTTTAGATTTCTTTGTTTTCGGCTTACTTAAATTGGGCTACGCCTGTTGAAGTTGCGTGGTTTAAGTGCCGGTCACTTTCCTAAATTTGGGTCGTGACAAATTTGGTATCAGAGCGCTAGGTTTTACCTTTCGAAGAATATGATGACCTTCGAATGATAGAGTAGGTAGCTTAAGCAGAGTGACGTAGCGTGTGTATGTTCCACGGCATACTTACGACACGATACTCCGCCTGAGTGACCTTAGGACATATTGCTTGTAATTCCTGCCTTGATTTCCATGTATCCTTATGATTCGATTTCTATGTTCTTATCGAATCATGTTTTCATTTCCAGCCATTATGCCGCCGAAGACTACGAGGGCGTAGAGAGCGGCCGCGAGAGCCGAGGTCAGGGTATGCTCGTCGGAGACGAGGACTGACCAGGGTTGTATGCCTATTCCACAAGAGCGAATTGATCCACCCTCGCTAGATCGCATTACTAGGCTAGAGGCCGGTATGCAGGATTTGCGCCAGATGATGCGGTCGTTGGTTGAGGCCAGTCGAGCGTAGAGACAGGAGGTTATCCCACCTGTCATGGGGACCGCGATGGTGCCTACAGTTCAAGCAGTCGTACTTACAGCTACGGAAGTTATCACCTTATCATTATCTGAGTTCATGAGGCTGAAGCCTCCGATTTTCACCGGCACCGATACACGTGAGGATCCCCAGTCGTTTATCGATCGGATGGACATGATCTGTCGTTCGCTGAGATGCTCCGACGGGAGATGGGTAGAGTTCACGAGTTTTCCTCTGGAGGGTCTTGCCCAGACTTGGTGCGAGTCTCTAAAGAGGGGCCGAGCCACAGGTCTTTCTCCAATGACCGTGGATGAGTTCGTGATGGTTTTTCTTACCAGTTTTCTTCTGCAGAGCGTCAGGGATGCTCGAGCTCGCAGTTTTTAGTCATTACGCCAGACTTCGGTTATGATGGTGGCAGAGTACGATATTCAGTTTACCCAGCTATCTGTGTATGCTCCATATTTTGTGGACACTAAGGAGATGCGGATCAAGAGATTTGTGCGAGACCTGCTTACCCAGTTGTTCCTCGCTATCAGCACCCAGCATTCTGACACATATGCAGCCGCAGTGGATGCATCCCTACTGGTTGAGGAGCGTCTTTCCGAGACTTCGATCGTTCCAGAACGGAAGAGGGTTCGTACTGGTGTATCATCTAGGAGACAGATGTATAGACGCCGCGACAGATTTCGTTCAGGTCGTGGGAGTAGCAGAGGCTTGGGACGAGGCCGGTTATTTAGCTCTTATCCTTTGGAGGGTCAGCAGTCATCGTCTGGATGTTTCCGGTGCGGGAGTTTTTATCATCGCGTCAGAGATTGTACTGAGGCACGTGAGGATAAGGAAGCCGTATCACATGTTACCTTACCACCTTCTCCACCTCAGAGAGCGTTGCCCCTTACGCCTGTTGTTGCTCCGCGTCAGACTTATGCTTAGAGAGGTCGTGGTCGCGAAGGTTTTGTTCAGAGAGGACGGGGTGGCGGAGGCGGAGGACATCCAGTCGCCAGTAGAGGGCAGGCTCGAGTATTTACTTTGACTCATCAGGACGCGCAGGCGTCCAATGCAGTGGATTTAGGTACTCTTTCAGTTTGTTCCTTCGAGGCACACGTTTTGTTTGATCCGGGATCTACGCACTCGTATGTTTCTACACACCTCATACAGAGGTTCGGCCGAGAGTCGTGTTTGCTAGATCAGCCACTTGTCGTGACTACTCCTGTTGGCGAGTCTTTTGTTGCGTTACATGTGTGTCGGTCGTGTGGCGTTCGTATTAGAGATAGAGATTCGTCCATCGACTTGATCCTTCTTGAGATGTTGGACTTCAACGTTCTCCTGTGAATGGACTGGCTAGCTACTTGCTTGTAACACCTGAGTTTGTGTTTAGTGGTAATTGTGTTTAATGTGGGGTTTTGGTAAAAAGTTTACCAAAACGGCTTTTAAATATTTTTTCTGGTTTTATGAATATTTTACTGGAATTTTATCTCGACTTCACACACATGTGCATGTTAGCTAGGGTTAAGCCATGTTTAGACAACCATGGTGGTCTAACCCATTTGGTTAAGTTAATTGGGTTAATTAAGGGTTTTTAGTTTTGTTTAAAGGTGGTTAGGATGAGGGTTGACTTGTATAGACGGGAGAGAGAAGGCATGATGGATGTGCCATGTCTAGCATTTAATGAAGAGAGAGGATGATGTGGGTTAACTCCATTTCACTTCAAAACTTTTGCTTGATCACTCATATCTTTCCCCTCTCACTCACACTTCACCACAAACAACACACAAACAATAGCCACAGCAGTAGCAGCTGCAACAAAAAAAAAATAGAGAACATATTGCAAGCAGCAGCAGCAGCCAAAACAACAGCAACAGCAACACAAAACAGCCACAAAAGCAGCAGCTCAGCAGCAGCAGCAACCCCTTTCTCCTTCTTCTTCCTCTCTTCTCCTACATCCTAGGATCCCTTGAGGTATAATCTTGCAACCTAACTTCTTTCTTGCTTGATTATGGTCGTTAAAGGTGAAATTTAGCGTTATTATGTGAGTTAGTGCTTGTTTTAGGTAAATTTGAGTGAGACTTGAACAAGTGATGGTTTTGATTGTTAGTGTAGCCTTATTAAGTGTGTTTGAGACCAGTTAACCAAAGATTTGTCCCAGATTTCACCAATATACCAGATTGTTCGATTTGGTGTCGTTTAGCGTTTAAATTGGATTTTTAAGCCTTTCTGAAATCTTCTTTCAACCCGAGACCCCTGAAATAAAATTGACATGGCAGTATGCTGTGCAGGCACCCTGGAACCACCCCACAAAACCCTAGCCCCCACCTCATTAGTCTGGCCGCAGATTTAATCCCCCTGGCCGAAATTTGAGGCCAGAGCAGGGGGGATCATCTTGTTTTTGTTCCGTAGCCCTATTTCTAGTAGACTTGACCCTGGGTATGTGCAATTTTGTCTGTTTCCATTCAGGGTAAAATCTGGGTTGATTTTCTTGAGTTGGCGCATGATTTACGACTTGTTTTAGCTTGGATTTTGGTATTTGATGATTCGTTTCTGTCGGGTGGCGTTTGGACGTCAACGACAAGTGGATATTGGCTGTGTTTACATGTGAGGCTATAGGTTTTTACCAATGGGCATAGCGTGTACCGTTTTGGTTTCCGATATGGTTTTCATGTGCTTTAGCATTTGTGATATCCTTGTAGGTACCCCATGTGACGTCGAGGCGTTGGAGATGCAGATGGCGACGTCGGCATCGGCACGCATAAAGCAAGGTGAGTAGATTTTTATCTACGGGGAGAAGTCGGGTGGATGGCGTATAGCACCCGCGCAGTTCGTGGTGATGTAAACAGATACGTATACACACATACCTTTATTAAATGTTGTTTGGAAATTATTGATGTTAAAGATGGATATTTGGTGTGTTGGGATTGATTTAGTGTCGTGAAACCCTAGAGTAGTGGTCGCACCACACATGCACACACACCCATACTTGCATTCATTCTTCTTTCATATGTGCTTATATGGGATTCTATATAGTTATGTGTTCACATGGGTATGAGACTATGTGTTCACATACGGGTTGAGGATGATACTTGCGATTGAGATGAGTCGATGATATTTGATATGAGATTATGATATCGGTGATATGGTAGGATTCTTACTTGAGATACGTCCTGATGTTATAGCGGATCATTGGATGACGATGCCATGTGAATAGCGATATATATATATATATATAATGGTTGACATGTGATCGTGATTTGAGATATGATATGATATGATAAGATATTTATGATAGGTCGCATTAGGCGATGTATACCTCTTTATGACGATATATGATGATGATATCGGTTTGTACGAGACTGTTGATCAATAGTCGGATCATGATTATATTGATGATATTAGTAGTGTACTAGACGTAGGTCAGTACACCAGCTGATGATCTTGATAAAGAGGATACCAGATGAACACTGTGATGAGTATGATATTGACCCGTACCCAGATTTGGGATGCCGTACGACGGATTCACGTACAAGCTATATATTGATGTTTGATCCGCACTCTTGACTTGGGAATAACTGGTTATAGAGATATGGTATCGGATGTGATATTGTCACGTCCTGAAAGTACGGAACATGACCGGCACTTAAACTACGAAACGTCTCGAGGCGTACATAATCTAAGTAAACCGAAAACCCAGAAATCCAAACCAAGAAAAGAAGTAGAGTGAAGGAAAACCAATTTAAAACAAGTAGTTTTAATAGCATAAGCCGAATTATGCGGTTTTTAAGAACATCAAAATTTACTGAAAATTTCGGCAGAGTCTCCTTTGTAAAAACTGGCTCCCAAACGGGATACAACATGAATAGTATACGAAATCAATAAAAAGGCATCCCCAAGCGGGAGCTAGCTCTTCGTCAATCGACGGTAACAACCACACAAGCAATATAATATACAACGCCAACGGCGAGGATCAAAACTCAAAAGGAACTCAAAACCACCAGAAATATAACGAGCGACTCTAAGGTCGAAAGAATAAACAACACTGGTCTCTAACTCAATAAATACATGTTTGGTTGATGGAATTTACTAGATACAACTGAATAATATCATACAAGGTAAATAATGGGAGTATGATACAAGTAAACCCACCTACCAGCAAATCACCCGAATGAAACTATGCCCGCAAAGCCGTAAGGAAACCTGTACGGCAAACCTGCAAGAAACTGGGGCACAACGGGGGTGAGTAGCTAACTCGTGAATAGAAAATATCTACGCACAGAAATCGCATAAATAACGCAATCCTAGGTCAATGATCATAATATAGCCTCAAAAATGTATATAACATGTAGCCTATAACAAGGCTAGGGTAAATATCTAACCGAGTGAAATCTCATGTGCCCGTGTCGGTGCCTCAGGTAGCAATATATCGTATGAATGAGGTATGAATGCATGAAACCGAATACATGTAATGAAGAAATTGTTTTCATAAATTAGTGAGATTTCCTTCGTATTTTAAACTGAGGTATCATAATGAAATCAGTATCAACAGTGTCTAGCATCGACACAAAACATAAATCTCACTGTCTCGAAATATCAATGTATCAATCTCAATATCTAGGGCGCCGTCAGTCCGGACCGGCCCCTACCATCCATCTCAAGACCACGACGGTATCCTCCGGATATCCGACGCGTCGGATAATATCACCGGTAGGTAGTGCTCCCCAGCCAGGCTCAACGTCAACACCACATTCCTCTTGCCCCGGGGTACCATACCGGGTCCACCATGTACCCGTGACGGTTCCTCCACTCCTCGACACGGATCTCCAAAACCACAGCAAACTCATCGTGGACGACACTTTACATCACTAGAAAACCGCAACATTTTATATTTTAAAAGATCATAAGTTGTAAATTTTGCGGCTTTCCCCGAAATCCAGAAATATCATAAATCTCAAGAAATCATCACAAGTGCATATGTCAATGATAATGAACTAGGCGTGAACAACTGAATAACAGTATGCATGAAGTGGTAGGTAATAACTACAATGTCTAATATGACATATAAGGGAAGTACACTAATATCATGTCAAAACTACCAGCTAACATTCTAAGTCAAGCAATTATATTCTCTAAAGTGTACGTGACATGGCAATTACCGATGAATATGTGTGTGAGCCGGCAAGTAGGTGTACGTGGTACATACGCATCATCGGTAATGGTGCTGGTGTCCTAACAGCATGATATCAATAATGGAATATGCAGCAAAATAAATATGCGAGGCAGAGCGAACAACAATAATGTGCGGGAGCTGAATACTAGACACAACGATAACTAATCTACAATAATCTAATATAAGTCCTACGAATGGTGCCTTTTGAAATAACACGAATCATGGGGTTTTGAAAATAGGGCTACGGTGTTTTTATGAAAGGATACGTCATTTTTGAAATATCCGTAGATTCCCTTGAGCTGTCTTTAAAAATGCCCACGATTCGTTAGTTTTTGAAATAGGTAAGAAGTCTAATCTAATCTAACAACTACACTAAACTATACGGCTGAACTAACAAGCTGAACTACAGGTAAGGAAACCGCCTATCATCTGAGTCGATACATATACATACCTGTATATATATAGTCGGTGATCCCGCCTCAACAATATCATATCCGATACCATATCTATAATCAGGCATCCCAAGTCAAGAGTGCGGATCAATCATCAATATAGCTCGTACGTAAATCTGTCGTACGGCATCCCAAATCTGGGTACGGGTCAATATCACAATCATCATACTATTCACCTGGTATCCTCTTTATCAAATATTATGATCGGGGTACTGATCTACGTATAGTACCATACTGATACCGCCTACGTATGCATGGACGTGTGTGAAACACTACGTCAAGGACCCGCTACAACGTCATGCCGTATCTAAGATACGAACCCTGCTATATCACCGATCTCACGGCCTCAAATCGAATCTCATCGACTCAGCTCAATCCCAAGTATCATCATCAATCCGTATGTGAACACATAGTCCCATACCCATGTGAACACATAACTATAAAGAATCCCATGAGTACATATCAATAGGAATGTATGCAAGTATGTATGTGTGTATGTGTAGTGCAACACTACCCTAGGGTTCGCGACACTAAAAATAGTCCAACACACCAATATCCATCCTAAGCATCGTTATTAATCCTAAATAACATATAATAATTGTTGGTGTGTATACGCATCTGTATACACCACCACGGACTGCGGGGGTGCTATACGCCATCCACCCGACTTCTCCCCGTAGATATAAATCTACTCACCTGGTCCTCGCTAGCCGGTGCCGACGTTGCCACGCGCTTGCTTGTCGTCTCGAAGTCCACATGGGGGTACCTACATATCATAACGCACCATATCTCATTAAAATCCGACTCATGATCAAAACGACGCACGAATCCCACATAGGTCAAAACCTATGGTTGCTTTCACAAATCAACCCAAAAACCCTCGGCGTCGGCGTACAACCGCCAAACCATCGAGAAAAACCCAAATACACTCATTTGCACATTCACGAACACTAATTTTAATACAAACTAGGTTAAAATTCACAAAAACCTCAATTTTGCTTAAAAAGTCATTTTTCCGAAAATCTAGCAAGCACAAATCACCGTTTTAGTACAAAACTCGATGTATAAATGAATCTAGCGGCCACAATATTCGCTAAATATCTTAAATAAGTCATAAAAACAATTCCCATAATTTAATCTCATTAAATTCCAAAAGCCCTAAAATTCTAGTTTACAAAATACCTAAATTTTAACAATTTTATAGCAAAAATGCACAAACTACAATCTAGCTTGGATTTTCATGAACTAAAAGCATTAAACCACTCAATATAATATTTATAATGACATGAAACCATAATTTGAATTTTATCTCACAAGACTATATTTATTTTAAAACCCTAGTTTACAATTTAGCATAATTAACAAATTTTTTTAAACTAACCAATAACAACTAGCTACTAATCTTGTTTTAACATGTCATAAGAGCCTAAAAACATCACACAACCATACACCAATCTCACAAAACCCTAACTTGATTTTAAAACCTAAATTCTAGAATTTCCAAACCCTAACTTGAAGATTTATAACTAGCAATTCAACCACTTTAACACTTAACTAAGCTAACATAAGTATTAATCAACAATTTAACTACAAGGTTAACATTATAGCTCCACAATTTTGTAGATCCCATTTGAAATCTAGCCATCCAAAATGCTTTCTTGTCACCCCAATCCATTCTTGAAATGCTAAGGAATAATGGGTAAGAGTCGGATTTGGATTTAGATTTGAATTTGCATGGATTTTGAAGTGATTTGTGGATTTTTTTTTTGATGAAGAAAAGAGTGGGATTTGGGGGGGGATGCTGCTGTTGGGAGGGGGAGAATTTCGGCCAGAAATGGGAGTGAGGAGAGAGAGGGAGGTAGAGAAAATACAAGGGAGGAAAGTCCAAGTCAACATAAAGTCAAAAGTCCACCTAATTCATCCATTTTCTTTTCTTTTCTATCATTTCTTTTCCTTTGAAATTCAAGTGGGGAATAAATGGGGGCTGCTGAATTTGGCTAAGGGGAGGAGTAAATGGGGGTGTGTGGGTGTGGATACGGGTGTGGGGTGATGAAAAATGATAAATACAATACCCCAAACATCCATTTACGCTAAAAAAAGCCTTTTTTTTTCTTCAATAATTTCTAACCCGTTTTGGCAAATGATTTCGTTCCAAAAACCACATGACAAATTTTTATTTAATGTTTTATAATGCACAAAATTTGTTTCAACTCATTCCAATTTGTAATTTTCCCTAATTAAATGTATTAGTGACGGCTTAAAATAATAATAAAATAATATTTTTTTCAGAAAATTTGAAATTTCACCAGCGGCTCAATAAACACCAAATAATAGCAATTACATAGCTAGAATATGTATATTTAATTTTTATAATAAGATATTTGTATTTTGACTTTTTACAGAAAACCCATTTATTTTACCTATTTTTTTCGAAATTTCACCGAAACGATTTTCAAAACGCTACAATCTTCCCCCCTTAAAGAAATTCGGTCCCCGAATTTAAATTCAAACCTCCCGAAATACTAAAACATCTAAGAAAAACCATCAAGTCGTCAGGGCTCCGAAACTGTAAATACATAAAACAAATCGTAGCGCAGTGCATGCGCTTGAAAAAAATAAAAATAAAAATGAGTATATAACTCAAATCAAAACTCCGTCAAGCATCCCACAATCATCGGAGTCATGGAGAAGACATCAATTGCAAATCCAAATCAAACCAATATGATATAACTCGAAACTATACATGTAAATATCGAATCTATATCTGTAAGTATCTGAAGGAAATGCATGCCAAATCTCTTTAAGTCGCTGTGCAACGCGTATAACACTGTACAGTAGCGGACGTCTACCATAAGAAAATAACTATATACATATATACCTTTGTTTGAAATGTACGTTCCGCCGTTTTGGAAACAATTTAGAAGGGTCTCCTTGTTTTAAACATTTCGTGTCATATCAGACACGTAGGTAAATACTGAGGCTATAGCTCGCTTTTTGGAAATCCCTTCAATAACTATCAATGCATGCAAAATGTATTCAGGTACTGTCCTCTGACTAGTCCTGCTCAGTACGGAAACACATAGCAATATCATAAAAACGTACTGCTCTATAAGAAATCAATCCCAAAATATGCACATGAATACTACGTGCGTCTGGTGCGCACGGAAATCAAAATCCATGAATGTGCCATACATGCGCACAGAAACAACATCTAAGTGCATCGGGTGTGCACGAAACATCTGTCGTAGGCAACATGTGTGCTTGACAGCAAAATCAGGTGCATCTGACATGCACGAAAAATCTCGATTTAGTGCATCTGGTGTGCACCAAAATCACATCTCAAGACATGCGCGAAAATTCAAATCAGGTGCATCCATCGTGCACGAAATCATGAAATCCAATATCAAGCGCCGAACGTGCGCAAAATCAATCAGGTGCATAAAACAAATATCGAGTATCACAATCGAAATCGAAGTCCAGTGCATCTAAGTGCACAAAAGGCGTATTACTGCACTGCAAGCATATATAAACTATACAGAGTGCAGGAACGAAATCGTGTGCGTGCATACGCACAAAATCAACTCAAATGTCTGAAACCGTAAAATCACAAACATGTGAAACCCAAGCACGAAAACGATATCAAGTGCAACACTGTGCAAGAATCGTAAATTCTCAATCATTAAAATCAAATCATGCGAATAAATCACCCAAAACATCGAAATCGATAATGGCGGAATAGTACCGCTCAAGTGCATCCTCTAAGAATCTCGGGCCAACTGTCGCGGTCACTAGTGGGACGTCTCGTCGATGATCATGAACTCTGTCCTGCTGGCTTGCGTAACCATGACCACTCCTGGGTCAAGGTCTTCACTGTGAATTACCAATCTTTCGGTCCATCGGCTCATCGGTCCTATCAGGTGTGCTAACGGGGACGATTTCGTTCTGGCACTTCTCTGGTCATCTCTTGGTCAATCATCGCGACCACTCGTAAGACAGCATATTACTGGCGTCGGCCTCTGGGTCTCTGAATGTACGTGATACATCTGATCCTGGGTGCAAGTATCATTGCAGCAGTGTCCTGAAAGGAATCCTGCTCACGGTCTCTTCCATGTCTTGTCCCTGCAACTGTCCGGAAGTCATTGTCCTTTCCTATATCCGCATCTTGCTCTGGAACGACTGCATACTCATCGCGACTCCTTCTGGAAGGTAAGTCCAAGTACCATGCCTCGGCATGCGCAACGCCTCTCTGATGTCGGCGGAGTGGAACGTCATCTCATCTAGATCTGGTGCGAACCTCTTACTCCACTTTTCTCTAATGTCGTCTGCTTTGGAATCATCTCGTCGCGGCTGCATGGACTGAGCTCCAACGGCTATCCTCGTATCTGGAGTCTCCCAAGAATGCATCTCACCACCTAGCATCCGAATTAAGTCGAGCCATCCGATCGAGTCGTCAAAACCTCATAATCCCCCCCAAGAGCTCAACCTCTTGGGCACAGTTTAATAGTATCGAGTACATACCACAGCATCGGTGGTCCAGCCGTAGAAGGGCAAACCCAAGCCTCACTAATGGCGCCGTAGAACTGCCGCAAACCCGAAGGTTCAAAGACTTTGACACGGTCATTAAGTCGAGTTAGGGTTTCATTCTTCTAGAGGGAACATAGAATTTCCTGCATGTCTTTCCGACTACTTAAAACTTGGAATAATAGGTTGCTGACATTCGATCGTCTCTGTCGACTCTCAACGTCTCCGCGTGAAATCGTCTCCAGCTGGAATCAATCTATCTGATGACCTCGCATCGGGGTAGGCGAACGATCCACAAGTCCTAGTCATTCATCCTCGATGACTAGCGACCTTCTATCATCTCTTAGTACAACTCGTTCTGCACTAACGCCAGCATCTGGGGCAATATCTCGTCGTTCGCAGCAATAACTAGCTCGCTCGTCTGCACGCTGAACAGTGCTTCGACCATCATGAATAAGCAACACACCAACGGTCATCAAAATCTGGTTGGCCTCTGTCAGTGGCCCAATCCTTTGATACTGATCGGCACGTCCGAGAAATCTCATAAAGGCGATCCGCCAAACGCTCGTGGCGCGGAAACACAGTCAAAAGACACCTCTCCACAATCGGGTGTCGCCGGAATCATGCCCTGGTCAGTCCTCGTTCGTGCCGAGCTCGTGCTGACCGCAACTCTAGCCATAGCTCTCCCTGCCTGTAATCGTGGCAGCAAAACCAAACTGGTACCGACGAGGCTAGATCAGGAAGGAATATAATACTGAACAAGGAAATGTACATCCTAAGGCTTCATAAGTGGAGTGGCGTGTCGTAAATATGCCGCGAAACATTCCAACGATACGTCACTCTACTTTAGTCACCTATTCCATCAACCAAGGGTCATCCTACACTCCGAAGGTAAAACCTAACGCTCTGATACCAACTTTGTCACGTCCCGAAAGTACGGAACATGACCGGCACTTAAACTACGAAACGTCTCGAGGCGTACGTAATCTAAGTAAACCGAAAACCCAGAAATCCAAACCAAGAAAAGAAGTAGAGTGAAGGAAAACTAATTTAAAACAAGTAGTTTTAATAGCATAAGCCGAATTATGCGGTTTTTAAGAACATCAAAATTTACTGAAAATTTCGGCAGAGTCTCCTTTGTAAAAACTGGCTCCCAAACGGGATACAACATGAATAGTATACGAAATCAATAAAAAGGCATCCCCAAGCGGGAGCTAGCTCTTTGTCAATCGACGGTCACAACCACATAAGCAATATAATATACAACGCCAACGGCGAGGATCAAAACTCAAAAGGAACTCAAAACCACCAGAAATATAACGAGCGACTCTAAGGTCGAAAGAATAAACAACACTGGTCTCTAACTCAATAAATACATGTTTGGTTGATGGAATTTACTAGATACAACTGAATAATATCATACAAGGTAAATAATGGG
Source organism: Agapanthus africanus (assembly GCA_030015575.1). Classification (NCBI taxonomy): domain Eukaryota; kingdom Viridiplantae; phylum Streptophyta; class Magnoliopsida; order Asparagales; family Amaryllidaceae; genus Agapanthus; species Agapanthus africanus. The sequence continues at coordinate 234,533,715 of JASDDO010000008.1, read as the reverse complement.
AGTATGATACAAGTAAACCCACCTACTAGCAAATCACCCGAATGAAACTATGCCCGCAAAGCCGTAAGGAAACCTGTACGGCAAATCTGCAAGAAACTGGGGCTCAACGGGGGTGAGTTGCCAACTCGTGAATAGAAAATATCTACGCACAGAAATCGCATAAATAACGCAATCCTAGGTCAATGATCATAATATAGCCTCAAAAATGTATATAACATGTAGCCTATAACAAGGCTAGGGTAAATATCTAACCGAGTGAAATCTCATGTGCCCGTGTCGGTGCCTCAGGTAGCAATATATCGTATGAATGAGGTATGAATGCATGAAACCGAATACATGTAATGAAGAAACTGTTTTCATAAATTAGTGAGATTTCCTTCGTATTTTAAACTGAGGTATCATAATGAAATCAGTATCAACAGTGTCTAGCATCGACACAAAACATAAATCTCACTGTCTCGAAATATCAATGTATCAATCTCAATATCTAGGGCGTCGTCAGTCCGGACCGGCCCCTACCATCCATCTCAAGACCACGACGGTATCCTCCGGATATCCGACGCGTCGGATAATATCACCGGTAGGTAGTGCTCCCCAGCCAGGCTCAAAGTCAACACCACATTCCTCTTGCCCCGGGGTACCATACCGGGTCCACCATGTACCCGTGACGGTTCCTCCACTCCTCGACACGGATCTCCAAAACCACAGCAAACTCATCGTGGACGACACTTTACATCACTAGAAAACCGCAACATTTTATATTTTAAAAGATCATAAGTTGTAAATTTTGCGGCTTTCCCCGAAATCCAGAAATATCATAAATCTCAAGAAATCATCACAAGTGCATATGTCAATGATAATGAACTAGGCATGAACAACTGAATAACAGTATGCATGAAGTGGTAGGTAATAACTACAATGTCTAATATGGCATATAAGGGAAGTACACTAATATCATGTCAAAACTACCAGCTAACAATCTAAGTCAAGCAATTATATTCTCTAAAGTGTACGTGACATGGCAATTACCGATGAAGATGTGTGTGAGCCGGCAAGTAGGTGTACGTGGTACATACGCATCATCGGTAATGGTGCTGGTGTCCTAACAGCATGATATCAATAATGGAATATGCAGCAAAATAAATATGCGAGGCAGAGCGAACAGCAATAATGTGCGGGAGCTGAATACTAGACACAACGATAACTAATCTACAATAATCTAATATAAGTCCTACGAATGGTGCCTTTTGAAATAACACGAATCATGGGGTTTTGAAAATAGGGCTACGGTGTTTTTATGAAAGGATACGTCATTTTTGAAATATCCGTAGATTCCCTTGAGCTGTCTTTAAAAATGCCCACGATTCGTTAGTTTTTGAAATAGGTAAGAAGTCTAATCTAATCTAACAACTACACTAAACTATACGGCTGAACTAACAAGCTGAATTACAGGTAAGGAAACCGCCTATCATCTGAGTCGATACATATACATACATGTATATGTATAGTCGGTGATCCCGCCTCAACAATATCATATCTGATACCATATCTATAATCAGGCATCCCAAGTCAAGAGTGCGGATCAATCATCAATATAGCTCGTACGTAAATCTGTCGTACAGCATCCCAAATCTGGGTACGGGTCAATATCACAATCATCATACTATTCACCTGGTATCCTCTTTATCAAATATTATGATCAGGGTACTGATCTACGAATAGTACCATACTGATACCGCCTACGTATGCATGGACGTGTGTGAAACACTACGTCAAGGACCCGCTACAACGTCATGCCGTATCTAAGATACGAACCCTGCTATATCACCGATCTCACGGCCTCAAATCGAATCTCATCGACTCAGCTCAATCCCAAGTATCATCATCAATCCGTATGTGAACACATAGTCCCATACCCATGTGAACACATAACTATAAAGAATCCCATGAGTACATATCAATAGGAATGTATGCAAGTATGTATGTGTGTATGTGTAGTGCAACACTACCCTAGGGTTCGCAACACTAAAATTAGTCCAACACACCAATATCCATCCTAAGCATCGTTATTAATCCTAAATAACATATAATAATTGTTGGTGTGTATACGCATCTGTATACACCACCACGGACTGCGGGGGTGCTATACGCCATCCACCCGACTTCTCCCCGTAGATATAAATCTACTCACCTGGTCCTCGCTAGCCGGTGCCGACGTTGCCACGCGCTTGCTTGTCGTCTCGAAGTCCACATGGGGGTACCTACATATCATAACGCACCATATCTCATTAAAATCCGACTCATGATCAAAACGACGCACGAATCCCACATAGGACAAAACCTATGGTTGCTTTCACAAATCAACCCAAAAACCCTCGGCGTCGGCGTACAACCGCCAAACCATCGAGAAAAACCCAAATACACTCATTTGCACATTCACGAACACTAATTTTAATACAAACTAGGTTAAAATTCACAAAAACCTCAATTTTGCTTAAAAAGTCATTTTTCCGAAAATCTAGCAAGCACAAATCACCGTTTTAGTACAAAACTCGATGTATAAATGAATCTAGCGGCCACAATATTCGCTAAATATCTTAAATAAGTCATAAAAACAATTCCCATAATTTAATCTCATTAAATTCCAAAAGCCATAAAATTCTAGTTTACAAAATACCTAAAATTTAACAATTTTATAGCAAAAATGCACAAACTACAATCTAGCTTGGATTTTCATGAACTAAAAGCATTAAACCACTCAATATAATATTTATAATGACATGAAACCTTAATTTGAATTTTATCTCACAAGAATATATTTATTTTAAAACCCTAGTTTACAATTTAGCATAATTAACAAATTTTTTTAAACTAACCAATAACAACTAGCTACTAATCTTGTTTTAACATGTCATAAGAGCCTAAAAAGATCACACAACCATACACCAATCTCACAAAACCCTAACTTGATTTTAAAACCTAAATTCTAGAATTTCCAAACCCTAACTTGAAGATTTATAACTAGCAATTCAACCACTTTAACACTTAACTAAGCTAACATAAGTATTAATCAACAATTTAACTACAAGGTTAACATTATATCTCCACAATTTTGTAGATCCCATTTGAAATCTAGCCATCCAAAATGCTCTCTTGTCACCCCAATCCATGCTTGAAATGCTAAGGAATAATGGGTAAGATTCGGATTTGGATTTAGATTTGAATTTGCATGGATTTTGAAGTGATGTGTGGATTTTTTTTTTGATGAAGAAAAGAGTGGGATTTGGGGGGGGGATGCTGCTGTTGGGAGGGGGAGAATTTCGGCCAGAAATGGGAGTGAGGAGAGAGAGGGAGGTAGAGAAAATACAAGGGAGGAAAGTCCAAGTCAACATAAAGTCAAAAGTCCACCTAATTCATCCATTTTCTTTTCTTTTCTATCATTTCTTTTCCTTTGAAATTCAAGTGGGGAATAAATGGGGGCTGCTGAATTTGGCTAAGGGGAGGAGTAAATGTGGGTGTGTGGGTGTGGGTACGGGTGTGGGGTAATGAAAAATGATAAATACAATACCGCAAACATCCATTTACGCTAAAAAAAAGCCTTTTTTTTCTTCAATAATTTCTAACCCGTTTTGGCAAATGATTTCGTTCCAAAAACCACATGACAAATTTTTATTTAATGTTTTATGATGCACAAAATTTGTTTCAACTCATTCCAATTTCTAATTTTCCCTAATTAAATGTATTAGTGACGTCTTAAAATAATAATAAAATAATATTTTTTTCAGAAAATTTGAAATTTCACCAGCGGCTCAATAAACACCAAATAATAGCAATTACATAGCTAGAATATGTATATTTAATTTTTATAATAAGATATTTGTATTTTGACTTTTTACAGAAAACCCCTTTATTTTACCGATTTTTTTCGAAATTTCACCGAAACGATTTTCAAAACGCTACAGATATTATCGATGCGGGATCACCGACTAATATATATTTATATATATGTATCGACTCAGATGTTAGGCGGCTTCCTTATATTTAGTTTAGTTTGTTAGCTCGGCCGTATAGTTTAGTGTAGCTGTATGACTCATATTACATTAAATGCAGATTTGTTATCATCACCTGCTACCGGCGTATTGACGATTCTTTAGAGTCCTACATAGAGGTTTCTTGGCTCAGCCAAAACGGAGTAAAGTCACATATGTGATTTGTGCTGGACCAAGGATAATGCGATATGAGATACCGTATTGTATTCTCGCGATATTTAGATATGAACCGGGTCATCGGATCAAGTGTTGATTCGATAAATCGGTACATGATATATTAGTCGGTTATATTCGATAAAGCCGGATTGTCGGATCAAGTGTTGATCCGATGATTTAATATATAATAATATATATGATATATTGTATTTCATTATCTAATATTGGCTCACTTTATTATTTCTTTTTCTCACCGGGTAATACATTGATATATATGCGATATATGTTAATTGTATTATTTTCTTTTGTTGCAAATATATAATATATATGTGATATATATTATTGCAACATGATATGATTAATAATGGAACATGTTTAGTAGAGATTAAACCAGGTTAGGGTTTGATTAGGGTTAGCTCCTTCTTGCACCATCTAGAAGGAATTCCTTTTGTCATAGTTAAGATATTATGGTTGATATTTATCCATGACTCATTCTTTAACCTAACTAAACCCTAGCCATAGTAAATTCTCTACAAGGGTTATCCTTATCATCCGTTGACCATGGTTCCATGATTATTCATATATTCATTTCTATTATTCAACACAAAAGGATTAACTCATTTATCATCATTTTCCTCTCTCTCAAGCTTTGAGAAAGCTTACTTTTTTTTCCTTTTGTGTTGATTTCTTGTGAGAATTTTATATAAAAAAAAGCATAAATACTACTCCATCATCCTCATCTAATCTAGCTCATTAGATTAGGTTGTTCACCTCATTAGAGTGAGAGAGCTTGAGTTATAGCAACTTCGGACGTAGATCATCGGAGAAAAGGAATACTACAAGCTAGCATGGATCGTTCGTGTCGTGGAGCCTCTCTTGAGTCTAGGAGATCGTGGATCGTGGCGAAGGGACATCTACTCGAAGCTTGTGAAGCGAAAGAGCGGACTACATAGGTTGTAATCCCTCACACTTAGTAGTAAAGATGTTTACTTGCATGTTAAACCCTAATAATCTAGCAAAGATCCCGGCTTTGGGTTGTCCGGCACGTCTAAAATTTTATTCGGGCATGGTTGATGCCTTATGAACCCTCACAAGAGTGCCTAGGAACCCTACAGTGGTATCAGAGCCTAGCTAGAGCATTAGGCGACGTGTATACGAAGTTAAAACTCCGATCGAACCCCGAAGCGACGTTTTGAACCCGTCTCTGGATAATTTTTAAAAACTGTGATTTTTCTGAATTAAAAATTCTTTAAAATACCAGTGGGAAATTATAAGAAATACTGTGAAAAACGACATGTTAAATCGTACGAATAGCCGCGGTACCTCGGCCAATCCTTGCTTGGGCCGCGGATCCGCGGCCGTACAGTGGTATTAATCCTATAATTTTGCACAGTAATTTCTATTTCTGTAAGTGATAGTTTCTGGGTATTTTTAAACTGACTCAAGTGTTGAGTGTTCTGGGGTTTATTTTTTGATCGTAGATTCGATCGAAAAATTTAATTTCGCTACGTATTCCGGATATTTAGAAACTGTTAAAATGTTCGAGTGGATATCATTAACTCACTTTTTCCCGGCACGAAAAACTTTCAAGTGCTGAATTTTTCTTGGATTTAAATCTTTCGGAAAAATGTGCAAGTAACACGGTGGACCCTCTAGAAGAACACAAACCTTAACTCGATTATGTGACCGTCTTGAACTGCCTCTAAACCTTAGGGTTTGGGGCAGTATGGCGTGCCACATGTGAGTCGTTGGCTTGACCCTTTTACGGCTGGATCATCGGTTATGTGACATATTCTGGGATTATTTGAACTCCGCTCAATTGTTGAGCTATTTAAGAAATCTTGGGTATTTGATTATCCAGTCGGAAAGTTTAATACTGTCTATTTATTTGGAATGTGATACAATATGTTGAATTCATAGAGTTAGGCATGAAATGCGAAGTATGTGATATTTCGGATTTACGATGTCTAAAGTGATTATGGATTCCAAAAGTTGTAGTTTTACAATTTCTTTTCTGTGACCGTAAGTGTAGTATGTAGTTGTATTGCCGGTCTTCGTTGCTATACATCTACGACAATCGGTGTATGCATACTTACTTACGTTGATGATATGTGTTATTATGTGTTGTTGTGATATGTTATATTGGATCGTCGTGTTCTGAATAGCCGGGGGTTTTATGTGAGATGAGGGTTTTATTTTCACTCATGTAAAATTCATTTGTATGTAATATTCTTTTATTAGGGCACTTCCGGGATGAGGTTGATGTCACCAGTGTATATTATTTACATTTCCGCATTAGGTAGACCCAAAGAGGGGAGCACAAGTAACCGGGTTCTAGGGTCCAGTGGGAGGCCATCTCGAGGAGTCGAGACCGGGTCTCCTAATTCTTGAATTGGCAGTGTTACTTGCCGCTCTCGTAGGGGTCTAGGGATGTGGGTTTGGCCATTCATCGCGACCGTGGAATCCGTGTTTTATACCGGCTCGTATTAAAAACATGGACATCCTAGTATATCGAATATTTTATATATGTTCTTCGGCTGCAATGTTCTGTGATGAGATCATATTACTGCCTGAGACGAATGCTTATACTATATATATATGCTGATATATAATTATTGCTGCTTTCGTTTCTTCTGTGATTCTTAGGAAGCATAAGCTGATGGGATTTATTAATAAGATTAATAAAAGAAAAGAAACCTAAAAGATGTTGTAGAATCAAAAACTTTATAAAAAGGGTAGCTACCGTTTTGCTTTGCACAGCGGTATATGTGATATACCCTGCACCTTATTCGATGAGGAAAGAGCTGAAATCTCTTCACCGGGAGTGACCTCTTTAGCGAAACTGGCAGATGCTACAAACTCGCGTTTAGTTTTTGACAGCTTATATTGTTCTTGCTTTGCACAGAGGTATATATGATATATCCTGCACCTTATTCGATGGAGAAAGAGCCGAGATCCCTTCACCGGGAGTGACCTCTTTAGAAAAACTAGAAAAGCTTCAAAAACACTCCTTTTCAAAAATCACTTGATTCTATGACGATATCAAGTCCATTACGCTCAAGGTTTTCTGAAAAACCTGCGTAGCGCCTCCGTCATTGCAGATAAATATTACTTAGTATTCGTGCTACGTTTGTTGGCCTGCGTCAAGGCGTAGTGTGCGGTAGCTAAATAATACTTATCTGCAACATGAGATAAGATTGGATTAGGGTAGTCGTACGACTTTGTTGGCCTGCGTCAAGGGTCGTACGGGTAGGTTTGATTCAATCAAGAAATGTACGTGTTGAACTTGACTAGCGGACTATGGTTTGTTGGCCTGCGTCAAGTGATAGAATGCTAGGGGTAAAAGCATTATCGGGAATTTCAAGTGTTGAAATTTGCAATGAGATTTCATACCTCCTATGAGATAGTTGGATCCCGATACCCACTGCGAGTAAGAGTTACTCCTAGGAGAGTTTTACACAGGACAATTAGCCGATCAAGTAGGTTTCTAGAAAAGTGTTAACGGGGTTACGCCTCTGGGAAAACGAGGTTTACTTTAATTAGGTCCGTGCGAAAGCACGGGGAACCTCCCTCAAGTACTGACACTGATATGGCTGAAAGATTGATGAAATTGTAGGGTGTAATTAATCCCAGGTAATTTTACCTTTTAGGGTTTGAAGGATGATTTGATAAAAACAGCGGGAGACATCCTGATTAGATAAGATAATAACCAATCTAATCTTGCAAGAGCATACGCTAAAGTGTTTTCTTCTCTCTCTCTCCAGGTAGCGACCATGTCAGGCCAAAATCAAGATAATAATATGGATGTATTAACTAAAACCGATTATTATACTGAGCAAGGGAACGTTGGTCCCGTTCTTTCTTATAAGAGTTATAAGAATGAACAAGAAACCGGAGAATATCTGGATTCTCATGCTGCCCAAACACAGAACATGCATGCTGATGCATCTTCTTCGGGTGTGTTAGTTATTGAGAACTGTTTCTCAGTTCACCCTACGTCGTGGGTATTAGATACCGGATCAGGATCCCACATATGTAAATTTTTACATGGGCTACGTAAAGGTGATCATTCCGTTCAAGTAGGGAATGGTGCAAGTATTGCAGCCAAAGCGGTTGGCGAATATCACCTAGTATTACCAAGTCGTAATACACTAATTCTGAATGAGTGCTATTATATACTGAACATGATGTGCAACATTATATCAGTTTCTTTATTAAGTAAAGAAGTATATAATTTTGTAGTAAAGGATAATGTTATGAACATATTCATAGATCAAAAGTTGATTACATTAGGCTCGTTACATAATGGAATATTCATTCTCAATCAAAATACAGTCCTCAATATACAAAACACACACAAGAGGAAGAGTTCAGAAATGAACGAATCCTTCTTGTGGCATTATAGACTTGGTCATATCAATGCGACACGGCTAGCTAAGTTACATAAGGATGGATATTTGAATCCATTCGAATTATCATCTTATGATACTTGCCATTCATGTCTCAAAGGAAAAATGACCAAATCTCCGTTTAGTGGACACGGAGAAAGAGTTACGGAACTCTTAGGACTGGTGCATAGTGATGTATGCGGTCCTATGTCTACATATGCCAGGAACGGTTCTTCCTACTTCATTACATTCACTGACGATCTCTCAAGATTCGAACTTGTGTTCCTGGTGAAACACAAGTCTGAAGCTTTTGGGAAATTCAGAGAATATAAGCACGAAGTAGAGAACCAAACGGGCAAAAGTATTAAGATTCTTCGATCTGATCGAGGAGGTGAATACTTAAGCAATGAGATCCTAGATTATCTAAAAGAGAATGGGATTCTCTCTCAGCTTACTCCTCCTTATACACCACAGCACAACGGTGTATCAGAACGGAGGAATCATACCTTATTAGATATGGTGCGCTCTATGATGAGCGAGGCTGAGTTGCCTATTTCCTTCTGGGGATAAGCACTGGAGACAGCTGCAGACCTATTAAATATGGTTCCCACCAAATCTGTGCCAACCACTCTATATGAGTTATGGAAAGAAAGAGACCATATCTTAATTATGTTAGGATATGGGGTTGTCCGGCATATGTGAAAACACAATATCCGGACAAGGTCGATTTTGTGCAAGTTTATTGGATATCCCAAACATTCGCGCGGGTATATCTTCTACCACACCGAAGAACAAAAGGTGTTTGTTTCTCGGCACGCCACCTTTTTAGAAAAGGAATTTCTTACAAAAGAGATTAGTGGCTATGAGGTAGAACTGGAAGAAGTTCCAGCAACACAAACTATGACAGATGATTTAGTGGAGCCATAGGATTCAGCAGTACCCGACGAACCCCAGCCTCTCCGCCGATCTAGCAGGGTTTCTCATCCACCTGAGAGATACTACGGTTTTCTCATTGATGGTGGAAGCGAGGATTGCTTCATGGTAGATGATGACCCGGCTAGTTTCGAACAGGCCATCACGAGTGGTGACTCTGTGAAATGGCTGGATGCAATGCGATCTGGGATGGAATCCATGTATACCAACAAAGTATGGACTTTGGAAAATGCTCCTGAAGGGGAAAACCCATTGAGAGCAAGTGGATCATTAAAAAGAAATTTGGTGTAGATGGAAAAGTTGAGACTTTCAAAGCTAGACGTGTAGCAAAGTGTTTTCGTCAACGACCAGGTGTGGATTATGACGAAACCTTTTCTCCAGTGGCTATGCTTAAGTCCATCCGGATCTTACTTGCCATTGCTGCATACCATGACTACGAAATCTGGCAAATGGATGTTAAGACAGCCTTTCTAAACGGTGATTTAGAAGAGTGCGTGTACATGACTCAGCCAGAGGGCTTCGTAGATAGTAAGAGCAGCGGAAAGGTGTGCAAGCTGCTTAAATCTATTTATGGGTTAAAGCAAGCATCATGGAGTTGGAACATCTGTTTTGATGTTGTAGTCAAAGAGTTTGACTTCATCAAAAATATAGATGAACCTTGTATCTATAAGAAGGTAGCAGAGAGTAAGGTTGTCTTCCTCGTATTGTATATGGATTACATACTCTTGATAGGAAATGATATTCTTATGCTGCAATCAGTCAAGCTCTTCATATCACAAAGATTCTCAATGAAAGATCTAGTTGATGCCTCCTACATATTAGGAATCATGATCTATAGAGATAGATCTAAACGGATACTGGGATTGTCCCAATCCAGGTACATTGACACCATACTAAAAAGGTTTAGTATGGAAGAATCCAAGCGTGGGATCCAACCCACGATCTCTGGACTCACTCTCTTCAAAGAGATGTCTCCCAAGACTGATTTGGAGAGAGCTCGCATGCAAGGGATACCCTATGCTTCAGCAGTAAGCTCTATCATGTATGCAATGCTATGTACCAGCCCCGATGTAGCATACTCACTAAGTGTAGTGAGTCGGTATCAAGCAGATCCTGGAGAGAATCACTGGACAGCTGTGAAGAACATTCTCAAGTACTTGCGAAGGACTAAGGAGATGTTCTTAGTGTATGGTAACGGAGAACTTCAGGTGGAGTCCTTTACCGATTCGAGCATCCAAAGTGATAAGGACGACTCTAAGTTGCACTCGGGATTTTTCTTTACCCTCAATGGAGGGGCGGTGTGTTGGAAGAGTTCCAAAAAGGATACCGTTGCAGACTCGACGATGGAGGCTAAATACATCGCTGCCAACGATGCTGCCAAAGAGGCGTTCTGGATAAAGAAGTTCATTAGTGAACTTTGTGTGGTTCCATCCATTGAACATCCAATACCTCTATATTGCGATAACAATGGAGCTGTGGCTTTGGCTAAGAAACCCAGGTCCCATCAAAAGTCCAGACATATTCTGAGGCGGTATCTCCTGATCAGGGAGATAGTTGATCGCCGGGATTCGAGGTCAGGAGAGTAGATACGAAGGACAACACTGCGGATCCACTCATGAAAGCCATTCCCCAGATACAGTTTGAGAGATTATTCGGGATGCTAGGTATGAGATACTACAGCAGCTGGCCTTAGTGCAAGTGGGAGATTGTTAGTTATGTATATGCCCTAGAGGCCATTGTTGTACATATGATGTATATTATAATGGATGCTTGGATATATATAGAGAGGACTTTCTTGCTCGTCATGATAGTATGCTATTTGGTTTCACTTTATCTTAACATGTTGACTTGTACTAGTTTACTGTCTTACTCTTACATGTTGATAAAGCCCTTAGGATCTGTACTCGACTACTAAGACTATGATGAGATCATACTAGTGGGCCCATGGTAGTCGATGAGTACATCCTATAACTGTTCCTAGTCGAGGGTATATGGAGACAAGGCATCGATACACCAGAGTAGACTAGCGTATACGCATCTTGTCCCATAAGATGGGCGATGGATGATCTCATATCCATCGGTGTTGGACATCAAGGATGGTGTGCGGGTGCTCAGTGGAGACTGGCTACACTGGACGGACTCGCCGAGAACTCCCAGATGGTGATATACCACACGTCAGATGGCAGTTCTCCGGTGACATTGGTATAGGGTAGTCTGTAGACCCGAGATCGTCATAGAGTCTTGTGTGATTCCCGCTGTGCTTTGATTTCCACCTTACCACGTCCAAGAGGGCGTGCAAAACGGTGGCTTTTGGGTGCATTCCCGAATCACATGGAGGCAATGAGCGATAGGAGGGGATTCGTCTCTCCCGGTATAGGGAGTTGATGTTGTGCTGTGTTCGATTGGCTATAACTGGAAGTCCCTGGCCAGGGCTGATATAGAGATTTACTGGTAAGTGTTACCAGTAGTTTCTCGACCCGTTATGAGCCACACATCGACACGACTTATCGGTTACTGGGGTCTGACGTATACCACCCCTAGACTTAATATGCGACATATCGGACGAACTGAACGGACTGTACGGGACTGTTACTGATTGGATTCACAGGAGAACGTACAGGCTAGCTTGTAGATCTTCTGATCGCTCAATACCTGGGTGGCTGTTGTGTTTAGCTGACCGCTTGCAGCTTGTGGGTGTTTGATATGATCATCACCTGCTACCGGCGTATTGACGATTCTTTAGAGTCCTACACAGAGGTTTTTTGGCTCAGGCAAAACGGAGTAGAGGCACATATATGATATGTGCAGGACCGAGGATAATGCGATATGAGATACCGTATTATATTCTCGCAATATTTAGATATGAACCGGGTCATCGGATCAAGTGTTTATTCGATGAATCGGTACATGATATATTAGTTGGTTATATTCGATATAGCCGGATTGTCGGATCAAGTGTTTATCCGATGATTTAATGTATAATAATATATATGATATATTGTATTACATTATCTAATATTGGCTCACATTATTATTTCTTTTTCTCACCGGGTAATACATTGATATATATGCGATATATGTTAATTGTATTATTTTCTTTTGTTTCAAATATATAATATATATGTGATGTATATTATTGCAACATGATATGATTAATAATGGAACATGTTTAGTAGAGATTAAACAAGGTTAGGGTTTGATTAGGGTTAGCTCCTTCTTGCACCATCTAGAAGGAATTCCTTTTATCATGGTTAAGATATTATGGTTGATATTTATCCATGACTTATTCTTTAACCTAACCAAACCCTAGCCCTAGTTAATTCTCTACAAGGGTTATCCTTGTCATCCCTTCACCATGGTTCTATGATTATTCATATATTCATTTCTATTATTCAACACAAAAGGATTAACTCATTTATTATCATCTTCCTCTCTCTTAAGCTTTGAGAAAGCTTACTTGTTTTTCCTTTTGTGTTGATTTCTTGTGAGAATTTGATATAAAAAGAAAGCATAAATACTACTCCATCATCCTTATCTAATCTAGCTCATTAGATTAGGGTGTTCACCTCATTAGAGTGAGAGAGCTTGAGTTATAGCAACTTCGACATAGATCATCGGAGAAAAGGAATACTACAAGCTAGCATGGATCGTTCGAGTCATGGAGCCTCTCTTGAGTCCGGGAGATCGTGGATCGCGGCGAAGAGACTTCTACTCGGAGCTTATGAAGCGAAGGAGCGGACTACAAAGGATGTAATCCCTCACACTTAGTAGTAAAGATGTTTACTTGCATGTTAAACCCTAATAATCTAGCAAAGATCCCGGCTTTGGGTTGTTCGGCACGTCTAAAATTTTATTCGGGCATGGTTGATGCCTTATGAACCCTTACAAGAGTGCCTAGGAACCCTACATGTAGTTCGCTCCGCATCACATGCTTATAATATGATTCATATTCTATTGTTGATATCATGCTGTTAGGACATCGACACCATTACCGATGATGCGTATGTACCACGTTCACTTATTTGCCGGCGCACACACACATTCATCGGTAATTGCCATGTCACGTACACTTAGAGAATTTTATTGCTTGATTTAGCTTGTTAGCCAGTAGTTTGACATGATATTAGTGTACTTGCCTTATATGCCAGCTTAGACATTGTAGTTATTACTTGTCGCTTCCTGCATACTGTTATTCATTGTTATGCCGCATTCATGGATTTTCATTCCTATATTCATGGTTTTACATGCTATTGATGACTTGGATTCGGATTTCCATGAGATTTTCTGGATTTAGGGAAAACCGTAAAACTTATATAAGCTTCTTTTCTCTCTTTTTAAATAAAAAGTGCGGTTTTCCCATGATGTATGAGTCGTCCAACATGAGTTTGCTGATGGATTTCGAGACCCAATTCGAGGAGGCGGATGAACCGTTTCGGGTACATGGTGGGCCCGGTGCGGTACCCCGGGGCAAGAAGATCGCAGGAGATGGCGTTGAGCCTGGCAGGAGAGCACTACCGACCTGTGATTTTACCCGACGCGTCGGATATCCGAAGGATACCGTCGTGGTCTTCAGTTGGATGGTAGGGGTCGGTCTGGACTGATGGCACCCTAGATAATGTGATTGAGACATTGAGATTTTGAGATATGGAGGTACAGAGATTGCGACACAGAGATATCGAGATATTTGGATACATGTTTTGTGTCGATGCTAGGCATGGTTTATGCTGATTTCATTTATGATACCTCATTTCAAAAATACAGAAATCTCACTAATTTATGAAAGCAGATTTCTTCAGTACATGCATTTTGTTTCATGCATTCATACATCATCCATATATTGCTCCCTAAGGCACTGACATGGGCACATGAGATTATACTTGGGTTAGATATTTACCCTGGCCATTGTTATAGGCTGCTGGTTATATTTGAGGATATATTATGATCATATGACCTAGGATTGCGTCATACATGCGATTTCTGTTCGTAGATGTTTTTCTACTCACGAGTTGGCAACTCACCCCTGTTGTGCACCAGCTTCTTGCAGGTTTTTGCCGTACAGGTTTCATTACGGCTTGCTGGCACTGCTTCTTTTCAGGTGACTTGCTAGTAGATGGGTTTATTTGTATCGTACCCATCATTATATATTGTATATTATATTTCAGTTGTATCTAGAAGTTCCATCAACCAAAATGTGTATATATTCAGATAGAGACCAGTGTTGTTTATTCATTCGACCTTAGAGTCGCGCGTTGTATTTCTATGGATTTCATGCTGTCTGAGCTTTCTTTTTCTGTTGTGATCCTCGCATTTATGCGTTGTATATTATATTGCTTGCGTGGTTGTGACCGTCGATTGACGAAGAGCTAGCTCCCGCTTAGGGATGCATTTTTGTCATTATATATGCTTTATTAGGTTTTGTACCAGTATGGGGTCAGTTTTTACAAAGGAAACCCTGCCGAAATTTTTAGAAAAGACTTATGATTTTAAAATGCATATTTTGGCATATGTTGCAAACTGTTTGATTTAAAATGGTTTTTCCTACACTCTACTACTTTTCTTGGTTTGGATTCCTGGGTTTTCGGCTTACTTAGAATACGTACACCTTGAGACGTTCGTAGTTTAAGTGCCGGTCATATTCTGTACTTTC
This sequence comes from Agapanthus africanus, assembly GCA_030015575.1. Classification (NCBI taxonomy): domain Eukaryota; kingdom Viridiplantae; phylum Streptophyta; class Magnoliopsida; order Asparagales; family Amaryllidaceae; genus Agapanthus; species Agapanthus africanus. The sequence goes on along the minus strand of JASDDO010000008.1, from coordinate 234,518,542 downwards.
GGGACGTGACATTGCTATGCGTATGTGGACTGCCATGAGAAGACAGTCAGATTTTGTTTTCCGGGCGAGTCAGTTCTTGTTGTGCAAGGGGCCGTGTTGCCGCCCCTCACAATTTGAATTCTGCCCTTTGGGCTAGTCGGCTCTTGAGGAGGGAATGTCGAGGATTCTTAGCTTTCATTCATGATACCGGAGCCATGATAGATTTGTTGTACTGGGTTCCTATTATGAGAGAGTTTCCTGACGTTTTTCTTGATGAGTTACCTGGATTGACGCAAGAGCGTAAGATTGAGTTCTGCATTGATTTAATCCCCGGCACGGGGCCTATTTCTATACCGCCTTATTGGATGGCCCCGTCGGAGCTTAAGGAGCTTAAGGATCAGTTGCAAGAGTTGCTTGATAGGGGACTTATGCGTCCGAGTGTTTCTCCTTGGGGAGCTCCAGTCCTGTTCGTCAAGAAGAAGGACGGCGGTTTGAGGTTGGGTATTGATTATCGTCAATTGAACCGAATTACGTTGCGGAATAGGTATCCTTTACCTTGCATTGACGATTTGTTTGATCATCTCCAGCGTGCGGGACATTTTTCCAAAATTGATTTGAGATCGGGTTATCATCAGTTGCGGGTTCGAAATGATGACATTCCAAAGACTGCTTTTCGTACGCGCTACGGGCATTATGAGTTTTTGGTGATGTCGTTCGGACTCACCAATGCCCTAGAAGCGTTCATGGATTTGATGAACCGGATTTTCAGGCCGTTCCTTGACCGGTTCATTATTGTGTTTATTGATGACATTCTGGTTTATTCCAAGAGTCAAGAGGAGTATGAGCAGCACTTGAGGATTGCTTTGCAGACATTGAGAGAGCACCAGCTGTTTGCTAAATTCTCGAAGTGTGCCTTCTGGCTTTATAGTGTTGACTTCCTGGGTCATGTGGTTACGGTAGACGGTATTCGTATGGACCCGAGGAAGATCGAGGCCGTACAGCTTTGGCCCAGACCTGTATCAGTGACAGGGGTCCGTAGCTTTTTGGGCTTAGCCGGTTATTACTACCGTTTCGTGCAGGACATCTCGAGTATCGCTGCACCGCTCACCGGACTGATCAGGAAGGGAGTTCATTTTCTTTGGACTGAGGCATGCGAGCTGAGTTTTCAATAGTTGAAAACTCGGTTGACGACTGCACCAGTTTTATCTTTGCCTTCTAGATTGGGCGGCTTTATCGTTTACTTTGATGCTTCTCGAGTGGGGCTCGGTTGTGTATTGATGCAGCATGATAGAGTTATTTCATATACATCCCGGCAGTTGAAGAAGCACGAGCAGAATTATCCTACTCATGATCTTGAGATGGCCGCGGTGGTCTTTGCGCTTAAGATTTGGAGACACTACTTGTACGGGGTGTCGTGTCAGATTTTCACAGACCACCAGAGCTTAAAGTACATCTTCCAGCAGTGGGATCTGAATTTGAGACAGCGCCGTTGGTAGAGCTCGTGAAGGATTATGTTTGTGAGCTCCTTTATCACCCGGGCATTGCGAATGTGGTAGTTGATGCTTTGAGTCGTAGGCACGGGGGTAGCTTTTCCTTGTTGAGCGCAGTTCAGAGACAGTCTTCTGCAGATTGGAAGATCTTGTGCGATAGTAGAGTACAGTTTGAGTTCACTTCCACTGGGGGACAGCATGCTCACGTCCGCGGCCGTCCACTTCTACTTGATCGTATTCGTGAGGCACAGCCCGATGATGCCCGTTTGTCTGAGATTTTTGAGTATGTTCGGCAGGGTAGAGATTCGTAGTTTGGGATTGATGACCTGGGTGTGCTATATTTTGGTACTCGTTTGTGTCTACCTGATACCGGTGGGTTGCGATGCGAGAAACTAGAGCAGGCACATCAGTCAGCTTATAGTGTTCACCCAGGTTCCATCAAGATGTATCGTGACTTGAGAGATATCTACTGGTGGGCAGGGATGAATAGTTATGTTTCGGACTTCGTTTCGAGGTGTCTGACTTGTCAGCAAGTCAAGGCTGAGCATCAGACACCGGCAGGAGAGTTGCAGCCTTTACCCATTCCGGAGTGGAAATGGGAACAAATCTCCATGGATTTCGTTGTGGGTCTTCCTAAGTCTAGTCGAGGGTATGGCTCTATTAGGGTGATTGTTGACCGGTTGACGAAAGCGGCTCACTTCCTTCCAGTGAAGACCACTTTCGGTTATGCTCAGTATGCTCAGTTGTACATTGATGAGATTGTCCGTTTGCACGGCGTTCCCACATGCATCGTATATGAAAGGGGCACCCAGTTCACTAGCCGTCTTTGGCAGATGCTTCAGGAAGCTTTGGGTAACCAATTGAGTTTTAGCACCGCTTTGCATCCACAGACCGATGTTCAGTCAGAGCGGACTATACAAACTTTTGAGGATATGCTTCGTGCGTGCGTGCTTGATTTTCATGGCAGTTGGGATCGTCACTTGCCGTTGATAGAGTTCTCCTACAATAACAGTTATAAGGAGACGATTCAGATAGCACCTTTCGAGGCTTTGTATGGTAGAAAGTGTCGATCGCCAGTCCGTTGGACCGAACTCAGCGAGATCAGGATGTTTGGACCCCAGCGAGTTCAAGAGACTACGGAGAAGATCAAGTTGATTCAGAATAGGATGAGAGCAGCCTAATGCAGACAAAAGTCTTATGCCGACCGTCGTCGTCGCAGGCTCGAGTTCGCAGTGGGGGATCATGTATTCCTACGGATTTCTCCGATGAAGGGTGTGATGAGATTTGGGAAGAAAGGGAAGCTTAGTCCCAGGTTTGTAGGTCTTTTTGAGATCCTTGAGCTAGTTGGTGTCGTGGCCTATCGTTTGGCACATCCACCTAGTTTTCCAGATATTCACCCCATATTCCATGTATTGATGCTTCGCAAGTACCTTCATGACCCTTCTCACATGATCCAGCACTAGACCGTTCAGCTACAGCGCGATCTTTCGTTCACTGAGCAACCGGTAGTTATATTGGACCGGCAGGTGAAGAAACTTCGGTCAAAGGTCTTGCCATCTATGAAGGATTTTTGGCATGGCCCGAATAGCGAAGATGTCACATGGGATGCCGAGAGCGAGATGCGGATGAAATTCCCTCATCTTTTTGAAAGTACGCATAGTAAGATTTTTCAAATTCGGGGACCGAATTTCTTTAAGGGGGAAGATTGTAACACCTTAGAATGCGAATAGTGTTAATTAAGTGATAATGCTGGTTTTTAGTAAAAAGTTAACCAAAATAGTTATCACATATTTTGTAAAAATTAATTAATATTTTATTATAATTCGATTTGGCTTGCACACACTTGTGCATGTTAACTTGGGGGTTATGGAGGTGTTAACCATGCTTAACTAGCCATGGAACCCTAAACAAACTTTTAGCCATCTTAATCCACATCATGTATTATTTGAATAAGGGTTGACTTGAGAGAGAGAGGGAGAGGGAGAGTTGACAATTGGGAATGATGAGGCATGTCAAGCATGAGGAGCATTTAATGAGGAGAGAGAATAGGCATGGCTCATCTTCTAACCTCACACCCTCATTTATACACATACCACTCTCACACTCTCATTTCCCCTTAACACTCATATACTCCCCTTTCTTCTTCTCCTTCTCATTTTCCCCATCCCCAAACTGAACCCTTAACCATTTCATCACTAAACCAAGAAAAATCTTCACTAAACTTCATCAAAACCCTCATAAAGTCAAGTTAAGCCACTAGAGATGACTTGGAGCATGGAAAGCTAGGGTTTTTGAGCAAGTGTTGTAAGGTAGTGATCTCTAACTATTAATTAGGCCCTTATGATATTGTGTTGATTGTTAGTTGCTGTTTAGAACACTAAAGTTATAGTTTTTGTGCAATATCGTATTTTTAGTGATGTATTGGAGTCTCTGTGATCTGCTATCACCACGATAGGTTACTGTAAAATCTAGCAATGTGGTAGTGTTTTGTTAGAAGCCCTGAGTGTTCACCTGAAACACGGACCCGACCCGACCTAGTGGACTGTTCATACCAGAATATTGCATTTTATACCGCCCATTCTTACGCTCGTTTGTTTATAGGCAGGTGCTTTTGATCAGTTGTAGGCAGTAATCCCGTAAACTGGTGTGAAAAATAAGGGTTGGATATTTCTAACTTAGGATGATAGAATTTCTAATGTAAATACTAAACTGTAGGAGTAGAATCATTGTTAACTTATGACACTAATTTGACGGGATTTTGTGGGTGTAATCCACTGAAAACCCTCAGGAGACAACACTCCTCCTACTAGGGACACCTAGAGGTTTAACGACTTGTTGCACGCGCTCAGTGCAATCGCGTTCCGTACGAAAGTTCAGTTAGGATTTTATTTTTGTGAATAATTGGTTTTGCTCGGGACGAGCAAAAGTTAAGTTTGGGGGTATTTGTTCATACCAGAATATTGCATTTTATACCACCCATTCTTACGCTCGTTTGTTTATAGGCAGGTGCTTTTGATCAGTGTTTGCTGAACAGTGAACATCATAGAAAAGTACGTCAAATTCCGGATTACTGCCTACAACTGATAAAACAGGGGTCTCCGCTCTCTATCCGTATGTTGCAACACACCAGTTTACGGGACAAAATGACAAATCGATGTCATTTTCGTGCACAGAGCACAATGGCAACACAAAATCCAACATATCTACGCGGAGCTCGAGGAAATCTTGGCAAAAGATCCACATCACATCACCTTTTGATATACTGAAATTCTGGAAGAAATGGGAAGAGTTTCTGAGAAAAAGTCATATACCAAACAGCAGACAACACAAAACCAGGGAACCACAAAAAATACCATGGCCCAACTCCCACTTATGGCCGCGGAACCGCGGCCGTATAGTGTCGGCAGGGGGTCAACTTTTAGGGGCATATTTGTAATTTCATGTTGAGCCATATTGTTGCCCTAGGTTTTCATTCCCCTGCCTATAAATACACCAGAACTGAGCCAAGCCAAGGTGTTAAATTCTTTAGCCTCTTTTTGTTATGTTTTAGTCTTCTTCTTCTTCTTCTTCATTCTTTCCTCCATGAAAATTGTAGTGAGTGCTTTTTGAGTGGAAGATCAATGATGATGAAGGTTTTTGTATTATTCTTTTTGCTCAGCTTCCCCCTTGAGCTCTCTACCTTAACTTGATCTTGCAGCCTCTTAAGTGAGCTTGCAAGTTTAAGTTTTGGTCATTGGTCTCAAGGGGTTGTATCATTTTGTTCTCTCTTTAGTGCTTCATTTCACATGAGTTCTTTACCCTTCTCTTGATCTTGCAACCTCTTTATTGAGCTTGCAAGTTTAAGGGTTGGCTATTGATCACATGCTTGTTTTGAGTTCTATGGTTCTTGTAATTACTTTCTTGCATTTTTCATTCTTGTCTTTAATTACTTGCAATTTATTACCATGCACTTTAATTACTTGCTTGTAATCTTTTCTTTTCTTTGTTCTTTTCTTTTGCTCTTTTTGGTTTGTTTTGTGAATGGTTGTAATTATTATTGTTAAGAAAAAATACGATATTATAAGTTAACGTTTTTTTGCTCATTTCCTTTTCCCGTATTTTCCATTGAACTCCGCCCAAACGATACGCAAGCGCTCCGTTAGGCACCCTACCCTAACAAGGTAACGGTGATTCCTAACCGCGACCGGTTGCGTTCGGTTTGGCCGGAGGCGAAAGCAAAAGTGTAGCGTCTTGAAAAGTCGTTTTGGTGTTTTCTTGAAATTCGGTGAAAATTCGGTATTTTTCCGAAAACCGTCTTTCTCGATATTTTGCAGTTTAGGGCTAATTATACTTAAAGTGGATAGATAATTACTTGTTTTCAGTAGCTAATGAGTTTAATGTGAAATTTTGGTCATTTAAAATTTTTTCCCTATTTTTCATTTTTTTAATATTATTTTAAGCCGGTAAGAAAATACATTAAATAAGCAATAAAAACAAATTTTTTCGGGCTAATTTTAATCTCTAAAATTATGATAATTATATTCTAGTGATAACATGAATTTTTAGTAATTTATTTTGATTTTTAACCAATTTTTATGAATTGAAACGAATTTATTGATTTTTGGGCTTAAACTTGCAATTTTTGAGTTGTAGGGGGCCTTTTTGCATAAAATTTCTTTTGTAAAACCCCTCTATCTTTTCCCTCAGCCCAAGAACAGCCCAAGCCTTGGCCAAGACCAGAAATTTCTGGCCTCTCTTTTCCTTGGTTGTTTCTTGAGTTGTTTGTTAGTTTATGGATTTAATTTTAAATAAAATGGTTAAAATATGATACATTGACTTTGGAAACTTGAACCAAGACTTTTCCCCACTTGCCCACACCCCCCCACCTTACCTCCTCTGGCCGAAACTGAACCCCCCTCTTCTTCCTCTCTTTTCTTTTCATTTTTCTTCCAATTTCATCAAAAAACCACATCAAAATCCATAGTTTATTCAAAAATCCATACAAAATCCATATGCTATCATTTTCCTTAGCCATTCTTGCTTGGATCTTGGTGCTTGAGGCCATCTTTTGGGGAAAACTTTCTTGCTTGATCTATTGATCAAGAGGTATAAATTCTATCTTGTTAAATTCTTGTTTAAGTGCTTATGTATTATATGGTTTAGTGATAATTTAGTGTAGTAATCTAGTTTTCTTAGATTTTTGTTAGAAAATTCTAACTAGGGTTTGAAAACCATAATAGTTAATTAAGTTATTTTATAGTTAATCTAGTTGTTAATGACTAATCTATTTGGTTACCTTGTTGATATAGTTTTCAATTTTGCTAATTTGATTAAATTAGAAGTGTGAAATTTGCTTTTTAGGATTTTCAAGAAGAGGTTTTGGTATGGAGATGGTATTTGAAACATGTTTAGTGAGTTGATTAAACCTAATTTGTGTTGATTAAATCTAAATTGCTATCTAGTGTTTTGCTAACCTTAAGCTAAGTGGTTAATTTGCTTATTAGGCTAAATTATAGTGTTAAAGTAAGGATTTCTTAATATAGTTTGAGTTATGTTTGCTATTTATAAAAATCAAGAGAAGGTTGTGTTATGTAAATTAGTTTTTTTAAGCTTAGTTAATGGTTTAGAATTTGTGTATTGGCTAACTTTTTGGTTAGTTTGGAATGTTGGTGTTGGGTGGTGTTGACTTTGTCGCTATATTGTCGATGTTTGCATCAAATTGCAATTTCTGCTTACTAGATTTTTATCAAAGTTATGTGATGAGTTAATTGTGGTATCTTGATGATCTTGTTGGCTTGTCCTACGACTTTTAGGATGCGTGAGTGCGGTTTTTGGGTAGTCGGGTTTTAGTTTTGCCGGGTGACCCAAATCGGCGTTTTTGGCAGTTTTTGCGATTTTCGCGTGTGTCCGCGCACTTTGTGCACGTTGTACCTAGCTAACGAACTTTAGTAGTTTCGTTGGGGTTTTGCGTCGTTCTTGAATGTGTAACCTTATGTTTGGTATTGATGTAAATTCCAGGTTCGGTCGCGGAGACGTCAGACGCGGCGCGAAAGGGAAAGGCGGTGATCGGACACAGCTAGCCAGGAACCCCGGTGAGTAGATGTAACATCTACGGGGGACTATCGTTGGATGGCGCAAGCCGCCCGATAGTTTTAGTAACTTACAAGACCCTAAGTAATGTTAGTAATTAGGGGTGAAATACCTATTCGACTATTTGCTGCATCCATGCATTATATTGACATATCTATACGAAACCATTTCATAGGACACCTGCACCATTACCAGGGTTTTTATATGCAGCACGAGCACTATTCATGTTTACACACACACCCTGGTAATTGCCATGCCACCACACTAGATAACTTTTAAATTGAAACCTTTTGCAAATTGATACTTAAACTGGTATTGTTGCCTTTAATTCCTTAAAAATGAAACCGTAGTATTGCTATTCATGTGCATGTAATTCATCATATTAATTTGTTCATGCTTAATCCATTAATCACACATCGCAACTTGATTATTGATATCATACGCATTCATTATCATTGATATATGCACTTATGAGGATTTCTTGAGATTTTATGATATTGCTGGATTTCGGGGGAAAGCCGCAAAATTTCCAAACTTATGATATTTTAAAACATGTAAATTGCGGTTTTCTAGTGATGTAAGTGTCGTCCACCATGAGTTTGCTGTGGCTTTGGAAATCCGTGTCGAGGAGTGGAGGAACCGGCACGGGTACATGGTGGGCCCGGTAAGGTACCCCGGGGCAAGAGGAATGTGGTGATGACGTTGAGCCTGGCAGGGGACGGATTACCTACCGGTGACTGTTTGGGACGGCGGATATCCAGAGGATACCGACCGTGGCCGCTAGATGATGAGATATTGATATTTGAGATGGGTCAGCCGGACGGCTGAGGCCAGAGATACATTTATGAGATTTGAGACAGCTTTTGGGTGTCGTTGCTGGACACCGATTTTCGTCGATTCATTGACATTATGCTGGCATTCTAAAAGAGTTTCAAAAACAAAAAGAGATAAAATATTTCTTATATATACCTATTGAGACCTCAGATTTTCATGTGGCATGCATATTATTACACTGATGTTATATACACACCTGCTAGTGCATCCAGTCTTACCTGTATTTTAGATGCTAGGATGCTTGTGTGCATGCATACGATAGCCTTTGTAGATGTTATTTATTACTCACGAGTTGGCAACTCACCCCCGTTGTGCCACAGTCTTTTGCAGGTCCGCTCCGTCAGTTCAGTAGCGGCGGGCGCACTTGTCTTTTGCCTCTTTTGCCTGAGCTCGAGATTTGCTCATAGGTGGGTTATGTTATTTTTGTACCACCTTGTATATTCTTGTATCTAGTGTACTCCATCTACTGTTCTACCAGATATTTGTATATTGACCTAGAGATGAGACTGTGAGGTTGTGGATTTTATGCTGTATTTTGGGGTCGAGCTCACTTGAGCCGACATATTACCTTTTCATGCTTCCTTATGCTTTATTATGCTTTATTATGCTTGTTGTCATTTACATTGCGTGGGATTTGTGACCGCCGTATGGCGAAGAGCTAGCTCCCGCTTGGGGATGCCCTATTTTGTGGATTCATGTATATATTTTGTTGTACCCATTTTTGGGGGCCAGTATTTACAAAGGAGACTCTGCCGAAATTTTCGGGAAAAATTGGTATTGTTTTTAAAAGTGTTTTTCATGACTTATTTGATAAACTTGCTTTCAAATGATTGGGTTTTCTTCACTCTTTTGCTTAATGGGTTTTGTTTTCTGGGCTTTGGCTTACTTATTTTACGGACGCCTTTAGACGTTTCGTAAACTTAAGTGCCAGTCACGTTCCGTACCCTGCGGGTCGTGACAAAGTTGGTATCAAAGCGATAGGTTTTACCTTTGTGAGTGTAGGATGACCCTTGGTAGATGGAGTAAGTGACTTAAGCAGGGTAACGTAGCGTGCGTATGTCCGCGGCATACTTACGATACGGTACTCCGCCTAAGTGACTTTAGGATATATTTGCTTGAAAAATTCCTTCTTCAATTCCGTGTATCCTATGATCCTATTGCACTGTCCTTACTATCCGTTTTCCTGTGACAGCCACTATGCTGCCGAAGGCTACGAGGGCACAGAGGGCTGCCGCCAGAGACGAGATTCGAGCTGGCTCGTCCGAGACTAGGACTGAGCAGGGTGGTATGCCTACGCCGCAGGGACAGACCGATCCACCTTCCCCAGGCCGTATGGATAGGCTCGAGACCGGTATGGAGGAGTTGCGACAGATGATGGGAGGCATGCAGGAGCTGCGTCAGATGGTAGGATCCCTAGTTGCAGCCAGTCGTACACCGAGGCCGGATGACGTACCTACTACATCACAGACGACCATGATACCTGCTCCTACTACCACCACCGTGGCCATTCCGGTTTCACTACAGGACTTCATGAGGCTGAGACCTCCAGTATTCACCGGCACCGAGGCAGCGGAGGACCCACAGACGTTCCTTGATAGTTTAGCCAGGATCTGCCGTTCGCTGAGATGTTCGGATGATCGATGGGTAGAGCTTGCCAGTTTCCGGCTAGAGGGTCTCGCGCAGACATGGTGGGAGTCAGTCTTGAGAGGTCGAGCTGCAGATCTACCGCCTATGACTTGGGCCGAGTTTACAGCGGTCTTTCTAGCCCGTTTCCTTCCAGAGAGCGTTCGTGACGCCAGAGCTCGCAGCTTCGAGGCCTTAGTCAAGACACCTGGGATGACGGTGTCTGAGTATGACATCCAGTTTACACAGTTGTCCCGATATGCTCAGTATTTGGTGGATACCGAGGAGAAGATGGTGAAGAGGTTCGTACAGGGACTTGATGCCCAGCTATATCTTGCCATTGGCGCCCAGCGCTACGACACTTATTCAGCTGCTAGGGATACGGCATTGCGGATGGAGGCACGCATATCACAGACTTCGGCCGTTTCTGGGCCGAAGAGGATGCGCACAGATGTACCACCTCAGAGGCAGCGCGCCAGATTCTTTCCGAGAGATAGGCCTGGCAGAGGATTTGGGCGGGGACAGTTATATGGTTCTTATTCCCAGGGGCAGCAGCCGTCGCCAGGATGTTTTGGGTGCGGGAGTTTGCACCATCTTGTCAGAGACTGCCCGGTGAGACGACAGGCAGCAGCGACAGTTCCGCACGTGACCCTACCACCATCACCACCCCCTCCTCAGAGAGCCCTACTTCCTACCCCAGGCGATGCTCCACGCCAGTTAGGTGCACCGAGAGGCCGAGGACGTGGCGGTCCTGTTCAGAGAGGACGAGGAGGCAGAGGCCGAGGTCGAGGTCAGCCCGCTATCGGTGGAGGACAGGCCCGAGTTTTTGCTTTGACACCGCAGGATGCGCAGGCATCCAATGCCGTCGTGACAGGTACCTTGCCAGTTTGTTCTTTCGACGCACGGGTATTATTCGACCCAGGTTCTACACATTCGTACGTCTCTACACACTTTGCACCGATGTTGGGCCGTGAGTCGTCGTCGTTAGACCAGCCGCTTGTTGTTGTTACTCCGGTAGGCGAGTCGTTTGTCGCTCGGTTTGTTTTTCGTTTGTGTTCCGTTCGTATCGGGGAGAGGGATTCATCAGTTGATTTGATACTCCTCGATATGTTGGACTTTGATGTGCTTCTGGGCATGGATTGGCTAGCCACTTGTTATGCTTCGGTGGACTGCCGTGAGAAGGCAGTCAGATTTAGCTTTCCGGGAGAGCCAGTCCTTGTTATTCAGGGAGACCGCAGTGTCGCCCTTCCCAGCTTAATTTCTTCTCTTCGCGCTGGTCAGCTCTTGCGGAAGGGATGTCAGGGATTCTTAGCGTTTGTTTGTGATACTCGAGCTACAGAGGTTCCGTTGGACCAGGTCCCGGTAGTTTGTGAGTTCCCTGATGTTTTCCCTGATGAGCTACCTGGGCTACCGCCTGAGCGCGATGTTGAGTTCTGCATTGATTTGATTCCCGGTTCGGGGCCTATTTCTATACCGCCTTATCGGATGGCCCCGGCAGAGCTTCGAGAGCTGAAGGATCAGTTGCAGGATTTGTTGGATAAGGGGCTTATTCGACCGAGTGTTTCTCCGTGGGGTGCTCCGGTCCTGTTTGTCAAGAAGAAGGATGGAAGTTTGCGCTTGTGTATCGACTACCGCCAGCTGAACAAAGTTACCATTCGGAACAGATATCCGTTGCCGCGCATTGATGATTTGTTCGACCAGCTTCAGGGTGCGGGGTATTTTTCGAGGATCGACTTGCGATCAGGATACCATCAGCTGCGAGTCCGACATGAGGATATACCGAGGACAGCTTTCCGTACACGCTATGGCCACTACGAGTTTTTGGTGATGTCGTTCGGACTCACCAACGCCCCAGCAGCATTTATGGATTTGATGAACCGTACATTCAGGCCGTATCTTGACTTGTTCATCATCGTGTTTATCGGCGATATCTTGGTGTACTCCCGGAGCAGAGAGGAGCACGAGCAGCACTTGCGGATTACGTTACAGACTCTGAGGGAACACCAGCTGTTCGCGAAGTTCTCCAAGTGTGCTTTCTGGCTGGACAGCGTCGGATTCTTGGGTCACGTGGTTACGAGAGACGGCATTTGTGTGGACCCGAAGAAGATTGAGGCTGTTCAGCAGTGGCCCCGACCTACATCGGTTACTGAGATCCGTAGTTTTCTAGGCTTGGCGGGCTACTACAGGCGTTTTGTTCAGGACTTCTCCCGTATAGCTGCACCGTTGACCAGTTTGACCCGGAAGGGAGTTCCTTTCGTTTGGACAGAGGAGTGCGAGCGCAGTTTTCAGCAGCTGCGGACATGCTTGACTACGGCGCCGGTATTATCTCTACCTTCGGGATCAGGCGGATTTGTTGTCTACTGTGATGCTTCGCGAGTGGGATTAGGATGCGTTTTGATGCAGCATGGCCGGGTGATCGCTTATGCTTCTCGGCAGTTGAAGAAGCATGAACAGAACTACCCCACTCATGATTTGGAGATGGCTGCAGTGGTCTTTGCACTGAAGATTTGGCGACATTACCTTTACGGCGAGTCATGTCAGATATTCACCGATCACAAGAGCTTAAAGTACATATTTCAGCAGCGAGACCTGAACCTCAGACAGCGTCGTTGGATGGAGTTGGTGAAAGACTACGACTGCGAGATCTTATATCACCCCGGCAAGGCGAATGTGGTGGCAGATGCATTGAGTAGAAGGCCCGGGGGTAGTCTATCCTTTTTGCGCGCAGTGCAGAGGCAGTCGTCAGCAGATTGGCAGACGTTATGCGACAGCCGAGTTGAGTTCGAGTTCACTCAGACAGGGGGACAGCTCGCGCATGTTCGTGCACGCCCACAGTTGCTTGACCGTATATATGAGGCACAGCGTAGTGACGACCGTTGCTCAGAGATCATGGCACAGATGAGACAGGGCAGATTTTCCGAGTTCATGGTTGACGATCAGGGGATTTTACGATATGGATCTAGACTGTGCGTACCAGATGCTGATGGATTACGGCGCGACATTCTCGAGGAGGCACACCGATCAGTGTATAGTGTCCACCCCGGTTCCACCAAGATGTACCATGATATGAGAGAGACCTACTGGTGGGACGGGATGAAGAGGGACATTGCGGAGTTCGTTTCGAGATGCCTGACTTGTCAGCAAGTCAAGGCCGAGCACCAGAGGCCCGCAGGAGAGCTACAGCCATTACCCATTCCAGAGTGGAAATGGGAGCAGATTTCGATGGACTTCGTTGTGGGTCTACCCAGGACCAGTCGAGGGTACGACTCCATCTGGGTGATCGTGGACAGATTGACGAAAGCGGCTCACTTCCTTCCAGTGAAGACGACTTTCAGCTTCGCTCAGTATGCTCAGCTCTATATTGACGAGATCGTGCGACTACATGGCGTACCGACTTGTATCGTGTCAGATCGAGGCACTCAGTTCACCAGCCGACTTTGGCAGAGACTTCAGGAGGCTTTGGGCACTCGTTTGAGCTTCAGCACAGCGTTTCATCCGCAGACAGACGGACAGTCAGAGCGGACCATTCAGACCCTCGAGGACATGCTCAGAGCGTGCGTTTTAGACTTTGGTGGTAGCTGGGATCGTCATTTACCTCTAGTGGAGTTCTCCTACAACAACAGCTTCTAGGATACTATTCAGATGGCTCCTTTCGAGGCATTGTATGGGAGGAGATGCAGATCGCCCGTTTGTTGGACAGAGCTCAGCGAGAGCAGTATTTTGGGGCCGCAGCTTGTTGAGGAGACGACAGCGAAGATACAGTTGATCCGAGACCGGATGAGAGCGGCTCAGAGCAGGCAGAAATCGTATGCAGACAGGCGCCGTCGCAGTTTAGAGTTCGCAGTTGGCGACCATGTTTTTCTGAAGGTCTCACCGATGAAGGGCGTGATGCGTTTTGGGCGAAAGGGGAAGCTTAGCCCTAGATTCGTAGGTCCCTTCGAGATCCTCGAGCGTGTCGGCGCTGTTGCATATCGTTTGGCTCTTCCACCCAGCTTTCCCGATGTTCACCCCGTCTTCCATGTTTCGATGCTCCGCAAGTACCTTCACGACCCTTCGCATGCGATTCAGCACCCGACAGTCCAGCTAGAGCGCGACCTTTCCTTTGCAGAGCAGCCGGTGGCCATCCTGGATCGGCAGGTGAAGAAGTTGAGATCGAAGATTATACCAACCGTCAAGGTCCTTTGGCGTAGCCCGAGCAGCGAGGAGGTTACCTGGGAGACCGAGGGTGAGATGAGGAAGAAATATCCCCATCTCTTTGAAGGTACGCGTAGCTATATTCTTAAATTCGGGGACCGAATTTCTTTAAGGGGGGAAGATTGTAGCGTCTTGAAAAGTCGTTTTGGTGTTTTCTTGAAATTCGGTGAAAATTCGGTATTTTTCCGAAAACCGTCTTTCTCGATATTTTGCAGTTTAGGGCTAATTATACTTAAAGTGGATAGATAATTACTTGTTTTCAGTAGCTAATGAGTTTAATGTGAAATTTTGGTCATTTAAAAATTTTTCCCTATTTTTCATTTTTTTAATATTATTTTAAGCCGGTAAGAAAATACATTAAATAAGCAATAAAAACAAATTTTTTCGGGCTAATTTTAATCTCTAAAATTATGATAATTATATTCTAGTGATAACATGAATTTTTAGTAATTTATTTTGATTTTTAACCAATTTTTATGAATTGAAACGAATTTATTGATTTTTGGGCTTAAACTTGCAATTTTTGAGTTGTAGGGGGCCTTTTTGCATAAAATTTCTTTTGTAAAACCCCTCTATCTTTTCCCTCAGCCCAAGAACAGCCCAAGCCTTGGCCAAGACTAGAAATTTCTGGCCTCTCTTTTCCTTGGTTGTTTCTTGAGTTGTTTGTTAGTTTATGGATTTAATTTTAAATAAAATGGTTAAAATATGATACATTGACTTTGGAAACTTGAACCAAGACTTTTCCCCACTTGCCCACACCCCCCCCACCTTACCTCCTCTGGCCGAAACTGAACCCCCCTCTTCTTCCTCTCTTTTCTTTTCATTTTTCTTCCAATTTCATCAAAAAACCACATCAAAATCCATAGTTTATTCAAAAATCCATACAAAATCCATATGCTATCATTTTCCTTAGCCATTCTTGCTTGGATCTTGGTGCTTGAGGCCATCTTTTGGGGAAAACTTTCTTGCTTGATCTATTGATCAAGAGGTATAAATTCTATCTTGTTAAATTCTTGTTTAAGTGCTTATGTATTATATGGTTTAGTGATAATTTAGTGTAGTAATCTAGTTTTCTTAGATTTTTGTTAGAAAATTCTAACTAGGGTTTGAAAACCATAATAGTTAATTAAGTTATTTTATAGTTAATCTAGTTGTTAATGACTAATCTATTTGGTTACCTTGTTGATATAGTTTTCAATTTTGCTAATTTGATTAAATTAGAAGTGTGAAATTTGCTTTTTAGGATTTTCAAGAAGAGGTTTTGGTATGGAGATGGTATTTGAAACATGTTTAGTGAGTTGATTAAACCTAATTTGTGTTGATTAAACCTAAATTGCTATCTAGTGTTTTGCTAACCTTAAGCTAAGTGGTTAATTTGCTTATTAGGCTAAATTATAGTGTTAAAGTAAGGATTTCTTAATATAGTTTGAGTTATGTTTGCTATTTATAAAAATCAAGAGAAGGTTGTGTTATGTAAATTAGTTTTTTTAAGCTTAGTTAATGGTTTAGAATTTGTGTATTGGCTAACTTTTTGGTTAGTTTGGAATGTTGGTGTTGGGTGGTGTTGACTTTGTCGCTATATTGTCGATGTTTGCATCAAATTGCAATTTCTGCTTACTAGATTTTTATCAAAGTTATGTGATGAGTTAATTGTGGTATCTTGATGATCTTGTTGGCTTGTCCTACGACTTTTAGGATGCGTGAGTGCGGTTTTTGGGTAGTCGGGTTTTAGTTTTGCCGGGTGACCCAAATCGGCGTTTTTGGCAGTTTTTGCGATTTTCGCGTGTGTCCGCGCACTTTGTGCACGTTGTACCTAGCTAACGAACTTTAGTAGTTTCGTTGGGGTTTTTCGTCGTTCTTGAATGTGTAACCTTATGTTTGGTATTGATGTAAATTCCAGGTTCGGTCGCGGAGACGTCAGACGCGGCGCGAAAGGGAAAGGCGGTGATCGGACACAGCTAGCCAGGAACCCCGGTGAGTAGATGTAACATCTACGGGGGACTATCGTTGGATGGCGCAAGCCGCCCGATAGTTTTAGTAACTTACAAGACCCTAAGTAATGTTAGTAATTAGGGGTGAAATACCTATTCGACTATTTGCTGCATCCATGCATTATATTGACATATCTATACGAAACCATTTCATAGGACACCTGCACCATTACCAGGGTTTTTATATGCAGCACGAGCACTATTCATGTTTACACACACACCCTGGTAATTGCCATGCCACCACACTAGATAACTTTTAAATTGAAACCTTTTGCAAATTGATACTTAAACTGGTACTGTTGCCTTTAATTCCTTAAAAATGAAACCGTAGTATTGCTATTCATGTGCATGTAATTCATCATATTAATTTGTTCATGCTTAATCCATTAATCACACATCGCAACTTGATTATTGATATCATACGCATTCATTATCATTGATATATGCACTTATGAGGATTTCTTGAGATTTTATGATATTGCTGGATTTCGGGGGAAAGCCGCAAAATTTCCAAACTTATGATATTTTAAAACATGTAAATTGCGGTTTTCTAGTGATGTAAGTGTCGTCCACCATGAGTTTGCTGTGGCTTTGGAAATCCGTGTCGAGGAGTGGAGGAACCGGCACGGGTACATGGTGGGCCCGGTAAGGTACCCCGGGGCAAGAGGAATGTGGTGATGACGTTGAGCCTGGCAGGGGACGGATTACCTACCGGTGACTGTTTGGGACGGCGGATATCCAGAGGATACCGACCGTGGCCGCTAGATGATGAGATATTGATATTTGAGATGGGTCAGCCGGACGGCTGAGGCCAAAGATACATTTATGAGATTTGAGACAGCTTTTGGGTGTCGTTGCTGGACACCGATTTTCGTCGATTCATTGACATTATGCTGGCATTCTAAAAGAGTTTCAAAAACAAAAAGAGATAAAATATTTCTTATATATACCTATTGAGACCTCAGATTTTCATGTGGCATGCATATTATTACACTGATGTTATATACACACCTGCTAGTGCATCCAGTCTTACCTGTATTTTAGATGCTAGGATGCTTGTGTGCATGCATACGATAGCCTTTGTAGATGTTATTTATTACTCACGAGTTGGCAACTCACCCCCGTTGTGCCACAGTCTTTTGCAGGTCCGCTCCGTCAGTTCAGTAGCGGCGGGCGCACTTGTCTTTTGCCTCTTTTGCCTGAGCTCGAGATTTGCTCATAGGTGGGTTATGTTATTTTTGTACCACCTTGTATATTCTTGTATCTAGTGTACTCCATCTACTGTTCTACCAGATATTTGTATATTGACCTAGAGATGAGACTGTGAGGTTGTGGATTTTATGCTGTATTTTGGGGTCGAGCTCACTTGAGCCGACATATTACCTTTTCATGCTTCCTTATGCTTTATTATGCTTTATTATGCTTGTTGTCATTTACATTGCGTGGGATTTGTGACCGCCGTATGGCGAAGAGCTAGCTCCCGCTTGGGGATGCCCTATTTTGTGGATTCATGTATATATTTTGTTGTACCCATTTTTGGGGGCCAGTATTTACAAAGGAGACTCTGCCGAAATTTTCGGGAAAAATTGGTATTGTTTTTAAAAGTGTTTTTCATGACTTATTTGATAAACTTGCTTTCAAATGATTGGGTTTTCTTCACTCTTTTGCTTAATGGGTTTTGTTTTCTGGGCTTTGGCTTACTTATTTTATGGACGCCTTTAGACGTTTCGTAAACTTAAGTGCCAGTCACGTTCCGTACCCTGCGGGTCGTGACAAAAAGACAAGAACGGAAGGACAAGGGTAAATAAGCCGGATTCCACGAATACCGCGCTTCAATCCCCTAATCCACGTTGTTGCCGATTGCTCTAGCATCAATTGGTTAAGACTCGGCTCAAAGGTTTTGAGTACGGATTTCCTTAGCTTACACTTTCGTATCTTTTCTTAACAACTTTATACTTGCAAATAATACACATAGGTTAGATTGAACAAACATACACAAATTCTTTATTGACTCGTCTAAAACAAGAACGGAAATACAACCATCTCCCTGTGGATCGACCCGTGCTCAACCGGCTAGCTGCATAGCGACACCGTCTTGATTGCGGTTAACTTTAATTCTTTCAATCAAATGGCGCCGTTGCCGGGGAGACGGTAGCGTATTTTCTTTCTTGTTATTCGGGTTAATATTCTTTTTGTATATATTTAAAAAATATATATATCTTTTTGTTATTTTTGATCATTTTTGTGGGCAAGAGTGCAGATTTTTGCGGATTTGCAAACTGCGATTGTGGGAGCAAAGTGTACGTTCAAAGTTAAGGTTATTAAGAAGTACAATGCCAAAGATCCGGGTAGTTTGACCCGCGCAAGCGAACTTTCCAAGCTTACCGTATTTGATTCAACGGGGGTTTCCTAACCCAAAAACTTAACGGTACGTACTTTACTAACACCTTCTTCTCAAATCCGATGCATCCAATATACTATTCTTTGCAAGTTCACTAGCAAACGCTAAAAATTGACAAACCCGTATTTGTTGCAGTGTCGTGCTTAAACAAAAAAGGATTGTTTGATTCTTTATAGAATTTTTATTGAATTGCGCATTGCATACATTAATACGGACATAAGGGCAAGCGAACCCCACAACATATGGTAAAGGATTTCATCACCTTTTCCGTGGCCCACAAATCACGAACTTGAGCATAACGTTTACCCGCACAAAATTTAAAAGAAACTAGACTTTAAGCCTTAAGGACTTCGCGCTCACTAGGAGAAGTTAACTGTGTTTAGAACCTCGCTTAACGGTATATTGCTTACGGGGTGTCTAGGAAAATGTTAACGGAGAAACCGCCAAAAGAGAAAGGGTTATTTAATTAAGAAACTTCGCGAAAGCGTTGGAAAACCTCCCCTTCTCTCTGCACTTACCTGGCCTCGTGATCAGTGTATCTTGAGCCCATTTCTCGACACAGTTTTACTTCGACAATCAAGTTCTGGAGCGGGTCTAGTTGACCTAGGTGAACCCTAGAACGATTAGGTGTGTGGTATTTTTGTGTCATGATTGTTTTTGTCCATATTCTTTTTGTGTGTATATTTCATTCTTTTGTTAATATATAACTAAAAAAAATATCACATTCTTTTTCCCCTCCTCTTCTCTGCCTTTCTTTCTTTCTCTCTTCATATCATGGGTACCCCACCTCGAAAAACTCTTGCCGAACTTTAGTACCCACAACCAGACATAATTTCCTACGGTTCTTGCTTTGGCCGAACATCGAACGATCCCTCCATGCCCAAAGTTTCACTGAAAGATCGCATAGCAGCGTCTAGGACTGTCACGACCCAAAATTGGCCCGTGACGGCCCTAATACTACGCAACGCCTAAAGACGCAACGTAGTAGAAGAAAGCCAAACCCAGAAATCTAAACCATGAAAAATACGGAAAAGATAATATAAGTTTTGAAACAATTGAAATCGCAACCCAAATTCTTTAAAAGTCTTACTTTCTTTCTTTAAAATTTTAGCAACACCCCCTTTTGTAAAGACAAGTCAAGATGAAAGCAACACAAAATAATGACAGTAGAGAAAAAAGCTGTATATAAAAGACATCAAATCCACAATAATACACATAACGTCCTGACCAAGTCTCTATGTCCACAAATACAATAGTAGATGGAGAGTACGAATACAACAAATATACAATATGAAATACAGATAACCATCTAACCCACCTAAGCAAAATGGTACTGTGAGCGGATGAGGTATCTGAAGCAAAAGATGGTAGCTGGATAGCTGAATAGAGGAATAGCCTGCCTCGACTACTCTGGGGAACAACCTGAAACACCTGTAGCACAACGGGGGTGAGTTGCCAACTCGTGAATAGTATAAATCATATGCAGGTAATCGCAGGATTGCACGTACAGCATGAATCTAAGATATGCGATTACAATAATTATATGTCATGTAAATGCAGAATAGTGGAAAGTACCCTAGCAGGTACAATCAATATGTGAAGCAATGATGGCATGATAATAGTATGCAGTGACTATGCAATAGAGATATGAGAAAGCAAATATGCAGCTATCATAAGGGTACACTACAAGTACTACCAATATATGAATCTGTGCATATGGTAGGTAAGGGTGAGGTATAGGGTGGAATATGTCATTTTCCACGGAAACCTGACGTCGTGGCAGGATCACAATCCAACAAGATACTCCAATCCCAAATCCTCAAATCAGCCCCCACATTGGGCGCTCACATCATATAAGTCTCACATCTCCCCAATGTACAATATCGAGTAATCTCCTATATCCCGAATGTACAAATCAGCAATCACATAGGTATGTCCAATATCCAATCCCAATGAATCACCTAGTATCCCAAGTCCAAATCTCAAGTAAGAATCTAACATCCTAAAGGTAAATATATACAGAAATAAGTATGATGGGGGCAATACACATATATTAGCATCCCATTCCACTAATATTGGTGTAAGGGTTTATATAACAACGGCTAAATCCCCTGTTATATATACAAAAAGGGGTTAAAGAAATATCATGAAAGTAGTGTGCCAAGCATCGACACAGAAATCCTCGTACATCGGGCTCCGTCAGCCCGGATCGGCCCACGGGGTCCGTCTGCGGTATCGGCACTCGGCCCCGACAGTACAGATCGTCCCGCATCCATCTCTCGACTCTGGCCAGTATCCTCCGGACAACTGCCAGGTCCAACCAATCACCGGTAGGTACTCGCCCGCCTCAAGGCTCAATCGGCAAACCCATCGATCTTCTTGCCGAGGGGAACCATACCGGGCCCCACCATGTACTCTCATACGGCAACCACACCTCGTATGGAGTATATAATCAGCACCGATAAAACTCATGGGGGACGCTCAAATATCATATCAAGGAAACCGGGTTGTTTCATGTATGCATAATTTCATGAACTCCCGCGGTTCCCAAATCCCGAAAACATCATATAAAATCCAGGAATAAATGTATGCGATATAACTGAATGCGAGCAGGTAAACAAGTATATAGCTGAACCAGATGTATGCGAAATCAAGATAAGGTACAGCTAAGTAACATCAGTAAATATAAATATGCGACAACAACTGAATATGTGTCTAACATACAGGTGCAGCAAGGTATAGGTATCTACCTATAGGAACTGATGTCGTATACCCCCCTGGGTCTAAGTAACATATGTAGGAAATCCCTCCCGGTATAAGTAAAATATGTAGGAGGTATACCTGTAGCTGTATCGCAAGGTGAAAATATACCTATCACTAAAGGTATGATACACTATAAGTATACCGATAAGCTAGATGTCATGTGAGGCAAGCAATAGTAGCTATAAGAGGTAGTGTGTGACATGGTAATTATTGACGGTGTGTGTGTAGCATACAATCCGTGCTCGTGCAACATGGACCGTCAATAATATGTGCAGTGTCCTACGGCTGCTAGTCACAGTATAACTACATCAAGGAAATAAAGTAAAGACGCAATTCTACAATGACGTAGAATTGCGACAGGTAATTGAATCCTAGCCCAGACGCATAACGCCATGCGGGCGATTCCCCTGTAGAAGTTAAATCTACTCACCTACGCCCCACGCTAGGTGAATCCTACCATCTGCTCCCCCTGTAGTAGTGTCCGTAGTTCCTGCCTGGAAACCTGCAAATACGACATGAAAATCACATATAAGCCAAAATATCTCGCGAAACGCGATATCGAACCAAAACGAGAAACTCGCGTCGCGAACTAAACGCGCGTGTGCACGATACGCTGAATCGTGTGTGTACGCGTCAAAAACCATCGCGACACGCCGCGATACGCTGGATCACAGAACCCACTCACGTATCGCGCGTATCGCGCAAACACCACTAACACAAAAACGACATATTGGCCCAGATTTTCCTACAGGTAAAATATTACAAAACTAGACATACCAAAGACCTAGACACACAGCAGAAAACCCTACACCAAAACCCCAACACCCCTGCCCCCCCACTCGACCGCAAATTGCGGCCAAAACCAAGGAATTGGCGGCCAGGGTTGGGAGAGGGTGACTCGTGTTCTTTTGTGGTATCTAGACCTAGTGAGCATGCCCCAGTTTTCTCAATTTTGTTCTGTAGGGTCCGGGTCAAAAGCAGATTCCAGATATCCAATATATCGTATAAAAACACTAATTTGCACAATTTAGAAACCTTAGGGTATTCTAGTGTAATCTGGGGATTTCTCAGTGTGAGTGCCCTACTAACACTAAATTTACCTAAGGTAGCTAACCAAATCAACAATTTGCCATCACAACTCACAATTCACCAAAACTAGCACTAAATTAGCTATTTAGCACTAATCGACACAAAACCACACACAATTAAGCAAACTAGGGATTTGGGTTAAGGAAATATACCCAAAAGACCTCCAAGAAGCAGGTGAAGAAGTGAAAGGAGCTGCTGTAGGTTGCTGGAGCTCCTGTTGATGCTGCTGTTGCTTGCCTCTGCTACTTCTGCTGCTTGCTGTTGCTTCTGCTGCTTCTTCTGCTGCTGCTTCTACTTCTGCTGCTGTTGCTAAAGATGATGATTATGATGATGATGCTGTTGTTGTAGTTGATGTTGCTGTTGTTGTTGTTGATGTTGATGAAGCTGCTGCTGCTTGCTACTTCTGCATCTGCTGCTGCTGCTGCTATGTGAGTGAGTGTGTGTGTGAGTTTGAGAGAATGAGAGAAAAGAGAGAAAATGAGTGAGAATGAGAGAATGCAAACAACCCCCTTCCTCTTCTCACCCTCTCTCACTTCAATAAAGAGGCATGCCTCACCATGTAGCCCATGCTCCTTCTCTCTCTCCAAAGTCAACAAGAAGTCAAACAAGAGGCGAAAGCAAGAGACAAGAACGGAAGGACAAGGGTAAATAAGCCGGATTCCACGAATACCGCGCTTAAATCCCCTAATCCACGTTGTTGCCGATTGCTCGAGCATCAATTGGTTAAGACTCGGCTCAAAGGTTTTGAGTACGGATTTCCTTAGCTTACACTTTCGTATCTTTTCTTAACAAATTTATACTTGCAAATAATACACATAGGTTAGATTGAACAAACATACACAAATTCTTTATTAACTCTTCTAAAACAAGAACGAAAATACAACCATCTCCCTGTGGATCGACCCGTGCTCAACCGGCTAGCTGCATAGCGACACCGTCTTGATTGCGGTTAACTTTAATTCTTTCAATCATGGACCCGGCGAGAACTGAGGAAATTCCATCGTTGCCAGATTTTTAGGGGACTGGGGAGTTGGGGTTTTGAGGGTAGCTGTCTGTATGTTATCCTGGGTGTTTGGTACTGCTTGATTTTAATGTATTGACTGTAGGCAAAATCTGCGACCACTTTGCTAATTTCTAGAGTTTCGGCAACGCGCGTTACGGTATCCGACACGGTTCACATTCTTTGTGTAGCTTGCTGCACTTAGGTTTGCTTTAGAATGTTGCTATACACGTTAGCCACTAAGCGAACACTTGATAGTTTGTAGGTGTCGGTGCGTCGATCTAAACATAGTTTGTATGTTTTATTGAATGGTTTCTAAGTTGCACTTGTTATGTTTTGTATGATATTAGGATCGATAGCTGAAACTTCAGATGCCTCAAAGAAGAGAAAGTAGGTGGTTGGATTTACCTAGCTCGAGATCATCGGTGAGTAGATTTAACATCTACGGGGAAATCGCCCGTATGGCGTTAAGCGTCGAGGTCTAGATATGATGTTATAGCCATATGATTTATGCATATTAGTTGATTGTGCATGAGCATCATTGCATAACATTACTTGTTGTACCTTGACTTAGTACCTATTGGACACTGCACCATTACTGACGGTTCATGTTGCACGAGCACTAAATTGTATGCCACACGCACACCGTTGGTAATTTCCTCGACACGCACGACATATACATATACGTAGTACTGCATTCGTTTTTGATATTGAGGCAGCTGTTCTTGTATCACCTTACTAAGGAAATATGTATTGTTCCTCTTTCACTATTATCAATAGTTAGACGTTGATTCGTTCTATTGCGTATATGAAATGCATCATGCATACACCCATACCTTGTTATAGCTACATATACACCTTTATATGATGTTGCATTTAATTTTGGAGAATGTGGGAACCGCATGATATTATTAAAAACATGATTTATTTAAAAGAGTGGTTTTTCCTTGATATGCTCATATTACTGTTCTATGTTGGAACCGCATCATATTTCATGGATTTACGCATTGAGATAAGGATTTCATGTGATTTATGGATTTGAGAACCGTGGTTATATTTCAAGAAAGTATGCATTGTTTTTAAAACCCGGTTTCTCTTGATATGATATTTCGATGCGTCCACCATCAGTTTTCTCGGTTCTGAGATTGGTTTTAGAAACCCGATTCGAGGAGATAGATGATCCATTTGTGGGTTCATGGTGGACCCGGTATGGTACCCCAGGAAAAGAAAGGTATGTTGTGCAGTAGACGATGAGCCGGGCAGAGGGACTACTACCTACTGGTGATAGTTTGGACCCGACGGTTATCCGGAGATTACCGACCGGAGTCGTGAGATGGATATGGGCCGGTCTGGACCGACGGAGCCCGAGTTATGCGGATTTATGTATCGATTTTGGACACGGGTTTTCAAGATGTTTCAAGTGTCGATGTTGGTCACTCAGGTTCCATGAGATTTACAGATACGATGGCCGATCAGAGTGACGGCGCCTGAAGTATTGGGATTTGGGGTGTCATTAATGGACACCGGGATTTTCTACAATGACGATTCATCGATGATGTTATGTTTTATCCCACACCCAAGATTTATTAGATATGCATTGTTTCATGTAGTTGTAGTAGCCTGATGGTGTACCTTGATCATGATTGTTGCATATCTATATTGCCATACTTATGCTATCAGATTGCATGTTTTTTATTATCGTTGTTCGTGCATACCTGCGATTATCTGTATGATGTTACTTACTATTCATGAGTTGGCAACTCACCCCCGTTGTGCCACAGTGTTTTGCAGGCTTGACCCTCCGAGTAGTCGCGGTAGGGCTCCTTATTGTATATATTTCAGCGGATACCGCTACGGTTGGCTGTGAGGCCTTTTTGCTGTAGGTGGGTTTGCGGTTATCCGATTGTATCTCTTGTATATCTCATTGTATCTAGTACTCTTTATCTACCACTTTCATGTATTGACTTTGAGATGAGTTTGTGAGGACCGATATTTTTTATTTGGTGACTTTGGGTGTCGTGCTCGTGCGAGCCGGCCTTTCTTATGTTGCTTTATCTCTTTTATGTTGTTTTCATTTTATTGTCTATTTCTTCGCTACGGCGTCGTATATATATGCTGGTGGTGATTGTTTTCCGCCTTTGGGCATAATTTGCTCACGTTTGGGGATGCTATATTTGTATCCTGTGTTTGTCCCCGTTTCGGGGCTAGTTTTTCAAAGGATGTGATGGCAAAATTTTTAAGAAAATAAACTTATGTTTCAAGATTTTTACTTGAGATTTCCAAATGTTTTAAAATGTTTTTATCACTCACTTCTTTTTATGATTTAGATTTCTGGGTTTTCGGCTTACTTAAATTGTGTTTCGGCTGTTGACGTCACGCGTTTTAAGTGCCGGTCACGTTCCTAAATTTGGGTCGTGACAATTTATATCTACGGGGGAAGTTAAGTGGATAGTGTATAGCACCCCCGCAATTATAAAATGGAAACCGATATATAGAATATAGTCGGAGAAATCTATGCTAGGAACCTACGGATATGATCAAAGAGTTGGTAGGAGATGATATGAGTAATACAAGATGATATGAATTGAGATGTCAATGTGATGATATAAGAGGATATGAGTGGATATGCTTGATATGAGGATGTGAGGCGTTATGATTATTCACATACATATGCTTAGATATGAAATGAAATTGTTAATAACATGTTATGATGTTAATAGGATATATTGCACGAGACCCTATATCCGTAACCTTATCGATGAATAGGATGATAGATCATTAATCTAATTTGATGTCACCGTACAATGGATTAACGTACACGATGAGATATATCGGATGATTGTTCCGCGCTCGTGATTCGAGGACGATGATCGAGGATATTGCTATATCGGATACTATGAGGCTGGATCGCCAACGTAAAGATTTCACTTGAACCATACTTATTTCCAAAACTGACGAATCATATGCACTTTTAAATGGAAACCTCAAAGGATGCTACAGATTTTCAAATGGTGTCCTTCCCTCAAAAACACCGTAGCCCCCACTTTCAAAACTACGATCGTATCATTTAAACTGACCATATGATTCATGTGTAGTTACATACCTTGTTATCGTTTATGTTTATGTTGGCTTATCCCTCGTGACATACGTGTTATTTTTCCATTATTTACCGTTTTATGATATCGTCTGCTAGTACATCTGCACTATTACCGATGATGCGTATGTTACACTTACACAGATTTGACGGCTCACACATTCATCGTTGGTAATTGCTATGCCATATACACAGTAGAATTGTAGTATCACGATATTATTCTTAACTGTAAGTACATTCATTGTTCAGTATTATCATATGACATGTTTACATGATATACTTGATATGCTCACATTAATGTTTTATGTTGCATACATCGTACTTTATGGTTACATGAATTGAGATGTTGTTTTCATGAGAACTCTGGACTTGAGAACCGTGGTTATATTTAAAAGGAAATTGTGTATTGTTTTAAAAACGCGTTTTCTCTTGATATGATATTTCGTGTCCACCATGAGTTTTCTTGGTTCTAAGCTATGAGCGTACCCGATTCGAGAAGTCGAATGAGCCATCTTCGGGTACTTGGTGGTCTCGGGAAAGTACCATGGCGCAAGAAGATTGTGGGGAGGACGATGAGCCTGCTATGGGATGCATTACCTACCAGTGATACTTTGGACTCAGCGGTTATCCGTAGGATATCGACCGGAGTCGTGAGATAAATATGAGGGACAATCTGAGGATGCGGCGCCTGAAAAAAATGAGGATTTATGTGTCGATGCCGGACACGGGTTTCATGATGTTTAGAGTGTCGATGTTGGACACTCAGGTTCATGATGTTGATGTGTCGTTGATGGACACACGTGGTTGATATCCACATGCATACAGGCATATGATTGAGATGATTGTTTTTACATGTTATTGGCATTGACAATATTGATGATATACATATATATATATATATATATATTTGTTTGTGTGTTTGTGTGTACATGGTCACCCTAGATATCATAGTATTACTTTCATGATACAGTAGGACTAAGGGATCTCTGTTTATTCGATTTCAACCTGTTGATGTTTTCTACTCACGAGTTGGCATGTCACGAGCCGAAATTGGCAAGTGACGGCCCTTAAACTACGCACCGTCTATAGGTGTAACGCAATTTAAGTAAGCCGAAAACCCAACAATCTAAACCATCAAAAGTAGTAAGTGATAATAGAATTTTCAAAACTTTTGAAATCTCAAACCAAATTCTTTAAAGTCCAACTTTATTTCCTTTAAAATTTCGGCAGCACCCCCTTTGTAAAAACTAACCCCAAAAATGTGTACAATAAAAATATAAGAAAAGCATCCCAAATGGGAGCCTAATCCACGCCCAAAGGCGGAAAACAACCACCACAAAAAATATACGACGCCGTTGCGAAGAAATAAAAGACAATATAAATAAACTGCATAAAAGACCTCCAAATCACAAAATAATATACAATATCGTCCTCACATAAAGTCTCTAATTCATACATGAAAGTGGTAGATGGAGAGTAGAAGGTACAAAGCTATACAATAAGTAACATCAGATAACCGCAAAACCCACCTATAGCAAAACTGCACAAAGTCAGCCGAAGCGGTATCCGCTGCAAAAGATGATGCAGTGGATAGAAAAGCCCTGCCCACTACTGCCTTGAGGGACTACCTGCAAACACTGTGGCACAACGTGAGTGAGTTGCCAACTTGTGAATATAAAATAACATATGTAGGTAATCGCAAGTATGCACGTATAATGTGAATCTAACACATGCAAGCTGATAGCAATAAATGGCAATATGTATGCAATAGTCATGAAAGGTACTCTATCAGGTACCACTAATACATGATGCAATAAATGGCAATATGTATATGCAACAGTCATTAAAGGTACTCTATCAGGTACTACTAATACATGAAGCAATGCATAATAAATAAATGCTAAGTATGGATAAAACACATCCTGTAAGTCTCGTGGAAACCTGAGTGTCAAACCCCGACACCTGAAAACATCATGAAAACTATTGTCTAGCAACGACACAAAAATACTCCTTTATCAGGCGCTGTCACACCGACTGGCCTTGATATGTACGTTTCATATGCTATATTGAAAACTCGAGTGCTCAGCTTTGACACTCGAAATTCGACGTATCCATACGTACATGACTACGGTCGATATCTCCGTGATCGCCGACGAGTCCAATATTATCACCGGTAGGTATGGTTTCCCCACTAACTCATCGTCTACTCCACGATCTTCTTGTCCCGGGGTACCTCCGGGCCACACCATGTACCCGCACACGGCCCACACCGCACCTCGCTTGGGGTATATAAATATCAGAACCGATAAATCTCATGGTGGCTGCTGAAATATCATATCAAGAGAAACCGGGTTTTTCAAATAATGCATAATTTCATGAAACTACCACGGTCCTCAAATCAAGAAATCAATAATTATAACTGCATAGATCATTATATATGTGTACATATATATAAGCGTCCCATTCCACTGATATATATATATATATATACTTAGGAGTAAAACATCATATGAAATCCATGAATATAATATATGCAACATGAAACAGTAATATGAGAATATAAAGGAAAA
The DNA here is from genome assembly GCA_030015575.1 of Agapanthus africanus. Lineage (NCBI taxonomy): Eukaryota > Viridiplantae > Streptophyta > Magnoliopsida > Asparagales > Amaryllidaceae > Agapanthus > Agapanthus africanus. The sequence goes on along the minus strand of JASDDO010000008.1, from coordinate 234,489,445 downwards.
ACCAATGTTTAACTGCAACAAGTTATTGAATATATCATGCAGTTCCAAATTATCCGATACCAAAGGCACATAATATAAAAGTGAACATGTAGCTACAGCAAGGTGTATGAGCATGTACCTATCAATAATGATGTAATACCATACGGGGGTATGTATAAGTACATATGCAAGATGTACATGTAGCTAAGTCTCGTGTGTATATATACCTGTCACTAATGGTACAATACCATATAGGTATAAGGGTAGCTAACATGTAGGTATCTAGGTATACTAACTATCGTATGCGCAATCGCATAAGAATCAATGACTCCACGTCAATGACAACACAATACCACATAGGTATATATAACCCTAGCAAGGTAAGTGGGTGTACATGTAAGTAAAAAAGAGCACGATGAACATGTAGCAAGCAAGATATATGAATGTACAAGTAAGTATGTGTGCATAGCAAGGCATATGTGTAAGCATGTAGGTATACATGTATGCTATTGTTGGATATGTATGCCCTAGAGGCCATTATTGTATAGTACTAGTTTGTATAATACATTTTGGAGGCTTGGGTTAAATATACGGGTTTACGACAGTCTTGCTCGATATAGTAGTATGCTACTTGGTTTGTTTCTATCTTAATATGTGTATATGTTTCTTTTAACATATCGCTAATACATATTGATGGAGCCCTTAGGATCTTTGCTTGATTACCGACGTTGTGATGGCGATCACACTAGTGGGGGCTGGGTAGTCTATAAGCACATCCTTATTTTGGTCCCTAGTCATAGGATTATCGAGACAGGGCATCGATACTCCAGAGTAGACTGGTGCATACGCTTCTCGTCCCAGCAGGGGAGATGGTCTGTCCTACATCCATCAGTACGTCGTACTGGAGATAGTTTGCAGGTGCTCGTTAGGTTACGAGTACAGTGGACATGACTCATTGGGAACCATTGGTTGGTATTATACCTATCGTCAGTTAACAGTTCCCAGGTGGCATGAGTATAGCTTAGTCCGTTGACTTGACACTGTCACTTCGCCTCAAGTGTGTTCCCACTGTTCTTAGATTACTTCCCTACCACGGCTCTATTGAGTCGTGCAAACAGGTAGTAGTTTGGTGCAGTCCTGAAGCACTTGGAGGCAGTGACGGTTAGACAGGATTCGTCTCTCCCGGTATTGAGAGTTGATATCGCGCTGTGTCTAGGAGAGCCATTACACATAGTCGTCCCTGGCCAGGGCAAGCGAGGTTTGCTGGTAGTGTTACCAGTAGTTTCTCAGGGTGTTCTGGGCTACACTCCGACACGACTTATACCGCTATTAGGGGGCTGACGTTTACCGCCCCCTAGGCCCGCCATGCGATACTCTCAGACGAACAGACCGGATTGTACGGAGATTGTCACATTCAGCTCAGTAGGAGTTCGGATGGTTTCACCTCATCAGTCTTCTTATCGGCATCTACCTGGGGACCGTTGCGTACAGCTAGTACAGCTTGCGGCCTGTGGTTAAACCCACTAGCATCGTAGTGTCGAGCCTTTAGAGTCCCACAAAGAGGGTTATTCGCCTTTGGGCAAAACAGAGTAGAGGTCGCATGGTTTAGCGATGGGGTTCATTCATATCCGCGCCCTTGTGCACGTTTGGTGTCCGAGCAGTTATTACTAGTGGGCTTTAGTTTAAGCCATATCCTAGTATTTGTTTTAGGATTGGTTTTGTCTCATTGTATTCGTGTTCCTCGGAACACGGATGCAGGTGTGTATGCACAGTTGACAATGGCAGAGGCAGAGGATTCTCATTAGGGTTGTTGACCGTTGACTTTTTCCAAACCCTAATGAAAATGGGAAATATGATTAATGATATTAATTAAAGATAATTATGCCATGGTTAGGTTGACCATTTGACTTATGTTGACATTTTGACTTTGGTTGACCGGTTGACTTATGTTAACAGTTTGACCATCATCATTTCACACGGAAGATGCTTCTTGATTCTTGCAAAATTCATTTAATGTGAAATGATAATGGTTATTCCAAATGAACCATCACATTTTCTTTTTAATTATTATTATTAATTCATTATTCTCTCATATGAGAGTATAGTTGCAAAAAGTAGCTCATTCTCTCTTGCTCTTTCTCTCTCATGTTTGGAGCTCTCCCTCTTCCTCTCAAAGCTTAAGTGTTCCATGTGTTGGAAATCATAAGCTTTTGAGACTAAACCATCAAAGCATCTCTCTACTCTTTCTAGGGTTCTTTGTCTAGCAAACCAAGCACTCTAGTTACCTCTTGGTTGAGATAGGAGCTCATGGTAGAGGCCCTCGGGTGGTTCTATCTTCGGCAAAGAGAAGACGACGAGGAGGAGCCGTCTACGCAACTACAAGGAGCAAGAAAGAAGGAGAACCACAACAAGAAGAGAAGGAGTTCAAGATATAGGTATGACCATTCTATATAGTAGATAGAACTTGTAGTTAGTTTGTTAGTTTTTGTTCAGCAAAGATCCATCATGGATGGTCCATGTCACCTTGTGAGAAAATTTTGATTTTTACCTATTCTGCCTCCCCGAAAGAACCGGGGTTGGTAACGTGGACCTAACAGTGGTATCAGAGACTAGCTAAACAACAACTAACTGTTAGCAATGTGTTTAGAACTTCGATCCGGAAAAAATCGCAAAATTCATCTAAAATCATGCACTTTCTGCCGATTTTTAAAACTGCTCCAAAAATAATTCCACATACCTTAAAAATCGGTGCAGGGTTTTTCAGGAACAGGCAGCAAAAATGAGCCTACAACTCGGTCAACGAGCTGAGGAACCGCGGTGAAACCACGCGTTTCACCGGGGATTCGCGGCCGAGTTGACTCGGCCACGACTCAGGTTTGCTGCAGTTTTTTCAGTTTGGTGTTCTGTGATTTTTAAAATATTTTGTTTCTGCCCAGAATTTCCGGAGAACAATGTTGTGTTTGGAGTAGTTACAAATTGGTATTTTGCTCGAAGTTCTACATACTTTTGCTAAATGGTTATATCTGTAATGTGATATATGCACTGAACGTCGACTAATCGCTATACGTCGATTAGTAGGGGTTGTGCATATCTGTGATCTGTAATGTTATTGGATTGTGTATATAAACTTGTTGGATTATCGCGGATGAATAGCCGGGGTTTTGTGAGATGAGAGTTTGTTTATCTTTCATTTGATGTAATATGTAAATTGATGTTATATTATTTTTATGACCGCACATCCGGGATGAGGTTGTAGCCGCCATTGTATATTATTTCTTTTACTGTTTTTACTTCTAGGATATACCCAAGGTGGGGTGCACAAACTACCGGGTACTTTGAAGTGCCGAGTGGCCAACTCACGTTGTTGAAGGAGGTTGCTTCACTTTGGGTACTTGGCGGGTAGTTTGCCGCACCCGTAGGGGTCTAGGATGGGGTTTGGCTATTCATCGCGACCGTGTAATTCGTCTTTCGTTGCAGGCCTGAAGGAAATGCGGATTCCTAGCATATCCAATGTGTTCATCTGTGATCTGGAATGGCTATCATTGCATCCGACGAATGTATATATCTATATATGATATCTAGTAGGCGTAGCTTATGTTTTGCATCCGCGCTAGTCCAGTCCCCCTCTGTCGTTAGTTAAGTAACCTAACGGGTGATGACGGGGCTCCGTGGTGAATGCGGATGGCATAAGCGTACGTCATATTTTTGTTGTTTTCTGCAATGGTTGGATTAATTGATGGGACACATTATATTATTGCAATGGAAAACAAACCTAAAAGACGTTGTTGGAACATTTTTCAAAAAGCTGTTATTGCAAGGACGTTCTCTCTTGTTTTGCACAGAGGTATTCGGTTATGAATGCCCATCACCTCATTCGACGAGGCAAGGGCCGAGATCCCTTCATCTGGAGTGACCCCTTGGACAAAAGTTTGCGTCAGGGTAATAACTTCACTATAGTCGATTATTCTTGCTTTGCATCGAGGTATTCAGTTTGGAATATCCTGCACCTCATTCGATGAGGAAAGAGCCGAGATCACTTTACAGGGAGTGACCTCTTTAGCAAAAGTTTTCGCCACTATATTTTTAAAAAAGGTTATCAGGTTCCTTCAACGATATCAAGTTCATTACGTTAACGGGTTTTTTGCCAAAAACCCAGCCATAGCCCTCCGTCATTTCCTACAAGTTCTATTTAGTATTCGAGCTACGTATTTTGTCATTATCAAGGCGTAGTGATCGGTAGCTAAGTACTGCTTGTTTGCAGCTTTATTTTCAGATTATTTAGGACAGTCGCATAGCTATGTTGGCATTGTCAAGAGATGTGCGGGTGGGTCTAAGTTAATCAAGATAATGACGGGCCGAACTTGACTAGCGGTTTATGATATGTTGGTATTGTCAAGGTCATAAACCGTTAGTGGCAAAAATCCACATCGGGAGTTTCTAAGGAAACTGAAACTTGCAGATTTAGCATACCTTCAGGAGTGTGGTGACTAGAGTGGATTCCATCTAGGTCATCGCACAATGATAGTTGGATCCCGATCCCACTGATGAATTGGATTACTCTCGGGAGATTATTTCACTTAACAATCAATGCTATAAACCAGTAGGTTTCTAGAACGGTATTAGCGGGGCTACGCCTCCTGGGAAAAAAGGTTATTTATTTAAGAAACTTCGCGAAAGCGTTGGAAAAGCTCCCTCGAAGTACCAACACTAGCCTGGCTGAAAGGTTAAGCAAGTATTGTGACGTGCGATTAATCCTGACTAGTTCTTCTTTTAGGGTTTGAAGAAGAATTTGAGGAAACAATGGGAGCCATCCTGATTAGATAAATTAATAAACCAATCTAATCTTACAAGAGCGCACGCTGAGTGTTTCTTTTCTCTCTCTCCAGGTAGCAACCATTTCACGCCCAAATAAAGATAATAAAATGTATTGCTTGACCGATCCGAATTCTTATTCGGGGCTGGGGAACGTCGGTTCGGCTCTAACTTACGACAACTGTCATAAGTATGAGCAAGGGAAAAAGGATTGTATGGATTCCAAGAATACCCAGTTGAAGAAGAATCATAGTTTTGCATCTAATTCAGGTGTTCTTGTAATTGAGAACTGCTTTACGGTCAGCCCTACCTCCTAGGTACTTGATACCGGATCAGGATCTCATATCTGTAATTTATTACAGGGACTGAGAAAAAGTAGGAAAGTTGCACCTGGTGATATGTCGCTCAGGGTAGCGAACGGAGCACAAGTTAATGCTGCAGCCGTCGGTGAATATCACCTGGTGTTGCCAAATGGCAATACTATGATTTTGAACAATTGCTACTATGTACCTTCTATGGTTTGCAACATCATATCAGTTTCTTTACTCAATAAAGATGGATATAACTTTGTTCTTTATAGAAATATCATGAACATCTACCTTCATAAGGTACTGGTTGCAGAAGGTACACTGTGTAATGGTATCTACGTTCTAAATCAGAATACAGTTTTCAATGTATAAAACACACGCAAGACGAAGAGTTCAGATACGAACGAATCCTACTTATGGCATTGTAGACTTGGTCATATCGGAGAGAAAAGACTAAGTAAGTTGCATAAAGATGGACTCTTGAATACGTTCGAGTTTTCATCTTATGAAACTTGTCAGTCTTGTCTCAAAGGAAAGATGACCAAATCTCCGTTCACCGGACATAGAGAAAGGGAAGCAGAGCTCTTGGGACTCATACACAGTGATGTATGTGGTCCAATGTCTATACATGCAAGGGGTGGGTTCTCATATTTTATCACATTCACTGACGATCTCTCTAGATTCGGATATGTGCATCTTATGAAACACAAATCTGAAACTTTTGAGAAATTCAAGGAATTCAGAAACGAAGTGGAGAACCAGACAGGAAAAAGTATCAAGATCCTCCGGTCTGATAGAGGAGGGGAGTACTTAAGTTCGGAATTCCTAGATACTTAAAAGAGAATGGTATTCTCTCTCAGCTTAATCCTCCTTATACACCACAGCACAACGGTGTATCGGAGAGGAGGAATCGTACCCTATTGGATATGGTTCGCTCAACGATGAGTAATGTTGAGTTACCTCTTTCATTATGGAGACTTGCGCTAGAAACAGTAGCATACTTACTGAATCAGGTTCCGTCTAAATCTGTGCCTAAGACTCCATATGAAGTATGGAGTGGTAAAAGACCGTATCTTGAACGTATTAAGATATGGGGTTGTCCGGCCTATGTAAAGGTACAAAATCCGGACAAGCTTAAAGCATGATCTGTTTTGTGCAAGTTTGTGGGATATCCTAGAAATTCTTTGGGTTATCTTTTCTACCACACTGAGGAACAGAAGGTGTTCGTTGCTCGTCGCGCAACCTTTTTAGAGTGGCAATTTCTTACAAAAGAAATAAGTGGGAGCACGGTAGAACTGGATGAAATATCTGATCCACAAACTCAAACTGAGGATTTAGCAGAACCAGAAAATTCAATAGTCCCAGACGAACCTCAGCCATTCCATAGATCAGGTAGGATTTCTCATCCGCCCGAGAGATACTACGATTTTCTCATAGACGGGGATCGAGGGGATTGCATCTTGGAAGAAGATGACCCTACCAGTTTCAGGAAGGCCATTATCAGTAGGGACTCTGATAAGTGGCTGGAAGCTATGCAATCCGAAATGGAGTACATGTACACCAATAAAGTGTTGACCTTGGATATTGCCCTACCTGGGGTAAAACCCGTTGGATGCAAATGCATCTACAAATGGAAACTTGGTATAGATGGGCAGGTGGAAACCAATAAGGCTAGACTCGTTGCAAAAGGTTTTCGTCAAAGACCTGGTGTGGACTATGACGAAACATTTTCTCCAGTGGCTATGTTCAAATCAATTCGGATCCTACTTGCCATTACTATCTTCCATTACTATGAAATCTGGCAGATGGACGTAAAAACGGCTTTTCTAAACGGCTGTTTGGAAGAGTGCGTTTATATGGATCAGTCAGAAGGTTTCGTAGACAGTGGGATCAGCGGGAAAGTGTGCAAGTTGCTTAAATCCATTTATGGATTAAAGCAGGCATCGCGGAGCTGGAACATCTATTTTAATGAGGCAATCAAGGAATTTGATTTCATCAAGAACGAAGATGAACCTTGTGTCTATAAGAAGATTGTATGATGAACTATCGTGTTCCTAGTCTTGTACGTGGACGACATTCTTTTGATAGGAAATGACATTCCTATGCTATAATCGGTCAAGCTATTCTTATCACAACGGTTCTCCATGAAGGACCTGGGTGATGCCTCATACATTCTGGGGATCAAGATCTACAGAGATAGATCCAAGAGACTACTGGGAATTTCGCTGTCAGGTACATAGAGACCATACTAAAGAGATTTAGTATGGAAAATTCCAAGGGCGGTAATATACCCGCATTGCACGGAATCACCATCTCCAAGAAGATGTCTCCTAAGACTAACGAGGAGAGGGTTCACATGAGCACTATACCCTACGCTTCGGCGGTAGGATCTATAATGTATACGATTCTATGTACAAGACAAGATGAAGCTTACGCGCTGAGCGTGGTGGGCCGGTATGAGTCAGACCCAGGTGAGGACCACTGGACGGCAGTGAAGAACATTCTCAAGTACCTGAGAAGAACTAAGGAGATGTTCCTGGTTTACGGTAATGGAGACCTCAGGGTCGAGTCCTTTACCGATTCAAGCATCCAGAGTGACAAAGATGACAGCAAGTCTGTCTCGGGTTTTGTGTTTACCCTCAACGGAGGGGCGGTGTGTTGGAGGAGTTCCAAACAGGATACCGTCGCAGAAGCGACGATTGAGGCTGAATACATTGCTGCAAGCGATACCGCAAAAGAGGCGGTCTGGATGAAGAAGTTCATTAGTGAACTTCATGTGGTTCTGTCCATTGTTGACCCAATACCATTGTATTTCGATAACAATGGGGTTATAGCTTTAGCGAAAGAACCAAGGTCCCATCAGAAATCCAGACACATCTTGAGGCGGTATCACCTGATCTGGGAGATCATTAATCGCGATGAGATCGAGGTACGGTGAGTGGACACAAAAGACAACACGACGGATCCATTCACAAATGCCTTCCCTCAAACACAGTTCGAGCGACTTTTTGAGCTATTGGGTATGCCGTAGGCCAGCAGCTGGCCTTAGTGCAGACGTTGGGTATGCGGTACATCAATTACTGGCCTTTAGTGCAAGTGGGAGATTGTTGGATATGTATGCTCTAGAGGCCATTATTGTTTAGTACTAGTTTGTATAATAAATTTTAGAATCTTGGGATATATATACGGGTTTACGATAGTCTTTCTCGATATAGTAGTATGCTACTTGGTTTGTGTCTATCTTAATATGTGTATATGTTTCTTTCAATATCGCTAATACATATTGATGGAGCCTTAGGATCTTTGCTTGATACATATTGATGGAGCCCTTAGGATCTTTGTGTAGGGTTCCTAGGCACATTAATGAGGTCCCACAAGGCATCAATTATGCCAATTTCAAAAATTACAAGTGCCGAGAAACCCTAATACGGATCGTGGACTAGAGTTTAGGCGATAACATCAACTAGTTAACAACTTAACTAAGAGTGAACGGAAAATACAACCTTTGTAGATCCGGTCCTCCACCTCCATAGCTCCGTGATGATGTCTCCTCGCTGCGATCATCGGATCCCGAGCTCTAGCGTCGGCTTCATCGGAGAAATGGTCGGGCTAGGTCGTCGACTTCGATGCCGAAGATGATCTACGTCGAGGCAACACAAGATCAAGCTCCCACTTCACCAAGTCATGAAACTTGTGAAGAAAACACCCTATACTACTTGGCAAGAGGTAGAGGATGAAGAAATAAGAAGTGGGTTCACTTTAGAATTGGATTTCTCACTCTTTTTCTCAAGATGCCATTAATGGTTGCAAGCTTCTTCTTTGTTGAAGAAGAAGAAGAAAAGAATATGATAAGTTCTTTTTCAAAATAGAAAATAAATGAATACTTATCATATAGCAACCATAGTTAGGTGTAGAGAATAAACCATGGTTAGTTTGAATGGTTAGGGTTAAGCATGAAGACAAAATGGTCACTTAGTCAAAGCTTCATGAAGCTTCAACAACAAACAAAGAAAGCCACCATTTTCTCTTTATCATTTCAAAAAGATTAATAAATAAATAAATAGATAATAAAATGAAAACCCTAACCATTACACAACCATGGTTTAATCTTTAAACAAACTCAAGTTAGCTTGTATCATCAAACATGATACAAACAAGTGCACACAAAAATATATCACTTATATAATGTGCACATCAAGTGAGAAAATTCTTTTAAAGTGAACCAATACTAGTTAATGCAAAGTAATATATCAAATATATAATTATACATTAAATCATTAAATCAACACTTGATTCAATGATCCGGTCATGTCGCATATAACCGACTAGTATCCAATGTATCGACTTATCGAATCAATCCTTGATTCGATAACTAGGTTATATCGCATACAACCAATCGATACATTCATCGTGAGAATAGAATGCGGTATCACATACACGCATTATTCTCGGTCCCGCACATATCTCATATGCGCTCCTATTTCGTTTCGCTTGAGCTAGGAAACCTCTGTGTAGGACTTTAAAGACTCGTCAATACGCCGGCAGCAGGTGATGATCATATCAAACACCCACAAGCCGCAAGCGGTCTGCTAAACGTAACGGCCACCCGGGTATTGAGCAATCAGAAGATCGACGAGCAAGCCCGCTCTCACTCCTGTGAATCCAAACAGTAACACTTACCGTACAGTCCGGTCTGTTCGTCTGATATGTCGCATATCTCGCCTAGGGGTGGTAAATGTCAGACCCCAATAGCTTGATAAGTCGTGTCGATATGAGGTCTATAACAGTTCGAGAAACTACAGGTAACACTTACCAGTAAATCTCAGCAACCCTGGCCAGGGATTTCCGGTTATAGCCAATCGAACACAGCGCAACATCAACTCCCTATACCGGGAGAGACGAATCCCCTCCTATCGCTCATTGCCTCCATGTGATTCGGGACTGTACCCAAAAGCCACCGTTTTGCACGCCCTCTTGGACGTAGTAAGGAGGAAATAAAAGCACAGTAGGAATCACACAAGACTCTATGACGATCTCGGGTCAACAGACTACTCTGTACCAGTGTCACCAGAGAACTGCCATCTGACGTAAGGTATAATACCATCTGTGAGTTCTCGGCGAGTCCGTCCAGTGTACTCAGTCTCCACTGAGCACCCGTATATCATCTCTGATGTCAAATACCAATGGATATGGGATCATCCATTGCCCATCTGTATGGGTCGAGAAGGTATACGCTAGTCTACTCTGGTATATCGATACCCCGTATCGATACACCCACGACTAGGGACCTTGAAGGATGTACTTATGGACTACCATGTCCCCACTAGTATGATCTGCATCATAGTCCATGTAGTCAAGTACACATCCTAAGCGCTTTACCAACATGTAACAGAGAGACAATCAGTATACACGTTAAGGTAAAGAGTAACCAGATAGCATACTATCATGTCGAGCAAGAAAGTCCTCCTTATATATGTCCCAGCATCCACTACAATATACATCCTATGTACAGTAATGGGCTCTAGGGCATACATATAACTAACAATCTCCCACTTGCACTAGGGCCATCTGTAGCAGTGGTTGTAGTATCTCATACTCAACCATCCCATAAAAATCTCTCTCTGGGAAAAGGCCTTTGTGAGTGGATCCGCTGTGTTGTCCTCTGATTCTGCTCTGCTAACTTCGATCAGCCTGGAGATCAACCATCTCCATGATCAAGTGATACTGCCTTAGAATATGTCTGGATCACTGATGGGACCAGGGTTCCCGGGTCGAAGCCACATTTCCGTTGTCACACAATGGTAGGAACGTAGTTCATCTTATGAACCAATATACACCCAAACTGCCTCTTTGGTAGTATCTTTAATAGTGATGTTACCAGCCTTTATCGTCTTTTTTGCCACGGTATCTAGCTTGGAACTCTTCTAACATACCGTCCCTTTACTGAGGGCAAAGACAATGCCTACGACTGACACTCAGTCGTCCTTATCAACCTGGAACTTTTCCAATGATTCTCCCCAGGATCAACTGATACTATCTCACTATAGTTAGTGAGAATCCTAACATCCATTTAGATCTATCTCATAGATCCAAATCCTAGGATTTAGGAGGTATCAATTTGATCCTGCATGAAGAATCTTTGTGATAAGTGGAAATTGACCGATCGTAGTATAGGAAACTGTTTTCCTATCAAGAGTATGTCGTCCACGTACAATACGAGGATGAGCACCTTACTCTCTACTACCTTTTTGTATATACAAGGTTCGTCTACCATTTTGATGAAGTCAAACACTTTGACTATCACATCAAAACAGACGTTCCAACTCCGCGATGCCTGCTTTATTATGTAAAGCAACTTGCACACATTTCCGCTGCTCCCACTGTTTACGAAGCCCTCTGGCTGTGTTCTTATAGACGTTCCCTTCTAAATCATTATTTAGAAAAGTAGTCATGGCACCAACCACCAGATATCGCAGTTATGGTATGTAGCAGTGGCAAGTAGGATCTGGATGGACTTAAGCACAGCTACTGGAAAAAGTTTCATCATTATCCACGCCTGGTCGATGACGAAAACCTTTAACAAGTCTAGCTTTGAAAGTCTCAACTTTTCCATGTACACCAAGTAATCTTCTCAAGATATACTTGCTCCTGATGGGGATTTAACCTTTCATATATAGCAACCAAATTCCATACTTTGTTGGTGTATAAGAATTCCATCTCAGATCGGTAAACATCCAGCCATTCTTACAGAGCCTCACTCCTGATGGCCAGCTCGAAACTAGTTGGGTCATCATCTCATGATGCAATCCTCGCTCCCGCTGTCATAGAGAAACCAAAGTATCTCCCAGGTGGGTGAGAAACCCTACTAGATCGGTGGAGAGGCTGAGGTTCGTTGGAATCTACTGAATCCTTCGGTTCTATCAAATCATCTGCTGCAGTTTGTATAGCTGGAACATTTCCAGTTCTACATAACAGACCTTGCCTCGAGCTTGTCCGGATTTTGCTTTTAGACAAAGGCCGGACAACCCAAATCTTAACTGACTTAAGATATGGGCTCTTCCCTTTCCATATCTCATATAAAGTGGCAGGCAACTGGTTTGATTTGAACCCTATTCAATAGGTATGCAACTTCATAAGTGCATAACTCCCAAATGAAATAGGTAACTCAAGTAGTACTCATCATAGAGCACACCTTATCATATAGGGTGTATCTGCTCCTCCCCGATATACCATCGTGCTATGGTGTATTCGGAGGAGTAATTCTGAGAGAGAATCTCATTCTCCTTTAGAATAGTCCAGGATTTCCGTGCACAAGTATTCTCCTCCCTGAACTCATCATAGGACATAATACTTATACCCGTATTTTGGTTCTCTACTTCTAACTTATATTCTATGAATATCTCAAAAGCTTCGGACTTATGTTTCAACAGGAACATATGTCTGAATCTTGAGAGATCATCATAGAATGTAATGAAGTACAAAGAACCGGTCCTGGCATGTGTAGACAGGGGACCTTACATACATTAACATGTATCAGTCCCAAGAGTATACTAACTCTTTCTCTGTTTCCAATAAACAGAGCTATGGTCATCTTGTCTTTGTGACATGACTAGCGAGTTTCACAAGATGTAAATTCAAACTAATTTAAATATGCATCTTTATGTAACTCCAGCTAGTCGGGTAGCATTGATATGACCTAGTCTACAATACCTCAAGAAGGATCCGTTCATTTCTGAACTCTTCCTCTTGTGTGTGTTCCGTATTACTAAGAACTGTAATTTGATTTAGAACATCAATGCTTTTAGATAACGTGCCTGAACTGATCAACTTTTGATATAGGAAATGTTCAAATTATTATCCAACAATACAAAATTTTATCATTTCTTTACTTATAAAGAGACTGATATGATTTTGTATATCAGGTTCGGTATCTAATAACATTCGTTCAGAATCAATGTATTTGTAATACAGGATGACAGTGACCAACAGACTTGGCTGCAACACTTGCCCCGTTTTCTGCCTCATGAAACTTATCACCGTTCTCAGTTCTCTTCCTTTCTGCAGCCCTATGTAACAGATTACATATCTGGGATCCTGATCCGGTATCAAATACCCAGGACGCAGAGGATACTGAGAAACAGTTCTTTGTAATGAATACACCCGAAGAAGATGCATCATCATGTATTTTCTTCGTTTGGGCGGCACAGGAAATCTGGTATTCCCCTATTTGCTGCTCAGTCTTATAACAATTATAAGTTTAGAGCGGGACCAACGTTCCCCAGCTCATTATAACAAGCGGGTTCGGTCAATATTTCGTGTTATTATCTTGATTAAGGCGTGACATGGTCACTACCTGGAGAGAGAGAGAAGAAAACACTCAGCGTGCGCTCTTGCAAGAATATATTGGTTATTATTTTATCTAATCAGGATGGCTCCCACTGCTTTCTATCAAATCTTCCTTCAAACTCTAGAAGGAAAGATTAGCCGGGATTAATTACACGCTACAAGTTCGCCAATCTTTCAGCCAGGCCAGTGTCGGTACTTTGAGGGAGGTGCCCCGTGCTTTCGCACGGACCTAATTAATGTAAACCTCGTTTTCCCAGGAGTAACAATTACTCGCAGCGGGTATCGGGATCCAACTATCTCATAGAAGGTGTGCAATCTCATTGCAAATTTCAACACTTGAATTCCCGATAATATTTTGCCCCTAGCGTCTATGACCTTGACGCAGGCCAACAAACCATAGTGCGCTAGTCAAGTTCATCCGTCATTTCCTGATTGAATTAAACCCACCCGCACGACCCTTGACGCAGGCAAACAATGTCGCATGACTACCCTAATCCAATCTGCATCATATGCATAAGCAGATAAATACTAGCTAGCTACCGCACACTACGCCTTGACGCAGCCCAACAAACGTAGCACGAATACTAACTACTACTTATCTGAAATGACGGAGGGCTACGACGGTTTTTCTGAAAACCTATTGCGTAATGAACTTGATATCGTTGTAGAATCAAATAATTTTAAAAATGGAGTGTTTTTTAGGCTTTTCTAGTTTTGCTAAAGGGGTCACTCCCGGTGAAGGGATCGTTGGCCCTTTCCTCGTCGAATGAGGTGCGGGTTATAACATATATATCACTGTGCAAAGCAGAAACTATAGAAACAATCAAAAGACAACCGAGAGTTGTAGCATCTGCCAGTTATTGTTAATGGAGTCACTCCCGGTGAAGGGATCTCGGTCCTTTCCTTATCGAATAAGGTGCAGGATATTCTACAAGGAACACGCGATGCAAAGAAAGAACTGTAGCTACCTGTTTTTTTATTTTTGAAATTCGATTCCACAACATCTTAGGTTTCTTTTCTTTCATTAATCACATTAATGAAGTCCCATCATTTAAATTACCTAAACATCACAGATAAATACGACGTACACTTATGCCATCCGTATTCGCCTCGATGTCCCCTCGTGCACCGTTAGGTTAGGTAACTAACGACAGAGCGGGGCAAGGCTAGGCGGGTGTAAAACATAAGTAACGCCTATATAATATATCATATATACCATATACAGTATTTATCAAAGAACATATCAAATGATCACATCACAGATATCGCTGCAGAAGAATCATATTGAAATATTGGATATACTAGGACGTCCGTGTTTTCAAGACGAGCCAGTATAAAACACGGATTCCACGGTCGCGATGAATAGCCAAACCCACACCCCTAGACCCCTACGAGAGCGGCAAGCAACCCTACCAGTTCTAGAGTTAGGAGACCCGGACTCGACTCCTCGAGTTGGTCTCCCACCGGACTCAGAACCTGGTTACTTGTGCCCTCCTCCCTGGGTCTATCCTAGTGCGGAAAGTAAATAATATACAAACGGTGACATCTTCCGCAACCTGGAAGTGCCCCAATAAAAGAATATTACATACAAGTTTTTACATGAATGAAAAGGAAAAACACTCATCTCACATAAAAAAAACCCGGCTATTCAAACACGACGATCCAATATAACATATCCAGCAACACATAACATCACATGTCATCAATGTAAGTAAACATGCGTATCCCAATTGTCGTTGACATATAGCAACGAAACCGGCGATATCACATATTACACTTATGGTCACAGAAAAGAAGTGTAAAACTACAACAGTTGGAATCCGCAACTTCTTTAGACATCGCATGCCTAATCAAATGAATTCTTAGACATCACATGCCTAACAATTATAAACTCCGCATTTTAGTCTCAAAATCGAAAACACTTTTCAATACCAAGTCGGGCAATTTCAACGAGATTCCCGGCATCCTGATCGAATGCTCGTCGCAAACTTTAGTAGGCAGCCGCACCCCCGATGCCGTCAACGAAGTGCACCAAGGCGGAACACCGCTGCCACGAGCACCCGAACGGATGCTTTCGGTGACGGGGTTCTCCTACAGTCACTTGGTCGGGGCTATGGAGCGTGGCTATCTATTAAGTTTACCCGGCGAGTATCCACGTACGCTACGTGATTGCGACAGACTTTTGATCTCATCAAAATCCCGTGGCAACCGATCAAGTGAGACTAAAGTGTTATGTTTATAACATTCATATCAGTTATCTCATAACTACTTGTGAATTCCAATTATTGTATCACATTCCAGATAAAATAGAAAATGTTAAACTTTCCGATCGAACATCAAACACCCAAGTTTCCCGATACAGTTCAACACATGAAATAAGTCTAAAAATATTCAGTTCATGCCTCAGTACCAATGGTCCAGCCATAGAAGGGTCAAGCCAACGCCTCATATGTGGCACGCCGTACTGCCCCAAACCCTAAGGTTCAAGGGCAGTTCAAGACGGTCACATAATCGAGTTAAGGTTTGTTGTCTTCTAGAGGGACCATCGTGTACTTGCACTACTTGGAACGTCATTAAACTACAGAAAAGTCCAACAATTGGAAATTTCCCGGCAGGGGAAAAAGTGGGTATTTATATCCGGTCGAACTTTTTAACATATTCTAAAATTATCCGGAAAAACACAGACAAAATCAGACAATCCGATCGAAACACCGAGTCCCCAATACAACCCAGAAAACTCAACTCTTGAGTCAGATTTAAAAATTCCCAGAAATTACAACAACAAAATATAAGAATTACTGTGCAGGAAAAATTGTCTGAAGAGACCAAGTGGCCGCGGAACCGCCGTATTAGGCATGCAAATGTCGCGGTTCCGCCGCGGTATTATCGATTCAGGTGCTCGGGCTTCACAGTAATTCTTAGAAATTCCTGCTTGGTTTTCTGCATATTTTTAAATCTAAAAAATCCCCGTTTTAAAAAATGTACAGAGAGCATTTTGGATTTAGGGTTTCGGTTCGATCGGACTTCAAACTCCGTCTACACATCGCCTAAGGCTCTAGCTAGGCTCTGATACCACTGTAGGGTTCATAGGCACACTAATGAGGTCTCACAAGGCATCAATCATGCCAATTTCAAAAATTACAAGTGCCGAGAAACCCTAATACGGATCGTGGACTAGAGTTTAGGCGATAACATGCAACTAGTTAACAACTTAACTAAGAGTGAACGGAAAATACAACCTTTGTAGATCCGGTCCTCCACCTCCATAGCTCCGTGATGATGTCTCCTCGCTGCGATCATCGGATCCTGAGCTCTAGCGTCGGTTTCATCGGAGAAATGGTCGGGCTAGGTCGTCGACTTCGATGCCGAAGATGATCTACGTCGAGGAAACACAAGATCAAGCTCCCACTTCATCAAGTCATGAAACTTGTGAAGAAAACACCCTATACTACTTGGCAAGAGGAAGAGGATGAAGAAATAGGAAGTGGGTTCACTTTAGAATTGGATTTCTCACTCTTTTTCTCAAGATGCCATTAATGGTTGCAAGCTTCTTCTTTGTTGAAGAAGAAGAAGAAAAGAATATGATAAGTTCTTTTTCAAAATAGAAAATAAATGAATACTTATCATATAGCAACCATAGTTAGGTGTAGAGAATAAACCATGGTTAGTTTGAATGGTTAAGGTTAAGCATGAAGAAAAAATGGTCACTTAGTCAAAACTTCATGAAGCTTCAACAACAAACAAAGAAAGCCACCATTTTCTCTTTATCATTTCAAAAAGAATAATAAATAAATAAATACATAATAAAATGAAAAACCTAACCATTACACAACCATGGTTTAATCTTTACAAAAACTCAAGTTAGCTTGTATCATCAAACATGATACAAACAACAGCACACAAAAATATATCACATATATAATGTGCACATCAAGTGAGAAAATCCTTTTAAAGTGAACCAATACTAGTTAATGTAAAGTAATATATCAAATATATAATTATACATTAAATCGTTAAATCAACACTTGATTCAATGATCCGGTCATGTCGCATATAACCAACTAGTATCCAATGTATCGACTTATCGAATCAATCCTTGATTCGATAACTAGGTTATATCGCATACAACCAATCGATACATTCATCGCGAGAATAGAATGCAGTATCACATACAAGAATTATTCTCGGTCCCGCACATATC
This sequence comes from Agapanthus africanus, assembly GCA_030015575.1. Lineage (NCBI taxonomy): Eukaryota > Viridiplantae > Streptophyta > Magnoliopsida > Asparagales > Amaryllidaceae > Agapanthus > Agapanthus africanus. The sequence continues at coordinate 234,471,799 of JASDDO010000008.1, read as the reverse complement.
TCATATGCGCTGCTATTTCGTTTCGCTTGAGCCAGGAATCCTCTGTGTAGGACTTTAAAGACTCGTCAATACGCCGGCAGCAGGTGATGATCATATCAAACACCCACAAGCCGCAAGCGATCTGCTAAACGTAACGGCCACCCGGGTATTGAGCGATCAGAAGATCGACGAGCACGCCCGCTCACACTCCTGTGAATCCAAACAGTAACACTTACCGTACAGTCCGGTCTGTTCGTCTGATATGTCGCATATCTCGCCTAGGGGTGGTATACGTCAGACACCAATAGCTTGATAAGTCGTGTCGATATGAGGTCTATAACAGTTCGAGAAACTACAGGTAACACTTACCAGTAAATCTCAGCAACCCTGGCCAGGGATTTCCGGTTATAGCCAATCGAACACAGCGCAACATCAACTCCCTATACCGGGAGAGACGAATCCCCTCCTATCGCTCATTGCCTCCATGTGATTCGGGACTGTACCCAAAAGCCACCGTTTTGCAGGCCCTCTTGGACGTGGTAAGGTGGAAATCAAAGCATAGTGGGAATCACACAAGACTCTATGACGATCTCGGGTCAACAGACTACTCTATACCAGTGTCACCAGAGAACTACCATCTGACGTAAGGTATAATACCATCTGGGAGTTCTCGGCGAGTCCGTCCAATGTACTCAGTCTCCACTGTGCACCCGTATATCATCTCTGATGTCAAACACCAATGGATATGGGATCATCCATCGCCCATCTGTATGGGTCGAGAAGGTATACGCTAGTCTACTCTGGTATATCGATGCCCCGTCTCGATACACCCACGACTAGGGACCTTGAAGGATGTACTTATGGACTACCATGTCCCCACTAGTATGATCTGCATCATAGTCCAGGTAGTCAAGTACACATCCTAAGGGCTTTACCAACATGTAACAGAGAGACAATCAGTATACACGTTAAGGTAAAGAGTAACCAGATAGCATACTATCATGTCGAGCAAGAAAGTCCTCCCTATATATGTCCCAGCATCCACTACAATATACATCCTATGTACAGTAATGGCCTCTAGGGCATACATATAACTAACACTTTGCTTGACTACTGGCGTTGTGATGGTGATCACACTAGTGGGGGCTGGGTAGTCTATAAGCACATCCTTATTTTGGTCCTTAGTCGTAGGATTATCGAGACAGTGCATCGATACTCCAGAGTAGACTGGTGCATACGCTTCTCGTCCCAGCAAGGGAGATGCTCTGTCCCACAGCCATCAGTACGTCGTACTGGAAATAGTATGCAGGTGCTCGTTAGGTTACGAGTACACTGGACAGGACTCGTTGGGAACTGTTGGTTGGTATTATACCTATCGTCAGTTAACAGTTCCCAGGTGACATGAGTACGGCTTAGTCCGTTGACTTGACACTGTCACTTTGCCTCAAGTGTGTTCCCACTGTTCTTAGATTACTGCCCTACCACAACCCTATTTAGTCATGCAAACAGGTAGTAGTTGGGTGCAGTCCCGAAGCACTTGGAGGCAGTGACGGTTAGACATGACTCGTCTCTCCCGGTATTGGGAGTTGATACCGCGCTGTGTTTAGGAGAGCCATTACACCTAGTCGTCCCTGGCCAGGGCAAGCGAGATTTGCTGGTAGTGTTACCAGTAGTTTCTCTGGGTTTTCTGGGCTACACTCCGACACGACTTGTACCGCTATTAGGGGACTGATGTTTATCGCCCTCTAGGCCCGCCATGCAATACTCTTAGACGAACAGATCGGACTGTATGGGGATTGTCACATTCAGGCTCAGTAGGAGTTCGGATGGGTTCACCTCATCAGTCTTCTTCTCGGCATCTACCTGGGGACCGTTACGTACATCTAGTACCGCTTGCGGCCTGTGGTTAAACCCACTACAAGCATAGTGTCGAGCCTTTAGAGTCCCACACAGAGAGTTATTCGCCTTTGGGCAAAACTGAGTAGAGGTCGCATGGTTTTGCGGCGGGGTTCGTTCACATCCGCGCACTTGTGCACGTTTGGTGTCCGGGAAGTTATTACTAGCGGGCTTTAGTTTAAGCCAGATCCTAGTATTTGTTTTGGGATTGGTTTTGTCTCATTTTATTCGTGTACCTCGGAACACGGATGCGGGTGTGTATGCACAGTTGACAGAAGCAGAGGCAGAGAATTCTCATTAGGGTTGTTGACCGTTGACTTTTTCCAAACCCCAATGAAAATGAGAAATATGATTAATGATATTAATTAAATATAATTGTGCCATGGTTAGGTTGACCATTTGACTTATGTTGACATTTTGACTTTGGTTGACCGGTTGACTTATGTTGACAGTTTGACCAACATCATTTCACATGGAAGATGCTTCTTGATTCTTGCAAAATTCATTTAATGTGAAATGATAATTGTTATTCCAAATGAACCATCACATTTTCTTTTTAATTATTATTATTAATTCATTATTCTCTCATATGAGAGTATGGTTGCAAAAAGTAGCTCATTCTCTCTTGCTCTTTCTCTCTCATGTTTGGAGCTCTCCCTCTTCCTCTCAAAGCTTAAGTGTTCCATGTATTGGAAATCATAAGCTTTTGAGTCTAAACTATCAAAGCATCTCTATACTCTTTCTAGGGTTTTTTTTCTAGCAAACCAAGCACTCTAGTTACCTCTTTGTAGAGGTAGGAGCTCAAGGTAGATGCCCTAGGGTGGATCTATCTTCGGCAATGAGAAGACGACGAGGAGGAGCCGTCAATGCAACTACAAGGAGCAAGCAAGAAGGAGAACCACAACAAGAAGAGAAGGAGTTCAAGACATAGGTATAACCATTCTACATAGTTTTCAAGACCCGAAATTGGCACGTGACGACCTTAATACTACGCAACGTCTACAGGCGTAACGCAGTAAAAGAAAGCCAAAACCCAGAAATCTAAACCATTAAAAGAAAAGAAAAGATAAGAAACATTGTTTAAAAGTCTTTGAAATCAAAACCCAAATTCTTTAAAATTCCAACTTTATTTTCTTTAAAATTTTGGCAGCACCTCCTTTGTAAAAGCTAGCCCAAAAATGGGTACAACATAAATATAGAGTAAAGCATCCCCAAACGGGAGCAAATACACGCCCAAAGGCGGAAAACAACCACCACAACAAATATATGACGTCGTAGCAAAGAAATAAAAGACGATAGAAAGGAAACTGTATAAAAGACAACAAGTCACAAATAATATACAATATCGTCCTCACCAAGTCTCTAAGTCAACAAGAAAATATAGTAGATGGAGAGTACAAGGACACAACGAATATACAATACAACAAACGAATAACCACAAAACCCACCTAAGAAAACTGCACACTGTGAGCTGATGCGGTATCCGTAGCAAAAGATGATAGAAGAATAGCCTGCCTCGACTACTCTAGGGAATACCCTACAAAACAAACTGTGGCACAACGGGGGTGAGATTCCAACTCGTGAATAGTAATAACATATGCAGGTAATCGCAAGTATGCACGTACAGCGTGAATCTAACATGTGCAATTAATAGCAATAAAAAGCCATATGAATGCAATAATCATGAAAAGTACACTAGCAGATAAAACTAATACATGAAGCAATGCATATAAATAAAGGTATGTAAATGCAACAGTCATGAATGGTACTCTAACAGGTACTACTAATACATGAAGCAGTGCATAAGCAATAAATGTGGAGTATGGAATGAAATATGTCATTTCCACGGAATCCTGACATCGTGGTTGGATCACAATCCATCAAGACAAATCCAAATCCCAATTCCTCAAATCAGCCCCCAAATTGGCTCTCATATCATATAAGTCTCACAAATCCGGAATGTACAATATCGAATAAATCTCATATATCCAGAATGTACAAATCAGCAATCTCATAAATATCCTGTATCCAATATCAAATGAATCACTTATATCCTAAATCAAATTATCAAGTAAAATCTAACATCCTAAATATATTTGCATGAATAAATATGATGATGTATATAATTTAATGTCAATACAGATATATTAGCGTCACATTCCACTAATATTGGTGTAAGGGCATATAACAGCGGCCTAAACCCCTGTTATATATACAAAGGAATAAAAAGAAATATCAAGAAACCAATGTGTCAAGCATCGACAAAGAAATGCAGGTCTATCAGGTGCGGTCACCACGACTGGCACCCTGATAGGTACGTATCATACGCTATCCCGAAAGCTCGAGTGCCTAGCTCTGACCCTCGCCTCTCGACCTATCTATATGTATATGACTCCCGTCAGTATCCCCATGATAACCGCCGAGTCATTGGTAATGTCACCGGATGGTATGGTTCCCCTGTAACTCATCGTCTAGCACCACGACCTCATTCTTGCCTCGGGTTATCTCCGGGCCCCACCATGTACCCGCACACGGACCCCTCCGTTCCTCGCGTGGGTTATATATATATCCGAACCGATAAATCTCATTGTGGCTGCTGAAATATCATATAAGGGAAACCGGGTTTTTCAAACAATGCATAATTTCATGAACTCCCACGGTCCCCAAATCAAGAAAACATCATGAAAAATCCATATCAAAATGCGAAAATCCATGAATATAATATATGCAACATAAAACTGTAATGAAAACATATAAAGGAAAAGCCGCTAATTAACTGCAACAATTTAATATAAATATCATGTGGTTCCTATTTTCTCTGATTCTAAATAATATCAAATAAAGGTAAACATGTAGCTATAACCAGATATATGTGTAAACATAAAAGTATAGCAAGGTATATGTATCTACCTATATGTAATGATATAATATACCCCCTGGGTATAAGTGAAGTATGTGTACATGGTATACCTGTAGCTATGTCATAAAATGTGTATGTACCTAACACTAATAGCACAATACCCTATAGGTATACAGGTATCTAGCATGTAAGTATGTGAAGGCATATATGTAAGCATGTAAGTATACAGGTATGCTATATGTCATATACGATAAGAAATATGAATCAATGTCACAATGTCCCTAACTAAGAAATATCCTAACTATAAGTGGTTTGTGTGTGATATGGCAATTATTGACGGTGTCTGTAGCATACAATCAGTGGTCATGCAACATGAATCGTCAATAATATGTGCAGTGTCCTAAGGCTACTATTCCAAGCACAACAATATCTAAGTAATAGGGTAAATGCGCAATTCTAAATATGACATAGAATATGCGACAGAAATAACATCTCTAGCCTAGACGCATAACGCCATGCGGACGATTCCCCTGTAGATGATAAATCTACTCGCCAACGCTCCAAGCTAGGTGAATCCTACAACCTGTTTTTCCTTTGTAGCAGTGTCCGTAGTCCCCGCCTGAGAACCTAAAATTTCACAAACACAACACATAAGCAAAACATCCTACAATGACGAAAAGACAACGAAACGCGATTAAACGCCCGGAAAATTACACTGCGCGCTTAGTGCATCTATCGCGCACGACATCTGCCAAAAACTCTAACTGGGGTCGCTAAACTACAAAACACCAAGTCTAGACCCCGATTGTCCAGATCGCGCAACACAACACCAACAATTACTAGGAATAAAATAGATATAATCTCGCAACGACCAATCGAACCCACGTCGGAAAAACCCCGAAACCTAGTAAGCAACTTATCGCAATATGTCGCACTAGTTTCAAGCTAACACATATCTAGCGATTACAAACACCTTATAATAGCATAACTAAGCTATCTAAACCATTTCTAAATTTTTTTACACTTGCTAAATAAATTTTAGCAAAAACCTAGTATGCAAAATTGCATAATTAAACAAAGTATTTATTAACAATAATTAACATTCTCTACTAGGCTAAACTTTTCCTAATCACAAATTAACACTTCAATAACACATTAAACAATTAAATCAAGCTTTACCCTAATTAGATAATCATAAAAATCAAGTCTTGAATTTCAAACATGAAATTAAAAGCTTAAATAAACAATTATTATGCTAATTAGAGATTTAGAAACAACAAAAAGGATTAGGGTTAGGGTTTTATACCTCCACAAAAGATCAAAACCAAGTAACCAAACTCATCATCTTTTCCTCCAAAATGATGTTTTGAATGAAGATCCAAGCTAGCTTTGAGTTCAAGAATGAAGGAAAACAAATATATTTGAGTTTGTATGAATTAATTTGGATTTTTCATGATTTATTTGATGCAAAATGAGTTGACAAGGGATGGAAATGATGGAGGGCAGCAAGGGGAAGGGAAGGGCCGGCCAAGGGAAGAATGGGGGGAATTTTGGTGAAGTGTGTGGAATTTTCTAGCTAAAAACACTAATTAATTCTTTATTAAATGCATTTTGCCACCTTTCTTTCTTTTTCTTTTTTTCTTTAAAAAAAATTAAATCCTTTGACCAAAAAAATTATAGATATTTAAAAATAAGGTTCTAAAATAATTGTAGTGATGATTTCAAAGAATTTTCATTTAGAAGAAATTTCCCGATTTACGTGCATATTTTACCGGCTAAAATAATATTTTATTTGGGAAAAATTCTATTTGAACCAAAACCTTCCAAATCCCCCCAAAGTTCGTGCACAAGCTTTATTTTAGCTAAAATAGGTGTCGTCAAGTTTCTACGGACGTTTGATCGAAATTGGGTTAAAACGGAAAATACCGACAATTTTGCCCTAAAACGGAAAAATTCGCAAAACGATTTCTGAAACGTTACAATCTCCCACCCTTATAAAAATTCATCCCTGAATTTAAAATTTGTACTAAGCGTTGCCTCAAATAGAAGATTACAAACTCTCAAATCTCGCTCGCAGCCTCCCAAGTGATTACCCAACTATACGGCCACGTCCAAGAAAAACCCTTCATAGGTGGCACAATCCTTGACCGACGTTTCTCTACCTTCCAAGCCAATAGCACAATTGGCTGCTGGTGAATGAAAGATCGGGTCCAAGTTAAATGGTCTGGTGCTGAATCATCTAAGAAAGATCATGAAGGTAATTGCAAAGTATCGATATAAGGAAATACGGGGTGAAAGCTCAATAATCTGGGCGGAAGTGCCAAATTAAAGGCAACAGAACTAACTCGCCTAAAGGATCTCAAAAGGACCTACAAATTCTGGGATAAGCTTCCCAAAACTCAACATGTCATCCATCGGAAAAGTCCGTAGGAATACATGATCTCCCATTGCGAACTCAAGCCTGCGACCACCATGGTCGGCATAAAACCTCTGTCCGCACAGGACTGTCATCATCCTGACCTAAAGCAAATGGATCATCTCCGAAGTCTCTAGACTAGCTGGGGTCCAAAAATCCTACAACGCAGAGTCAGAAAAACAGATTGGTGATCGACACGACCTAACCCCTAAACCTAAAGGTTGCCAATTGGAGTGTCTCCTGATAACTACTACCAAAGGAAAACCCTAACAATGGCAAGCGACGATCCCCAACTGCCGACAAGAACTAAAACGTTTGTACACGCATATCCTCCATAGTCGGTATAGCCCGCTCTCACAAAACCATCATCCTGCGGATGGAAAGATGGAGCTAAAGCTCAACCAGTACCCAAGGCTTCCTGAAGCTCCTGCCCAAGACGGCAAGCGAACAGGGTGCCTTCATTGGATACGACCCATGAAGGAACTCCGTGCAACGCACAAACTTAACCAAGATCAATTGAGCAAACTGAGCATATCCGGACAACAGGCATCCGAATGGAGTCACACCCTGACTAAACCTGGATAGACGCCACAACGAATATTCATGAAGATCAGCTCCCATTCCCACTCCGGAACGGTTAAAGGTTGCAACTCTCCAGCCGGTCTCAGATGCTCAACCAAAGCACACCACAAGACAGACAGCTTGAAACGAAATCCGAAACTTCACTCTTCATCCCTGTCCACCGGTAACTATATCACAAGTCGCAACAATGTTGGTGGAACTTGAATGAGTACAGAGAGTTGGCAGATGTGTCTGCTCTAGGATTTCACGTCTCTACCCAATAGTATCAGGTACACAAACGCGTCCCTAAACTTAGCACACCCTTGTCACAAATCAAGGACTCTGAATCATTACCCGGCCAATTATGCTGAAGAACCTTTGATGAACGAGCATTGGCGGGCAGTGCCTTGCGAAAGAGATTAAGGAATAGTGGTCGGGTGCGGACATGAGCAAGCTGTCCCCTCAGTAGAGGCGAACTTAAGCTATACTCAACGATCGCACAAGAACTGTAAATCTGCATAATACAGTCTCAATAATCTACACCCGCTGCAGGAAGATGTATATTAAGATCTGGTGGTCTGTGAAAATCTGACACAACTCTCGAACAAGTAGTGTCTTTAAATCTCCAACGCAAAACCACCGCGGCCATCTCCAGATCAAGAGTGGGATATCATGCTAGTACTTCCTCCAAGTGTAGGGAAGCGAAAGCGATAACTCTGTAATGTCACCTCTGTACACACTCGAGCCCCACTCACGAAACATCACAGTTAAACAACAAAGTCGCCCGAACCAGAAAGTAAAGAAAGAACTGATGCAGTTGTTAATCGAGTCCTCAACTGCCGAAACTCGGCATACATGCCTCAAACCAAAGAAAAGAAACTTCCTTTCCGGTCAGTCCAGTCCACGGTACAGCACTACACTAGTAATACTGCACGAAACGGTGGTAAAAACCTGCTAAGCCTCAAAATCTGCGAACCTCCGTCCTGCACACAAGTCTGGGCCTAAGCTGCATGGCCTCGATCTTCCTCGGAACCATACGAAAACCGTCTCCCGTAACTACAAGACCTAGGAGTCAACACAAACAAGCCTGAAGAAACACTCCGAGAACCTAGCAAACCGCTGGGGCTTTCCCAGTATCTGCAAAACAAATCCTCAAGTGTTGCTCCTGTTCCTCAAAACACATTAAATAGACCAGAATGTCGTCAATAACACAACAATAACTGGTCGAGGAACGGCCTGAAGAAATCTGGTTCATCATGTCTACGAATGCCGCTAGGGCATTGGTGAGTCCGACGACACCACCAAAACACACAAAGCCCGTAGCATACACAAGGCAGACTTCGGAATGTCATCACTTCGAACCCGTAACAATGATTTCCTGATCCCGAACAAACTTAGAAAATGTCTTACACTCTGGTGCTGATGAAAGAAATCGTCAATGCGAGGTAAAGGATACCTATCCGCACCGTAAGCTGGTTAAATTGACAATCAATCAATACACAACTTAAACTGTCGTCTTCCTCCTTGACGAACAGAAATAGGAGCTCCCTAATGCAAAACACTCAGACGCACAAGCCCCCTAACAACCAACTCTGCAGCTGATCCTTAAGCTCCCTAAACTTCGCCGGCTCATCTGGAACAACGTCGGAAAACTGTCGCACGAAAGGAACCCGGTCCTACAAACCAACCGTGGCTCCGGTAGAATGAATGAACGCCAAAAATCTACGACATCCTCACCTCAAAAGCCGACTAGCGAAAAAGGCTGAATTCGAGCTGTGAGAGGCAGCACAACTATCCACCTGCACAACAAGAACTGACTCGCCGGGGAAAACAACACCTGACTGTTTTCTCACGGTAGTCCACAGACGCGTAACACGTAGCTAATCAGTCCGTGCCCAGGAGAACATCTAATCCAACATCTCTAGAAGGATCAAGTGACGGATGAATCTCCTAACCGATTGGCACACGACTGAAATACATGTTGTGCAACAAAAGAATCGCTGACAGAAATTAACACAACAAACGGCTGATCTAGCTAACACGACTCTCCTCGTCCCAACCCACGGCACAAAGTGTATATAAAAAATAAGTACATCTAAGAACATATCAATTTAAAATACCTGAAAACTCTACATTGGACGCCCGCGCGTCCGGATGAGTAGAAGCAAACCCTCGTGTCTGCCCCCTACCCGCAATAGGCTGAACTACTCTTCTTCTATACTGACCCCTCTGAGCGAACCTTCCGCGTCCACGACCTCTCTGAATACGACCCTGACGCAGTGCTAAGGAACAATCCCTAATGAGGTGATGAAGGCTTCCGCACCAGAAACATCCACGCGGTGACTGCTGACCCTCCTGGGGATGAGAGCTGAATGATTTTCCTCGTCCTAAGCCTCTGCAACTCCCGCGACGGTCACGAAATCTGTCTTGACGACTATGCCTCTTCCTCTGAGATGGTACACCGGTACGAGTCCTACGCTGTTCCTGAACTCCCAAAGTCTCTGGAATACGTGTCTCGTCAACTAGGGCTGCATCCACTGGTGCTATGTAGGTGACGGACTGCTGCATGCTGATCGCAAGGAACAACTGGTTAACAGGGATGACAACCTCCTGTCGCTGCGCTCGAACGACCTCATCCAATGAACTCATCGTCTAGAGCATGTCCGGTATCTCTGCCACAAGCCTAGCGATACTATCTGTCGAAGGCGGATCCGTCTGCTCCTGTGCAACGAGCGTGTCATCCTGGTCTGTCCTCGTCTCACTCGAGTCAATCCTGACCTCGGCCCTCACTGCATCACTCTGAGTCCCCACAGTCATCGACGACAAGGCTATTAATGGAAAAAGGAATCAATAAGAATATGGAAATCGAATCACAAAATATGAATCATCAAGGAAGGAATTTCAAGCAATTTTTACTTAGGTCACTTTTGGTGGAGTACCGCATCGAGAGTATGCTGCAGACATACACACTACGTTACTCTGCTTAAGCTCCTACTCCATCATACCAAGGACATCCTACATTCCGAAAGGTAAAACCTAGCGGTCTGATACCAACTTTGTCACGACCCGAAATTGGCATGTGACGACCCTAATACTACGCAACGTCTACAGGCGTAACGCAGTAAAAGAAAGCCAAAACCCAGAAATCTAAACCATTAAAAGACAAGAAAAGATAAGAAACATTGTTTAAAAGTCTTTGAAATCAAAACCCAAATTCTTTAAAAGTCCAACTTTATTTCCTTTAAAATTTTGGCAGCACCTCCTTTGCAAAAGCTAGCCCCAAAAATGGGTACAACATAAATATAATGTAAAGCATCCCCAAACGGGAGCAAATACACGCCCAAAGGCGGAAAACAACCACCACAACAAATATACGACGCCGCAGTGAAGAAATAAAAGACGATAGAAAGAAAACTGTATAAAAGACAACAAGTAACAAATAATATACAATATCGTTCTCACCAAGTCTCTAAGTCAACAAGAAAATATAGTAGATGGAGAGTACAAGGATACAACGAATATACAATACAACAAACGAATAACCACAAAACCCACATAAGCAAACTGCACACTGTGAGCTGATGCAGTATCCGTAGCAAAAGATGATAGAAGAATAGCCTGCCTAGACTACTCTGGGGAACACCCTGCAAAACAAACTTTGGCACAATAGGGATGAGTTGCCAACTCGTGAATAGTAAATAACATATGCAGGTAATCGCAAGTATGCACATACAGTGTGAATCTAACATATGCAATTAATAGCAATAAAAAGTCATATGAATGCAATAATCATGAAAAGTACACGAGCAGGTACAACTGATACATGAAGCAATGCATATAAATAAAGGTATGTAAATGCAACAGTCATGAAAGGTACTCTAACAGGTACTACTAATACATGAAACAGTGCATAAACAATAAATGTGGAGTTTGGAATGAAATATGTCATTTCCACGGAATCCTGACATCGTGGTAGGATCACAATCCATCAAGACAATTCCAAATCCTAATTCCTCAAATCAGCCCCCAAATTGGCTCTCATATCATATAAGTCTCACAAATCCTAAATGTACAATATCGAATAAATCTCATATATCCTGAATGTACAAATCAGCAATCTCATAAATATCATGTATCCAATATCAAATGAATCACCTATATCCGAAATCAAATTATCAAGTAAAAATCTAACATCCTAAATATATTTGCATGAATAAATATGATGTCGTATATAGTTTAATGTCAATACACATATATTAGCGTCCCATTCCACTAATATTGGTGTAAGGGCATATATAACAGCGGCCTAAACCCCTGTTATATATATAAAGGAATAAAAAGATATATCATGAAACCAATGTGTCAAGCATCGACACAGAAATGCTGGTCTATCAGGTGCTGTCACCACGACTAGCTTCATTATAGGTATGTATCATACGCTATCCCGAAAGCTCGAGGGCCTAGCTCTGACCTTCTCCCCTCGACGTATTTTTACGTACATGACTCTTGTCGGTATCCCTATGATAACCGCTGAGTCATTGGTAATGTCACCGGATGGTTTGGTTCCCCTGTAACTCATCGTCTAGCACCACGACCTCATTCTTGCCTCGGGGTACCTCCGGGCCCCACCATGAACCCGCACACGTACCCCTCCATTCCTCGCGTGGGGTATATATATATATCCGAACCGATAAATCTCATGGTGGTTGCTGAAATATCATATCAAGAGAAACCGGGTTTTTCAAACAATGCATAATTTCATGAACTCCCACGGTCCCCAAATCCAGAAAACATCATGAAAAATCCATTTCGAAATGCGAAAATCCATGAATATAATATATGCAACATAAAACTGTAATGAAAGCATATAAAGGAAAAGCCGCTAATTAACTGCAACAAGTTAATATAAATATCATGCGGTTCCTATTTTCTCCAATTCTAAATAATATCAAATAAAGGTAAACATGTAGCTATAACCAGATATATGTGTAAACATAAAGGTATAGCAAGGTATATGTATCTACCTATAAGTAAAGATGTAATATAACCCCTGGGTATAAGTGAAGTATGTGTACATGGTATACCTGTAGCTATGTCATAAAGTGTGTATATACCTAACACTAATGGCACAATACCCTATAGGTATACATGTATCTAGCATGTAAGTATGTGAAGGCATATATGTAAGCATGTAAGTATACATGTATGCTATATGTCATATGCGATAAGAAATATGAATCAATGTCACAATGTCTCTAACCAAGCAATATACTAACTATAAGTGGTTTGTGTGTGATCTGGCAATTATTGACGGTGTGTTTAGCATACAATCAGTGGTCGTGCAACATGAATCGTCAATAATATGTGCAGTGTCCTAAGGCTACTAGTCCAAGCACAACAGTATCTAAGTAATAGGGTAAATGCGCAATTCTAAATATGACATAGAATATACGACAGAAATAACATCTCTAGCCCAGACGCATAACGCCATGCGGGCAATTCCCCTGTAGATGTTAAATCTATTCACCAACGCTCCAAGCTAGGTGAATCCTACCACCTGTTTTTCCCTTTGTAGCAGTATCCGTAGTCCCCGCCTGCGAACTTAAAATTTCACAAACACAACACATAAGCAAAACATCCTACAACGACGAATAGACAACGAAACAAGATGAAAACGCCCGGAAAATTACACTGCGCGCTTAGCGCATCTATCGCACACGACATCTGCCAAAAACCCTAACTGGGGTCGCTAAACTACAAAACACCAAGTCTAGACCCCGATCGTCCTGATCGCGCAACACAACACCAACACGAGAAATAAAATAGATATAACCTCGCAACGACCAATCGAACCCACGTCGGAAAAATCCCGAAACCTAGCAAGCAACTTATCGCAATATGTCGCACTAGTTTCAAACTAACGCATATCTAGCGATTACAAACACCTTATAATCGCTTAACTAAGCTATCTAAATCATTTCTAAATTTTTTACACTTGCTAAATAAATTTTAGCAAAAACCTAGTAAGCAAAATTGCATAATTAAACAAAGTATTCATTAACAATAATTAACATTCTCTACTAGGCTAAGCTTTTCCTAATCACAAATTAACACTTCAATAAAACATTAAACACTTAAATCAAGCTTTACCCTAACTAGATTATCATAAAAATCAAGTCTTGAATTTCAAACATGAAATTAAAAGCTTAAATAAACAATTAATGTGCTAATTAGAGATTTAGAAACAACAAAAAGGATTAAGGTTAGGGTTTTATACCTCCACAAAAGATCAAAACAAAGAAACCAAACTCATCATCTTTTCCTCCAAAATGATGTTTTGAATGAAGATCCAACCTAGCTTTGAGTTCAAGAATGAAGGAAAATGAATATATTTGAGTTTGTATGAATTAATTTGGATTTTTCATGATTTATTTGATGCAAAATGAGTAGAAAAGGGGTGGAAATGATGAAGGGCAGCAAGGGGAAGGGAAGGGCCGGCCAAGGGAAGAATGGGGTGAATTTTGGTGAAGTGTGCGGAATTTTCTAGCTAAAAATACTAATTAATGCTTCATTAAATGCATTTTGCCACCTTTCTTTCTTTTTCTTTTTTGCTTTAAAAAAAATTAAATCTTGTGACCAAAAAAGTCTAGATATTTAAAAAGAAGGTTCTAAAATAATTGTAGTGATGATTTCCAAGAATTTTCATTAGAAGAAATTTCCCGATTTACGTGCATATTTTAGCGGCCAAAATATCATTTTATTTGGGAAAAATTCTATCTGAACCAAAACCTTCCAAATACCCCAAAGTTCTCGCACAAGCTTTATTTTAGCTAAAATAGCTGCTGGCAAGTTTCTACGGACGTTTGATCGAAATCGGGTTAAAACGGAAAATACCGACAATTTTGCCCTAAAATGGAAAAATTCGCAAAACGATTTCTGAAACGTTACATTAGTAGATAGAACTTGTAGTTAGTTTGTTAGTTTTTGTTTAGCAAAAATCCATCATGGATGGTCCATGTCACCTTTGTTAGTGTTTATGCCCTAGAAGGCCATTACTGTATCATACTAGCTTGTATATTACTTAATGGAAGCTTGGGATATTCACATGTATATAACAGTCTTGCTAAACATGGTAGTATGCTACTTGGTTTTTCTATCTTAATATGTGAGTGTACGTATTGATAGAGCTCTTAGGATCTTGCTTGTCTACCAGCGTTGTGATGGCAGTCACACTAGTGGGGGCTGGGTAGTCTACAAGCACATCCTTATTCTGGTCCCTGGTCGTTGGATTATCGAGACAGAGCATCGATACTCCGGAGTAGACTAGTGTGTACGCTTCTCATCCCAGTTGGGGAGATGGTCTGTCCCACAGCCGTCAGTACGTCGTACTGGAGATAGTATACAGGTGCTCGTTGGGTTACGGGTACACCGGACAGGACTCACAGGGAACTGTTGGTTGGTTTGATACCAGTCGTCAGTGAACAGTTCCCAGGTGACATGAGTACAGCGTAGTCCGCAGACTTGATACTGCTACTTCGCCTCGAGTGTGTCCCACTGTTCTTAGATTGCTACCCTACCACGGCTCAAAGGAGTCGTGCAAACAGGTGGCAGTTGGGTGCAGTCCCGAGCACTTGGAGGCAGTGGCGGTTAGACAGGATTCGTCCCTCCCGGTATTGGGAGTAGATATCGTGCTGTGTCAGAGAGCCATTACGCAAAGTCCCTGGCCAGGGCAAGCGAGATTTGCTGGTAGGTTCCAGTAGTTTCTCAGGGTGTAATGGGCTTCACTCCGACACGACTTATACCGCTATTAGGGGACTGACGCTTGCCGCCCCCCTAGGCCCGATATGCGATAGTCTTGGACGAACGGACCGGACTGTATGGAGATTGTCACATCAGACTCAGTAGGAGTTCGGATGGGTTTACTCATCGGCCTTCTTATCGACAACTACCTGGGGACCGTTACGTACAGCTAGTGCCGCTTGCGGTCTGTGGTTAAACCCACTGCCAGCGTAGTAGTCGAGTCTCTAGAGTCCCACACAGAGAGTTTCCTACTCCAGGCGAAACGATATAGAGGTTGCATGGTTTTGCGACAGAGGGTTCGGACGCATACGTGCGTTTACGCGCGTACGACTTTCGGACAGTTTTTACCAGTCGGCTTTGGTTTAAGCCAGTTACTGGTATCCGGTTATTGGATTTTTTACAGTCTAAAGTTTTTCCGTATTTTTACGGATCGGAGGGGCGTTCTCGTAATTACTCGAGAAGCTTCTAGAAGATGTGACTAAGGAGGTTTCTTTTGGAAAGAAAGTGAGTCATGGTGGTGATTCATTCATTTCATTAATGCACATTTATTGCTTAATGACTCATGCTAATGAATCACCACTAGATATTTTATGAAGCATGATTATTCATTTCCATTATTCATTATTCTTAAAAGAAATGCTTCATAATATATTATGATACACTCTCTCCTCTCATTATCTCATCTCACATTCTCTCTCCTCAAGCTCTCATCTTCAAACCCTAATCCTTAATCCTCATGTGTTGAGATCAAAGGATTAGTTAGACTAAACAATCCATAACCTACACTCTACATCATCCTTTCATCTTTGATTAGCAATCAAAGTTGATTAGTTACCTCAAGTTAGAGGTTTAGCTTGGAGTTTCGCTCTCGGGTGGATCGTCTACTACCTAGAGAAGGCCGAGGAGAACAAAGGAGGACACAAAGACGAAGGACTAGTTTCGATCGGTATAATCCCTTAACACTTTAGTTTAGTTTAGCTATGTGTTTGGTTATTATTTGTTTAGCTTCGATTCAAGCGGTTAGTCGATGTTCGTTGTTTAAACTTGATTGTTTTTGAAAATTCCGCCTCCCCATAAGTACTGGGGTGAAGTACATCGACTTACAGTGGTATCAGAGCCTCGCTAAACACTAAATAACTTAATCGCAAATTTGTACGAATTTCGAACGAAAAAACGAAGCCGGAAAACCCTAAAAAATGTAAGTTTCTGTCGAATTTAAAACGATGTCAGAAAATTTTTCAGGTGAGCTCAGAGTGCTTGACATGACACCAGAAGAACACCCAAGAAAAACAGTCGACTGAATCGACCAACTCGCCGCGGAACCGCGGCCTCAGCCACTGAGTTGCCGCGCTTCCGCCGCCGAGTTGGCGAGTCAGCGGCCGATTTTTCTTCTGTTGCTTCTCTGTGTAATTTGGGGTTTTCTGGAATATTTAATTATTGCTCAGGTTACTGTTTAACAGAGCAGATTTTGGAGCAATATTGAAGTTGTTTATTCGATCGAAAAATACAGTATTTGCGTATTGGATTATATCTATGATTGTTTGATGTGTTTGTAAACCTCCCCCAACTGCTAGTATGTCGGTTGGCAGGGGGTTGCACATTTCTGAAATGGTTATATCTGTTTGTGCATATAAACTGTATTGGACTGTTGTGGTGTATAGCCGGGGTTAGCAATGGGTTATCGTTTAATTCATTTGTTGTAAATGTAATTTGTTGTAATATTATTTTCGCGGGGCACTTCCAGGTTGCGGTCGTAGCCACCGTTGTATTATTTCATTTTACTGTTTTTTGCTCCTAGGACTGACCCAAGGTGGGGTACACAGACTGCCGGGTGGGTAGTTTGCCGTACCCGTAGGGGTCGAGGGTGGGGTAACGGCTATTCATTACAACTGTGTAATCTGTCTTTTCTTGCAGGCTCAAAAGAAATACAGATTGCTTGCAAATCCAATATTGTTTATCTGTGTTCTGGAATGAATATCATTGCGTCAGACGAATGTAAAATATCTATATTATGATAGCTATTTAGACGCCACTTATGTTTTACACCCGCGCTAGCCCAGCCCCCGCTCTGTCGTTAGTTAAGTAACCTAACGGGTGATGACGGGACCCCGTGGCGAATGCGGATGGCATAAGAGGACGTTGTATTTTCGTTGTTTTCTGCAATGATAGGTTAATGATGGGACGCATTATCTATAATGCAAAGTAAAACAAACCAAAGTTTAAATCGTTGGAACAATTTAAAAGAAACCACTCGGTTATTTTTAAAAACAGATATTTTTAAATGCGGAGATTTAACCACTCCTTTTAAAAGCTATCAGGTTCCTTCGGTTATATCAAGTTCACTACGTTCACGGTTTCGCCAAAACCAGTCGTAGCCCTCCGTCATTTCATTTGGGTATTCGGTAGTATTCAAGCTATGCACTTTTGGCCAACGTCATGGCATAGTGTTTGGTAGCTGCTGGGTATTCATTTGTTGCATAGATAGATGAGTTGGTTTGGGACAGTCGTATTATCATTTGGCCAACGTCAGGGATATATACGGATGGGTTCAAATTAACAAGATAATGATGGGTAGAACTTGACATGTGACTTATGACATTTTGACCAACGCCAAGGTCATAAGAGCATGGGGTAAAAACTAATATCGGGAATTTCTAAAGAAACTGAAATTTGCAAAGAACCAAGTGCATACCATTTTGAGTTTGATGAATGTTGGTAGCATTCCTACAACATTATCAGACGATGATATTTGGATCCCGATCCTACTGTGAGTATATGCTACTTATCAGGATATTCGTCACTTAACGATCAATGCTATAAACCTAGTAGGTGTCCAGAAAAGTGTCAGCGGGGTTACGCCCCCAGAGAAAAGAGGTTACTTAATTAAGGAACTTCGCGAAAGCGTTGGAAAACCTCCCTCGAAGTATCGACACCGGCCTGGCTGAACGGTTAAGCAAGTATTGTACGGTGAGAATAGTCTTGGCTAATTCTTCTTTTATGGTTTGAGGAAGGATTCGAGAAACAGTGGGAGCCATCCAGTTTAGATAAACTAAAAACCACTCTAAACTTGCAAGAGCATCATGCTAAAGAGTTTTCTTCTCTCTCTCCTAATTGCAGCGACCCTGAAAATGACTGGACTTAAGTTACTTTTAGAGAAAAATATACTGACGGGGCCAAACTATAAAGATTGGCTGCGGAATGTCAAGATGGCTTTGACCTATGACAAACTGGGGTACGTCCTCACCGCTACGGCACCTGCTGTCCCTGGTCCCAAATCCAGTAATGCGGATAAGGAAATCCGCAAAACCTGGGATTTAGATTGCGCGAGAGCCAAGTGCATCGTGCTTGCCTCAATGAACAATGAACATCAGAGGAGGCACGAGGATATGTCCTTAGATGGCATATTTCTCCATACAAAGGAACTTTATGGAGAGCAATCTCGTATAGCAAGATACGAGACCTCAAAGAAATTGTTTCGAGCGAGGTTGGCTGTCGGATCATCGGTAGGTGAACATGTCCTACAGATGATTGGCTATATAGAAGAGCTCGCAGACCTTGGGACGACTTTGGATAATGAGCTCTATACAGACCTTGTTCTCCAGTCCCTTCCTCCCACCTACGCCCAGTTTATCCTCAACTTCAATCTTCAAGGAAAAGAAGTTGAACTTGCGGAACTCCTGAACATGTTAAGGAGTGCAGAGGGCACCTTGCAGAAGGCAAGGGAAACACCCGCTATGTTTGTTGGCGGTGCATCTTCTTCCGGGTCCAAGGCTAGGGCCAAAGGAAGGAAGAAGAAGGCCGCACCCAAACCTAGAGGAGGTGTTAGTAAGGTGAGAGGGAAGGGAAAGCAAAAGAAAGCAGCACCGGTAGTTGGCCTGGATGAGTGCTTCCATTGTCACAGGAAGAAGGATTGCAAGGCGTGGAACGCCAAGAACCAGGAACCGAAGCAGGCTGTGGCTTCGACTTCAGGTGTGTTTGTAATTGAGAATTGTCTGTCGATCAACTCTACTTCCTGGGTATTGGATACCGGGTCAGGATCTCATATTTGCAATTCATTGCAGGCACTGAGAAACCGTAGAGTGCTGAAGGAAGGTGATATGATCCTCAGGGTTGCTAACGGAGCTAGCGTGGGAGCTGCGTCCGTCGGGGATTATCACCTAGGATTGACGAGTGGACACATTTTGGTTTTACATAACTGTTATTTTGTACCCAGCTTAACGTGTAATATCATATCAGTTTCCTTGTTATCAAATAAAGGTTATGATTTCACGTTTGTAAGAGATGTTGTCAACATCCACCTTAATCATGGTTTGATTGGGTCCGGTACTCTAAATAACGGCATATATGTGTTAAACCAACTCCAAATTTTCAATGTCCAGAACACACTAAAAAGAAAGTCTCCAGATTTAAATAAAGCTTTCTTATGGCATTGTAGACTGGGTCACATCAATGAGAGAAGGTTGACTAAGTTGCATAGAGAAGGATATTTGGACACGTTCGAATATCAAACTTATGACACTTGTCAATCTTGTCTCAAAGGAAAGATGACAAAGACTCCATTCACTGGACAAGGAGTAAGAGTGAGCGAGCTCTTAGGACTCATACATAGTGATGTATGCGGTCCAATGTCTACACATGCGAGAGGTGGTTATTCCTACTTCATTACTTTTACAGATGATTTCTCTAGGTATGGATATGTTTTCTTAATGAAGCATAAATCAGAGGCCTTTGAGAAATTCCTGGAATTCAAGAATGAAGCGGAAAACCAAACAGGCAAAAGTATTAAGACACTGAGATCTGATCGAGGTGGAGAATACTTAAGTGCCGAGTTCCTAGGTTACCTAAAAGAGAAAGGAATTCTCTCTCAGCTTACTCCTCCATACACTCCACAGCACAACGGTGTATCGGAGAGACGGAATCGAACCCTATTAGATATGGTACGATCCATGATGGGTAATGCTGAGTTACCGCGATCTTTCTGGGGATATGCGCTAGAATCAGCGGCATATATTTTGAACAGAGTTCCTACCAAAACTGTGCCTACCACACCATATCAGATGTGGAGTGGGAAGAAACCCTATCTTCAGTATATAAGGATTTGGGGATGTCCAGCTTTTGTCAAAAAGCAGTTTGTGGACAAGCTCGAGGCACGATCAGTAAAATGTATGCTTGTAGGATATCCAAAGAACTCCAAGGGATATTGCTTCTATTACGCAGAAGAACAAAAGGTTTTTGTTTCTCGTAATGCCCATTTTCTAGAACAACAAGTTTTAGAAAAGGATACAAATGGGAGCGAAATAGAACTGGAAGAAATTCCAGAACCACAAGCTGCTACTGAAAGTTTGGTAGAACCAGAGGTTCAAGAAGAACAGAACATTCCCGCACCCCTCCGCAGGAGTAGTAGGCCGTCTCGTCCGCCTGAGAGATACTACGGTTTTCTCATTGACGGGGATAGAGAGGATTGCATCATAGATGATGATGAACCTACTGACTTCCAGCAGGCCATCCAGAGCGGCGACTCGGTACGATGGCTAGATGCAATGCGGACCGAGATGGAGTCCATGTACACCAACAAAGTATGGACTTTGGACTTTGCTCCAGATGGGGTAAAACCCATAGGATGCAAATGGATCTTCAAGAAAAAGATTGGTGTAGATGGACAGGTGGAAACCTATAAGGCTAGACTTGTTCCAAAGGGTTTTCGTCAAAGACCTGGTTTGGACTATGACGAAACTTTTTCTCCAGTGGCTATGCTCAAATCCATTCGGGTCCTTCTTGCTATTGCTGCCTTCCATGATTATGAAATCTGGCAGATGGACGTAAAGACGGCTTTTCTGAATGGAAATTTAGAAGAGAGCGTCTATATGGATCAGCCAGAGGGTTTCAATCAGAGTGGGAGCAGCGGGAAAGTATGCAAGCTGCTTAAGTCCATTTACGGACTAAAGCAGGCATCGCGGAGTTGGAACATCTGCTTTGATGAGACAGTCAAAGAATATGACTTTATCAAAAATCCAGATGAACCGTGCATATATAGTAAAGTTGTGGCCAGAAGTGTCGTATTCCTCGTCTTGTACGTGGATGACATTCTATTGATAGGAAATGACATTCCTATGCTACAATCTGTCAAAGGATTCTTGTCACACAGGTTCTCCATGAAAGACCTGGGTGATGCCTCTTACATTCTGGGGATCCGGATCTATCGTGATAGATCCAAGAGGATGTTGGGACTTTCGCAGTCCAGGTATATCGACACTGTACTGAAAAGATTCAGTATGGAAGATTCTAAGCGCGGTAATCTACCGGCTTGTCACGGAATCACCCTCTCCAAAGAGATGTCTCCCAAGACTGATTTGGAAAGGGAACGCATGTCTATTATACCCTACGCTTCTGCGGTAGGTTCTATAATGTATGCGATGTTGTGTACCAGACCAGATGTAGCTTACGCACTAAGCGTGGTAAGCCGGTATCAGTCAGACCCAGGGGAGAAACACTGGATAGCAGTAAAGAACATTCTCAAGTACCTGAGAAGGACTAAGGAGATGTTCTTGGTTTACGGCGGAAAAGACCTCAGGTTGGAGGCCTTTGCTGATTCCGGCTTCCAGAGTGATAAGGACGATTCCAAGTCCATGTCGGGTTATGTCTTTACCCTCAATGGAGGGGCGGTGTGCTGGAAGAGCTCCAAGCAGGACACCGTTGCTGACTCGACGATGGAAGCGGAGTATATAGCTGCTTGCGATGCCGCAAAAGAAGCAGTTTGGATGAAGAAGTTCCTAACAGAACTTCAGGTGGTTCCTACCATAGTTGACCCAATACCTCTGTATTGCGACAACAACGGAGCTATAGCTTTAGCGAAGGAACCAAGGTCCCATCAGAAGTCCAGACACATCTTGAGGCGGTATCACCTGATCAGGGAGATCATTGATCGTCAGGAGATCGAGGTTCGGAGAGTTGCTTCAGAAGAGAACATTGCTGATCCATTCACGAAGGCCCTTCCTCAGATTCAGTTCGAGAGGCTGCTCGAGATCATTGGTCTGCGATATGCCAGTACATGGCCCTAGTGCAAGTGGGAGATTGTTAGTGTTTATGCCCTAGAAGGCCATTACTGTATCATACTAGCTTGTATATTACTTAATGGAAGCTTGGGATATTCACATGTATATAACAGTCTTGCTAAACATGGTAGTATGCTACTTGGTTTTTCTATCTTAATATGTGAGTGTACGTATTGATAGAGCTCTTAGGATCTTGCTTGTCTACCAGCGTTGTGATGGCAGTCACACTAGTGGGGGCTGGGTAGTCTACAAGCACATCCTTATTCTGGTCCCTGGTCGTTGGATTATCGAGACAGAGCATCGATACTCCGGAGTAGACTAGTGTGTACGCTTCTCATCCCAGTTGGGGAGATGGTCTGTCCCACAGCCGTCAGTACGTCGTACTGGAGATAGTATACAGGTGCTCGTTGGGTTACGGGTACACCGGACAGGACTCACAGGGAACTGTTGGTTGGTTTGATACCAGTCGTCAGTGAACAGTTCCCAGGTGACATGAGTACAGCGTAGTCCGCAGACTTGATACTGCTACTTCGCCTCGAGTGTGTCCCACTGTTCTTAGATTGCTACCCTACCACGGCTCAAAGGAGTCGTGCAAACAGGTGGCAGTTGGGTGCAGTCCCGAGCACTTGGAGGCAGTGGCGGTTAGACAGGATTCGTCCCTCCCGGTATTGGGAGTAGATATCGTGCTGTGTCAGAGAGCCATTACGCAAAGTCCCTTGCCAGGGCAAGCGAGATTTGCTGGTAGGTTCCAGTAGTTTCTCAGGGTGTAATGGGCTTCACTCCGACACGACTTATACCGCTATTAGGGGACTGACGCTTGCCGCCCCCCTAGGCCCGATATGCGATAGTCTTGGACGAACGGACCGGACTGTATGGAGATTGTCACATCAGACTCAGTAGGAGTTCGGATGGGTTTACTCATCGGCCTTCTTATCGACAACTACCTGGGGACCGTTACGTACAGCTAGTGCCGCTTGCGGTCTGTGGTTAAACCCACTGCCAGCGTAGTAGTCGAGTCTCTAGAGTCCCACACAGAGAGTTTCCTACTCCAGGCGAAACGATATAGAGGTTGCATGGTTTTGCGACAGAGGGTTCGGACGCATACGTGCGTTTACGCGCGTACGACTTTCGGACAGTTTTTACCAGTCGGCTTTGGTTTAAGCCAGTTACTGGTATCCGGTTATTGGATTTTTTACAGTCTAAAGTTTTTCCGTATTTTTACGGATCGGAGGGGCGTTCTCGTAATTACTCGAGAAGCTTCTAGAAGATGTGACTAAGGAGGTTTCTTTTGGAAAGAAAGTGAGTCATGGTGGTGATTCATTCATTTCATTAATGCACATTTATTGCTTAATGACTCATGCTAATGAATCACCACTAGATATTTTATGAAGCATGATTATTCATTTCCATTATTCATTATTCTTAAAAGAAATGCTTCATAATATATTATGATACACTCTCTCTCCTCTCATTATCTCATCTCACATTCTCTCTCCTCAAGCTCTCATCTTCAAACCCTAATCCTTAATCCTCATGTGTTGAGATCAAAGGATTAGTTAGACTAAACAATCCATAACCTACACTCTACATCATCCTTTCATCTTTGATTAGCAATCAAAGTTGATTAGTTACCTCAAGTTAGAGGTTTAGCTTGGAGTTTCGCTCTCGGGTGGATCGTCTACTACCTAGAGAAGGCCGAGGAGAACAAAGGAGGACACAAAGACGAAGGACTAGTTTCGATCGGTATAATCCCTTAACACTTTAGTTTAGTTTAGCTATGTGTTTGGTTATTATTTGTTTAGCTTCGATTCAAGCGGTTAGTCGATGTTCGTTGTTTAAACTTGATTGTTTTTGAAAATTCCGCCTCCCCATAAGTACTGGGGTGAAGTACATCGACTTACAACCTTATGAGAAAATTTTGATTTTTATCTATTCCGCCTCCCCGAAAGAACCGGGGTGGGTAACGTGGACCTAACAGCTATATTTCATATGCAAAATGGAATATAAGGTTCATGTATAAATTTTCCTAACCAATAAAGCATCACCTAAGTATAGGTGTTGTGCTTGTCATGGCAATTACGGACGGGGTGTGTGTAGAATATAATTAGTGCTCGTGAAACTTGAATCGTCAGTAATGGTGTTGTGTCTCATTAATACTAAGTCCATACACAATAAGAATGAGATATGCAACAAAGGTACACATGCACAATCACTGTCCATATACTTCTAAGTAATAGTCATATCATTTAATCTAGCCCAGACGCATAACGCCATGCGGGCGATTCCCCTGTAGATGTTAAATCTACTCACTGATGATCCTGGGGCAAAGTAAAACCAACCACTCGCTTTCCCTTCTTCGCAGCGCCCGAAATCCCCGCCTGCGTCCCCAAGATCAAAACAACAATTACAAGTGTATATTAGCAATCGACCAAAAACACGAACAAACTACGTTTGACCGACGCACTAACTCCAAACATACTCTCAAGTGTTCGTCTAGTGGCTAGCGCACTTAGCGACACTACGAAACCAACTCAAGAGCAAAACCTACAAAAAGACACTAACGACATCGACACAACCCTAGTTAGGAACGCTAAACAACACAACCATCAAGCCAAGACCCTGATCGTACCGATCGCGTATTCACAACACAATAATAAACGTGGAAACTAATATAAATAATGTCGCAATGTCAAAAGAAACCCACGCCTAAATTATCCTGAAATCTAGTAAGCAACATATATCATTTTTAGCTCAAAACTATAAGTTTTACCAAAACTAGCAATCACAAACATCACAATATAGCATGATTAAACCATACAAACCTTTCTAGAATTTTAATCTCACTTAATTAAGATTTAGAAAAAGTCTTGTCTGTAATTAAGTTAATTAGATAATTAGGAAAATATCATTTAACAAATCTAGCAACTAGATTAAGTTTTCATTTGACTAAACATCACACTTAACCATTACAACTAACAAAACCTAACTTGATTACTAAAACCCTTTTCTAGAAATTCTAAACATGCAATTAAAAGCTTTAAATTAACAACTAATAAGCTAATTAAAGATTTAAAACAACATATAGACATTAGGGTTAGGGTTTTATACCTCCACAAAATTAGCAACTTGCAACAAGAAAACCAAACTTAACCCTCCAAAACAGATGACTTCTATGAAGATCCAAGAAAGATTAGCGTTAAGGAATGAAGGGAAATGATTTATATTTGAGTTTGTGTGATTTATTTAAGATTTTTGATGATTTATTTGGACTTGAAATTGTGGAAATAAGATGACAAGAGAGAAAGGCAGCAAGGGGAGGGAGTGCTCGGCCATAGATGAAGTAGTGGGAGTTTTGTGGTAATGTGTAGAAAAATCTAGAAAAAAACAACTTAAAAGCTTAATAATACAAAAACCCTTTTTCCACCTCATTTCCTTTTCTTTAAAATTCATTTTAATTACCCAAATATATAGATATTTTGGAGAGATATTTTCAAAGATGGATTGGTGCTAATCTAGTGATTAACTTAGCATAGATTCACATTAGCAATAATTAACCCAAAAAATGTAATTACCACTAATAAAGTGCATAAATAAAAGCCTAAAATAATGTTTTAATTAGAGAAAAATATTAAAATACACTAAAATTACCAGTGGCTTACAAAAACCAGCAAACTAGCAATATTCTATCTAAACAAGGTGCAGTGAATTCTATACTGCAAAAAGGCCGCTTCTATGTTTTTACGGAAAATACAATTTAACGGAAAATCGCCTAAACGATTTCCAAAACGTTACAATCTTCTCCCCATAAAGAAATTCGGTCTCTGAATTTAAAATTCTCACTAAGCGATCGATACCACCTAGTACACATGGCCTAAAGGTTGCCAATTGGAATGTCTCCTGATAACAGCTATCGAAGGAGAACCCTATCAATGGCAAGTGACGATCCCTACTGCCAAAAAACACTTAGTACGTATGCACAAGCATATCCTCCAGAGTCTGTATAGTCCGCTCTAACTAACCATCGTCCTACTGATGGGAAGCGGATCTAAATCTCAAAGAGTACCCAAGGCTTTCTGAACCTTCTGCTAAAGACGGCAAGCGAACCGATGCCTCTATTGGATACAACACAAGAAGGAACTCCGTGCAAACATAAAAACTTATCGAGGAACAACTGAGCAAACTGAGTATAACCGGACAACAAACACCCAAAATGAGTCACACCCTGTCTAGACCTGGGTAGACACCACAACGAAATTCCTGGAGATTTGCTCCCATTCCCACTCCGGAACGGTTAAAGGTTGCAACTATCCAGCCGGTCTCAAATTCTCAACATTAGCTCGCAACAGGAAAGACACCTCGAAATGAAATCTGAAACTTCACTCTTCACCCTTGCCGACTAGTAACTAACTCTCAAGTCACGTTACATCGTGGTGGCACTTGGGGTGAATACAGAAAGCTGACTGATGTTCCTGCTCTAGGACCTTTCATCTCTACATATCAATATCAGGTACACACCAACGAGTCAGAAACGTGGCACACCCTGGTAAAAAATCAAGAACTCTGAATCTTTACCCAGCCGAACATGCTCAAGTATCACAGACAACGAGCATCGGTGGGCTGTGCACACAAAAACGATTAATTAAAAAAAAATGGATGGGAACGGAAATGAGTAAGCTGTCCCCCCGTAAAGAGGCGAACTTAAGCTGTCCTCCACGATCGCACAAGAGCTGTAAATCTACAGAAGACTGTCTCTGAACTGCGCACAACTGGAACAAAGTACCCCCGGGCCTACGACTAAAAGAATCAGCTACCACAATCGCTTTGCCATGGGTAAAAAAAGATTTCACAATTACAATATTTCACCAGCTCCATCCAACGACGCTGTTTCAACTCAGATCCCGCTGCAGAAAGATGTACATTAAGCTCTAGTGGTCTGTGAAAATCTGACACGGCTCACCGTACAAGTAGTGTCTCCCAATCCTCAACGCACAACCACCGCGGCCATCTCCAGATCATGAGTGGGATATCCTGCTCGTACTTCCTCAAACAGTCGGGAAGCATGAGCGATAACTCTATAGTGCCACATTAGTACACAATCGAGCCCCACTCGTGAAACATCACATTAAACAACAAAGTCGCCTGATCCAGAAGCAAAGAAAGAAGTGGTGCAGTTGTCATCCGAGTCTTCAACTATAGAAAACTTAACTCGCATGCCTCTGTCCAAGAAAATAACCTCCTTCCTTGTTAGTCCGGCCAAAGGTGCAGCGATACACATAAAATTCTGCACGAAACGGCGGTAAAAGCCAGCTAAGCCCAAAAAGTTGCGGGCCTCTATCCCTGATGCAAGTCTGGGCCAAGCTGTATGGCCTCGATCTTCCTTGGGTCCATACGAATACTGTCTCCCGTAACTACAAGACCTTGGAGTTCAACACAATCAAGCCTGAAGGAACACACCAAGAATTTAGGAAACCGCTGGTGCTCTCCCAATGTCTGCAAAGCAAATCCTCAAGTGTTGTTCCTATTCCTCACGACCCTTGGAATAGACCAGAATGTCATCAATAACACAACAATAACTGGTCGAGGAACGGCCTGAGAAATCTGGTTCATCACATCCATCAATGCTGCTAAGGCATTGGTGAGTCCGACGACACCACCAAAAACTCATAAAGCCCGTAGCGTGCACAAAAGCAGTCTTCGGAATGTCATCACTCCGAGCCCGCAACCAATGATGACCCGATCCTAACAAACTTAGGAATTGTCTCACACTCTAGAGCTGATCAAAGAAATCGTCAATGCGAGGTAAAAGATACATATCCGCACCGTAACTCGGTTCAATCGACGATCAATCAATAAACAACCTCAAACTGTCTTCCTTCTCCTTGACGAACAGAATAGGAGCTCCCCAAAGCGAAACACTTGGACATAAAAGTACCTCTACAAGCAGCTTTACAGCTGATCCAAAAGCTTCCTAAGCTCCGCCGGCTCATCTGGAACAACGTCGGAAACTCCCGCATGATAGGAACCCGGTCCAACGAACCCACTGTGGCTCCGGTATCACAAATGAAATCCAATAATCCTCGACATCTCTGTCCTCAAAAGACGACTAGCGAAAAAGGCTGAATTCAAGCTTTGAGAGGCGGCACCACTGTCCCCCTGCACAACAAGAAACTGACTCGCCGGGAAAACAAAACCTGACTGTTTTCTCGCGGCAGTCCACAGACGCATAGCACGTAGCTAACCAGTCCGTGCACAGGAGAACGTCAAATCCAACATCTCTAGAAGGATCAAAGTGACGGACGAATCACTATCGCCTAACCGATTGGCACATGACCGAAACACATGTCGCGCAACAAAAGAATCGCTGACAGAAGTAAACACAACAAACGGCTGATCTAGCAAACACGACTCTCGTCCCAACCACGGCACAAAGTGTGTAGAAAAACGAGTGCATAGATCCCGAATTAAACAAGAATACGAATCAAAAGAACATACAAATTTAGAATACCTGAAAACTCTGCATTGGACGCCTGCGCGTTCCGATGAGTAAAAGCAAACTCTCGTGTCTGCCCTCTACCCGCAACAGGCTGGACTCTTCCTCTACCACCCCTCGGAACAAACCCTCCGCAACCACGACCTCTATGAACAACAGCCTGACACGGTGCTAAGGAACAATTCTTGATGAAATGATGAAGGCTCCCGCATCGAAAATATCCACTCCATGGCTGCTGACCCTCCTGGGGATGAGAGCTGAATGACTGTCCTCGTCCCAAGCCTCTGCTACTCCTGCGACGTGCACGAAACCTATCACGGCAACTGAACCTCTGTCTCTGGGCCGATGCACCTGTACGAGCCCTCCTCGGTCCTGAAACATCCAAAGTCTCGGGAAGACGTTCCTCATCAACTAGGGCTGCATCCGCTAGTGCTGTATAGGTGACGAATTGCTGTGTACTGATCGCACAGAAAAACTGGGTAATAGGGGTGGCAACCTCATGTCGCTGCGCTCGACTGGCCTTAACCAAAGACCTCATCGTCTGGCGCAAATCCGGCATATCTGCCACAAGCCTAGCGAGATGATCCGTCGAAGGCGTATCTATCTGCTCCTGTACAGCGAGCGTACCATCCTGGTCAATCCTCGTCCCACACGAGTCAACTCTGACCTCGGCTCTTGCTGCATCACTCTGAGTCCTCATGGTCATTGGCGGCAAAGGCTATGAAAAGAAATAGGATTCGATAAGAACACGGAAATTGAATCACAAGGATATGTATCATCATGGAAGGAATTTCAAGCAATTAGTACTTAGGTCACTTTAGGCGGAGTACCGTGTCGTGAGTATGCTGCGTACATACATATACTACGTTACTCTGCTTAAGCTACCTACTCCATCATACCAAGGTCATCCTACACTCCGAAAGGTAAAACCTAGCGCTCTGATACCAACTTTGTCATGACCCAAAATTGGCACGTGACGGCCCTTAAACTACGCAGCATCTACAGGCATAACACAATTTAAGTAAGCCGAAAACCCATCAATCTAAACCATCACAAGTACTAAGCGATAATAGCATTTTCAAAACTTTTGAAATCTCAAACCAAATTCTTTAAAGTCCAACTTCATTACCTTTAAAATTTCGGCAGCACCCCCTTTGTAAAAACTAACCCCAAAAATGGGTACAACAAAAATATAAGTAAAGCATCCCAAACAAAAGCATAATCCACGCCTAAAGGAGGAAAACAACCACCATAACAAATATACGACGCCGTAGCGAACAAATAAAAGACGATATAAATAAACAGCATAAAAGACCTCCAAGTCACAAAATAATATACAATATCGTCCTCACATCAAGTCTCTAAGTCATACATGAAAGTGGTAGATGGAGAGTAGAAGGTACAAAGCTATACAATAAGTAACATCGGATAACCGCAAAACCCACCTATAGCAAAACTGCACATAGTCAGCCGAAGCGGAATCCGCTGCAAAAGATGATGCGATAGATAGAAAATCCCTGCCCACTACTGCCCTGAGGGTCTACCTGCAAACACTGTGGCACAACGGGGGCGAGTTGCCAACTCGTGAAGAGAAAATAACATATGCAGGTAATCGCAAGTATCCACGTACAACGCGAATCTAACACATGCAATGTAGGGTTACTATGCACTAGAACAAGGTTCTACAAGGCATCAACCATGCCAAAATCAAATTTTTCATGTGCCGAACAACCCTAACCAAAATCTTAGATTAGAGATTAGGCGAACCAAAGCATGTAAACGACTTTACATCTAAGAGTTAGGGATTACAACCTTTGTAGTCCGTTCATTCACTTCTAAAGCTCCGTGTTGAGGTCCCTTCACTGCGATCATCGAGTACCCGGAATCTAAAGAGGCTCCATGAAGAGAAAGATGCAATCTTGCTTCCGATCTTCAATAACAAAGATGATCTACCTTGAAGAAACTCAAATCCAAGCTCTTACTTCGCTAATCAAGTATTAGCAAAGCAAACACCCTAATCTAAGTGGCAAGAATAGATGAGGATGATGAAGTAGGAATTTAGCTCTCATTTGTTTTCTTTATCTCACTCAAAATCATCACATATGAAAAGGCAAGAAAGCTTTTTCCAAAGGAAGAAGAAGAAAAATATTACTTTGTGATGAATAATGAAATCATTAGTTATGGTTACCAATCAACCCTTGGTTAAGAAACAAAAGACCTAACCATTGTAGAGAATCAACCATGGTAAAGGGTTTGGGTTGGGTTAAGTAAATATCTTCAAAATATCATAACAAAATATCACAAGTCAAAGTCAAACCTACAAGAAGCTTCTTGAAAGCTTCGTGCAAGTTTAACCCTAATCCAAACCCTAACCCTATTTAAACTCCACAAAACATGTTGCATTTATAAACCTAACTTGTTACAATATTATATATCACATATACAATATTTATTGTAACCAAATAAAATAATACAATTAACATATATCACATATATATCAATGTATTACCCGAGTGAGAAAAAGAATCTTTAAGTGAGCTTATATTAGTTAATGTAATTTAATATATCAAATATATAATTATACATTAAATTATTGAATCAACACATGATCCGATAATACGGCTATTTTACAAATAACCGACAAATATAATCTGTATCAATTCTTCGAATCAACACTTGATCCGATGACCCGGCATATCACATATACCCGGCCGATATCTCATATCGCGAGAATCTAATACGGTATCGCATACACATATTATTCTTGGTCACACACATATCACATATGTGCCCCTACTCCGTTTTGCCTGAGCCAGGAAACCTCGGTGTAGGACTTTAAAGAATCGTCAATACGCCTGCAGTAGGTGATGATCATATCAAACACCCACAAGCTGCAAGCAGTCAGCTAAACATAACAGCCACCCAGGTATTGAGCAATCAGAAGATCAACAAACAAGCATGTACATTCTCCCGTGAATCCAACCAGTAAATCTCCCATACAGTCCGGTCTCTTCGTCTGATATGTCGCATATCTCGCCTAGGGGTGGTAAACGTCAGACCCCAGTAGCTTGATAAGTCGTGTCGATATGAGGTCCATAACAGTTCGAGAAACTACTGATAACCCTTACCGGTAAATCACAGCAACCCTGGCCAGGGATTTCCAGTTATAGCCAATCGAACACAGCGCAACATCAACTCCTTATACCGGGAGAGACGAAACCCCTTCTATCGCTCATTGCCTCCATGTGATTCGGGACTGTACCCAAAAGCCACCTTTTTGCATGCCCTCTTGGACGTGGTATGATGGAAATCAAATCACAGTAGGAATCACACAAGACTCTATGACGATCTTGAGTCTACAGACTAACCTGTACCAGTGTCACCAGAGAACTGCCATCTGACGTGAGGTATAATACCATGTGGGAGTTCTCGGTGAGTCCATCCAGTGTATCCAGTCTCCACTGAGCACCCGTATACCTTCTCCGATGTCAAACACCAATGGATATGAGATCATCCATCGCCCATCATATGGGTTAAGAAGCGAATACGCTAGTCTACTCTGGAGTATCGATGCCCTGTCTCGGCAATCCCACGATAAGGAACATTTGAAAGATGTACTTGATGACTAAACTGTACCCACTAGTATGATCTGCATAATAGTCCTGGTAGTCAAGTACTCATCCTAAGGACTTTATCAACATATAACATAGAGACAATCAGAGTACATGTTAAGATAAAGAGTAACCAAATAGCATACTATCATGTCGAGCAAGAAAGTCCTCCCTATATATGTCCCAGCATCCACTACAATATACAACGCATGTACAGTAATGGCCTTTACGACATACATATAATTAACAATCTCCCACTTGCACTAGGGCCATCTGTTGTGGTATCGCTTACCCAACAATAAGCTGTGGTTGAAGTATCTCATACTCAACCATCCCATAAAAGTCTCTACTGGGAAATAGGCCTTTGTGAGTGGATCCGCGCTGTTGTCCTCCGTGTCTACTGTCCTAACCTTGATTTTCCTGGAGATCAAACATCTCCATGATCAGGTGATACTGCATAAGAATATGTCTGGATCACAGATGGGACGGGGGTTCCTAGGCCTAAGCCAGAACTCCAATGTCACACAATGGTAGGAACGAAGTTCATCTTATGAACTAATATATATCCAGACTGCCTCTTTGGTAGCATCCTTGGTAACGATGTATCTTGCTTTTAATCGTCTAGTAAGTCACGGTATCTAGCTTGGAACTCTTCCAACATACCGTCCCTCCACTGAGGGTAAAGACAATGCCTGTGACTGACATTCAGTCGTCCTTATCACCCTGCAAGCTTTCCAGTGATTCTTCCCAGGATCGATTGATGCCATCTCACTAGAACTAGTGAGAATCCTAACATCCAATTAGATCTATCTTATAGATCCATAACCCATGATTTAGGAGGTATCATCTTGATCCTATATGGAGAATCTTTATGATAAGAGGAGATTGACCGAGCATAGCATAGGAAACTCCTTCCCTATCATGAGTATGTCATCCACGTACTATACGAGGATCACCACCATACTCCCTACCACCTTTTTGTGTATATTAGGTTCATCTACCATTTTTATGAAGTCAAACTCTTTGACTACCTCATCAAAACAGACGTTCCAACTCCGCGATGCCTAATTCATCCCATAAAACATCATGCTCACGTTTTCGCTGCTCCCACTGTCTACGAAGCCCTCTGGCTGTGTACTTATAAACGCTCTCTTCCAAATCATCATTTAGAAAAGCAGTCATGACACCCAACCGCCAGATATTGTAGTCATGGTATGTAGCCGTGGCAAGTAGGATCTGGAAGGACTTAAGCATAGCTTTGAAAGTCTAAACTTTTCCATGTACACCAAGTAATCTTCTCAAGATATACTTGCTCCTGATGGGGATTTAACCCTTCAAATAAAGCAACCAAAGTCCATACTTTGTTGGTGTATAAGGATTCCATCTCAGATCACTAAGCATCCAGCCATTCTCACAGAGTCCCCACTTCTGATGGCCTGCTCGAAACTAGTTGGGTCATCAACTCATGATGCAATCCTTGCTCCCACTGTCATAGAGAAACCGAAGTATCTCTCTCAGGTGTATGAGAAACCCTACTAGATCGGCGGAGAGGCTGAGGTTCGTTGGAAACTATTGAATCCTTTGGTTTTACCAAATCATCAGCTGCAGTTTGTATTGCTGGAACTCCTTCCAGTTCTACCTCATTACCACTAATTTTTTCACAAGGAATTCCCTTTTTTTTCAAAAAGTGGTATGCCGAGAAATAAAACATCTTTTGTTCCTCGGTGTGGTAGAAGATATTCCCTTGAGTATGCTTGGGATATCCAACAAACTTCCACAGAACTGACCTTTGCCTCGAGCTTGTCCGGATTTTGCTTTTGACATAAGCCGGACAACCCCAAATCTTAACATCTTTAAGAGATGGGCTCTTCCCATACCATATCACATATGGAGTGGTAGGCATCTGATTTGGTTGGAACCCTATTCAATAGGTATGCAACTTCTCAAGTGCATAACCCCAAAAGAAAATAGGCAACTCAGTAGTACTCATCATAGAGCATACCATATAACATAGGGTGTGATAGCTCCGACCCGATACACCGACGTGTTATGGTGTATACGGAGGAGTAATGCTGAGAAAGAATCTCATTCTCCTTTAGAATAGTCCAGGAATTCCGTGCTCATGTATTCTCCTCCTTGATCTCATTAAAGGACATAAAACATATACCCGTTTTTGGTTCTCTACTTCTAACTTATATTTATTGAATTTCTCAAAAGTTCCAGACTTATGTTTCAACAGGAACATATGTCCGGATCTTGAGAGATCATCAGTAAATATACTGAAGTACAAAGAACCGGTCTTGGCATGTGTAGACAGGGGACCTTCATACATCAACATGTATCAATCCCAAGAGTTCACTAACTCTTTCTCTGTTTCCAATAAACGGAGCTATGGTCATCTTATCTTTGTGACATGACTAGAAAGTTTTTACAAGATGTAAATCCAAACTAATTTAAATATGCATCTTTATGTAACTTCAGCTAGTCGGGTCGCATTGATATGACCTAGTCTACAATACCTTAAGAAGGATTCATTCATTTCTGAACTCTTCCTCTTGTGTGTGTTCAATACGTTAGATAACGTGCCTGAACCGATCAACTCTTGATATAGGAAATGTTCAAAACATTATCCACCAATACAAAATTATATCCTTCTTTACTAATAAAGAGACTGATATGATGTTTGTAAGTCCACGTTGCCCACCCCGGTACATGCGAGGAGGCGGAAACGTTATGAAAATTCTGATTTTTACAACACTAGGCAACATGGACTATGTAAAGGAGGGATCTTTGCTAAACAAAAACTAACAAAAAGATAAAAGAGTTTAGCTACTCGGAAAAGGGGTTATACCTAGGTCTTCAAGTCCTTCTCTTCTTGCTCCTTGGAGTGAAAAAACGGATCGTCTCGTCGCCTTCTCTTGCCGAAGAAAGATCCACCCAAGGGCCTCTACCTTTGGCTCCAACTTCAAAATAGAAGTAACTAAGGTGCTTGATGTGCTAAACCTAGGACCTTAGAAAGAGTAGAGAGTATTTTTGAAGGGATTATCTCAAGCTCAAATGGTTCTCAACTCATGAAAGGGGAGAGCTAGAGAGAGAGGAAGAGGAGGAGAGAGAATGAAAATTATCAAGTGAGAAGAATAATGCAACCTTCTCACATATATGTGATTTACGAAAAATAGATAATTAGCTAAAGATAATTGTCATGGTTAATCAAGAAATGACCATTATCATTTCACATTAAATGCTTTTGCAAGGATCAAAGAGCATCTTTTATATGGAATGATGATGGTCAACTTGTAAACCTAGTTCAATAAGTCAAGTATAGTCAAATGGTCAACAACCCTAACCATGCACAATTATAATTAACTAATATTAATAAATCATAATTCATACATAAACATTAGGGTTAAGAAAATGACAATGGTCATCAACCCTAATGAAAGTCCTCTGCCTCTGTCTCAGTCAACTGTGCATAAAAACCAGTATCCGTGTTCCGAAGAACACAAATACATTGAGATAAAACCAATCCCAAATCTTATACTAGGATCCGGCTTAAACCAAATCCCGCTAGTATAAGCTGTCCGGACACCAAACGTGCACAAGTGCACGGATATGAAATGAACCCTGTCGCAAAACCTTGCGACCTCTACTCATTTTGCCTAAAGGTGAATAACCCTCTGAGTGGGACTCTAAAGACTCAACACTACGCTGGCAGTGGGTTTAACCACAGACCGCAAGCGGCACTAGCTGTACGTAACGGTCCCCAGGTAGATGCCGATAAGAAGACTGATGAGGTAAACCCATCTGAACTCCTACTGAGCCTGAATGTGACAGTCTCCGTACAGTCCGGTTTGTTCGTCTAAGAACATCGCATGGCAGGCCTAGGGGGGCGGTAAACATTAGTCCCCAACTAGCGGTACAAGTCGTGTCGGAGTGGTGCCCAGAACAATTGAGATAACACTGGAAACCTACCAGTCTATCTCGCTTGCCTTGGCCAGGGACTTTGTGTAATGGCTCTCCTAGACACATCGCGATATCAACCCCAATACCGGGAGAGACGAATCCTGTCTAACTATTACTGCCTCCAAGTGCTTCGGGACTGCACTCAAAAACTACCTGTTTGCACGACTACTTTGAGCCATGGTAGGGTAGTAATCAAAGTACAGTGGGAACACACTCGAGGAGAAGTGACAGTGTCAAGTCAACGGACTAAGCTGTACTCATGTCACCTGGGAACTGATAACTGATGATAGGTATAATACCAACCAACAGTTCCCGACGAGTTCTGTCCAGTGTACTCGTAACCTAACGAGCACCCGCAAACTATCTCAAGTACGATATACTGACGGCTGTGGGACAGACCGTCTCCGAAGATGGGATAAGAATCGCATACGCTAGTCTACTCCGGAGTATCGATTCCCTGTCTCGATATTCCTGGGACTAGGGACCTGCATAAGGATATGTTTTCGGATTACCCAGCCCCCACGAGTGTGACTGCCATCACAACGCTGGTAATCAAGCAAAGATCCTAAGGGCTCCATTAATGTGTAAAGGCGATATGCTAAAAGAAATACATGCACACATTAAAGCAGAAACAAACCAAGTAGCATACAACCATTTTGAGCAAGAATGTCAATACAAGGTGAATATCCCAAGCTTCCATCAAGTAATAAACAATCCAGTATGATACAGTAATGGCCTCTAGGGCATATACACAAACAATCTCCCACTTGCACTAAGGCCATGTACTGGCGTATCGAAGACCTATCATCTCGATCAGCCGCTCGAACAGAGTCTGGGGTAAGGCCTTGGTGAATGGATCAGCAGTGTTATCTTCCGTAGAAACTCTCCGAACCTCGATCTCCTGGCGACCCACGATCTCCCTGATCAGGTGATACCGCCTCAAGATGTGCCTGGACTTCTGATGGGACCTGGGTTCCTTCGCTAAAGCTATAGCCCCGTTGTTGTCGCAGTACAGAGGTACTGGATCAACAATGGACGGAACCACTTGAAGTTCTGTTAGGAACTTCCTTATCCAGACGGCTTCTTTTGCGGCATCTGCAGCAGCGATATATTTCGCTTCCATCGTCGAGTCAGCAACGGTTTCCTGTTTGGAACTTTTCCAACACACCACCCCTCCATAGAGGGTAATGACATAACCCGACATGGACTTGGAATCATCCTTGTCACTCTAGAAGCTGGAGTCAGCAAAGTCCTCGATCTGGAGGTCTTTTCCTCCATACACCAAGAACATCTCCGTAGTCCTTTTCAGGTACTTGAGAATGTTCTTTACTGCTATCCAGTGTTTCTTCCCAGGGTTTGACTGATACCGGCTTACAACATTCAGTGCATAGGCTACATTTGGTCTGGTTCACAACATCGCATACATTATAGAGCCTACCG
The DNA here is from genome assembly GCA_030015575.1 of Agapanthus africanus. Taxonomy (NCBI): domain Eukaryota; kingdom Viridiplantae; phylum Streptophyta; class Magnoliopsida; order Asparagales; family Amaryllidaceae; genus Agapanthus; species Agapanthus africanus. The sequence goes on along the minus strand of JASDDO010000008.1, from coordinate 234,433,731 downwards.
CAGAAGCGTAGGGTATAATAGACATGCGATCCCTTTCCAAATCAGTCTTGGGAGACATCTTTTTGGAGAGGGTGATTCCGTGACAAGCCGGTAGATTACCGCGCTTAGAATCTTCTATACTGAATCTTTTCAGTATGGTGTCGATGTACCTGGACTGTGAAATTCCTAATATCCTCTTGGATCTGTCATGATAGATCCGGATCCCCAGAATGTATGAGGCATCACCCAGGTCTTTCATGGAGAACCTGTGTGACAAGAACCCTTTGACAGATTGTAGCATAGGAATGTCATTTCCTATCAAGAAAATGTCATCCACGTATAATATGAGGAATACAACAGTTCTTGCTACAAATCTACTATAGATGCATGGTTCATCTGGATTTTTAATAAAGCCAAATTCTTTGACCGTCTCATCGAAACATATGTTCCAACTCCGCGATGCCTGCTTTAGTCCATAGACGGACTTAAGCAACTTGCACACCTTTCCGTTGCTCCCACTCTGAATGAAACCCTCTGGCTGGTCCATATAGACACACTCCTCTAAATTTCCATTTAGAAAAGCGGTCTTTACGTCCATCTGCCAGATCTCATAATCGTGGAAGGCATCAATGGCAAGAAGGATCCGAATGGATTTCAGCATAGCCACTGGAGAAAAGGTTTCGTCATAGTCCAAGCCAGGTCTTTGACGGAAACCCTTTGCAACAAGTCTAGCTTTGTAGGTCTCAACCTGTCCATCTACACTAATCTTCCTTTTGAAGATCCACTTGCATCCTACTGGTTTTACCCCATCTGGAGCAATGTCCAACGCCCATACTTTGTTGGTGTACATGGACTCTATTTCGGTCCGCATTGCATCCAACCATTTTACCGAGTCAACGCTCTGAATGACCTACTGGAAGCTAGTCGGCTCATCACTATCAATGATGCAATCCTCTCTATCCCCGTCTATGAGAAAACCGTAGTATCTCTCGGGCGGATTAGACTTCCTACTACTTCTGCGAAGCGGCGTAGGAATGTCCTGATCTTTCGAACCCTCTGGTTCTCCTAAGCTTTCAGTAATAGCTCGTGGTTCTGGAATTTCTTCCAGTTCTACTGCGCTCCCACTTATCTGATTTTCCAAAAACTCAGTTTCCAAGAAGTGGGCATGACGAGAAACAAAAACCTTGTGTTCCTCTTCGCAATAGAAGAAATATCCCTTGGAGTTCTTTGGATATCCTACAAACTTGCACTGTACTGAGCGTGCCTTGAACTTATCCATATGCTGCTTTTTGACAAAAGCTAGACATCCCCATGTCTTAATATGATTAAGATAGGGTTTCTTCCCACACTACATCTGATATGGTGTAGTAGGCACAGTCTTAGTTGGAACTCGGTTCAAAAGGTATGCAGCTGATTCTAGTGCATATCCCCAAAATGATCACGGTAACTCAGCGTTACTCATCATGGACCGTACCATATCTAATAGGGTTCGGTTCCGTCTCTCCGATACACCGTTATGTTGCGGAGTGTATGGAGGAGTAAGCTGAGAGAGAATTCCATTCTCTTTTAAGTAATCCAGGAACTCGACACTCAAGTATTCACCACCTCGATCAGATCTTAGTGTCTTGATACTTTTGCCTGTTTGTTTTTCTACTTCATTCTTATATTCCTGGAATTTTCCAAAGGCTTCGGATTTATGTTTCATCAAGAAGACATACCCGTACCTTGAAAAGTCATCCGTAAAAGTAATGAAGTAAGAATAACCGCTTTGTGCATACATAGACATTGGACCGCACACGTCGCTGTGTACGAGTCCCAAGAGCTCGCTCGCTCTTACTCCGTGTCCAGTGAACGGAGTCTTTGTCATCTTTCCTTTGAGACATGATTGACATGTTGCATATGATTGATATTCGAACGGATCCAAATATCCTTCTGTATGTAACTTCGTCAACCTTCTCTCATTGATGTGACCCAGTCTACAATGCCATAAGAAAGTCTGATTTGTTTCCGGAGACTTTCTTTTGTGTGTATTCTGGACTTTGAAAATCTGTGGTTTGTTTAATACGTATATACCATTTCTTAAAGTACCTGACCCAATCAGAACTTGATTAAGGTGAATGTTTACAACATTCCTAAAAAACGCAAATTCATAACCTTCTTTAGAAATCAAAGATACAGAAATGATATTACAAGTTGCATTGGGTACAAAAAAGCAATTACGTAAAACCAAAACATGTCCGTCTGACATTCCCAGGTGATAGTCCCCCACGGCCTCAGCATCCATGCTAGCTCCGTTTGCAACTTTGAGGGTCATGTCATCTGCTTTCAAAAACCTATGCTTTCTCAACCCCTGCAAAGAATTACAGATATGAGATCCTGATCCGGTATCCAATACCCAGGACGTAGAGTTTATTGATAGACAGTTTTGAATAACATACACACCTGAAGCTGAAGCCGCAACCTGCTTCAGATCCTGTGTTCTGGCTTTCCAAGCCCTGCAATCTTTCTTCCAGTGTCCACTCTTATGACAGTAAAAGCACTCTTCTTTATCCACAAGCTTCCCCGCTACCTTTGTTGCTTTTGCCTTTCCCTTCGTATCCACCTTACTAAAACCGCCCCTTGGTTTGGCTGGGGCTTTCTTCTTCTTTCCCTTTGCTTTCGCCTTGGACCTAGAAGAAGAAGATCCTCCTACAAACAAAGTGGATGTTTCCCTAACTTTCTGTAGGGTGCCCTCTGCACTCCTCAGCATGTTGAGGAGCTCTGAAAGTTCAACTTCATTTTCTTGCAAGTTGAAATTCAGGATGAACTGGGCGTAAGTGGAAGGAAGAGACTAGAGAATCAAGTCCGTATAGAGCTCATTCTCCAACGTGGTCCCAAGGTCCGTGAGCTCCTCTATGTAGCCAATCATCTTAAGCACGTGTTCCGCTACCGATGATTCGACGGCCAATCTTGCTGAAAACAACTTCTTCGACACTTCGTATCTGGCTATACGAGATTGCTCTCCATACAGTTATTTTGTATGGAGAAATATGGATTCGAGGTCCATATTCTCGTGCCTCCTCTAATGTTCGTTGTCCATAGAGGCAAGCACGAGGCACTTGGCCATCGCGCAGTCGATTTCCCAGGTCTTACGGATTTCCCTATCCGCGACGCTGGTTTTGGGACCTGGGACAGGGGGAGCTTTGGTGCTAAGAAGATACCCCAACTTGTCATAAGTGATTGCCATTTCGACATTCCTGAGCCAATCTTTGTAGTTTGGCCCTGTCAGTATGTTTTTATCTAGAAGTAACTTAAGTCCAGTCATGATAAATGGTCGCTGCAATTAGGAGAGAGAGAAGAAACACTTTAGCATGATGCTCTTGCAAGTTTAGAGTGGTTTTTAATTTGTCTAAACAGGATGGCTCCCACTGTCTCTCGAATCCCTCCTCACACCATAAAGGAAGAATTAGTCGGGATCAATCTCACCGTACAATACTTGCTTAACCGTTAAGCCAGGCCAGTGTCGGTACTTCGAGGTAGGTTTCCAACACTTTCGTGAAGTTCCATAATTAAGTAACCTCTTTTCCCTGTGGGCGTAGCCCCGCTAACACCTTTCTAAACACCTACTAGGTTTATAGCATTGATCGTTAAGTGAGAAAGTTTTGGAGGAGTAGAATATACTCACAGTAGGATCGGGATCCAAATATCATCGCGTGACAAAACTGAAGGAATCCTACCAGAATCATCACACTCCAAATGGTATGCAGCGCTAGCAAGTTTCAGTTCTTTTGAAACTCCCGATGTGGATTTTTGCCTCATGCTCTTATGACCTTGACTTTGGCCAACAAATCATAAGTCACATGTCAAGTTCTACCCGTCATTCTCCAGGTTAATTTGATCCTACCCGCACATACCCTTGACTTTGGCCAACAAGGTAGAACGACTGCCCCAAACCAACACATCTATCTTTGCTGCACATGAATACCCAATAGCTACCAATCACTATGCCTTGACTTTGGCCAACAAACATAACTTGAATACTTATTGACCATTCATGTGAAACGACGGAGGGCTACGAATGGTTTTGGCAAAACCGTGAACGTAATGAACTTCATATAATCGAAGGAACGAGATAGCTTTCAAAAGGAGTGGTTCAAGCTCCGCATTTAAAAGTTTGGTTTTGAAAAGAACCGGGTGGTTTTGAAAGTGTTCCAACGACTGTTACTTGGTTTATTATTTTTCTTGCATTAAATCCAATGCGTCCCATCATTTAATCTTACCATTGCAGAAAACAACGAAAATATGACGTACGCTTATGCCATCCGCATTCGCCACGGGGTCCCGTCATCACCCGTTAGGTTACTTAACTAACGACAGAGCGGGGGCTGGACTAGCGCGGATGCAAAACATAAGCAACGCCTAAATAGATATCATATAAATATATATAAACATTCGCCACATGCAATGATAGCCATTCCAGATCACAGATGAATACATTGGATATACTAGGAATCCGCAATTCGTACGATCCTGTAACGAAGAACGGATTACACGGTCGCGATGAATAGTCAAACCCCACCCTAGACCCCTACGGGTGCGGCAAACTACCCGCCAAGTATCCGAAGTGAAGCAACCTCCCTCAACAACGTGAGTAGGTCACTCGGAACTTCGAGGTACCCGGTAGTTTGTGCACCCCTCCTTGGGTCTATCCTCGGAGCCAAAAAACAGTAAAAAGAAATTATACAATGACGGCTACAACCCCGACCCGGTTGTGGGGCCATACAAATAATATTACATCAATTAACATATTATAAGAATTGAAAGAACAAGAAAACTCTCATCTCACAACCCCCCGGCTATTCATCCGCGACAATCCAACGAATTCATATACACAAACCATCAACATTACAGATCACAGATATGTATAACACCCACTAATCGACGTATAGCGATTAGCAGACGTTCAATACATATATCACATCACAGATATAACCCATTAGCCAAAGTGTAAAGAAATTGGATCAAAATACGGATTTGTGACCACCCCAAAAACCAACTTGTTCTCTGGAAAATCTGGGCAGAAACAAACCATCCAAAAAATCCCAAAACAGCACCAGAAGAACACTGCAGGAAAAACGACCCACGACCAAGTCAACTCGGCCGCGGACTCGCGGCAAGAGCATGCTCTTGTCGCGGTTCCGCGGTGAGTTGGTCGACTCGTTGGCTCGTTTTTCTTGTGTGTTCTGTAAAAACCATGAGCCGATTTTTGAAGTATGATTTATTATTTTTAGAGCAGGTTTAAAAATCGGCAGAAACTTAGGGTTTTGAAAAATTGTTTTGCGATTTTTTCCGATCGAAGTTCTAAATACTTTGCTAACTAGTTAGTTTGTGTTTAGCTAGGCTCTGATACCACTGTAAGTCTATGTTGCCCACCCCGGTGCTTGCGGGGAGGCGGAAACGTTATGAAAAATCTGATTTTTACAACACTAGGCAACATGGACTATGTAAAGGAGGGATCTTTGCTAAACAAAAACTAACAACAAGCTAAAAGAATTTATCTACTCGGAAAAGGGGTTATACCTAGGTCTTCAAGTCCTTCTCTTCTTGCTCCTTGGAGTGAAAGAACGGATCGTCTCGTCGCCTTCTCTTGCCGAAGAAAGATCCACCCGAGGTCCTCTACCTTTGGCTCCAACTTGAAACTAGAAGTAATTAAGGTGCTTGGTGTGCTAAACCTAGGACCTTAGAAAGTGTAGAGAGTATTTTTGAAGGGATTATCTGAAGCTCAAATGGTTCTCAACTCATGAAAGGGGAGAGCTAGAGAGAGAGGAAGAGGAGGAGAGAGAATGAAAATTATCAAGTGAGAAGAATAATGCAACCTTCTCACATATATGTGATTTATGAAAAATAGATAATTAGCTAAAGATAATTCTCATGGTTAATCAAGAAATGACCATTATCATTGTAAGTCCATATTGCGACCCCCGGTTCTTACGGGGAGGCGGAAACGGTATAAAAAACAAATTTTTATCGCAAGAGGGAACATGGACTAAACAAGGTCGGGATCGTGTCTAAACTAAACTAGCATACAAGCTAAAGAGTCTTAGCTACTCGGATGAAGGTTATACCTAAACTTGAACTCCTTCTCCTTCAAACCTTGTAGAGGTTGATGGTTCTTGCCTTGTAGCCTTCTTCCGTCGAAGATGGATCCACCTTGAAGGTTCAACCTTTGGGCTCTTCCTCGATCTTTGAGTGAACTAGGGTTTCCGGCTTGCTAAACCTTGAACCTAGAATGAGTAGAGAGTGTTTAAGGGGTGCTTTTCTTTTAAAAGAGAAGGTTTCTCTTTTGCTAGAGGAAGAAGAAGATGAAGAGAGGAGAGAGAAGCTAAATGAGATAATGAGCTATATTTTTCTTTCTAGCAACCATATTGCCAAAAGAAAAAGAATTATCTAAATAATAATGATTCAAATAAGAATAGTTGATGGTAATTTGGAATGACCACTATCATGCTTCTTTAAATGAAATGTAAGCATGAATCAAGGAGGATCTTTACAAAGAATGATGGTGGTCAACATTCAACCATGGTCAACAAGTCAACCATGGTCAACAAGTCAACAAAATCAACCATAACTTAATTCTCATTTAATTACTATTATTAATAGATAATCCATAAATCCATTAGGGTTTGGAAAAAGATAACTGTCAACTGTGCATACGCACCTATTCCGAAACCCTAATGAAAATCATCTTCCTCCTCCTCAAAATAACTGTGCATACACACCTGCATTCTTGTTCCGAGGAACATGAATACTGAGAGATAAAAGCAACCCCAAAACATATACCGGTATCTGACTCAAACCAGAGCCAGGCAGTAATATCCGTCCGGACTCCAAACGTGCACAAGTGCGCGGATGAGAACGAACCCTGTCGCAAAACCATGCGACCTCTACTCTGTTTTGCCCAGAGGCGAATACCTTCTGTGTGGGACTATAAAGACTCGACACTACGCTGGCAGTGGATTTAACCACAGACCGCAAGCGGCACTAGCTGTGCGTAACAGTCCCCAGGTAGATGCCGACAAGAAGGCTGACGAGGTGAAACCCCATCTGTACTCCTACTGAGTCTGAATGTGACAGTCTCCGTACAGTTCGGTCTGTTCGTCTGATACATCGCATGTCGGGCCTAGGGGGCGGTAAAACGTCAGTCCCCCAATAGCGGTACAAGTCGTGTCGGAGTGAAGCCCAAAACACCCTGAGATAACACTGGAACCTACCAGTATATCTCGCTTGCCCTGTCCAGGGACTACTCGTGTAATGGCTCTCCTAGACACAGCGCGATGTCAACCCCCAATACCGGGAGAGACGAATCCTGTCTAACCGGCACTGCCTCCAAGTGCTTCGGGACTGCACCCAACCACCACCTGTTTGCACGACTCCTTTGAGCCGTGGTAGGGTAGTGATCAAAGTGTAGTGGGAACACACTCGAGGCGAAGTGCTAGTGTCAAGTCAGCGGACTAAGCTGTACTCATGTCACCTGGGAACTGATGACTGACGATAGGTATAATACCAACCTGTCAGTTCCCGACGAGTCCTGTCCAGTGTACTCGTAACCTAACGAGCACCCGTATACTATCTATAGTACGACGTACTGATGGCTGTGGGACAGACCATCTCCCACACTGGGATGAGAAGCGCATACGCTAGTCTACTCCGGAGTATCGATGCCCTGTCTCGATAGTCCTGCGACTAGGGACCTGTATAAGGATGTGCTTATAGATTACCCAGCCCCCACTAGTGTGACTGCCATCACAACGCTGGTAATCAAGCAAAGATCCTAAGGGCTCCACTAATGCGTATAAGTGATATAGTAAAATAAACACAAGTACACATTGAAGTAGAAACAAACCAAGTAGCATACTACTATATTGAGCAAGATTGTTTATACAAGGTGAATATCCCAAGCTTCCATTAAGTAATATACACACTAGTATGATACAGTAATGGCCTCTAGGGCATATACACTAACAATCTCCCACTTGCATTAAGGCCATGTACTGGCGTATCGAAGACCTCTCATCTCGATCAGCCGCTCGAACTGAGTCTGGGGTAGGGCCTTGGTGAATGGATCTGCAGTGTTCTCTTCTGAAGCAACCCTCCGAACCTCGATCTCCTTGCGATCCACGATCTCCCTGATTAGGTGATACCGCCTCAAGATGTGCCTGGATCTCTGATGGGACCTGGGTTCCTTTGCTAAAGCTATAGCCCCGTTGTTGTCGCAATACAGAGGTATTGGGTCAACAATGGACGGAACCACCTGAAGTTGTTTTAAGAACTTCCTCATCCAGACAGCTTCTTTTGCGGCATCAGATGCAGCGATGTATTCTGCTTCCATAGTCGAGTTTGCAACGGTTTCCTGTTTAGAGCTCTTCCAACACACCGCCCCTCCATTGAGGGTAAAGACAAAACCCGACATGGACTTGGAATCATCCTTGTCACTCTGGAAGCTGGAGTCAGCAAAGGCCTCGATCTGGAGGTCTTTTCCGCCATACACCAAGAACATCTCCTTAGTCCTTCTCAGGTACTTGAGAATGTTCTTTACCGCTATCCAGTGTTTCTCCCCAGGGTTTGACTGATACCGGCTTACCACACTCAGTGCATAAGCTACATCCGGTCTGGTACACAACATCGCATACATTATAGAGCCTACCGCAGAAGCGTAGGGTATAATAGACATGCGATCCCTCTCCAAATCAGTCTTGGGAGACATCTCTTTAGAGAGGGTGATCCCGTGACAAGCCGGTAGGTTACCGCGCTTGGAATCTTCCATACTGAATCTTTTCACTATGGTGTCGATGTACCTGGACTGAGAAAGTCCTAATATCCTCTTGGATCTATTACGATGGATCCGGATCCCCAGGATGTATGAGGCATCACCCAGGTCTTTCATGGAGAACCTGTGTGACAAGAACCCCTTGACAGATTGTAGCATAGGAATGTCATTTCCTATTAAGAGAATGTCATCCACGTATAAAACGAGGAATACTACAGTTCTCGCTACAAATCTACTATAGATGCATGGTTCATCTGGATTTTTGATAAAGTCAAATTCCTTGACCGTCTCATCAAAACAGATGTTCCAACTCCGCGATGCCTGCTTTAGTCCATAGATGGACTTAAGCAACTTGCACACCTTTCCGCTGCTCCCACTCTGAATGAAACCCTCTGGCTGATCCATATAGACACACTCCTCTAAATTTCCATTTAGAAAAGCGGTCTTTACGTCCATCTTCCAAATCTCATAATCGTGGAAGGCAGCAATGGCAAGAAGGATCCGAATGGATTTCAGCATAGCCACTGGAGAAAAGGTTTCGTCATAGTCCAAGCCAGGTCTTTGACGGAAACCCTTTGCTACAAGTCTAGCTTTATAGGTCTCAACCTGTCCATCTACACCAATCTTCCTTTCGAAGATCCACTTGCATCCTACGGGTTTTACCCCGTCTGGAGCAATATCCAACGTCCATACTTTGTTGGTGTACATAGACTCCATTTCGGTCCGCATTGCATCCAGCCATTTTACAGAGTCAACGCTCTGAACGGCCTGCTGGAAGCTAGTAGGCTCATCATAATCTATGATGCAATCCTCTCTATCCCCGTCTATGAGAAAACCGTAGTATCTTTCGGGCAGATGAGACTACCTACTACTCCTGCGGAGCGGCGTTGGAATGTCCTGTTCTTTTGAACCCTCTGGTTCCTCCAAGCTTTCAGTAATAGCTCGTGGTTCTTGAATTTCTTCCAGTTCTACTGTGCTCCCACTTATCTGGTTTTCCAAAAACTCAGTTTCCAAGAAGTAGGCATGACGAGAAACAAGAACTTTTTGTTCCTCTTCACAGTAGAAGAAATATCCCTTGGAGTTCTTTGGATATCCCACGAACTTACACTGTACTGAGCGTGCCTCGAGCTTGTCCGCATGCTGCTTTTTAACAAAAGCTGGACATCCCCATGTCTTAATGTGCTTAAGATAAGGTCTCTTCCCACTCCATATTTCATATGGTATGGTAGGCACAGTCTTAGTAGGAACTCGGTTCAAAAGGTACGCAGCTGATTCTAGCGCATACCCCCAGAATGATCGCGGTAACTCAGCGTTGCTCATCATGGACCGTACCATATCCAATAGGGTTCGGTTCCATCTCTCCGATACACCATTGTGTTGCGGAGTGTATGGAGGAGTAAGCTGAGAGAGAATTCCGTTCTCTTTTAAATAATTCAGGAACTCGGCACTTAAGTATTCTCCACCTCGATCCGATCTTAGAATCTTGATACTTTTGCCGGTCTGTTTCTCTACTTCATTCTTATATTCCTGGAATTTTTCAAAGGCCTCGGACTTATGTTTCATTAAGAAGACATAACCGTACCTTGAGAAATCATCCGTAAAAGTAATGAAGTAAGAGTAACCGCTTCGCGCATGTGTAGACATTGGACCGCACACGTCGCTGTGTACGAGTCCCAAGAGCTCGCTCGCTCTTTCCCCGTGTCCAGTGAACGGAGTCTTTGTCATCTTTCCCATGAGACAAGATTCACAAGTGGCATAAGACTGATACTCGAACGGATCCAAGTATCCTTCTTTATGTAACTTAGTCAACCGTGTCTCATTGATGTGACCCAGTCTACAATGCCATAAGAAAGCCTGATTGATATTTGGAGACTTTCTTTTGTGTGTATTCTGGACATTGAAAATCTGTGGTTGGTTCAATACGTATATATCATTGCTCAGTGTACCTGACCCAATCAGAACTTGATTAAGGTGAATGTTTACAACATTACTTACAAACGCAAATTCATAACCTTCTTTAGAAACCAAAGATACAGAGATGATATTACAAGTTGCGTTGGGTACAAAAAAGCAATTACGCAAAACCAAAACATGCCCATCTGACATTCCCAGGTGATAGTCCCCCACGGCTTTAGCATCCATGCTAGCTCCGTTTGCAACTCTGAGAGTCATGTCACCTTCCTTCAAAAACCTACGATTTCTCAACGCCTGCAATGAATTACAGATATGAGATCCTGATCTGGTATCCAATACCCAGGAAGTAGAGTTTATAGAAAGACAGTTTTCAATAACATACACACCTGAAGCTGAAGCCGCAACCTGCTTCAGTTCCTGTGTCCTGGCCTTCCAAGCCCTGCAATCTTTCTTCCAGTGTCCACTCTTGTGACAATAGAAGCATTCCTCTTTACCCACAAGCTTCCCCGCAATCTTTGTTGCCAATTCTTTTCCCTTCGTACCCACTTTACTAACACCGCCTCTTGGTTTGGCGGGGGCTTTCCTCCTCTTTCCCTTGGCTTTCGCCTTGGACCTAGAGGAAGAAGATCCTCCTACAAACAAAGTGGGGTTTCCCTACCCTTCTGTAGGGTGCCCTCTGCGCTCCTCAGCATGTTGAGGAGTTCTGAAAGTTCAACTTCCTTTTCTTGCAAGTTGAAATTCAGTATGAACTGGGCGTAAGTGGATGGAAGGGACTGGAGAATTATATCCGTATAGAGTTCACTGTCCAACGTGGTCTCAAGTTCCGCGAGCTCCTCAGTGTAGCCAATCATCTTAAGCACGTGGTCCGCTACCGATGATCCGACGGCCAACTTTGTCGAAAACAACTTCTTCGACACTACGTATCTTGCGATACGAGACTGCTCTCCATACAGTTCTTTTGTATGAAGAAATATGGATTCCAAATCCATATTCTCGTGCCTCCTCTGATGTTCGTTGTCCATCGAGGCAAGTACGAGGCACCTGGCCTTCGCGCTGTCAATCTCCCAAGTCTTACGGATTTCCTTATCCGCGACGGTGGAGGTGGGACCTGGGACGGGGGGAGCTTTGGTGGTAAGAAGATACCCCAGCTTGTCGTAAGTGATTGCCAATTTGACATTCCTGAGCCAATCTTTGTAGTTTGGCCCTGTCAATATGTTTTTATCTAGAATCAACTTAAGTCCAGTCATTTCGATTTGGTCGCTGCAGGGGGGAGAGAAGAAACACTTTAGCACGATGCTCTTGCAAGTTTAGAATGGTTTTTAATTTGTCTAAACAGGATGGCTCCCACTGTCTCTCGAATCCCTCCTCAAGCCACAAAGGAAGAATTAGCCGGGATCAATCCCACCGTGCAATACTTGCTTAACCGTTCAGCCAGGCCAGTGTCGGTACTTCGAGGGAGGTTTTCCAACGCTTTCGCGAAGTTCCTTAATTAAATAACCTCTTTTCCCTGGGGCCGTAGCCCCGCTAACACCTTTCTAGGCACCTACTAGGTTTATAGCATTGATCGTCTAGTGAGAAATTTCCCGAGGAGTAGCATATACTCACAGTAGGATCGGGATCCAAATATCATCGCGTGACGAAACTGAAGGAATCCTACCAGAATCACCACACTCCAAATGGTATGCAAATCTAGCAAGTTTCAGTACTTATGAAACTCCCGATGTGGATTTTTGCCCTATGCTCTTATGACCTTGACTTTGGCCAACAAATCATAAGTCACATGTCAAGTTCTACCCGTCGTTCTCCAGGTTAATTTGAATCCACCCGTATCTACCCTTGACTTTGGCCAACAAGGCAGTACGACTGTTCCAAACCAACACATCTATCTATGCTGCACATGAATACCCAATAGCTACCAATCACTATGCCTTGACTTTGGCCAACAAACACAGCTTGAATACTATTGACTATTCATGTGAAACGACGGAGGGCTACGAATGGTTTTGGCGAAACCGTGAACGTAGTGAACTTGATATAATCGATGGAACGAGATAGCTTTTAGAAGGAGTGGCTCAAGCTCCGCATTTAAAAGTTAGTTTTGAAAAAAACCGAGTGGTTTTTCGAAAGTGTTCCAACGACTTTAGCTTGGTTTATTATCTTGCATTAGTTCTTTTAATGCGTGATATTCTTGCATTAGTACTTTTAATGCGTCCCATCATTTAAATCCTACCATTGCAGAAAACAACCAAAATATGACGTACGCTTATGCCATTCGCATTCGCCACGGGGTCCCGTCATCACTCGTTAGGTTACTTAACAAACGACAGAGCGGGGGCTGGGCTAGCGCGGCTGTAAAACATAAGCAACGCCTAAATAGAAAACAATGATAGACATTACAGATCACAGATTAATACATTGGATATACTAGCAATCCGCAATCCTTTCGAGCCTGAAACGAAAAGCGGATAACACGGTCGCGGTGAATAGCCAATACTCCACCCAAGACCCCTACGGGTGCGGCAAACTACCCGCCAAGTACCCGGCAGTTTGTGCACCCCTCCATGGGTCTATCCTAGGAGCAAAAACAGTAAAAAGAATTATACAATGACGGCTACAACCCCGACCCGGTTGTGCGGCCAAACAAATAATAATTATTACATCAATTTACATTTACAATGAATGAAAGAAAAACAAAAGCTCATCTCACATCCACCCCGGCTATTCACCCGCGACAGTCCAACACATTCATATACACATTCCAATATCAAACACAGATCATGTATAACCCCGACTAATCGTCTTATAGCGATTAGCCGACGTTCAATACATGCAAGTATCACAGATATAACCATCATAGTCAAAGTGCAGTGAAGTTCGGAAAAAATACGGAATTATAGGACCCCAAAAGCAAATTTCTGTTCTGGAAAATCTGGGCACATATAATATATTTTAGAAATCCCAAAACCAACACACAAACACACTGCACGAAAAACGATGCACAGAAGACGACAAACCGCGGCGCTTCCGCGGCAGATGCCTACCTCGTGCGGCGGAAGCGCGGTGGTTTGAACGAATCACTGTGTCGTTTTTCTTGGGTGTTCATACAAAACCCTGAGCCGAATTTATAAGTATAAAGTTTTTCATTTAGAGCAGAAAAAATTTTAACCGAAACTTAGGGTTTTGTTTTTCCGGTTTTGTGACTTTTTCGGTTCCGAACTTCGTTACACTTCACTACCAAGCTAGTTTAAGTTTAGTTAGGCTCTGATACCACTGTAAGTCCATATTGCGACCCCCGGTTCTTACGGGGTGGCGGAAACGGTATATAAAACAAATTTTTATCGCAAGAGGCAACATTGACTAAACAAGGTCGGGATCGTGTCTAAACTAAACTAGCATACAAGCTAAAGAGTCTTAGCTACTCGGATGAAGGTTATACCTAAACATGAACTCCTTCTTCTTCAAACCTTGTAGAGGTTGATGGTTCTTGCCTTGTAGCCTTCTTCCGTCGAAGATGGATCCACCTCGAAGGTTCAACCTTTGGGCTCTTCCTCGATCTTTGAGTAAACTAGGGTTTCCGGCTTGCTAAACCTTGAACCTAGAATGAGTAGAGAGTGTTTAAGGGGTGCTTTTCTTTTAAAAGAGAAGGATTCTCAACACATGAGAAGGTTTCTCTTTTGCTAGAGGAAGAAGAAGATGAAGAGAGGAGAGAGAAGCTAAATGAGATAATGAGCTATATTTTTCTTTCTAGCAACCATATTGCCAAAAGAAAAAGAATTATCTAAATAATAATAATTCAAATAAGAATAGTTGATGGTAATTTGGAATGACCACTATCATGCTTCTTTAAATGAAATGTAAGCATGAATCAAGGAGGATCTTTACAAAGCATGATGGTGGTGAACATTCAACCATGGTCAACAAGTCAACCATGGTCAACAAGTCAACAAAATCAACCATAACTTAATTCTCATTTAATTACTATTATTAATAGATAATCCATAAATCCATTAGGGTTTGGAAAAAGATAACTGTCAACTGTGCATACGCACCCGTTCCGAAACCCTAATGAAAATCATCTTCCTCCTCCTCAAAATAACTGTGCATACACACCTGCATTCTTGTTCCGAAGAACATGAATACTGAGAGATAAAAGCAACCCCAAAACATATACCGGTATCTGACTCAAACCAGAGCCAGCCAGTAATATCCATCCGGACTTCAAACGTGCACAAGTGCGCGGATGAGAACGAACCCTGTCGCAAAACCATGCGACCTCTACTCTGTTTTGCCCAGAGGCGAATACCCTCTGTGTGGGACTCTAAAGACTCGACACTACGCTGGCAGTGGGTTTAACCACAGACCGCAAGCGGCACTAGCTGTGCGTAACAGTCCCCAGGTAGATGCCGACAAGAAGGCTGACGAGGTGAAACCCCATCTGTACTCCTACTGAGTCTGAATGTGACAGTCTCCGTACAGTTCGGTCTGTTCGTCTGAAACATCGCATGTCGGGCCTAGGGGGCGGTAAAACGTCAGTCCCCCAATAGCGGTACAAGTCGTGTCGGAGTGAAGCCCAAAACACCCTGAGATAACACTGGAACCTACCAGTATATCTCGCTTGCCCTGGCCAGGGACTACTCGTGTAATGGCTCTCCTAGACACAGCGCGATGTCAACCCCCAATACCAGGAGAGACGAATCCTGTCTAACCGGCACTGCCTCCAAGTGCTTCGGGACTGCACCCAACCACCACCTGTTTGCACGACTCCTTTGAGCCGTGGTAGGGTAGTGATCAAAGTGCAGTGGGAACACACTCGAGGCGAAGTGCTAGTCTCAAGTCAGCGGACTAAGCTGTACTCATGTCACCTGGGAACTGATGACTGACGATAGGTATAATACCAACCTGTCAGTTCCCGACGAGTCCTGTCCAGTGTACTCATAACCTAACGAGCACCCGTATACTATCTCTAGTACGACGTACTGATGGCTGTGGGACAGACCATCTCCCACACTGGGATGAGAAGCGCATACGCTAGTCTACTCCGGAGTATCGATGCCCTGTCTCGATAGTCCTGCGACTAGGGACCTGTATAAGGATGTGCTTATAGATTACCCAGCCCCCACTAGTGTGACTGCCATCACAACGCTGGTAATCAAGCAAAGATCCTAAGGGCTCCACTAATGCGTATAAGAGATATAGTAAAATAAACACAAGTACACATTGAAGTAGAAACAAACCAAGTAGCATACTACTATATTGAGCAAGATTGTTTATACAAGGTGAATATCCCAAGCTTCCATTAAGTAATATACACACTAGTATGATACAGTAATGGCCTCTAGGGCATATACACTAACAATCATTTCATATTAAATGCATTTGCAAGGATCAAAGAGCATCTTTCATATGGAATGATGATGGTCAACTTGTCAACCTAGGTCAACAAGTCAAGTATAGTCAAATGGTCAACAACCCTAACCATGCAAAATTATAATTAACTAATATTAATAAATCATTATTCACACATAAACATTAGGGTTAAGAAAATGACAATGGTCATCAACCCTAATGAAAGTCCTCTGCCTCTGTCTCAGTCAACTGTGCATACACACCCGTATCCGTGTTCCAAGGAACACGAATACAATGAGATAAAACCAATCCCAAATCATATACTAGGATCCGGTTTAAACCAAAGCCCGCTAGTATAAGCTGTCCGGACACCAAACGTGCATAAGTGCGCTGATGTGAACGAACCCTGTCGCAAAACCATGCGACCTCTACTCATTTTGCCTAAAGGAGAATAACCCTCTGTGTGGGACTCTAAAGACTCGACACTACGCTGGCAGTGGGTTTAACCACAGACCGCAAGCGGCACTAGCTGTACGTAACGGTCCCCAGGTAGATGCCTATAAGAAGACTGACGAGGTAAACCCATCTGAACCCCTACTGAGCCTGAATGTGACAGTCTCCGTACAGTATGGTCTGTTCGTCTAAGAACATCGCATGGCGGGCCTAGGGGGGCAGTAAACGTTAGTCCCCTACTAGCGGTACAAGTCGTGTCGAAGTGTATCCCAGAACACCTGAGATAACACTGGAAACCTACCAGTCTGGCTCGCTTGCCTTGGCTAGGGACTTTATGTAATGGCTCTCCTAGACACAGCGTGATATCAACCCCCAATACCGGGAGAGACGAATCCTGTTTAACCGTCACTACCTCCATGTGCTTCGGGACTGCACCCAAAAACTACCTGTTTGCATGACTCCATTGAGCTGTGGTAGGGTAGTAATCAAAGTACAGTGGGAACATACTCGAGGCGAAGTGACAGTGTCAAGTCAACGGACTAAGCTGTACTTATGTCACCTGGGAACTGATAACTGACGATAGGTATAATACCAACCAACAGTTCCTGACGAGTCCTGTCCAGTGTACTCGTAACCTAATGAGCACCCGCATACTATCTCAAGTACGACGTACTGACGGCTGTAGGACAGACCGTCTCCCAAGCTGGGATAAGAAGCGCATACGCTAGTCTACTCCGGTGTATCGATGTCCTGTCTCGATAGTCCTGCGACTAGGGACCTGCATAAGGATGTGCTTATGGATTACCCAGCCTCCACAAGTGTGACTACCATCACAACGTCGGTAATCAAACAAAGATCCTAAGGGCTCCACTAATGTGTAAAGGCGATATGCTAAAAGAAACGCGTGCACACATTAAAGCAAAAACAAACCAAGTAGCATACTACCATTTTGAGCAAGAATATCAATACAAGGTGAATATCCCAAGCTTCCATCAAGTAATATACAATCCAGTATGATACAGTAATGGCTTCTAGGGCATATACACTAACAATGTTGTATATCAGGTTCGGTATCTAATAACATTCGATCAGAATCAATGTATTCTGGTAATACAGGGTGAAAACTGCCAACAGACTTGGCTGCAACACTTGCATCATTTCCAACTCTTGAAACTTATCACCCGTTCTCAGTTCTCTACCTATCTGTAGCCCATGCAACAGATTACATTTGCAGGATCCTGATCCGGTATCTCATACTCAGGACATAAAGGATACTGAGAAACAGTTCTCGGTAATGAACACACCTGAAGATGATGCATCAGCATGCACTTTCTTCATTTGGGCGGCAAGGGAATTCTGGTAATCCCCTATTTCCTGCTCCGTCTTATAACGATTATAAGTTGGAGCGGGACCAACGTTCCCTAGCGCAGTATAACAAGCGGGTTCGGTCAATACATCCGTATTATTATCTTGATTAAGGCGTGGCTTGGTCGCTACCTGGAGAGATAGAAAAAAACACTCAGCGTATGCTCTTGCAATATTAGATTGGTTATTAATATATCTAATCAAGATGTCTGCCACTGTTTTAGTCAAATCTTCCTTCAAACCCTAAAAGGAAAGACTAGCCGGGATTAATTACACTCTACAAGTTCGCCAATCATTCAGCCAGGCTAGTGCCGGTACTTTGAGGGAAGTTCCCCGCGATTTTGCACGGACCTAATTAAAATAAACCTCGTTTTCCCAGAGGCATAACCCCGTTGACACCTTTCTAGACACCTACTTGATTGGCTAATTGTAATGTGTAAAACTCTCCCAGGAGTAACTCTTACTCGCAGCAGGTATCGGGATCCAACTATCTCATAGAAGGTATGCAATCTCATTGCAAATTTCAACGCTTGAAATTCCCAATAATATTTTACCCCTACCATCGTATGACCTTGACGAAAGCCAACAAACCATAGGATACTAGTCAAGTTCAACCCGTCATTTCCCGATTGAATTAAACCCACCCGCACGACCCTGGACGAAAGCCAACAAAGTCGCACGACTACCCTAACTCAATCGCATCATATGCTTATACAGATAAGCATAAATAGCTACCGCATACTACGCCTTGACCAAAGCCAACAAACGTAGTACGAATACTATGAAGTACTTATCTGAAATGACGGAGGGCTACGACAGGTTTTTAAGAAAACCCTTTGCGTAATGAACTTGATATCGTTGTAGAATCGAGTGATTTTAAAAGGAGTGTGTTTGAGTCTTTTCTAGTTTTTCTAAAGAGGTCACTCCCGGTGAAGGGATCTCGGCTCTTTCCTTATCGAATAAGGTGTAGGATATTTCACAAATGCCACTATGCAAGGCAAAAACTATAGAAACAATCAAAAGACAAACCGAGTTTGTAGCATCTGCTAGTTCGCTAAAGAGGTCACTCCCGGTGAAGGGATCTCGGCTCTTTCCTTGTCGAATAAGGTGCTGGATGTTCTACAAGGAACACCGCTATGCAAAGTAAGAACTAGAGCTGCCTGTTTTTGAGACAAGTTTCTACAACATTTTTAGGTTTCTTTTAGTTTCATTAATCTCATTAATGAAGTCCCATTTTATTATGCCTAGCAAGCATCACATTTGAAACAAAATCTGCAATATAACATATATCTCATATATATAATATAAACATTCGTCTCAGTCAGTAATATTATCTCATCACAGAACATTGCAGCAGAATAACATATATGAAATATTGGATATACTAGGATGTCCGTGTTTTATGCGAGCCTGTATTAAACACGGATTCCACGGTCGCGATGAATAGCCAAACCCATATCCCTAGACCCCTACGAGAGCGCCAAGCAACACTGCCAAATCTAGGGTTAAGAGAACCGGTCTCGACTCCTCGAGATGGCTTCCCACTGGACCGTAGAACCCGGTTACTTGTGCTCCCCGCCTTGGGTCTACCTAATGCGGAAAAGTAAATAATATACAATGGTGACATCATCCTCATCCCGGAAGTGCCCCAATAAAAGAATATTACAAACAATGAATTTTACATGAATGAAAATAAAAACCCTCATCTCACATAAAACCCCTAGCTATTCAAGACGTGACGATCCAATATAACATATCACAGCAACACATAATATCTCATATCATCAACGTAAGAAAGTATGCGTATCCCGATTATCGTTGATGTATAGCAACGAAAATGGCGATAAACCACATATTACACTTAAGGTCGCAGAAAAGAAAGTGTAAAACTACAACAGTTGGAATCCGCAACCTCCTTAGACATCTCATGCCTAACCAAATGAATTCCTTAGAAATCACATGCCTAACAATTATAAACCCCGCGTTTTAGTCTCGATCTCGAAAACACTTTTCAATATCTAGTCGGGCAATTCAACAAGATTCTCGACATCCTGATCAAATAATCGTCGGAAACTTTAGTAGGCGGCCGCACCCCCGACGCCGTCGACGAAGTGCACTAAGGTGGAACACCGCTACCGCGAGCACCCGAACGGATGCTTTTGGCGACGGGGTTCTCCTACAGTCACTTGGTCGGGGCTATAGGGCGTGGCTATCTATAAAGTTTACCCGGCGAGTATTCGCGTACGCTACGTGATTGCGTCAGACTTTTGATCACATCAAAATCCCGTAGCAACTGATCAAATGAGACTAAACTGATAGATTTATAACATTCAAATTAGTTATCTCATAACTACTTGTGGATTCCAAATATTGTATCATATTCCAGATAAATAGACAATGTTAAACGTTCCGATCGAATAAACAAACTCCCAAGATTTCCCGAATAGCTTAACACTTGAGCAGAGTTCAAAAAGTATCAATCACATGCCACAGTACCAATGGTCCAGCCGTAGAAGGTTCAAACCAACGCCTCACATGTGGCAACGTCGTACTGCTCCAAACCCTAACGTTTAGAGGCGGTTCAGACGGTCACATAATCGAGTTAAGGTTTGTGTTCTTCTAGAGGGTCCACCGCGTTACTTGCACGACTATGAATGTTCTTTAACTAAGGAAAAATCCAACACTTGAAAATTTTCCGACAGGGGAAAAAGTGAGTTATTGATATCCGTTCGAACTTTTTAACACGTTCTAAATTACACGGAAAAAGTTACACGAAGTTAAACTTTCCGATCGAATCAACGAATACAAAAGATCTCCAGAAAACTCAACACTTGAGTAATATTAAAAATACCCAGAAGCATGTAGAAATACCTACGGATGTTACTGTGGAAAAATGAGTCCCGAATATCTACGTACGGACGCGGAACCGCCGCGCAATGCATGGTATTGCCGCAGTTCCGCGGCGCTTTAATGGAATTAGGTGTTAGTAATTTACAGTTATCCTTAGAATTCCCTGCTTAATTTTTGAAAAAATCAACATTTTAAAAACTTTCCAGACAGGGGGTATATATCGACTCTTCTGGGTTCGATCGGACTTTAAACTTCTTCTAGACTTCGCCTAAAGCTCTAGCTTGTCTCTGATACCACTGTAGGGTTACTAGGCACTAGAACAAGGTTCTACAAGGCATCAACCATGCCAAAATCAAATTTTTCATGTGCCGAACAACCCTAACCAAGATCTTAGACTAGAGATTAGGCGAAACAAAGCATGTAAACAACTTTACATCTAAGAGTTAGGGATTACAACCTTTGTAGTCCGTTCCTTCACGTCTAAAGCTCCGTGTTGAGGTCCCTTCGCTACGATCATCGAGTACTCGGACTCTAGAGAGGCTCCATGAAGATAAAGATGCAATCTTGCTTCCGATCTTCAATAATAAAGATGGTCTATCTTGAAAAAACTAAAACCCAAGCTCTTGCTTTGCTAATCAAGTATTAGCAAAGCAAACGCCCTAATCTAAGTGGCAATAATAGATGAGGAGGATGAAGTAGGAATTTAGCTCTCATTTGTTTTCTTTATCTCACTCAAAATCATCACATATGAAAAGGCTAGAAAGCTTTTTCCAAAGGAAGAAGAAGAAGATTACTTTGTGATGAATAAAGAAATCATTAGTTATGGTTACCAATCAACCCTTGGTTAAGAAACAAAAGACTTAACCATTGTAGTGAATCAACCATGGTAAAGGGTTTGTGATGGGTTAAGTAAATATCTTCAAAATATCATAACAAAATATCACAAGTCAAAGTCAAACCTTCAAGAAGCTTCTTGAAAGCTTCATGCAAGTTTAACCCTAATCCAAACCCTAACCATATTTAAACTCCACAAAACATGTTGCATTTATAAACCTAACTTGTTACAATATTATATATCACATATACAATATTTATTCTAACAAAATAAAATAATACAATTAACTTATATCACATATATATTAATGTATTATCCGAGTGAGAAAAAGAATTTTTAAGTGAGCTTATATTAGTTAATGTAATTTAATATATCAAATATATAATTATACATTAAATTATCGAATCAACACTTGATCCGATAATCCGACTATTTCATAAATAACCGACTAATATAATCTGTATCAGTTCATTGAATCAACACTTGATCCGATGACCCGGCTATATCATATATACCCGGCCGATATCTCATATCGCGAGAATCTAATACGGTAACACATACACGTATTATTTTCGGTCTCGCACATATCACATATGTGCCCCTACTCCGTTTTGCCTGAGCCAGGAAACCTCTGTGTAGGACTCTAAAGAATCGTCAATACGCCGGCAGTAGGTGATGATCATATCAAACACCCACAAGCTGCAAGCGGTCAGCTAAACGTAACAGCCACCCAGGTATTGACCAATCAGAAGATCAACAAGCAAGCATGTACATTCTCCGGTGAATCCAACCAGTAGCAGTCCTGTACAGTCCGGTCTCTTCGTCTGATATGTCGCATATCTCGTCTAGGGGTGGTAAACGTCAGACCCCAGTAGCTTGATAAGTTGTGTCGATATGAGGTCCATAAAAGTTCGAGAAACTACTGATAACACTTACTATTAAATCTCAGCAACCCTAGCCTGGGATTTCCAGTTATAGCCAATCGAACACAGCGCAACATCAACTACCTATACCGGGAGAGACGAAACCCCTCCTATCGCTCATTGCCTCCATGTGATTTGGGACTGTACCCAAAAGCCACCTTTTTGCACGCCCTCTTGGACGTGGTATGATGGAAATCAAAGCACAGTGAGAATCACATAAGACTCTATGACGATCTCGGGTCTATATACTAACTTGTACCGGTTTCACCAGAGAACTGCCATCTGACGTGAGGTATAATACAATCTAGGAGTTCTCGGCGAGTCCGTCCAGTGTACCCAGTCTCTACTGAGCACCCGTATACCTTCTCTGATGTCAAACAGCAATGGATATGAGATCATCCATCGCCCATCATATGGGTCAAGAAGCGAATACGCTAGTCTATTCTGGAGTATCAATGCCCTGTCTCGGCACTCCCACGATTAGAAACATTTGAAGGATGTACTTGACGACTACACTGTCCCCGCTAGTATGATATGCATCATAGTCCTGGTAGTCAAGTACTCATCCTAAGGACTTTATCAACATGCAACATGGAGACAATCAGAGTACATGTTAAGATAAAGATAACCATATAGCATACTATCATGTCGAGAAAGAAAGTCCTCCCTATATATGTCCCAGCATCCACTACAATATACAACGCATGTACAGTAATGGCCTCTAGGGCATACATCTAAATAACATGCCAGCTGATAGTAATAAATGGCAATATGTATGCAACAGTCATGAAAGGTACTTTATCAGGTACTACTAATACATGAAGCAATAAATGGAAATATGTATATGCCACAGTCATGAAAGGTACTCTATCAGGTACTACTAATATATGAAGCAATGCATAATAAATAAATGCTGAGTATGTATAAAACACATCTTGTAAGTCTCATGGAAACCTGAATGTCAAACCCCGACACCCGAAAACATCATGAAAACTAGTGTCTAGCATCGACACATAATTACTCTTCTATCAGGCGCTGTCACACCGAATGGCCCTGATAGGTACGTATCATACGCTATCTCGAAAACTTGAGTTCCTGGCTCCGACACTCGAAATTCGACGTATCCATACGTACATGACTCCGGTCGATATCTCCGCGATCGCCGAAGAATCCAATACTGTCACCGGTCGGTATGGATCCCCCACTAACTCCTCGTCTACTCCACGATCTTCTTGCCCCGGGGTACCTCCGGGCCTAACCATGTACCCGCACACGACCCACACTGCTCCTCGCATGGGGTATATAAATATCAGAACCGATAAATCTCATGGTTGCTGCTGAAATATCATATCAAGAGAAACCGGGTTTTTCAAATAATGTATAATTTCATGAAACTACCACGGTCCTCAAATCCAGAAAACATCTAGAAATCAATAATTATAACTGCATAGATCATTATATGTGTGTACATATATATATATCAGCGTCTCATTCCACTGATATATATATATATACTTTGGAGTAAAAAAGTCATATGAAATCCATGAATATAACATATGCAACATGAAACAGTAATATGAGCATATAAAGGAAAAACTGCTGTTTAACTGCAACAAGTTATTGAATATATCATGCGGTTCAAAACTCTTCGATACCAAACGCACATCATATAAAGGTGAACATGTAACTAGAGCAAGGTGTATGAGTATGTACCTCTCAATAATGATGTAATACTATACGGGGGTATGTTTAAGTACATATGCAAGATGTACATGTAGCTAAGTCTCGTGTGTATATATATACCTGTCACTAACGGTATAATACTATATAGGTATAATGGTAGCTAACATGTAGGTATGTAGGTATACTACCTATCGTATGCGCAATCGCATAAGAATCAATGACTCCACGTCAATGACAACACAATACCACATAGGTATGTGTAACCCTAGCAAGGTAAGTGGGTGTACATGTAAGTAAAAAAAAAAGCACGATGAACATGTAGAAAGCAAGATATATGAATGTACAAGTAAGTATGTGTGCATAGCAAGGCATATGTGTACGCATGTAGGTATACAGGTATGCTATATTTCATATGCAAAATGGAGTATAAGGATCATGTATAAATGTCCCTAACCAATACAGCTTCACATAAGTATAGGTGTTGTGCGTGTCATAGAAATTAACGACGGGGTGTGTGTAGCATACAATTAGTGCCCGTGAAACATGAACCGTCAGTAATGGCGTTGTGTCTCATTAATTCTAAGTCCATACACAATAGGAATGAGATATGCAACAAAGGTACACATGCACAATCAATATCCATATATTTCTAACTAAAAGTCATATAATTTAATCTAGACCAAACGCATAAAGCCATGCGGGCGATTCCCCTGTAGATGTTAAATCTACTCACTGATGATCCTTGGGCTAAGTAAAGCCAGCCACTCACTTTCCCGTCTTCGCAGCGCCCGAAGTCCCTGCCTGCGTCCTTAAGATCAAAACAACAATAACAAGTGTATATTAGCAATCGACCAAAAACACGTACCACCTACGTTTGACCGACGCACCAACTCCAAACATACTCTCAAGTGTTCGTCAAGTGGCTAACGTGCGTAGAGACACTACGAAACCAACTCAAGAGAAAAAGCTACACAAAGACACGAACGACATCGGCACAAGCCTAACTAGGAATGCTAAACGATACAACCATCAAGCCTAGACCATGATCGTACCGATCGCGCATTCACAACACAATAATAAACGTGGAATCTAATATAAATAACGTCGCAACGTCAAAAAAAACCCACGCATAAATTATCCGGAAATCTAGTAGACAACATATATCATTTTTAGCTCAAAACTATAAGTTTTACCAGAACTAGCAATCACAAACATCACAATATAGCATGATTAAACCTAAAAACCATTCCTAGAATTTTAATCTCACTTAATTAAGATTTAGAAAAAGTCTAGTTTGTAATTAAGCTAATTAGATAATTAGGAAAATATCATTTAACAAATCTAGCAACTTGGTTAAGTTTTCATTTCACTAAACATCACACTTAACCATTACATCTAACAAAACCTAACTTGATTACAAAAACCTTTTCTAGAAATTCTAAAAGTGCAATTAAAAGCTTTAAATTAACAACTAATAAGCTAATTAAAGATTTAAAACAATTTATAGAGATTAGGGTTATGGTTTTATACCTCCACAAAATTAGCAACTTGCAACAAGAAAACCAAACTTAACCCTCCAAAAAAGATGACTTATATAAAGATCAAACCAAGATTAGGGTTAAGGAATGAAGGGAAATGATTTATATTTGAGTTTGTGTGATTTATTTAGGATTTTTGATGATTTATTTGGACTTGAAATTTTGAAAATCAGATGAGAAGAGAGAAGGGCAGCAAGGGGAGGGAGTGCTCGGCCAAGGATGAAGTGGGGGGAGTTTTGTGGTAATGTGTAGTAAAATCTAGAAGAAAACAACTTAAAAGCTTAATAAAACAAAAACCCTTTTATCCACCTCTTTTCCTTTTCTTTAAAATTCATTTTCATTACCCAAATATCTTGATATTTTGGAGATATATTTTCAAAGATGGATTTGTGCTAATCTAGTGTTTAACTTAGCATAGATTCACATTAGCAATAATTAACCTAAGAAAAAATGTAATTACCACTAATAAAGTGCATAAATAAAAGACTGAAATAATATTTTAATTAGGGAAAAAACATTAAAATGCACTAAAATTACCAGTGGCTTACAAAAACCAGCAAACTAGCAATATTCTAGCTAAACAAGGTGCAGTGAATTCTATACTACAAAAAGATTGCTTCTATGTTTTTACGGAAATACAATTTATTTTACCTAAAAACGGAAAATCGCCTAAACGATTTCCAAAACGTTACATGGCAACTGAACCACGTTGTGCTACAGTTTTCTTGCAGGTTTGACCGCTTGGATCAGTAGCGGTATCGCTGGCACACAATTTCCCTCAAGGTGTTTTTCTTTGGTAGGTGGGACACATGTTGGATCGTGACCACTCTTGTACCCTTATATTCTATTGTATTTCGATAAACTCCAACAAATAAGAAACTAGATTTTGTATATTGGTAGACCTAAACAGACTTGTGTTTGCGGGACTTAGAGCGATGGGTGTATGTTCGCTTATTTTGAGGTTTTGATGTCTTACTTTATTTATTGCACTTTCTGTGTTTGATTTTCGCCGCAGTGCGTCGTATGTTTACTGCTTATTGCATGGTTGTGATTCCGCCAATTGGCAAAGAGCTAGCTCCCCATTGAGGATGCTTATATATATTTCATGTATGTGTTTTGGATCAAAATATACAAGAGAGGTGCTTCCCAAATTTTTAAAAGGATGAAAAATGTTTTCAAATCGTATATAATACACCTGCATTTTCATATATTATTATTTATGCATTTAAAGGAATATTTGATTACATTATGCCTTTACTTCAAACTGCACCTCCACTATTTTCCGCAAAAAGGTTTAGATTTCTGGGCATCAGCTTACTTTAATTACGTTACGCCTTTAGACGTTGCGTGATTTAAGTGCCGGTCACGTGCCAAATTCCGGGTCATGACAAAAAGCGATGATGAAAAAAAGAACAAGAAAACCAACAACTACTTAACAAAGAAAATTACAAGCAACATATATAAAAACTACTTAACAAATTACAAGACATGCATATAACAAGAACTCCTCTTCATTTATCATTCACTCAAAAGCTCTCACTACAATTTTAATGGAGAAAAGATGAAGAAGAAAGAGAAGTTACACAAAATTCTAACAAAAAGCTAGTGAAAATATACATATCATGATATGGCTCTGATCTGGAGTATTTGTAGGCAGTGAAGTTAAATCGTAGGGTCATTTTCTTAGCCCATACAAAATTACCAAACTTCTTATAAAATGCGAACAACAGATGATATGGCATTGGCATGGAGCCGCCATACAAAACGCCTATTGGACGCGGTTCCGCGACCGTTTGTTCTGTTTGGCTTCTCATTTTTTTTGGGATGTCCTGTGTCTCTATATGGCTCTGTTTAGTACATTTGTTTTTGCAGAATCATTCCATTTTTCTCTAAAATTTTCAACTGTCCAAAAGATGAAAGAGTGTGGACTTTTTGCCTTGATTTTCCCGAGACCCGCATTGTCAACTTGATTCTCGTGCTGCCTCTTTCGTGTTTTGTACATGAATGACCCTTGGTTGACTGTTGTCTCTCGAACTAGTAAGCGGCACCTAACGGATGGTGAGCGGAACCCGTATTTTTATCCGTTGTTGGAAGTAGTCCTGAATTTGTCGTGACTGGTCATGATTTTCATTGTTTTAGGCTGAGAACCTGTAACCTGCAATTTGGTAGCAAACACGGACCAAAGTACCTACCTATATGTAATGTGATAAAGAATGGATGGTATAAAAGTGCAAAATTCTAATATGAACAAATACCCCCAAACTTATATTTTGCTCATCCCAAGCAAAGCCATTTTATTCCCAAAAAGCCCACTTTCGTAGGCCTCACAGATGCACTTAGCGTGTGCAACAAGCCATTATACCACTAGGTTGCCCTAGAGGGGGAGTTTTGTCTCCTAAGAGTTTTCAACTGATGCTACCTAGAAACTCCTATTAAGTTGGCCGTCGACTCTAATCCTACGGTTCAGTATTCTAGCTAGAAACTCTATCATGTTAAGTTAGAAATATCCATCTTTTATTCTTCACACCTCCTATTTAACTTAAAATCCTATACGTTTTGTCAGTTTATAAAGATCTCAATATCTCTTGAGTTTTCCTTCTAAAGTGCAGTCTCCAATCTAGAATTTTTAACATCTTTATGGAAAACATAAGTCTTATTCTTTATCCCTACCTTTCCTCGAAACATCGATCGTATACCCCTACGTGTGTGTAAATTTTGACCCCTACACTTAAGAATTCAATTCAAGCTATAGTACCCTTACTCTAATACCTAATACTATTTCTTTTCATTAATGATGGACGGATTCGCTCACACATCTTTCATGCGACTATTACTGCTTCCTGATGAACTAATCAGTCGATTACTGAATGTGTGTGCTTAAAACGTAAATAGCAATTTCCAGGTCTTCTACCTTATTTTTTTCTCTTTTTTTTTTCCTTTCTAGACCGGATATATTTTTCAATGATGCTCTTTTGATGGATAGCATTAAATACTGTTTTTTCTTTCAAACTCGGCTTTTAGGCAAGAGTATTTCTAGGTACCCTGTACTATCCTAAGTTTCATGGTGCGTATATGTGTGATTTGTAAGGTATATACTTTCTGAATTTGCACTCAAGAACATGAACTATTTTTCTGACTTATTCTTCAAATAAAGCTTTCAATACTTTTTCTTCATTTCAACATAACTCAAAAACTGAACTCAAGGTTGCTTACTTCGAAACAAACTGAAAGAACGTATATTTACTACAGTTATACTTCTAGGAAGGTTATTTTTAGGGTTTTCAATTACTAAGCATACAATTTACTTATTTCTAACTAGTCAACCTTCATGTCGAACTCGAGTCTAAATAGCCAACTTTGACAATTTTTTTATATAAATTTTTTAGTTATTTTTATTAGGGATAATAATGCAATGCAGAAATATAAATATGATGCGATGAGGAACTTGAACATGGAAATAAAAGAAAAAATATCTAGAAGAACGTGCAGATGCATAATGAATGGATAGCTATTTACAACAAACCCCACCCCAAACTTACTCACTGCAGTGCAAACACTGCTTCATACTGTGTCTCCTAGAACCAGACGTAGTACCGCTCGTACCAACTCCACTGGTGTCAGCACCATGACCCTTTGATCTCTCTTTCTCCATGCCAATAAGGTAGACATCCCCTGCTCTAGGCTCGTTATACGTTGATCAAAAGTCGTCAGCATCCTTAACACTTTCTTGCCCCCCTATGAGTACGCCGGAATAATCATGCTTGCTCGACGGGGGTTAGCTCCTCATCGCTCGATCTTTAACTCGAGCCAGGGGTCTCTACCTTCACATCCTCGGCCAGCTCGATGCACGACCATAACCCATGAAGTCTAGTGTATGATGTGGGCACACCCTCAAGTAGTGGTCGAATAGGAACCCCCATGTGAAAAGAAGCATCAAACTCCTCTATAGGAAGGAAGTAGAGACACAATTGTATCACTAATATTAGGGACGGATAATTGGCCTCCCCGTTGCCGACGCCAACCGAGTGTAACAGCACAGTGCGCATGTCGTAATTTGGGTTTTTCATCATCAATGTGTGCACGATGTGTAGGGATGGAGTGAAAAAAGTGGTGTTATGCGAACTACCAAAGATGTTATTTTATGCCCGATGGCACACGGTTAATACATTCGCATATAGCGTACATTCTAAAATTCCTTTTCTGGGTTCCTTAGAACAACTATTGCCCATCAATGGCATGTAATCTACAAATCGGAGGGGTTGGGCGTGAGCGGGGATACGGGGTATCAATTTGACTTCATGAATGAAATTTCTATCAATTATAATTTCCCGATCCCCCTAAAACAAGCGTATAAACCCATAATTAGCTAAACAACCCTCGTCCATGCTCTCAAAAAAACGACCGACGAGATCCGGAAGCACGAATGCGTTTTGATGGTTATATAATAAGTAATTCCATCCGCGTTTCAAAATTTCGTCGCCAAAATAACTACCATATACGTTGTGGGCGAACAATTCAGAGAAATCCCTCTCAAATTGAAAATTTTGAGCCATTGAACAGAAAATAAATTTTTAGCAGTTCTACAGAGAGGAGATCAAGAAAGCCAACCTCCTGTGAAAATTTCAGAAGGTGAAGCGGTGAATCGGCGGCGGATCCGCGGTTTAAGAAGCTTTTGGTGTCGGTTCCGCGGAGGCTTCATGGGATCTCCGGTGGATCTTTTGGTAATAGCGAGGGTTTTGGGAGATAAAGGCGCTGAAGTCTCGGGTTTGGGAAAAAATAAGAGAGGAGGTGTTTTTAAAAGGGAAAGTCAAAAAATGGGACTCTTTTTGCAGAAAAACCCTACTAAGAATTTTATTTTTATATTTAAATTTTATTTTGTTTTCAAAGATTCTCGAATATTTACAAAAGGAGCCCCCCCTTTTTTTCCTTTTTTCTACCAAAGGGAATTTCACCAGGCAAGAAATTTCCCGACACACAAAACCGAGCATTTATAAGACAGAAATGATCGTAAGAAGAACAAAACATAATGGATATGCAATGGACAAGAATGTCATGACCCGAAATGGCACGTGACTCGCACTTGAATTATATGAAATCTATAGGAGCCCATCTAATTCAAGTACGCCAAAAAAATCCCAGATATCTAAACCATTTTAAATGAGAAGTGAAGAAAACTTATTTAAAAGCAAGTGGTTTTAATAACATAAGCCGAAGTATTGCATTTTTAAAATCTCAATCCTTTTCTGAAAATTTCGGCAGAGTTTCCTTTGTAAATGATGGGCCCAAAAGGGTACAACACGCATAATATGAATAAAGGCATCCCCAAGCGGGAGCTAGTTCTTCGTCAATTGACGGTCACAACCACGCAAGCAATATAATATACAACGCCAAGGGAGAGGATCAAAACTCAATAGGAAACTCAAAAAAACATCAAGAAAACCATAATAATACAACCCACGACTCTAAGGTCGAAATAGTATACAACTGGTTTTCTCATTCTGAAATAGATATACAAGTCTGGTTGATGGACTTTACAAGATACAACAGAATATAAATATAGTACCGTAACATTTAAAAAAAATAAAATATTATTTTTGGGAGTTTTTATAATTTAATATTAATTTTTAATGAATATTTTAATATTTCGGTATAATTAAATACCGATAAATGGGGGAAATTTTGGAAAAAATTTGGAAAATTATAAAATAGGGTATTTTGTGGAATTATGCCATTTTAAAGTTTTCATGGTTAATTATATGCTAATTTAGTGCTAATCGCGATTAAAAATTGCTAATCGTTTTTTAGCATTTTTGGTGCAAAACATGCACATATCATTTTTTCCACACTTGTCACATTTTCTTACATGTTGTGGGTATATGGTTGCCTAGGGTTACCATTGGGTGAGAAGGAATAAAGGAAAAAGAAATGAAAAGAATACGTAAGGTATGATGATGAGAGAGAAAGAGTGGGTGAGGGGTTACTTTTGACTTGTTGTGAGCCATCCCCATCATTCTTCACACCCTTTTCTCTCTCCTTCATCCATGAGCTACTGCTAATCCTGCTCTTCTTCTCACTCCCTTATCTTCAATCTCCCAAAACACCATGGATCCAACCCCAAAACCCCATTCCCACTTCACAAAAATTGTTCCCAAGCTCACTAGCTACACATTGGACCTAGAAAGAGAGGATCTTGAGGACTTTGAGCAACTCAAGAAAATTCTTGAGTTGCCAAAGGAGGTAAATTCTACACCTTTAGAGTATTATTTTGATTTCTTGTGCATCTATACATGTTTCATGTCGATATTATGTGTTTTGTGGACTTCGGAAATTCCAAGTTTGGGTTTAGGGTTTGATTTGAAATCAAAGGTGAATGGAGGTGTAATTAGAGACAACAACCCCTGTTGTGATATTATATGTAAGTGCACGGCGGTGCCCCGGCCGTCGATCCGACGCCGGAATGCGGAAGCGGTGATAAACTTTAATTTTGCGAACTTAGGAAACCGGCACCACCGCGCACTAAACATCCAGATCGTAACCATTAACAAGTCTAAGCTACTAACAAGAAAGGGAAGAGAAGTATACCGACAGATCCGAGTCCTCCGGTCTTCTCATCGTCGTCCCGATCTCCTGCGGAATGACCCGTCTCCTCCTTGTCGCCGGAAGTGCACCACATCGCCTACTTCTTTTACGGGCTCCAACCTCAATGCCGAGGCAACTCGGGCACGAAGCCGGCTACTCGACGTGCCCAAGATATGCTGTAGAATATCTAGAGAAGAAGTCTCATTTGGGGTTTTTGGAGTTTTGCCATTTTGTGGAGGAAGAAGAACTTGGAGGGAGGTGAAGGGAAAAAAATGTAGCATCCAAAAGAATGAGAGTATCATATTTTCTCCACACTCAAAATGAAGCATTTTTCTCATCTCACCAAATGTGGCCGGCCCCCCCCCATATCCATGTGTGATTGGAGAGAGAAAGAGTAAGGTCAAGGGGGTGGGTGGAAGTAATGATGAAAAGAGATGATGAAAGAATCCAATGATCATAACCATAACCCATACTCCAAAACAAGTAATCAACAACCATGATGGTTACTAAAAGTCAAGCCATCAAGAAGATATTAAGTCAAATGATGGGACAAGTATCATGACATGATAATATGCAAAGACCCCCTCCACAAATGCTTATTTGTAACAATGCAAATAAGCCCTCCTCCACCAATCTTCGGCCAATGAACGGAACAATGGAAATCGGCCGAAACGGAAAGCAAACTGGCAACTCCATAAAACTGGTCCCGTAATAAATTACAGGAAAACCCCGATACTGTGCATACACACCCGCATCTGTATTTCGACCGAAATACAAATGCAATGAGACAAAATCTCCACTGTACTATACTAGGATCCGGCTTATACCAAAACCGGCTAGTAATATCTGTTCGATCCTGATCCGTGCAACACCGCACGTATCTGATCGAACCCTGCCATATAGCCATACGGCCTATAGTACAAACTGTCCGATCCTGATCCGTGCAATACCGCACGTATCTGATCGGACCTTGCCATATCTCCATACGGCCTCTACAACCTTTCGCCCGAAAGCTGAGTAACTAAATGTGGGGGACTCTAAAGACTCGTCAACACCTTGGTTGTGGATTTAACCACTAGCACGTCAGAGGTATAAGCCAATACGTAACGGGCTACCAGGTATTGACTAAAAAGGGATGTCTGTGAGTGAACTCAGCCTGACAACCCTACTGAGCCCGTCAGTGACAATATCCGTACAGTCCGGTCCGTTCGTCTATGAGCATCGCATGGCGGGCCTAGGGGGTTGGTAAAAGTCAGACCCCCAAAAGCGGTACAAGTCGTGTCGGTGTGTAGCCCAGAACACCCTGAGATACTACTGGAATACCTACCAGTAAATCTCCTTCCTCGGCCGAGGGCTTCGTGTAATGTCTCTCCTAGACACAGCACGACCTCACCCCCAATACCGGGAGAGACGAACCCCTGAAGATACGCTCACTGCCTCCATGTGGCTCGGGACTGTACCCAACTAAAAACCTGTTTGCACGACTCCTTTGAGCCGTGGTAGGGTAGTAATCAAAGTACAGTGGGAACTCACACGAGACAAATGACGATCCCCAGGTCGATGAACTAACCTGCACACATGTCACCAGGGAACTGCCATCTGACGTCTGGTATATGACCAACTGGCATGTTCCCGGCGAGTCCTGTCCGGTGTACTCATAACCCAATGAGCACCTGTATACATCTTAGGTGATCCAACTGACACCAGTGGCTTGTGAGACCGGCCACCGCCCCTCGTCGGGGTCTCGACTGTATACACTAGTCTACTATGGAGTATCGATGCCCTGTCTCGAAACTCACACGACTAGGGACCATTTCAGGATATGCTTATAGACCCCAGCTCCCACTTATATGATCACCCTCATACTGCTGGCGGTCAAGCAAGAATCCTAGGGGCTCTATCAACGTGTAATAGCGACGTGTCAGGTCACCTAAAACAGTACACGATGATAAAGGTAAACCAGATAGCATACTATCATCTCGAGTAAGACTGTCCTACCGGGATAGGTCCTCCATCAATCATTGCAATCACGTACCTGTGATCCAATAATTGACTCTGAGGGCATTATCTCCAACAATCTCCCACTTGCACTCAAGGATAATTATTGCGATGTCACATACTCACAGCCCGTGTGATACCGAACACCCAACTCCTCTACTAGTCAGTCTCACAAAGCTCGTTTGCGAAACTATTGCGTTCGAGGAATAGCCTCAGTGAGTGGATCCGCCTTGATGTCTCTTTCTATGTCTCTCTATATCTCAAGTTCGCGGAGAAACCCATCTCCCGAAATGAGCAATACCTGTCTTAGAATGTGTC
Organism: Agapanthus africanus; assembly: GCA_030015575.1. NCBI lineage: Eukaryota > Viridiplantae > Streptophyta > Magnoliopsida > Asparagales > Amaryllidaceae > Agapanthus > Agapanthus africanus. Next base: position 234,399,144 of record JASDDO010000008.1, on the reverse strand, counting down.
TGGATGTCTGATGGGACATAGCTCATAAATGAACTACAAATCCAAACTTCTTAGACTGTATCGTCAACTGAACTTAATCAGTATCCTGCGCCATGCCACCCTCAGTATTGCCTTGGACCACCTGTCCAAAATACTGCCCCTCATCGGAGGGAAAACTATAACTCTGACAACCTCCTTGTCGTCCATGTCACCTTGGAAGCCTGGAATGATAACTGTCTCCCGAATGAGGCTGTCGTTATCATATCCCTAGAACATCCTCTTATGTTCCAAAACTGCTTCCGACTGTTTCTCCAGGATTGGATTAATGTCAACTTATTGCATCTAGTGCAAGAACAACATCTGGTGTGGTACTTGACATCTCATGATTGACTCAATTGCCTAAGCAAGTGATCTGTCAATCATGCACATCCCTCTCTACTTCAGTCTGTAAGACACCTTTAGAGAGGGTGACTCCATATCCTGCAGGTACACTACCGTGCCAGGAGTCGTCCATCCTAAATACTCTTAGAATGCTGTCAAGTACCCTGATTGGGAAACCACCCAAATCTAGATCTAAAACCATAGATCTAGTAACCAGTATGTGTGATATAAAATCCATTTCCTTTGTGGAGAAAACACTGTGTGACGACCAAAGTATAACCGATTGTAGTATAGGAGTTTCCTTTCCTATTCTGTGTATGTCATCCAAATACCAGGATATCACACCCTACTACCTTCTCAACAGATCCATCCCCTATTCTGATGAAGTCAAACCCATGACTGTCACGTCAGAAATAGATGATCTAACTCCGCTACATCTGCTTTAGTCTATAAATAGACATAAGCTACCTGTCCACCAATGCTTCCGCTGCTCCCACTGACTACGACAACCCTCTGGCAGAGTCATATAGACGTACACTTCTAAAACTAGTTTAGAACGACGCTATACTCATCCTCCCACCGGGTCTCGCAGCCTGGAACAGCAGCAATGGTAATTGTGGGTAAACAAGAACTTCCCTGTCACCGTCCTTGAGGCTACCGGAGTACCTCTCGGGTGCCTGATGTTACCCACCTCATCTGCGGAGTGGCCAATGGAATGTCAATCCAGATTGAAACTTTATGTTCCTTATCAAATCTTCAGTAATCGTTTGTGGTTCTGGAATCACTTCCAGTTCTACCATACTCCCACTACTGTTTTCTGAAAAAATCCATTTTTAATAAAACTGTGGCGAGTCTAGAACAATATCGCTATTGTTCATCCAGATAGTAGAAAATCAGCCCTCGTCATAGCCTGGGTCAACCCACAAACAGCCATTACAGAAACGTGCCTTGAGTTATCCAGAGTCTGGTTTTAATCACAAGCCGGACAACTCCCCGTACCTTAACACCGTTAAGATATGAACTGTTCTATATCCAATATAGAACCAGAGGCACTGATTTAATTGAACCAGATTCAAATCATGCAGCTGTCTCCAGTGCATGTCAACTAAATGGAAGGAGGCCGATCAGCGTTACACAACTTAGGAGCGTTTCCAATTATGAGTAACCTGAAAGAGAAGCAAGTTCTCTTAACCATTACTATCAACTGAATACCATACACAAGTATCTACATCTTCGATCACTTTGAAGAATCCCGATACTTGCTACACATGGTTCTCTACTGTATTCAAATACCTATAACTTCTCAAAATTCGGACCCTGTGTTTCCACGAAACACCTGTCTAAAAACTAGAGAAGTCATAAGTAAACCGAATATAGTACGAGGACCAACCCCTTTGTCCTGATGGACCCTGGACAACATACAATACTCTGTATAAGTCCCTTGAGTCTGATAACTCATTCATTGTGTGTCGTAGGTTGAAAACTGTACTTATGGTTAAGAAGAATTACACCGATGTTTAATGCTCCTTACCTAACCATCCACTGATATAGGTAAATGTCGTAGACATAATTTCAGAAAGGTATATCTCACTCTATGAAAATAGACGTACAGATATATCAATTTGAAATTGGTGCATAACAGCAGATATTCAAAACCAAATATTTGCCGACCGGCAAACAGCCCAGGTGATTTCCTCAAATATCATCGATTGCAACGAATCCCGATACAATGAAGATGACCACCCAATTCCCAATAACTTACTCCCACTCATCATCTGTAAAACCATACAGATGTGAGAATCATACATGGTAAATACATACCCTGGAGCAAGTATCTAATCGGGAAATCAGTTTTCTTTTAACATTACACAGTGAAATTGAAACATTGAAATGTTTCGATGGGGTATGCCGGTATTCCTTGTAATGCCTCTTCCAGATTCACGACTGTAACCGTATAATTCTTTGCCACCTCTCCAAATCCCTTTATATGTCTTTAGTCATTACCTTATGCACACCCCTTTAGGCCAAATGGTTTTCTTCCTTCCCTACCGTTCGGCACCAGCCTATGGTTTGGAAGAAGACTATCCAATAAGCATAATGGGTGTACTGTCCCAATCCTAGGAACACTCGCAATGCGAGAGAAGGTGAAGATAAAAGACACCTGAATAAATCTTATTCCTATTTCTCCTGAACCAGAATCCATCCCCGAACTGGAACAAGTTCCTTTCGAGTTCGTATATAACCATACGATGGAGAATCCAATAAACTGTGGATCTTCGTAGTGATACGGAGTGTCCTGGAGAAATTCAAAGGTGATTTTAGGATTGGCGAATGAATACTTGGTTTGTTCGTGAATATCTGTTGCAATTTACTTTGCCCTCTTACTAATCCCTTGCTTTGTCTTAACTTGATACCTTCTGTACACCGTTTAGGCTAATTGGCTTTCTTCCTTCCCTACCGGTCGGCACCAGCCTAAGGTTTGGAAGAAGACAATCCAATTTGCGTAATAGGTGTATTACCCCTAAACCAAGGAGTACTCGTAACCTGAGAGAGGGTAAAATGAAAAGACAACTGAATAATCCTGTCCGTTTTCTCCAGAACCTGAAACCATCCTCGAATAAATTCTTTCGAGTTCGTATCTAACCATACGATGGTTTTGTCCAATGGAAGTGGACGTTCGTAGCAATACGGGGTGTCCTGGAGAAAAGGGTAAAAGTAGGAGTGGTAATGAGGTTTGCAACTCTGACAATCCAAAAGCCAGTGTTAAGAAGGTTCGGTTAATTTTGGTTTCTGAGTCATAGTCTTAGGGTCGGGTCAATGGTCGCTGCCAAAGAGAGAGAGAGAAAAGAAACACTCAGCGTGCACTCTATCCTAGATCAGAATGGTTACCAATTTATCTAATCTGGAAACCTCCCACTATACCTCAAATTCTCCTCCAAACCTGAAAGAAGAATTAGTCGGGGTCACCCGAGGAGTAAACCAACTCATCAGTGGGAATCGGGATCCAACTATCATCGCATGATAACGTGACGGAATCCGCTCACGGTATCACACTCCAGAAGGTATGCGCATATCTGGCAAGTTTCAGTTCTTTTGAAACTCCCGATGTGATTTCTGCCCCATGCTCTTATGACCTTGGCGAAGGTCAACAAATCATAAGTCACATGTTAAGTTCTACCCGTCATTATCCAGGTTAATTTGAATCCACCCGTACAAGCCCTTGACGAAGGTCAACAAGGCTTTACGACTGTCCCAAACCAACGCATCTATCTATGCAGCAGAAAGGCAACAAGCAGCTACCATACACTATGCCTTGACGAAGGTCAACAAACATAGCATGAATACTACGTGCTACCCGTCTGAAATGACGGAGGGCTACGAATGGTTTCTGGCGAAAACCTTTAACGTAAAGAACTTGATATCGTCGAAGGAACGGATAGCTTTTGAAAATATAGTGACGAAAACCGTTGCTAAAGAGGTCACTCCCGGTGAAGGGATCTCGGCTCTTTCCCCGTAGAATGGGGTGCAGGATATTCCAAATGAATACCGCGATGCAAAGCAAAAGTAATAGGCTATAGTGAAGTTAATGCCCCGACGCAAACTTTTGTCCAAGGGGTCACTCCCGGTGAAGGGATCTCGACCCTTGCCTCGTCGACTGTGGAGCAGGATATTCCAACTGAATATCTCGATGCAAAACAAAAGTGAACGTCCTTGCAATAACAGCTTTTTGAAAAAGTGTTCCAACAACATCAGATTAGGTTTGTTTTTAACTTGCATTGATCCGAATCAATGCAGTCCCATCAATAGATCACACCACAAAGAACGAAAATATACTGACGTACGTATATGCCATCCGCATTCGCCACTGGGTCCCGTCATTACCCGTTAGGTTAGCTAACTAACGACAGAGCGGGGACTGGACTAGCGCGGATGTAAAACATATACAACATCTACTAATATATATACCAATATATTATATTTCGCTCAAGGCGTGAAAAATGCAACATCACAGAGAATGAACAGCATCACAGAACAATACAGATATCTGGGATCTCCGGGTTTCACAGAGCCACTGCTGAAACCCGACGTTCCCCTGGTCGTGTGGATAGCCTGTGCAATGAAATCCTAGACCCCTACGGGCGCGGCAAGTCACCCGCCAAAACCTGAAGCGAGGCAGCCCCTTTCAACACTGTGAATGGACCACCCAGCACTTCACGGAATCCGGTAACTTGGGCACCCCTCCTGGGTCAACCTGTACCCCCTACGAGTGCGGCGAATAGCCCGCCAATCCTAGAGTGAAGCCCCCTCCGTCTCAATGCCATGAGATGCGGGCTTGTTGCCCTCTAGAACCCGGCTATCCGTGCACCCCTCCGCGGGGTAATCCTAGTACAGAAAGTGAAATATACATACAACGGGTGCATCGACCGCAACCTGGCCGTGCCCCAAAATAATAATACAATCAGGCAGTGACGGCAGTCCACATGTCGGACGCTCGCCCCGCAATATCAAATGTACATAATACAACCACAACTGTACTAGCATTGCATCCAGGCTATCCCCCACGACCGATCCGCAACATCACAGAAAAAACAGAACATCAACGTGAAAATCACGTTCGCAAATCCGTCTAACCGGGCTATAGCAGTTAGACCGGATTTACCGATCAAGTGACATTCACGGTCGCAGATATAATGTAAATACTGTGAAAAATTTGTTTAAAATTTTCCGATCGATCAAATAATTAACTAGTGGGCCCCAAGCAATACTGTAGTACTCACAGAAATAATTGGCCCAATTTTAATATTCCAAAACACCCAAAATAAGCCCAGAAGCCCACTGGGAAACTTCGAAGCAGTGAGCCCACCAACCTGCGGCGGAACCGCGGCAACAAGGTGGTTTCTGCCGCGGTTCCGCGCTCTAGTTGAGCGATCACTGTCTCGAATTTTTCCAGAGTTCTTAGAACTCCCTGCACATCAATCTGAGACCACCTGAAAAATTTTTAGACACCAAAAAATCTTAACAGAAACTGATGCGAAGGTAAAATGCAGTTTTGGAACTTTTTGATCGATCGGAAATGCAAACACATTACACAAAGCTAGACTAAGTTAATGGCGAGGCTCTGATACCACTGTAAGTGCACGGCGGCGCCCCGGCCGTCGATCCGACGCCGGAATGCGGAAGCGGTGATAAACTTTAATTTTGCGAACTTAGCAAACCGGCACCACCGCGCACTAAACATCCGGATCGTAACCATTAACAAGTCTAAGCTACTAACAAGAAAGGAAAGAGAAGTATACCGACAGATCCGAGTCCTCCGGTCTTCTCGTCGTCGTCCCGATCTCCTGCGGAATGTCCCGTCTCCTCCTCGTCGCCGGAAGTGCACCATATCGCCTACTTCTTTTACGGGCTCCCACCTCAATGCCGAGGCAACTCGGGCACGAAGCCGGCTACTCGACGTGCCCAAGATATGCTGTAGAATATCTAGAGAGGAAGTCTCATTTGGGGTTTTTGGAGTTTTGCCATTTTGTGGAGGAAGAAGAACTTGGAGAGAGGTGAAGGGAAAAAAATGTAGCATCCAAAAGAATGAGAGTATCATATTTTCTCCACACTCAAAATGAAGCATTTTTCTCATCTCACCAAAAGTGGCCGGCCCCCCCCATATCCATGTGTGATTGGAGAGAGAAAGAGTAAGTTCAAGGGGGTGGGTGGAAGTAATGATGAAAAGAGTTGATGAAAGAATCCAATGATCCCAACCATAACCCACACTCCAAAACAAGTAATCAACAACCATGATGGTTACTAAAAGTCAAGCCATCAAGAAGATATGAAGTCAAATGATGGGACAAGTATCATGACATGATAATAAGCAAAGTCCCCCTCCACAAATGCTTATTTGTAACAATGCAAATAAGCCCTCCTCCACCAATCTTCGGCCAATGAACGGAACAATGGAAATCAGCCGAAACAGAAAGCAAACTGGCAACTCCATAAAACTGGTCCCGTAATAAATTACAGGAAAACCCCGATACTGTGCATACACACCCGCATCTGTATTTCGACCGAAATACAAATGCAATGAGACAAAATCTCCACTGTACTATACTAGGATCCGGCTTATACCAAAACCGGCTAGTAATATCTGTTCGATCCTGATCCGTGCAACACCGCACGTATCTGATCGAACCCTGCCATATAGCCATACGGCCTATAGTACAAACTGTCCGATCCTGATCCGTGCAATACCGCACGTATCTGAACGAACCTTGCCATATCTCCATACGGCCTCTACAACCTTTCGCCCGAAAGCTGAGTAACTAAATGTGGGGGACTCTAAAGACTCGTCAACACCTTGGTTGTGGATTTAACCACTAGCACGTCAGAGGTATAAGCCAATACGTAACGGGCTACCAGGTATTGACTAAAAAGGGATGTCTGTGAGTGAACTCAGCCTGACAACCCTACTGAGCCTGTCAGTGACAATATCCGTACAGTCCGGTCCGTTCGTCTATGAGCATCGCATGGCTGGCCTAGGGGGTTGGTAAAAGTCAGACCCCCAAAAGCGGTACAAGTCGTGTCGGAGTGTAGCCCAGAACACCCTGAGATACTACTGGAATACCTACCAGTAAATCTCCTTGCCTCGGCCGAGGGCTTCGTGTAATGGCTCTCCTAGACACAGCACGACCTCACCCCCAATACCGGGAGAGACGAACCCCTGAAGATACGCTCACTGCCTCCATGTGGCTCGGGACTGTACCAAACTAAAAACCTGTTTGCACGACTCCTTTGAGCCGTGGTAGGGTAGTAATCAATGTACAGTGGGAACTCACACGAGACAAATGACGATCCCCAGGTCGATGAACTAACCTACACACATGTCACCAGGGAACTTCCATCTGACGTCTGGTATATGACCAACTGGCATGTTCCCGGCGAGTCCTGTCCGGTGTACTCATAACCCAATGAGCACCTGTATACATCTTAGGTGATCCAACTGACACCAGTGGCTTGTGAGACCGGCCACCGCCCCTCGTCGGGGTCTCGACTGTATACACTAGTCTACTATGGAGTATCGATGCCCTGTCTCGAAACTCACACGACTAGGGACCATTTCAGGATATGCTTATAGACCCCAGCTCCCACTTATATGATCGCCCTCATACTGCTGGTGGTCAAGCAAGAATCCTAGGGGCTCTATCAACGTGTAATAGCGACGTGTCAGGTCACCTAAAACAGTACACGATGATAAAGGTAAACCAGATAGCATACTATCATCTCGAGTAAGACTGTCCTACCGGGATAGGTCCTCAATCAATCATTGCAATCACGTACCTGTGATCCAATAATTGACTCTGAGGGCATTATCTCCAACATTATATTGGGCCAAACCTGAGATTAAAACCCAGAATACGGATTTAGAGAAACGATATCGGGGAAAACTGCAATTCTGCGAGTGTTTTTGGAAATCTGCTATCACCCGAGCCACCTGAAAATAATTTTGGATTGATAGGGGTATATGCAGGCAAATAGGAAGCACCACACCAAACCCTAGCCCCCACCTCCTTTTTCAGGCCGCAGATAAATCCCTTCTGGCCGCAGTTTGCGGCCAGAGCAGGTGGGTTTAGCCTCGTTTTTGCTTCAGGGCCCTATCTCCGGTAAATTTGACCTTTGGTATATGCAATTTTGATTGATTCCATCTAGGATAGAATCTGGGGTAGTTTTCTTGTGTTGGAGATGGGTTTACGACTTGTTTTAGCATGGATTTTGGTATTTGGTGATTCGTTACTGTCGGGTGGCGTTTGAACGCCAACGGCAAAGGTTTTTTGATCGTGTTTGCATGCGAGACTATAGGTTTTTACCTTTGGGCTTAGCGTATGCCGTTTTTGTTTCCGATATGATTTTCATGTGCTTTAGCGTTTTTGATATCCTTGTAGGTACCCCATGTGATGTCGAGGCGTTGAAGATGAAGATGGCGACATCGGCATCGGCATACGAGAAGCAAGGTGAGTAGATTTAGATCTACGGGGAGAAGTCGGGTGGATGGCGTATAGCACCCCCGAAGTTCGTGGTGATGTATACGAATACGTATACATACATATATTGATTATATATTGTTTGAGATTATTGATGATAAGGATGGATTCTAGGTGTGATTGGATTGGTTTAGTTGTTAGTTTATATGCCCTAGGGCAATTATTGTATCATAGTAGCTTGTATATTACTTAATGGAAGCTTGGGATATTCACAGTTATATAACAGTCTTGCTAAACATGGTAGTATGCTACTTGGTTTTATCTATTTTAATATGTGAGTATATGTATTGATAGAGCCCTCAGGATCTTGCTTGACTACCAGCATTATGATGGCAGCCACACTAGTGGGGGCTGGGTAGTCTACAAGCACATCCTTTTCAGGTCCTTAGTCGTTGGATTATCGAGACAGGGCATCGATACTCCGGAGTAGACTTGTGTGTACGCTTCTTATCCCAGTTGGGGAGATGGTCTGTCCCACATCCGTCAGTACGTCATACTGGAGATAGTATACAGGTGCTCGTTGGGTTACGGGTACACCGGACAGGACTCGCATGGAACTGTTGGTTGGTATTATACCCGTCGTCAGTTAACAGTTCCCAGGTGACATGAGTACAGCATAGTCCGCAGACTTGACACTGCTACTTCTCCTCGAGTTTGTCCCACTGTTCTTAGCTTGCTACCCTACCACGGCTCAAAGGAGTCGTGCAAACAGGTAGCAGTTGGGTGCAGTCCCGAGCACTTGGAGGCAGAGGCGGTTAGACAGGATTCGTTTCTCCCGGTATTGGGAGTTGGTATCGCGCTGTGTCAGAGAGCCATTACGCAAAGTCCCTGGCCAGGGCAAGCGAGATTTACTAGTAGGTTCCAGTAGTTTCTCAGGGTATAATGGGCTTCACTCCGACATGATTTATACCGCTAATAGGGGACTAACGCTTGCCTCCCCCTAGGCCCGATATGCGATAGTCATAGACGAACAGACCGGACTGTACGGAGATTGTCACATCAGGCTCAGTAGGAGTTCGGATGGGTTTCCTCATCGGCCTTCTTATCGACATCTACCTGGGGACCGTTACGTACAGCTAGTGCCGCTTGCGGTTTGTGGTTAAACCCACTGCCAGTGTATTAGTCTAGTCTTTAGAGTCCCACACGGAGAGTTTCCCTGCTCCAGGTGAAACGATATAGAGGTCGTATGGTTTTACGACAAGGGTTCGGACGCATACGTGTTTAAACGCACGTACGACATTCGAACAGTTTTAACTAGTCGGCTTTGGTTTAAGCCAGATTCTAGTATCGGATTATTGGATTTATACAGTCTAAAGTTTTTCAGTGTTTTCACGGATAGGAGGGGCGTTCTCGTAATTTCACTGGAAGCTTCTAGAAGCATGATGACTTGAGGGTTTAGGTGGCATTTAAATTGCTTAATGACTCACTTGATGATTCATTACAATATTAAATGAATCATGGTGATAAATCACCTAATTTTATTTAATTGATAAATCTTATGTTTCATGCTATATTAGAAGTGAGAAACAATTATATCATTATTCATGCTCACCTTCTCTCTCCTCAAGCTCACTCTCTCTTCAAACCCTAATCCTACCACTCATGTGTTGAGACCAAGGATTATAATAGACTAATTAATCCATAACCCTTCTCTATATCATCTAGGTACTTTGATTAGCAACTAAAGAAACCTAGTTACCTCAAGTTTAGAGGTGAAGCTTGGAGTAAAGCACTCGGGTGGATCATCTACTACATAGAGAAGGCCAGAGAGGAGGTGGAGAACGAAAAGATGAAGGACACGGTTCATTAGGTATAATCACTTCTCATAGTAGTTAACAACTTCTATGTTTCATGTTAGTTATAGTTTAGCAAAGATTCTTCGGTTAGTCGATGTTTATGCAAAGAACAAGATCGTTTTTCATTTTTCCGTCTCCCCTCAAGTCGTGGGGTGTAGTACATCGACTTACAGTGGTATCAGAGCCTCGCAAAACAATAATTAACTTATTAGCAATGTCGTATGAATTTCGAACGCAAAACGAACCGGAAAAAACGTCGATATCACATAGTTTCTGTCGATTTAAAATGAGGTCCAAAAATTTTTCAGGGACCTGCAGAATAACCTACAGAGAAATATAAGAACACTGAAAAAAATTGGGTTCATGAATTGGCCAAACAGCCGCAGAACCGCGGCCGATCCCACCGATCCACCGCGGATCCGCGGCCGAGTTGGAGCCGATTCAGCCTAGGTTTTTCCAGTGGCTCTTCTGTGATATTTTTGTGTTTTCTGGAATGTTTATTTTCTGCTCAAGTCTCAGTTGCACAGAGAAGTTTTAGAGTAGAATATAATATGTTTGCTCGATCAAAATTACACGATGTTTGCTAATTTGATTATATCTGTGAACTATATAATGTGTTCGTAAACCTCCCCTAACTACTAGTATGTCGGTTGGCGGGGGTTGCACATTTATGTAATGATTTTATCTGTTTGTGGTTATGAACAGTATTGGATTGTTGTGATGATTAGCCGGGGTTTGTGATGGGTTATTATATTAATTCATTCGATGTAATTGTAATATGTTGTAATATTATTTTGCGGGGCGCATCCAGGTTGCGGTTGTAGCCACCGTTGTATTATTTCATTTTACAGTTTTTGCTCCTAGGATAGACCTAAGGTGGGGTGCATAAACTACTGGGTACTTTGAAGTGTTTAGTGGCCGACTTACGTCGTTGAGGGAGACCGCTTCACTTCGGGTACTTGGCGGGTAGTTTTCCGTACCCGTAGGGGTCTAGGGATGGGTAATGGCTATTCATCACAACTATGTAATCCGTCTTTCGTTGCAGGCTCAAAAGAAACGCGGATTGCTTGCATATCCAATAATGTTCATCTGTGATCTGGAATGCCTATTATTGCGTCTGAAGAATATACAATATAAATATATGATATCTATTTTGACGTCACTTATGTTTTACACCCGCGCTAGCCCAGCCCCCGCTCTGCCGTTAGTTAAGTAACCTAAAGGGTGATGACGGGACCCTGTGGAGAATGCGGATAGCATAAGAGGACGTTGTATTTTAGTTGTTTTCTGCAATGATAGGTTAATGATGGGACGCATTATTATTAATGCAAAGAAAATAAACCAAAGTTTAATCATTGGAATAATTTAAAAGAAACCACTCGGTTATTTTTAAAAACAGAAGATATTTTTTAATTGCGGAGCTTGAACAACTCCTTTTAAAAAAAGCTATCAGGTTCCTTCGGTTATATCAAGTTCACTACGTTCACGGTTTCGCCAAAACCATTCGTAGCCCTCCGTCATTTCATTTGGGTATTCAGTAGTATTCAAGCTATGCATTTTGACCAACGCCAAGGCATAATGTTTGGTAGCTGCTGGGTATTCATTTGTTGCATAGATAGATGAGTTAGTTTGGGACAGTCGTATTATCATTTGGCCAATGTCAAGGACATGTACGGATGGGTTCAAATTAACAAGATAATGATGGGAAGAACATGACATGTGACTTATGACATTTTGACCAACGCCAAGTTCACAAGAGCATGGGGCAAAAATTTATATCGGGAATTTCTGAAGAAACTGAAATTTGCAAAGAGGTGCATACAATTTTGGAGTTTGATGAATGTTGGTAGGATTCCTTCAACATTATCATACGATGATATTTGGACCCCGATCCTACTGTGAGTATATGCTACTTATCAGGAGATTCGTCACTTAACGATCAATGCTATAAACCAAGTAGGTGTCTAGAAAGGTGTCAGCGAGGCTACGCCCTCAGAGAAAAGAGGTTATTTAATTAAGAAAATTCACGAAAGCGTTGGAAAACCTCCCTCGAAGTATCGACACTGGCCTGGCTGAACGGTTAAGCAAGTATTGTACGGTGAGAATAGTCCTGTCTAGTTCTTCCTTTTTGGTTTGAGGAGGGATTCGAAAAACAGTGAGAGCCATCCAATTTAGATAAATTAAAAACCATAATAAACTTGCAAGAGCATCATGCTAAAGTGTTTCTTCTCTCTCTCCTACTTGCAGCGACCCTGAAAATGACTGGGCTTAAGTTACTTTTAGAAAAAAATATACTGACAGGGCCAAACTATAAAGATTGGCTGCGGAATGTCAAAATGGCTTTGACCTATGACAAGTTGGGGTATGTCCTCACCACTAAGGCACCTGAAGTCTCAGATCCCAAATCCAGTAATGCGGATAATGATATCCGCAAAACCTGGGAGTTAGATTGCACGAAGGCCAAGTGCATCGTGCTTGCCTCGATGAACAATGAACATCAGAGGAGGCACGAGGATATGGATCTTGAATCCATATTTCTCTATACAAATGATCTGTATGGAGAGCAATCTCGTATAGAAAGATACGAGACCTCAAAGAAGCTATTTCAGGCGAGGTTGTCCGTCGGATCATCGGTAGGAGAACATGTCCTAAAGATGATTGGCTATATTGAAGAGCTCGCAGACCTTGGGACGACTTTGGATAATGAGCTCTATACAGGCCTTATTCTCCAGTCCCTCCCTTCCACCAACGCCCAGTTTATTCTGAACTTCAACATTCAAAGAAATGAAGTTGAACTTTCAGAATTCCTTAACATGTTGAGGAGTGCAAAGGGCACCTTGCAGAAGGCAAGGGAAACACACGCTATGTTTGTTCGCGGTGCTTCTTCTTCCGGGCCCAAGGCTAAGGCCAAAGGAAGGAAGAATAAGGCCGCCACCAAACCTAGAGGAGGTGTTACTAAGGTGGGAGTGAAGGGAAAGAAAAAGATCGCAGTGCAAGTAGTGGCCCAGGATGAGTGCTTCCATTGTCATAGGAAAGGGCACGGGATCGAACCCTATTGGATATGGTACATCCCTAGGTTACCTAAAAGAGAAAGGAATTCTCTCTCAGCTTACTCCTCCATACACTCCACAGTATAACGATGTATCGGAGAGACGGAATCGAACCCTATTGGATATGTTACGTTCCATGATGAGTAATGCTGAGTTACCGCGATCTTTCTGGGGTTATGCGCTAGAATCAGCGACATATCTTCTGAACAGGGTTCCTTCCAAGACTATGCCTACCACGCCATATCAGATGTGGAGTGGGAAGAAACCCTATCTTCAGTATCTGAGGATATGGGGATGTCCAACTTTTGTCAAAAAACAGCATGTGGACAACCTCGAGGCACGATCAGTACAGTGTAAGTTTGTGGGATATCCAAAGAACTCCAAGGGGTATCTATTCTATTACGCAGAGGAACAAAAGGTTTTTATTTCTCGTAATGCCCATTTTCTAGAACATCAAGTTTTAGAAAAAGATACAAGTGGGAGCGAAATAGAACTGGAAGAAATTCCAGAACCACAAACTACCACTGAAAGTTTGGTAGAACCAGTAGTTCAAGAAGAACAGGACATTCCCGCACCCATCCGCAGGAGTAGTAGGCCGTCTCATCCGCCTGAGAGATACTACGGTTTTCTCATAGATGGGGATCGAAAGGATTGCTTCATCGATGATGATGAACCTACTAGCTTCCAGCAGGCCATCCAGAGCGGCGACTCGATACAATGGCTAGATGCAATGCGGACCGAGATGGAGTCCATGTACACCAACAAAGAATGGACTTTGGACTTTGCTCCAGATGGGGTAAAACCCGTAGGATGCAAATGGATCTTCAAGAAAAACATTGGTGTAAATGGACAGGTAGAAATCTATAAGGCTAGACTTGTTGCAAAGGGTTTTCGTCAAAAACCTGGTTTGGACTATGACGAAACTTTTTCTCCAGTGGCTATGCTCAAATCCATTAGGGTCCTTCTTGCTATTGCTGCCTTCCATGATTATGAAATCTGGCAGATGGATGTAAAGACGGCTTTTCTGAATTGCAATTTAGAAGAGTGCGTCTATATGGATCAGCTAGAAGGTTTCAATCAGAGTGGGAGCAGCAGGAAGGTGTGCAAGTTGCTTAAGTCCATTTATGGACTAAAGCAGGCATCGCGGAGTTAGAACATCTGTTTTGATGAAACAGTCAAAGAATATGACTTTATCAAAAATCCAAATGAACCATGTATATATAGTAAAGTTGTAGCAAGAAGTGTCGTATTCCTCGTCTTGTACATGGATGACATTCAATTGATAGGAAATGACATTCCTATGCTATAATATGTCAAAGGATTCTTGTTACACAGGTTCTCCATGAAAGACCTGGGTGATGCCTCTTACATTCTGGGGATCTGGATCTATCGTGATAGATCCAAGAGGATGTTGGGACTTTCGCAGTCCACGTATATCAACACTATACTGAAAAAATTCTGTATGGAAGATTCTAAGCGCGGTAATCTACCGGCTTGTCACGGAATCACCCTATCCAAAGAGATGTCTCCCAAGATTGATTTGGAAAGGGATCGCATGTTGATTATACCCTACGCTTCTGCGGTAGACTCTATAATGTACACGATTTTGTGCACAAGACCAGATGTAGCTTACGCAATGAGCGTGGTAAGCCGGTATTAGTCCGACCCAGGGGAGAAGCACTGGATAGCAGTAAAGAACATTCTTAACTACCTGAGAAGGACTAAAGAGATGTTCTTGGTTTACGGCGGAAAATACCTCAAGATGGAGGCCTTTGCTGATTCCGGCTTCCAGAGTGATGTTCATATCAGATTTTTGCATTTTTATACCGCCCAATTTTTATCACATTGCTTATCGGTAGGTACTCTTGAGCCGTGTTTGCTAGTAAATTGCAGGATACAGGTTCTCATTTCCAAACTGTGAAATTCATGGAAAAGCACGACAAATTCCGGATTACTGCCAACCACAGATAAAACACGGGTCTCCGCTCTATATCCGTATGTTGCCGCACACCTGTTTAATGGACAAAATGGCAAATCAATGTCATTTTCTTGCACAAAGCTCAATGGCAACACAAGATCCAACATATCTACGCGGAGCTCAAGAAAAATCATGACAAAAGATCCACATTACATCACCTTTTGTTCTGCTAAAATTCTGGAAATATTGTGAAGAGATTCTGAGAAAAAAAATATACCACACTGAAGAGTACTAAAAAGCAGGGACAACCACCAAATTTCATGGCCTAACTCCACTAAAGGGCCGCGGTTCCGCGGCATAAGCATGCTTAGGCCGCGGAACCGCGGCCGTACGGGCTCCGCAGTGGATGAGGTTTCAGGGGTATTTGGTCATTCTATATGGAGGCAGTTTGTTGCCCTAGGTTTCCAGTTCCCTGCCTATAAATAGTCCAGAACTTGCCAAAGCCAAGGGTGCTTATTCTTGTATTTAGATTTTTGGATATATGTTGTTGTTCTTCTTCCTCTTCTCATCTCTTCTCCAATAAAAACTTGTAGTGAGCTTTTGTGAGTGAAGAATGAATAAAGGAGTTCTTGTTGTTACCATGCTTATCTTGTTGTAATTGTTAATTATAATTGCTTCTATTTTTCATTTGCTAATCTAGTTGTTGTTATTTGTTGTTTGTTTATTTCTTGTTCTCTTTTTCTTTATCCTTAAACAACAATGATGCTTGAGCTTGATCCTTGCCAAAGTGTGGTCTCAAATAGCTAGTTGTAATCT
The DNA here is from genome assembly GCA_030015575.1 of Agapanthus africanus. NCBI lineage: Eukaryota > Viridiplantae > Streptophyta > Magnoliopsida > Asparagales > Amaryllidaceae > Agapanthus > Agapanthus africanus. The sequence continues at coordinate 234,383,174 of JASDDO010000008.1, read as the reverse complement.
TCTAACCTCTTTCTTTCTATCTTCCTCCTTTTGTTTTATTTTCTTTTTCTTATAATAGGTGAGTAGTTTTCATACTTGTTTGGGTAGGATAAGGAAAGTTTGAGAGAAGGAAATCTCTCTCACTCTTTTCTTGCCCAACATCTTGATTTGGACTCCCGTAAATTGAACCACAATCCGCTCCCTACGGCACCCTTTCCTACATGATAGCGGTGATTCCTTAGTGAGACCGGTTGTGGTTGAATTAACCGGAGGTTAAGGCTAAGAGCCAAGAACGGACGGACAAGCACCAAAAGGAAGAACTTATGCGTTGGAAAGTCTAGCTTATACTCGCAAGTTCCTTCCTAGTCATGCTAATCCCCGTTGTTGCCGATTACCGTAACACCGATATTAAGAGTGGCAACGAAAGAAGTGAGCGACTCCTAACTCAAACTAACCTAATCCTAACCCTAACAAGCTCTCTTTATATAACATTTTAGCACATAGTTAATCTCAAAACAAACCAGGACATTTGGTCTTAACTCGTTAAAGCACATAGAAAAAGATTACCATCTCCCTGCGGACGACCAGTACTCAATCGGCTAGCTACAAGCGAAACCGTCTTGATTGCGGTAATTAACTAAGCACGCAAAAACCCTACCAATCAAATGGCGCATTTACCGAGGAGACGGTAGTTTATTTCTTTGTGTAATTTCGGGTTAATTTGTGAATATAAATCTAACCGAAAAACAAAACAAAAAAAATATACATTGTAAAAAAATCATCTTGTTATTTTTGATTAGTTTTTGTGCAAGTGTGCAAGATAAAACGATGTTCGAGTTCAGTGCCAAAGACATGGGAAGTTAGACCCATATCTTTGCGGCTACATCTCGGGTGAACAAGACGGAAAAGATGGTCTACTGAAAGATTCTGGAGCAGATCCAGTAAGCAAATCAAGATTCAGGAGCTCCAGAAAAGAAGAGGACAGCCAAGGCAGCACACACCAGAATTCCAGAGGCCCAACTCCACTCTCTTGCCACGGAACCGCGGCATAAGAAGGCTTAGACCGCGGAACCGCGGCCATTTGGTGGCATCAAAACCCAAAAATCCCTGTGAGTACTACTGCTCTCTTCCCCACTGCTCTGAACTCCACTGAACTGTGTTTTCTGCAGCATTATTTGCGCAAACTCTCTTCCCCTTCAAATAAATTGTTCTTGTGCAGGATTCTTTGCGCCGCGCTAAAAAAATAAAAATGGATTGCAGTTGATTGTTACTGCTTTGCATTTATTAATACGGACTTTAAGGGGCTTGAAACCAATCCCGATTGGGTGGGGATTTCATAACCCTTCCCAGGATCCCAGAAATCACAAAAAGCATATGCATTGACCATTGTTTAATTAAAAAATACTAGACTCGGCCCTAAGGACTTCACGCTCAATAGGACAGAGGACTAGTTACAGGCATCGACCGTTTATCCTATCCTGACTTTGCGGTGTCTAGGAAAGTGTGTCCAAGGCAAGTGGTTACTTAATTAGGACCACTACTTATGTAGTGGGGAGCCTCCCACTTACCTGGCACTTACCTGGCCGCAATTGGCGGAGAAGAAGCGGTTTGAGGTCCTATTTCTAGCCCTTTGGAACAGTTAGGAGCTGTCTAGCTGACCTAGGTGACCCTAGATCTAGGTGTGATTTTGCATATCTTGTTTGTGAATGCTTGAAGCCGTAAGTCCGTACATATTTCTGTAAAGCTCTTTCTTAAAAAAAAACACAAAACCAAAATCTTTTATAAAAACTTGCCCTTTGTCGCCGGAATCCATTTTTTCACCCACCTCCCATCGTGTTTCCCAATTGACGTTTTCTTACCCTCACCTTCTCCGCTTTGTTTATACTAAACTCATTTAGTGTATGTCCGCTTGGACTCGGGACACTAGCGCCCGCCTAGTCCGCGTAATGTTAGTCGCTACCGACTACGCGATCGACTCAGACGTCGAAACTCCGTCCACGCCTCTTTCACCCTTACCTTTGCCGGCCAACTCCGACGTTGACCCAAATTCTGTTCATACATCCTCACCTTCACCATCACCAACCTCTTCTTCCGCGATGTCAGGATTTAATCCAAACATCTCTTTGACTCCCCCGGGATTGACTCCACCTCCTACGGATGCAAATAACCCACCACCACAGCCTGTTGTAGCGCCGCAGCGAATCGCGCTCCAGGATCGTTTCTATCCCACCCGTTCTGCACTTCCCACTTGTCTTTCTCTTCCACCGGCCAATGGGGATAATTTTGAAATTAAGCCCCACTTCATTAACATGCTTCCGAAATTTGATGGGCTTGAATCTGAAGATGCCTATATCTTCATCAACAAGTTCCAAAATGTTTGTGCCATGATGAAAACTGCCCAGCTGTCGGACGATGCTATACGGCTATGGGTCATTCCGTTCACTTTGTGCGATCTTGATGAAAAATGGCTGTATAGCACCGCTTCCCACTCCATAACGAGTTGGGAAGCGTTTCACAAGAAATTCTATCCGAATCATAAAACCGCAAGGATCCGTAACGAAATCAACCAATTCTCTCAGCTTCCTACTGAACCCTTCTGGAAGTGCATTGACCGGTATAAAGACCTTCTTGTTCAGTGCCCTCACCATGGTATCAAGAAATGTCAACTTTGCCAAACCTTATACGAGGGCCTGAACCAGCAACCAAGCAGTTGTTGGAAACCATTTGTCAGGACCACTTCCTATCAAAATCTGACGAGGAAGCGTGGCAATTCATCGACGACCTTGCGGAACAAACGCTTGAATGGGAGAGCACCAGACCAACTTCTTCTTCTTCTTCCTCCACTTATACTGGTCAGTCTAGGGTAGGAATTCACCAACTTGATGTTTCTATTGCGATGAAAGCTGAAATGGCTGCAATAACGAGAAAACTTGAAGCGATAGAGAGCAAATTTTCATCTCCTGCTCCTTCCCCTGTTCTTCCCCTTCGTACCATTTGTGCTTGTTGTTCCGATCCTTCTCACTTAACAAAAGAGTGTCCTTACAATCCACCATCTCAAGGACAGGATCAGGTTAATGCTGCATTTCAGCAAAGACCGAGAAATGATCCATACTATTCCACCTACAATCCCGGTTGGAAGAACCACCCTAATTTTGCATGGAATCAGAATCAGCATCAATTTCAAGGCAACAATTTCCAGAGGCCCCCTCCTCCGCAACAACAAGCGCAACAACAAACTCAACGTCAATTTCAGCAGCCCTTCCAACCCCAACCTTTTCAAAATCAGACGAACAACTTTGCACCCAACAATTCTTTTCCGCAAAACAACTTTGTTCCGTCAAATAACGATAAGGTTTCCTCGCTAGAACGAAGTCTGGAGGCGTTCGTTAAACAATCGACACAATCCACCGCCAACATCCAGTCGTCTATTCAGTCTTTGGTGCAACACACTGCTGCACACGAGCAAAGCATCAAGACCATCAAAGCCCAGATTGCACAGCTGAATGCGGCGTTAAGCGAGCGAGAAAAGGGGAAGCTTCCATCTCAACCACTCCCAAATCCCGGTCACCCACATAATGTACATGTTGCTCTTGAACAACAGAACCATAATGTGAGTGCCGTGACTACATTGAGATCGGGAAGGATGCTGCACAACAACATCGGCACAACAATTGAGGATAATGACACCCCGACCGCTTCTTCTTCTTCCTCTTCTTCTTCGTCTTCTGAGCCTATTCTCCGTTCGTCAAAAGGCACTTCTTCTTCTTCTTCTTCTCTGAACGGACCCACTTATCACTCCACGAAAACACCAGCTCTGGGATCCGTTCCAACTCCACAATCTCCTCCACAATCATTGGACTCAACCAATTTTAAAAACGTTCCATTTCCAAACCGATTGAGGTCCAATAAACAAAATACACAAATGGAGAAGATTCTGGAGTTTTTTAAGCAGGTTTGTTAGTGTATATGCCCTAGAGGCCATTACTGTATCATACTAGTTTGTATATTACTTAATGGAAGCTTGGGATATTCACCTTGTATATACAATCTTGCTCAAAATAGTAGTATGCTACTTGGTTTGTTCCTACTTCAATGTGTACATGTGTTTATTTTAGTATATCGCCTATATACATTAGTGGAGCCCTTAGGATCTTTGCTTGATTACCAGCGTTGTGATGGCAGTCACACTAGTGGGGCTGGGTAATCTATAAGCACATCCTTATGCAGGTCCCTGGTCGCAGAACTATCGAGACAGGGCATCGATACTCCGGAGTAGACTAGCGTATGAGCTTCTCATCCCAGAGTGGGAGATGGTCTGTCCTACAGCCATCAGTATGTCGTACTTGAGACAGTATGCGGGTGCTCGTTGGGTTACGAGTACACTGGACAGCACTCATCGGGAACTGACTAGTTGGTGTTATGCCTATCGTCAGTTATCAATTCCCAGGTGACATGAGTACAGCTTAGTCCGCTGACTTGACACTGTCACTTCGTCTCGAGTGTGTTCCCACTGTACTTTGTTTACTACACTACCACGGCTCAAAGGAGTCGTGCAAACAGGTGGTAGTTAGGTGCAGTCCCGAAGCACTTGGAGGCAGTGACGGTTAGACAGGATTCGTCTCTCCCGGTATTGGGGGTTGACATCGCGCTGTGTCTAGGAGAGCCATTACACGAGTAGCCCTGGCCAGGGAAAAGAGATATACTGGTAGGCTTCCAGTGTTATCTCAGGGTAATTTGGGCTTCACTCCGACACGACTTGTACCGCTATTGGGGGACTGACGTTTACCGCCCCCTAGGCCCGCCATGCGATGTATCAGATGAACAGACCGGACTGTACCGAGATTGTCACATTCAGGCTCAATAGGAGTTCAGATGGGTTTCACCTCGTCAGTCTTCTTGTCGGCATCTACCTGGGGACCGTTACGCACAGCTAGTGCCGCTTGCGGTCTGTGGTTAAACCCACTGCCAGCGTAGTGTCGAGTGTTTAGAGTCCCACACAGAAAGCTATTCGCCTTTAGGCAAAAGAGTAGAGGTCGCATGGTTTTGCGACAGGTCGCATGGTTTTGCGGCAGGGTTCGGTCACATCCGTGCACTTGTGCGCGTACAGTGTCCGGACAGTTTACACTAGCGGGCTTTGGTTTAAGCCAGATCCTAGTGTACGTATTGGGATTGGATTTATCCAGTTTGTATTCGTGTTCCTCGGAACGCGGATGCGGGTGTGTATGCACAGTTGACGGAGAGACAGAGGCGGAGGATTCTCATTAGGGTTGTTGACTGTTGACAGTTGACTATTGACTTTTTGCTCAACCCTAATGAGAATATGATATGTGATTAACAATTATATTAATTAGGTATTATGGTGACATGGTTGTTGAGTTGTTGACTTTGTTGACTTGTTGACTTTGTTGACCGGTTAACTAGGCTTGACTAGTTGACCATCATGATAACTATAGCTATCATTTTATGGCAAAGACTTTTGCTTGCTTGCTCTTTTATGCAAAATGAGTGCATGAAATGATATGGCTATGGTTGCTTAAACCATCACATAATACTTGATTGATATGAGGTGTTATGATTGTTTTGGATTATGAGAGCCAAATGAGAAAAGTCTTCTCTCTTTCTTTCATGCTCATTCTCTCTCTTGTTCTTGAGCTCTCATCTTCCTCCTCTTGCTCTTCCTCTCTTGACTCTATGGTTCACTTGTCTCATGAGTTGAGAACCAAGAACCATAGATAAAATCCTATACAAACTCTTCTCTACTCACTCTAGTTCATAAGGTTTAGCAAACCGAGTGAACTAGTTTCTTGAAAGATCGAAGAAGGAGCCAAAGGTTGAAGCTTTCAGGTGGATCTATCTTCGGCGTTAGGAGACGACGGGAAGAAGCCGAACCGGACCACCTTCGAGGTTTGAAGACGAAGGAGTTCAAGACAAGAAAGGTATAAACCCCCTAACCGAGTAGTTAACGACTCCTAGTTAGGTTGTTAGTTAGATGTTTAACAAAGATCCGGGTTTTAAGTCCATGTTACCACCTCTAAGAAAATCGTTTTTTATCAAAATTCCGCATGCCCGAAAGTACCGGGAGAGGTAGCATGGACTTACAGTGGTATCGAGCCTAGTTAAACTCTATCTAACATGTTAGCAAAGTAGCTAGAAGATCGATCAAAGAAAAGTCGCAAAACGAACCCAAAACTGTCAAGTTTCTGCCGAATTTTATTCTGTTCAAAAGTTGATAATTTTCATCTTAAAAATCAGCTCAGGCTTTTATTAGAATAACCACCAATTTTGGTCCCACGATCGATTGAAAGAGTCGGGGAAACGCGGCGGGAGCACGCTCCCGCCGCGGTTCCGCGGCCGAGTTGACTCGGTCGTGTTAGTGTATATGCCCTAGAGGCCATTACTGTATCATACTAGTATGTATATTACTTAATGGAAGCTTGGGATATTCACCTTGTATATACAATCTTGCTCAAAATAGTAGTATGCTACTTGGTTTATTTCTACTTCAATGTGTACATGTGTTTATTTTTGTATATCGCCTATACACATTAGTGGAGCCCTTAGGATCTTTGCTTGATTACCAGCGATATGATGACCGTCACACTAGTGGGACTGGGTAATCTATAAGCACATACTTATGCAGGTCCCTGGTCGCAGGACTATCGAGACAGGGCATCGATACTCCGGAGTAGACCAGCGCATGCGCTTCTCATCCCAGTGTGGGAGACGGTCTGTCCCACAGCCGTTAGTACGTCGTACTTGAGATAGTATGTGGGTGCTCGTTAGGTTACGGGTACACTGGACAGGACTCGTCGGGAACTGACTAGTTGGTATTATGCCTATCGTCAGTTATCAGTTCCCAGGTGACATGAGTACAGCTTAGTCCGCTGACTTGACACTGTCACTTCGCCTCGAGTGTGTTCCCACTGTACTTTGATCACTACCCTACCACGGCTCAAAGGAGTCGTGCAAACAGGTGGTGGTTGGGTGCAGTCCCGAAGCACTTGGAGGCAGTGACGGTTAGACAGGATTCGTCTCTCCCGGTATTGGGGGTTGACATCGCGCTGTGTCTAGGAGAGCCATTACACGAGTAGTCCCTGGCCAGGGCAAACGAGATATACTGGTAGGTTTCCAGTGTTATCTCAGGGTGTTTTGGGCTTCGCTCCGGCATGACTTGTACCGCTATTGGGGGACTGACGTTTACCGCCCCCTAGGCCCGCCATGCGATGTATCAGACGAACAGACCGGACTGTACGGAGAATGTCACACTCAGGCTCAGTAGGAGTTCAGATGGGTTTCGCCTCGTCGGTCTTCTTATCGGCATTACCTGGGGACCGTTACGCACTGCTAGTGCCGCGTGCGGTCTGTGGTTAAACCCACTGCCAGCGTAGTGTCGAGTCTTTAGAGTCCCACACAGAAAGCTTTTCGCCTTTAGGCAAAAGAGTAGAGGTCGCATGGTATTGCGACAGGTCGCATGGTTTTGCGACAGGGTTCGGTCACATCCGTGCACTTGTGCACGTACAGTGTCCGGAAAGTTTACATTAGCGGGCTTTGGTTTAAGCCAGATCCTAGTGTACCTTATGGGATTGGATTTATCCGGTTTGCATTCGTGTTCCTCGGAACGCGGATGCGGGTGTGTATGCACGGTTGACAGGGAGGCAGAGGCAGCGGATTCTCATTAGGGTTGTTGACAGTTGACCGTTGACTATTTGACTTTTTGCTCAACCCTAATGAGAATATGATATGTGATTAACTATTATATTAATTAAGTATTATGGTGATTTGGTTGTTGACTTTTGTTGACTTTGTTGACTTGTTGACTTTTTTTGACTTGTTGACTTTGTTGACCGGTTGACTAGGTTTGACTAGTTGACCATCATGATAACCATGGCTATCATTTCATGCCAAAGACTTTTACTTGCTTGCTCATTTGAGTAAAATGAGTGCATGACATGATAAGGTTATGGTTGCTTCAACCATCACATAAGACTTTTATTGATATGATGAGTTATGATTACTTTGGATTATGAGAGGGTGAGAGACAAAAGAGAGCCTCATTCTTTCTTTCTTGCTCATTCTCTCTCTTGTTCTTGAGCTCTCCATTTTGCTCTCACCCTCTTGCTCTTGCTCCCTCTCTTTAATCTATGGTTCATATCTCTCATGAGTTGAGAATCAAGAACCATAGATAAAATCCCATTCTAAATCTTCTCTACTCATTCTAGTTCACTAGGTTTAGCAAACCAGGTGAACTAGTTTCTTCAAAGAACGAAGAAAGAGCTAAAGGTTGGAGCTTTCATGTGGATCTATCTTCGGCGTATGGAGACGACGAGAAGGAGCCATCGGACCACCACCGGAGCTTGAAGATGAAGGAGTTCAAGACAAGCTAGGTATAACCCCCTAACCGAGTAGCTAGAAACTCTTAGTTAGGATGTTAGATAGAAGTTTAACCAAGATCCGGGTTATAGGTCCATGTTACCACCTCCGTAAAAATTGTTATTTACCAAATTCCGCATTCCCAAAAGTACCGGGAGAGGTAGCATGGACTTACAGTGGTATCAGAGCCTAGTTAAACTCTATCTAGCATGTTAGCAAGTAACTAGAAGATCGATCAACGAAAAAGTCCCGAAACAAACCCCAAAAATTTGCAGTTTCTGTCGATTTTTCCACTGTTCAAAACTTGATTATTTTAACACCTAAAATCGGCTCAGGCTTTTCTGTGGGCACTCACCAAAAATGGTCCAACGTTCGAGTCAACGAGCCGTGGAAATGCGGCGGGAGCACGCTCCCGCCGCGGATCCGCGGCCGAGTCGACTCGGCCGAGGTCAATTTTTGGTGCAGTGTTTTTATGGGGGTATTTGGGGATTTTTGGAATATATATTTTCTGCCCAGATTTTCCAGAACGAAAATTTCTTTTTTGGGGTCCCGAAAATCCGTATTTTTGATCGAACTTCTAAAAGACTTAAGCTAACGGGTTTTCTGTAATGTGAAATTTGTATTGAACGTCTACTAATCGCTATATGTCGATTAGTGGGGGTTATACAAATCTGTGATCTGTAATGTGCTGGAATGTGTATATAAATATGTTGGATTATCGCGGGTGAATAGCCGGGGGTTGTGAGACGAGAGTTTTCTTTTCTTGCAATTCATGTAAATTTGTAAATTGATGTAATAATTATTTGTATGGCCGCACAACCGGGTCGGGGTTGTAGCCGTCATTGTATAATTTCTTTTTACTGTTTTTCTCCTAGGATAGACCCATGGAGGGGTGCACAAACTACCGGGTATGCCGAAGTGTCGAGTGGCCTACTCATGGAGATGAGGGAGGTTGCTACGCTTCGGGTACTTGGCGGGTAGTTTTCCGCACCCGTAGGGGTCTTGGGTGGGGTATTGGCTATTCACCGTGACCGTGTTATCTGTTTTTGTTACAGGCACGTACAAATTACAGATTCCTAGTATATCCAATGTATTTATCTATGATCTGAAATGTTTATCATTGCAGTATATCTATATATGATATTATTTAAGCGTTGCTTATGTTTTACAGACGCGCTAGCCCAGCCCCCGCTCTGTCGTTAGTTAAGTAACCTAACGGGTAATGACGGAGCCCAGTGGCGAATGCGACTGGCATAAGCGTACGTCATATTTTGGTTGTTTTCTGCAATGGTAGGATTAAATGATGGGACGCATTAAAACAACTAATGCAAGAATATCACGCATTAAAAGAACTAATGCAAGATAATAAACCAAGTTAAAGTCGTTGGAACACTTTCGAAAAACCACTCGGTTCTTTTCAAAACAAACATTCAAAATACGGAGTCTGAGCCACTCTATTTAAAAGCTATCTCGTTCCATCGACTAAATCAAGTTCACTACGTTCACGGTTTTGCCAAAACCATCCGTAGCCCTCCATCATTTCAGTTAAATATTCGGTAGTATTCAAGCTATGTATTTTGACCACACGCCAAGGCATAGTGATTGGTAGCTGCCGGATATTTATCTGTTGCATAGATAGAATGCGTTGGTTTGAGACAGTCGTACTGCCATTTTGGCCTACGTCAAGGGTATGTATGGGTGGATTCAAATTAACCTGGATAATGATGGGACGAACTTGACATGTGACTTATGACATTTTGACCTCACGCCAAGGTCATAAGAGCATGGGGCAAAAATCCACATCGGGAGTTTCATAAGTACTGAAACTTGCTAGATTTGCATACCATTTGGAGTGTGATGATTCTGGTAGGATTCCTTCAGTTTCGTCACGCGATGATATTTGGATCCCGATCCTACTGTGAGTATATGCTACTCCTCGGGAAATTTCTCGCTAAACGATCAATGCTATAAACCTAGTAGGTGCCTAGAAAGGTGTTAGCGGGGCTACGCCCCCAGGGAAAAGAGGTTCTCTAATTAAGGAACTTCGTGAAAGCGTTGGAAAACTTCCCTCGAAGTACCGACACCAGCCTGGCCGAACGGTTAAGCAAGTATTGTACGGTGAGATTGATCCTGACTAATTCTTCCTTTATGGTTTGAGGAGGGATTCGAGAAACAGTGGGAGCCATCCTGTTTAGACAAACTAAAAACCACTCTAAACTTGCAAGAGCATCATGCTGAGTGTTTTCCTCTTCTCTCCAAATTGCAGCGACCAATCAACATGACTGGACTTAAGTTACTCCTAGATAAAAACAAACTGACTGGGCCAAACTACAAAGATTGGCTCAGGAATGTCAAGATAGCAATCACTTATGACAAGCTGGGGTATCTTCTTACCACCAAAGCTCCCCCTGTCCCTGGTCCAACTTCCAGTGTCGCGGATAAGGAAATCCGCAAGACTTGGGAGATTGATAGCGCGAAGGCCAAGTGCCTCCTGCTTGCCTCGATGGACAACGAACATCAGAGGAGGCATGAGAATATGGACATGGAATCCATATTGCTCCATACAAAAGAACTGTATAGAGAGCAATCTCGTATCGCAAGATACGAAGCGTCCAAAAACTTATTCTCGAAAAGAATGGCCGTCGGATCACCAGTAGCCGAGCACGTGCTAAAGATGATCGGCTACATTGAGGAGCTCGCTGACCTAGGGATCACATTGGAGAGTGAGCTATATACGGATATAGTTCTCCAGTCCCTTCCTTCCACTTAAGCCCGGTTTATACTGAACTTCAACCTACAAGAAAAAGAGGTTGAACTTTCAGAGCTCCTCAACATGCTGAGGAGCGCAGAGGGCACCCTACAGAAAGGTAGGGATACATCCACTTTGTTTGTAGGAGGATCATCTTCTTCTAGGTCCAAGGCGAAAGCTAAGGGAAAGAAGAAGAAGGCCCCCGCCAAACCAAGGGGCGGTGTAAGTAAAGTGGATACGAAGGGAAAAGCAAAAGCAACAAAGTTAGCGGGAAAGCTTGTGGATAAGGAAAAATGCTTCTATTGTCATAAGAAAGGACACTGGAAGAATGATTGCAGGGCCTGGAAGGCCAGAACACTGGAATTGAAGTAGGTTGCAGCTTCAGCTTCAGGTGTGTATGTTATTGAAAACTGTCTTTCAATAAACTCTACTTCCTGGGTATTGGATACCGGATCAGGATCTCATATCTGTAATTCTTTGCAGGCGTTGAGAAACCGTAGTGTTTTGAAAGCAGGTGACATGACCCTCAGAGTTGCGAACGGAGCTAGCATGGATGCTAAAGCCGTGGGGGACTATCACCTGGGAATGTCAGATGGACATGTTTTGGTTTTGCGTAATTGCTTTTTTGTACCCAACGCAACTTGTAATATCATTTCTGTATCTTTAGTTTCTAAAGAAGGTTATGAATTTGCGTTTGTAAGTAATATTGTAAACATTCACCTTAATCAAGTTTTGATTGGGTCAGGTACTTTGAGTAATGGTATATACGTGTTAAACCAACCACAGATTTTTAATGTCCATAATACACACAAAAGAAAGTCTCCAGAAATAAATCAGACTTTCTTATGGCATTGTAGATTGGGTCACATCAATGAGAGAAGGTTGACGAAGTTACATACAGAAGGGTATTTGAATGCGTTCGAAGATCAGTCGTATGCCACTTGTCAATCCTGTCTCAAAGGAAAGATGACAAAGACTCCGTTTACTGGACATGGAGTAAGAGCGAGCGAGCTCTTGGGACTCGTACACAGTGACGTGTGCGGTCCAATGTCTACACATGCACGAAGCGGACATTCTTACTTCATTACTTTTACGGATGACTTCTCAAGGTACGGTTATGTCTTCTTAATGAAACATAAGTCCGAGGCCTTAGGAAAATTCCACGAGTATAAGAATGAAGTAGAGAAACAGACCGGCAAAAGTATTAAGATTCTAAGATCGGATCGAGGTGGAGAATACTTAAGTGCCGAGTTCCTGGACTATTTAAAAGAGAACGGAATTCTCTCTTAGCTTACTCCTCCTTACACCCCGCAACATAACGGTGTATCGGAGAGACGGAACCACACCCTATTCGATATGGTGCGGTCCATGATGGGTAACGCTGAGTTACCGCGATCATTCTGGGGGTATGCGCTAGAATCAGCTGCGTACCTTTTGAACCGAGTTCCGACTAAGACTGTGCCTTCCACACCATATGAAATGTGGAGTGGGAAGAAACCCTATCTTCAATATCTGAAGATCTGGGGATGTCCGGCTTTTGTCAAAAAGCAGCATGCGGACAAGCTCGAGGCATGTTCAGTACTGTGCAAGTTTGTGGGATACCCAAAGAACACCAGGGGGTATCTTTTCTACTACGCAGAGGAACAAAAAGTCCTTGTTTCTCGTAATGCCCACTTTCTAGAACACCAGTTCTTAGAAAAGGAAATTAGTGGGAGTGCAGTAGAACTTGAAGAAATTCCAGAACCACGGACTAATACTGAAAGTTTAGTGGAACCAGAGGGTTCGGAAGAACAGGACATTCCTACGCCAATCCGCAGGAGTAGTAGGCAGTCTCATCCGCCCGAGAGATACTGCGGTTTTCTCATAGACGGGGATATAGAGGATTGCATCATAGATTATGATGAGCCTACTAGCTTCCAGCAGGCCGTTCAGAGCGTTGACTCAGTGAAATGGCTGAATGCAATGCGGACCGAAATGGAGTCCATGTACACCAACAAGGTATGGACGTTGGACATTGCTCCAGACGGGGTAAAACCCGTAGGATGCAAGTGGATCTTCAAAAGGAAGATTGGTGTAGATGGACCGGTTGAGACCTATAAAGCTAGGCTGGTAGCAAAGGGTTTTCGTAAAAGACCTGGCTTGGACTATGACGTAAGCTTCTCTCCAGTAGCCATGCTGAAATCCATTCGGATACTTCTTGCCATTGCTGCCTTCCACGATTATGAGATTTGGCAAATGGACGTAAAGACAGCTGTAACGTCTTCAAAATAATAAAATATGATTTTTGGGAAATTTTATAATTTAATATTATTTTAATGAATATTTTAATATTCTGGTATAATTAAATACAGATAAATGGGGAAAATTATGGAAAATTCTAAAATAAGGTATTTTAAGGAATTGCTTCATTTTCTGTGCGTGCCCCCATTTCCTCTAGTTTTGACTGATTCCATCTAGGGTGAAATCTGGGTTGATTTTCCTATGTTGGTGTATAATTTGGGACTTGTTTTAGAATGGATTTTGGTATTTGGTGATTCATTCCTGTCGGGTGGCGTTTGGACGTCAACGACAAGTGGATTTTGATTGTGTTTACATGCGAGTCGATAGGTTTTTACCTATGCGGGTAGCGTGTGCTATTTTGGTTTCCGATATGATTTTCATGTGCTTTAGCATTGTGATATACTTGTAGGTACCCCGCGTGATGTTGAGGCAAAGGAGGTGAAGATAGCGACATCGGCTTTGGCACACGAGAAGCAATGTGAGTAGATTTATATCTGTGGGGAGAAGTCGGGTGGATGGCGTATAGCACCCCCGCAGTCCGTGGTGAAGTATACGAATACGTATACACACGAATATTTATTATGTGTTGTTTAGGGTTATTGATGGTAATAATGATATTTTGATGATAAGAATATATTGGTTTAGTTTAGTGCGAACCCTAGAGTAGTGGTTGCACTCACACATACATTTACACACATACTTGCATTCATTCTTTCATTTATTAGAGTGCATATGATGGTGCGTATATCTACACATGGGTATGGGACTATGTGTTTATATACTGGATTTGAGGATAGTATTTGGGATTTGAGATGAGTCGATGAGATTGGGCTTGAGGCCAGGAGATCGGTGATGTGATTTGGTTCGTATCGAGATACGACACGATGTTTTAACGGGTCTTTTGACGTAGTGATTCTTACACCTGCATGCATACATTGAGGGTATCAATATTGTACTAGACGTAGATCAGTACCCCGATCATGACATTTGATAAAGAGGATACCAGATAAATAGTATGATGAATGTAATATTGACCCGTACCCAGATTTGGGATGCCGTACGACGGATTTACGTACAAGCTATATTTTGATGATTGATCCGCACTCTTGACTTGGGATGTCTGATTATAGATAGGGTATCGGATATGATATTATTGAGGCGGGATCACCGACTAATATATATACATGTATGTATATGTATCGACTCAGATGTTAGGCGGTTTCCTCACCCGTAGCTCTACTTGTTAGTTCAGCCGTATAGTTTAAGATGGTTGTTAGATTAGATTAGACTCCTACCTATTTCAAAAACTAACGAATCGTGGGTATTTTAAAAGACAGCCCAAGGGATCCTACGGATATTTCAAAAGACGTATCTTTTCATAAAAACACCGTAGCCCCTATTTTCAAAACCCCATGATTCGTGTTATTTCAAAAGGCACCAATTGTAGAGGTTATTTTAGATTAATGCAGATTAGTTATAGTTGCGTCTAGTATTCAGCTTCCGCTCATTATTGTGGTTCGCATCGCATCGCATGCTTATATTATGTTTCATACTCCATTATTGATGTTATGCTGTTAGGACACCAGCACCATTACCGATGATGCGTATGTACCACGTACACTTACTTGCCGGCTCACACACATCTTCATCGGTAATTGCCATGTCACGTACACCTTAGAAAATATTATTGCATCGACATAGGTTAGCTAATAATTTAGACATGATATTAGTGTACTTGCCTTATATGCTAGATTAGACATTGTAATTATTAGTTGTTACATCATGCATGTTATTATTCATGGATTTTTATGCCTGTATGCACTGTTTACATGCTATTGAGGATTGGATTCGGATTTCCATGAGATTTTCTGGATTTGGGGGAAAACCGCAAAACTTATATAAACTTCTTTTCTCTCTTTAAAATAAAAAGTGCGGTTTTCCCATGATGTATGAGTCGTCCACCATGAGTTTGCTGATGGATTTGGAAACCCGATTCGAGGAGACGGATGAACCGTTTCGGGTACATGGTGGACCCGGTAAGGTACCCCGGGGCAAGAAGCGCGTGGTGATGACGATGTGAGCCTGGCGGGGGAGCACTACCTACCGGTGATTTTACCCGACGCGTCGGATATCCGGAGGATACCGTCGTGGTCTTGAGATGGATGGTAGGGGCCGGTCTGGACTGACGGCGCCCTAGATATTATGATTGAGACATTGGGATTTCGAGATTTCGAGGTACAGAGACTGTGATACAGAGATATCGAGATATTGGGATTACGTTTTGTGCCGATGCTAGGCACTGTTTTATGCTGATTTCATTATGATACCTCAACTAAAAATACAAAGGAAATCTCACTAAATTATGAAAACAGTTTCTTCATTTACATGTATTCTGCTTTCATGCATTCATACCTCATATTCATGACATACTATTACCTGAGGCACTAGCACGAGCACTTGGCACTACATTCACGTATAGAGATTACATTGCCAGTTTAGCATGCTTCAGCTTTATTCATATTGAGGTTTCTTTATATCTGATCGTATTGACCTAGGTTGGGTCATGCATTCGATCTCTGCTTGTAGATATCTTTCTATTCACGAGTTGGCAACTCACCCCCGTTGTGCCCCAGTTCTTGCAGGTTTGCCGTACAGTTCTATAGCGGCATTTCTGGCACACTGCTTCCTTTTGGGTGATTTGCTTGGATAGGTGGGTTCTTTTGTATCAGAACCGCCGTTGTATTTATATTATTCATTGTATCTAGAATATCCATCAACCAAAACTCGTATATTGGTTCAGACCTAGACTAGTGATGTATTATTCGACCATAGAGTCGCGCTTAGTAGTGTTGCGGTTTTCTTGTTGCTTTTGAGCTTTCTTTTGGATTTGATCCTCGCCACTTGGCGTTGTATATTATTGTTGCATGTGTGGTGGTGACCGTCGATTGACGAAGAGCTAGCTCCCGCTTGGGGATGCCTTTATCATTGCATATATTGTTATCCTTGTTATACCCCATTCGGGGCCAGTTTTACAAAAGAAACTCTGCCGAAATTTTTAGAAAAGACTGTACTGTTTTTAAAAATGCATATTCGGCTTAGTTATTTAAAAACCTTGATTTCAAACATGTTTTTCTTCACTTCTTTAAACCAGTTTCTTTACTTATTCTTAAAAATGGTTTTAGATTTCTGGGCTTTTGGCTTACTTGGATCAGATGGAGTCCTATAGACTTCATATGGTTCAAGGGCCAGTCACGTGCTCTTTCGGGTCGTGACAAAGTTGGTATCAGAGCGCTAGGTTGACCTTGGTTCGAGTCTAAGTTTGACTATGTGGAGCCTAGGGCGTTTATATATATACGGAACTTAGGCTTGACCTTACGGAACTTAGACTTGGTCGAGGGGGTATTAGACCCGAACTTTCGTCGTGTAGGATGACCCTTGGTTGATGGAATAGGTAACTAAAGTAGAGTGACGTACCGTTGGTATGTTCCGCGGCATACTTACGACACGCCATTCCGCTTAAGGAACCTTAGGATGTACATATTTTCGAGATCAGTGATCCTCTTTATATCCAGGATTATACATCCATTTGAGATCCCCGATTCTATTAGTTTCATGATCATACCTTTATTGATGCTGTTCCTTCCCATGATCATGTATCCACTTTGGATCTGTTGTTTCCTTTCTTGCCATTGATGTGCTCTCCTTGATACTCGATTGAGGTTCCTGTCACCATGTTTGAGGGCAGTTTGGGCTGCTGCTAGGGTTACGGCCGGTGTGAGCTCGTTTGGTACAAGGGCCGACCATTGTGTTTTCTGGTGACATGGGAACGTCTCGAGTTAGTGTTGGTGATTGTGACCTCTAGTGGAGGCGAGTGCTTGGTCTTGCACCGGATGATCGGGCCATTGTTAGAGCTGCCAGTTGAGAGAGGACTGTTGATGTACAGCATACCTCAGAGATTGTGATGTCGCCTACCGTGCAGACAGATGGACCAGCTGTTGCTGAGATTGACAGGATGTCGCTTCCGAAGCTTACGAGCTGAGATTGCCGTAGCTTTCAGGCAGATATGAGACAGATGATAGCTAGTCTACCCGATTTGAGAGACGAAGGTGATTCGTCCGATTTTGCGCCGGAGCGGGCCCTGATGAGTTGAAGATTTCCAGTGTGGAGAGTCTTACTCAGATCTAGAGCAGACCGACTCAGAGATGACCGCCTATGTATTGCCTTTCTTGGAGGATTGAGGCGCTGTTCGGCGTACAGGCGAATAAGCCAGTTGCTGCTGCAAATGACGAGATGTCGCCCAGATGGTTGGAGCTACTGCAGCGTGAGCATATACTTAGAGAGATGATAGCGAGTCGCTAGTCACCTGAGGATGAATGACTAGGACAGGTGGTTCGTTTGTTTACCGATGCGAGGTCATCAGATAGATTGTTTCCAGCTAGAGACGACTTCACGCAGGTTCGTTGAGAGTCGATAGAGACGATCGAATGTCAGGAGCCCATTTTCCAAGTTTAAAGTATACGGAAAGACATGCAGGTGATTCTATGGACTCTCTAGAAGAATGAAACCCTAACTCGACTTAATGACCGTGTGAAAGCCTTTGAACCTTCGGGTTTGCGGCGGTTCCTCGGCGCCATTAGTGAGGCTTGGGTTTGCCCTTCTACGGCTGGAC
The DNA here is from genome assembly GCA_030015575.1 of Agapanthus africanus. Lineage (NCBI taxonomy): Eukaryota > Viridiplantae > Streptophyta > Magnoliopsida > Asparagales > Amaryllidaceae > Agapanthus > Agapanthus africanus. Next base: position 234,365,127 of record JASDDO010000008.1, on the reverse strand, counting down.
CACCGACGCTGTGACATGTACTCGATACTATTAAACTGTACCCATGATGTGATCTCTTGGGGGATTATGAGGATCTGACGAGTCGATCGGATGGTTCGACATCTTTCGGATATCGTGATGGGACACTGCTTGGGAGACTCCAGATGCGAGCGTAGCCGTCGGAGCGCAGTTCGTGTAGCCACGATGAGTTAAGTCCGAATCAGTCGACATTGAGCAAGGTGGAGTAAAGAGTTCGTACGAGATTTCGACGAGATGACGTCCCACTCCGCTGACATTAGAGATGTGATATGCACCCCGAGGCGTGGTATATGGATGTATCTTCCAGAGAGAAGCGCGATAGGTATGCAGCCGTTCCGGAATAAGCTTTAGCTTCAGCATTGGATGATGACTTCCGGGCATTTCGGCAGGATTGAGATTTGAGAAAGGAACCTCGACAGGACCTTTCTGGAGTACGTTACGAGAAGACCTAGACCAGGAGTGGTCGTATTGCGCATACCCAGCAGGACAGAGTTCGGCATTGTCGACGAGGTAGTTGACCATGTTCGGATAAAGGAACTTACCCAGATGCGTTGTAGATCGATCAGGGACAGACGAGTGATGAGTATTCCTCCGATGGTTGGGACGTGTTCCCGAGGACCTGTTCGGCCTGACATCCTCTACAGAATGATGAAGCTACAGAATATGCGATTTCGAGTCCGTGCGAGAGACTTCAGATTGACCGTGGCCGAGAACAGTGCAGTGCGTAGTAGCTTGGCGTGACGTCATAGTGGACGACGATAGAGACAGTTGGAACAAGAGGTTCGTGTGAGACACTGATGAGCTGTCATTGCTTCCCGTCGAGACTAGAGACCTGATATGCTTACAGAGACGTTGGAATGTGACCAGTTTCCGAGAAAATATTGTGCTGAGGACACAGGTGTTATTGAGCGAGAAGAGGTTGTGCAGGAAGCCAGCCTCTGTACAGATCGGCATAGGCATGATCGGAAGAGACCTTGAGCAGGATTCCTTCCAGGACATTGCTGCAATGATGTTTGCACCCAGGATCAGATGTGTGACGTGCTTTCAGAGAGCCAGAGGCCGACGCCAGTGATACGCTGCCTTACGAGCGGTCGTAAGGATTGACCGAAAGGTGACCAGGAAAGTGCCAGAACGGAATCGTTCCTGTCAGTACTCCTGACCGGGCCGATGAACCGATGGATTGCGAGATTGGTAATCTACAGGAAAGATCAGGAACCAGAGGCAGAGGACGCCAGCCGCGAGCAAGAGGCAAGTAGATATCTTGCGCAGCTAGCATCGGATGTTCCGGTACCTTCTCGACCCTGAAGGATGGTATACCGACGACGGTAATTATGATTTGTGATTTTGTGATTTGATTATCACGTATCCGTTGCTTTGGATTTCGGTATTTTGGGCGATCTATTCACATGATTTAGTCTTGATGACTGAGTTTCATGATATTTGATTTTGTGCACCATGGTTGCACCTACTGGGTATTTATACCTTGTACATAGTTATTACTCTTGAGCTGTTGATTGCGATTTCATGCCTATTTTATGCTGGTGATTTGATTTACGCTTCCAGCAGAGTTTCATGTAATTTTAGTGTTTTGATTTTGCACCCGGTATAGCTTATATGTGCTTGTAGTGTATCGATATGTGTTTTGTGCTCGCAGCTGCACACGTTTATGATTTTCTTCATATCTGGATACACTTGGTGTTGCTGCTTACGTATTTGAGTTATTGCTTGGTATTTGTGCATGGGATGCACCAGTTCTATACTTCGTGCATTTGTCGCACCAGTTTTATGTTTCTTGCGTTTATCGCCTCAGATTTATATTTCGTGCCTTTGTTGCACCGGATTTATATTTTGTGCATTACGATTGCACCTGACTTCGATTTGATGCCTTTCGGTATGTCGATTTTGATTGTGATATTGATGTGGATTCTTGCACTCCGTGCTTTTGACTGGACTTACGCATATTCGACGTTGCTATTGGATTTTGTGATTCCGTGCATATTGAGTGCGCAGGGTCTAGATTTTCATTCGTGCATGATGGATGCACCGATTTGGATTTTCGCGCATGTTGGGCGCATGTTTTGAGATACGATTTTGGGGCACACCAGATGCACTAAATCGAGATTCTTCGTGCATGTCAGATGCACCTGTTTTGGCTGCCAGGCACACGTTGCCTATGACAGATGCTTCGTGCACACCCGTTGCACCTAGATGTTGTTTTGTGCACATGTTTAGCACATATATGGATTTTGATTTCCGTGCGCACCAGACGCACAGGGTGGTGTTATGTGATTTTTGGGATTTATTCCTTTTGGAGCAGTACATTTTTATGATGTTGGATATTTGCTTTCATACTGAGCAGGACTAGTCAGTGGGCAGTACCTGGATATATTTTGCATGCATCGATAGTTATCGAAGGGATTTCCGAAAAGCGAGCTATAGTCTCAGTATATACCTACGTGTCCGATATGACACGAAACGTTTTAAAAACAAGGAAACCCTTCTAAACTGTTTTCAAAACGGCGGAACGTACCTATTAAACAAAGGATATATATACACATATATAGTTATTTTCTTATGAGAAACGTCCGCCACTGTGCAGTGTTACGCGCATCGCACAGCGACTTAAAAAGATTTGGCATACATTTGCATCAGCTATTTACATGTATAGTCTTGGTCCATATCATATTGATTTTGTATTGGATTTGACATTGTGTCGTTACCATGACTCCGATGATTGCGGATGCTTGATGGAGTGTTGCTTTTGAGTTATCTGCTCAGTACTCATGCGCATGCATTGCGCTATGATGTTTTATGTATAGATGATTTCGGAGCCCCGATGACTTGGAATTTGTATTGAAATATTTTAGTATTTGGGGGTTTAAATTTAAATTCGGGGACCGAATTTCTTTAAGGGGGGTAGATTGTAACGTCTTCAAAATAATAAAATATGATTTTTGGGAAATTTTATAATTTAATATTATTTTAATGAATATTTTAATATTCTGGTATAATTAAATACAGATAAATGGGGAAAAATTATGGAAAATTCTAAAATAAGGTATTTTAAGGAATTGCTTCGTTTTCTGTGCATGCCCCCATTTCCTCTAGTTTTGACTGATTCCATCTAGGGTGAAATCTGGGTTGATTTTCCTATGTTGGTGTATAATTTGGGACTTGTTTTAGCATGGATTTTGGTATTTGGTGATTCATTCCTGTCGGGTGGCGTTTGGACGTCAACGACAAGTGGATTTTGATTGTGTTTACATGCGAGTCGATAGGTTTTTACCTATGCGGGTAGCGTGTGCTATTTTGGTTTCCGATATGATTTTCATGTGCTTTAGCATTGTGATATACTTGTAGGTACCCCGCGTGATGTTGAGGCAAAGGAGGTGAAGATAGCGACATCGGCTTTGGCACACGAGAAGCAAAGTGAGTAGATTTATATCTGTGGGGAGAAGTCGGGTGGATGGCGTATAGCACCCCCGCAGTCCGTGGTGAAGTATACGAATACGTATACACACGAATATTTATTATGTGTTGTTTAGGGTTATTGATGGTAATAATGATATTTTGATGATAAGAATATATTGGTTTAGTTTAGTGCGAACCCTAGAGTAGTGGTTGCACTCACACATACATTTACACACATACTTGCATTCATTCTTTCATTTATTAGAGTGCATATGATGGTGCGTATATCTACACATGGGTATGGGACTATGTGTTTATATACTGGATTTGAGGATAGTATTTGGGATTTGAGATGAGTCGATGAGATTGGGCTTGAGGCCAGGAGATCGGTGATGTGATTTGGTTCGTATCGAGATACGACACGATGTTTTAACGGGTCTTTTGACGTAGTGATTCTTACACCTGCATGCATACATTGAGGGTATCAATATTGTACTAGACGTAGATCAGTACCCCGATCATGACATTTGATAAAGAGGATACCAGATAAATAGTATGATGAATGTGATATTGACCCGTACCCAGATTTGGGATGCCGTACGACGGATTTACGTACAAGCTATATTTTGATGATTGATCCGCACTCTTGACTTGGGATGTCTGATTATAGATAGGGTATCGGATATGATATTATTGAGGCGGGATCACCGACTAATATATATACATGTATGTATATGTATCGACTCAGATGTTAGGCGGTTTCCTCACCCGTAGCTCTACTTGTTAGTTCAGCCGTATAGTTTAAGATGGTTGTTAGATTAGATTAGACTCCTACCTATTTCAAAAACTAACGAATCGTGGGTATTTTAAAAGACAGCCCAAGGGATCCTACGGATATTTCAAAAGACGTATCTTTTCATAAAAACACCGTAGCCCCTATTTTCAAAACCCCATGATTCGTGTTATTTCAAAAGGCACCAATTGTAGAGGTTATTTTAGATTAATGCAGATTAGTTATAGTTGCGTCTAGTATTCAGCTTCCGCTCATTATTGTGGTTCGCATCGCATCGCATGCTTATATTATGTTTCATACTCCATTATTGATGTTATGCTGTTAGGACACCAGCACCATTACCGATGATGCGTATGTACCACGTACACTTACTTGCCGGCTCACACACATCTTCATCGGTAATTGCCATGTCACGTACACCTTAGAAAATATTATTGCATCGACATAGGTTAGCTAATAATTTAGACATGATATTAGTGTACTTGCCTTATATGCTAGATTAGACATTGTAATTATTAGTTGTTACATCATGCATGTTATTATTCATGGATTTTTATGCCTGTATGCACTGTTTACATGCTATTGAGGATTGGATTCGGATTTCCATGAGATTTTCCGGATTTGGGGAAAAACCGCAAAACTTATATAAACTTCTTTTCTCTCTTTAAAATAAAAAGTGCGGTTTTCCCATGATGTATGAGTCGTCCACCATGAGTTTGCTGATGGATTTGGAAACCCGATTCGAGGAGACGGATGAACCGTTTCGGGTACATGGTGGACCCGGTAAGGTACCCCGGGGCAAGAAGCGCGTGGTGATGACGATGTGAGCCTGGCGGGGGAGCACTACCTACCGGTGATTTTACCCGACGCGTCGGATATCCGGAGGATACCGTCGTGGTCTTGAGATGGATGGTAGGGGCCGGTCTGGACTGACGGCGCCCTAGATATTATGATTGAGACATTGGGATTTCGAGATTTCGAGGTACAGAGACTGTGATACAGAGATATCGAGATATTGGGATTACGTTTTGTGCCGATGCTAGGCACTGTTTTATGCTGATTTCATTATGATACCTCAACTAAAAATACAAGGGAAATCTCACTAAATTATGAAAACAGTTTCTTCATTTACATGTATTCTGCTTTCATGCATTCATACCTCATATTCATAACATACTATTACCTGAGGCACTAGCACGAGCACTTGGCACTACATTCACGTATAGAGATTACATTGCCAGTTTAGCATGCTTCAGCTTTATTCATATTGAGGTTTCTTTATATCTGATCGTATTGACCTAGGTTGGGTCATGCATTCGATCTCTGCTTGTAGATATCTTTCTATTCACGAGTTGGCAACTCACCCCCGTTGTGCCCCAGTTCTTGCAGGTTTGCCGTACAGTTCTATAGCGGCATTTCTGGCACACTGCTTCCTTTTGGGTGATTTGCTTGGATAGGTGGGTTCTTTTGTATCAGAACCGCCGTTGTATTTATATTATTCATTGTATCTAGAATATCCATCAACCAAAACTCGTATATTGGTTCAGACCTAGACTAGTGATGTATTATTCGACCATAGAGTCGCGCTTAGTAGTGTTGCGGTTTTCTTGTTGCTTTTGAGCTTTCTTTTGGATTTGATCCTCGCCACTTGGCGTTGTATATTATTGTTGCATGTGTGGTGGTGACCGTCGATTGACGAAGAGCTAGCTCCCGCTTAGGGATGCCTTTATCATTGCATATATTGTTATCCTTGTTATACCCCATTCGGGGCCAGTTTTACAAAAGAAACTCTGCCGAAATTTTTAGAAAAGACTGTACTGTTTTTAAAAATGCATATTCGGCTTAGTTATTTAAAAACCTTGATTTCAAACATGTTTTTCTTCACTTCTTTAAACCAGTTTCTTTACTTATTCTTAAAAATGGTTTTAGATTTCTGGGCTTTTGGCTTACTTGGATCAGATGGAGTCCTATAGACTTCATATGGTTCAAGGGCCAGTCACGTGCTCTTTCGGGTCGTGACAACAGCTTTTCTAAATGGAAATTTAGAGGAGTGTGTCTATATGTACCAGCCAGAGGGTTTCATTCAGAGTGGGAGCAGCGGAAAGGTGTGCAAGTTGCTTAAGTCCATCTATGGACTAAAGCAGGCATCGCGGAGTTGGAACATCTGCTTTGATGAGACGGTCAAAGAATTTGGCTTTATCAAAAATCCAGATGAACCATGCATCTATAGTAGATTTGTAGCGAGAACTGTAGTATTCCTCGTTTTATACGTGGATGACATTCTCTTAATAGGAAATGACATTCCTATGCTACAATCTGTCAAGTGGTTCTTGTTACACAGGTTCTCCATGAAAGACCTGGGTGATGCCTCATACATTCTGGGTATCCGGATCTACCGTGACAGATCCAAGAGGATATTAGGACTTTCACAGTCCAGGTACATCGACACCATACTAAAGAGATTCAGTATGGAAGATTCCAAGCGTGGTAACCTACCGGCTTGTCACGGGATCACCCTCTCTAAAGAGATGTCTCCCAAGACTGATTTGGAGAGGGATCACATGTCTATTATACCCTACGCTTCTGCGGTAGGCTCTATAATGTATGCGATGTTGTGTACCAGACCGGATGTAGCTTATGCACTGAGTGTGGTAAGCCGGTATCAGTCAAACCCTGGGGAGAAACACTGGATAGCGGTAAAGAACATTCTCAAGTACCTGAGAAGGACTAAGGAGATGTTCTTGGTGTATGGCGGAAAAGACCTCCAGATCGAGGCCTTTGCTGACTCCAGCTTCCAGAGTGACAAGGATGATTCCAAGTCCATGTCGGGTTTTGTCTTTACCCTCAATGGAGGGGCGGTGTGTTGGAAGAGTTCCAAACAGGAAACCGTTGCAGACTCGACGATGGAAGCGGAATACATCGCTGCATCTGATGCCGCAAAAGAAGCTGTCTGAATGAGGAAGTTCTTGAAAGAACTTCTGGTGGTTCCGTCCATTGTTGATCCAATACCTCTGTATTGCGACAACAACGGGGCTATAGCTTTAGCAAAGGAACCCAGGTCCCATCAGAGATCCAGGCACATCTTGAGGCGGTATCACCTGATCAGGGAGATCGTGGATCGCCAGGAGATCGAGGTACGGAGGGTCGCTTCAGAAGATAACACTGCAGATCCATTCACCAAGGCCCTACCCCAGACTCAGTTCGAGCGGCTGATCGAGATGATAGGTCTTCGATACGCCAGTACATGGCCTTAGTGCAAGTGGGAGATTGTTAGTGTATATGCCCAAGAGGCCATTACTGTATCATACTAGTATGTATATTACTTAATGGAAGCTTGGGATATTCACCTTGTATATACAATCTTGCTCAAAATAGTAGTATGCTACTTGGTTTATTTCTACTTCAATGTGTACATGTGTTTATTTTTGTATATCGCCTATACACATTAGTGGAGCCCTTAGGATCTTTGCTTGATTACCTCCGATGTGATGGCCGTCACACTAGTGGGGCTGGGTAATCTATAAGCACATCCTTATGCAGGTCCCTGGTCGCAGGACTATCGAGACAGGGCATCGATACTCCGGAGTAGACCAGCGCATGCGCTTCTCATCCCAGTGAGGGAGACGGTCTGTCCCACAGCCGTCAGTACGTCGTACTTGAGATAGTATGCGGGTGCTCGTTAGGTTACGGGTACACTGGACAGGACTCGTCGGGAACTGACTAGTTGGTATTATGCCTATCGTCAGTTATCAGTTCCCAGGTGACATGAGTACAGCTTAGTCCGCTGACTTGACACTGTCACTTCGCCTCGAGTGTGTTCCCACTGTACTTTGATCACTATCCTACCACGGCTCAAAGGAGTCGTGCAAACAGGTGGTGGTTGGGTGCAGTCCCGAAGCACTTGGAGGCAGTGACGGTTAGACAGGATTCGTCTCTCCCGGTATTGGGGGTTGACATCGCGCTGTGTCTAGGAGAGCCATTACACGAGTAGTCCCTGGCCAGGGCAAACGAGATATACTGGTAGGTTTCCAGTGTTATCTCAGGGTGTTTTGGGCTTCGCTCCGACACGACTTGTACCGCTATTGGGGGACTGACGTTTACCGCCCCCTAGGCCCGCCATGCGATGTATCAGACGAACAGACCGGACTGTACGGAGAATGCCACACTCAGGCTCAGTAGGAGTTCAGATGGGTTTCGCCTCGTCGGTCTTCTTATCGGCATTACCTGGGGACCGTTACGCACAGCTAGTGCCGCTTGCGGTCTGTGGTTAAACCCACTGCCAGCGTAGTGTCGAGTCTTTAGAGTCCCACACAGAAAGCTTTTCGCCTTTAGGCAAAAGAGTAGAGGTCGCATGGTATTACGACAGGTCGCATGGTTTTGCGACAGGGTTCGGTCACATACGTGCACTTGTGCACGTACAGTGTCCGGACAGTTTACACTAGCGGGCTTTGGTTTAAGCCAGATCCTAGTGTACCTTATGGGATTGGATTTATCCAGTTTGCATTCGTGTTCCTCGGAACGCGGATGCGGGTGTGTATGCACAGTTGACAGGGAGGCAGAGGCAGCGGATTCTCATTAGGGTTGTTGACAGTTGACCGTTGACTATTTGACTTTTTGCTCAACCCTAATGAGAATATGATATGTGATTAACTATTATATTAATTAAGTATTATGGTGATTTGGTTGTTGACTTTTGTTGACTTTGTTGACTTGTTGACTTTTGTTGACTTGTTGACTTTGTTGACCGGTTGACTAGGTTTGACTAGTTGACCATCATGATAACCATGGCTATCATTTCATGCCAAAGACTTTTACTTGCTTGCTCATTTGAGTAAAATGAGTGCATGACATGATAAGGTTATGGTTGCTTCAACCATCACATAAGACTCTTATTGATATGATGAGTTATGATTACTTTGGATTATGAGAGGGTGAGAGACAAAAGAGAGCCTCATTCTTTCTTTCTTGCTCATTCTCTCTCTTGTTCTTCAGCTCTCCATTTTGCTCTCACCCTCTTGCTCTTGCTCCCTCTCTTTAATCTATGGTTCATATCTCTCATGAGTTGAGAATCAAGAACCATAGATAAAATCCCATTCTAAATCTTCTCTACTCATTCTAGTTCACTAGGTTTAGCAAACCAAGTGAACTAGTTTCTTCAAAGAACAAAGAAAGAGCTAAAGGTTGGAGCTTTCAAGTGGATCTATCTTCGGCGTACGGAGACGACGAGAAGGAGCCATCGGACCACCACCGGAGCTTGAAGACGAAGGAGTTCAAGACAAGCTAGGTATAACCCCCTAACCGAGTAGCTAGAAACTCTTAGTTAGGATGTTAGATAGAAGTTTAACCAAGATCCGGGTTATAGGTCCATGTTACCACCTCCGTAAAAATTGTTATTTACCAAATTCCGCATTCCCGAAAGTACCGGGAGAGGTTGCATGGACTTACAGGTCGGGGTCCAAAGTTGGTGCAGTGTATTTCTGGGGTTGTTTTGGGATTTTTGGAATATGTATTTTCTGCCCAGATTTTCCAGAACGAAAATTTTGTGTTTAGGGCCTATAAATCCGTATTTTTGATCGAACTTCTAAAAGACTTAAGCTAACGGGTTTTTCTGTGATGTGATATTTGTAATGAAAGTCTACTAATCGCTATATGTCAATTAGTGGGGGTTATACAAATCTGTGATCTGTAATGTTATTGGAATGTGTATATGAATTCATTGGATTGTCGCGGGTGAATAGCCGGGGGTTGTGAGACGAGAGTTTTCTTTTCTTTCAATTCATGTAAATTTGTAAATTGATGTAATAATTATTTGTATGGCCGCACAACCGGGTCGGGGTTGTAGCCGTCATTACATAATTTCTTTTTACTGTTTTTGCTCCTAGGATAGACCTATGGAGGGGGTGCACAAACTACCGGGTATGCCGAAGTGCCGAGTGGCCTGCTCACGGGGATGAGGGAGGTTGCTTCGCTTCGGGTACTTGGCGGGTAGTTTGCTGCACCCGTAGGGGTCTTGGGTGGGGTATTTGCTATTCACCGCGACCGTGTAATCTGCTTTTCGTTACAGGCTCGTACGAATTGCAGGTTCCTAGTATATCCAATGTGTTCATCTGTGATCTGAAATGTCTATCATTGCAATATATCTATATATGATATTATTTATGCGTTGCTTATGTTTTACAGCCGCGCTAGCCCAGCCCCCGCTCTGTCGTTAGTTAAGTAACCTAACGGGTAATGACGGGGCCCCGTGGTGAATGCGAATGGCATAAGCGTACGTCATATTTTGGTTGTTTTCTGCAAGGGTAGGATTAAATGATGGGACGCATTAAAAGAACTAATGCAAGAATATCAAGCATTAAAAGAACTATTGCAAGAAAATAAACCATGTAAAAGTCGTTGGAACACTTTCGAAAAACCACTCGGTTCTTTTCAAAACAAACTTTTAAAAATGCGGAGTTTGAGCCACTCCATTTAAAAGCTATCTCGTTCCATCGACTAAATCAAGTTCACTACGTTCACGGTTTCGCCAAAACCATTCGTACCCCTCCGTCGTTTCGCATAAATGGTCAATAGTATTCAAGCTATGTATGTTGGCCAAAGTCAAGGCATAGTGATTGGTAGCTATTGGGTATTCATGTATAGCATAGATAGATGCGTTGGTTTGGGACAGTCGTACTGCCATTTTGGCAAAAGTCAAGGGTGGGTACGGGTGGATCCAAATTCACCTGGATAATGACGGGCAGAACTTGACATTTGACTTATGATATTTTGGCCAAAGTCAAGGTCATAAGAGCATGGGGCAAAAATCCACATCGGGAGTTTCAAAATAACTGAAACTTGCTAGTATTGCATACCATTTGGAGCGTAATGATTCTGGTAGGATTCCTTCAGTTTCGTCACGCGATGATATTTGGATCCCGATCCTACTGTGAGTATATGCTACTCCTCGAGAAATTTCTCACTTAACGATCAATGCTATAAACCTAGTAGGTGTCTAGAAAGGTGTTAGCGGGGCTACGCCCCCAGGGAAAAGGGGTTCTTAAATTAAGGAACTTCGCGAAAGCGTTGTAAAACCTCCCTCGAAGTACCGACACCAGCCTGGCCGAACGGTTAAGCAAGTATTGTACGGTGAGATTTATCCTGAATAATTCTTCCTTTTTGATTTGAGGAGGGATTCGAGAAACAGTGTGAGCCATCCTGTTTAGACAAACTAAAAACCACTCTAAACTTGCAAGAGCATCATGCTAAGTGTTTCTTCTTCTCTCTCCTAATTGCAGCGACCAATCGAAATGACTGGACTTAAGTTACTTCTAGATAAAAACATACTGACAGGGCCAAACTACAAAGATTGGCTCAGGAATGTCAAAATGGCAATCACTTACGACAAGCTGGGGTATCTTCTTACCACCAAAGCTCCCCCTGTCCCTCGTCCTACTTCCAGCGTCGCGGATAAGGAAATCTGTAAGACTTGGGAGATTGATAGCGCGAAGGCCAAGTGCCTCGTACATGCCTCTATGGACAATGAACATCAGAGGAGGCACGAGAATATGGACTTGGAATCCATATTTCTTCATACAAAAGAACTGTATGGAGAGCAATCTCGTATCGCAAGATACGAAGCGTCGAAAAAGTTATTTTCGGCAAGGATGGCCGTCGGATCATCAGTAGCAGAACACGTGCTTAAGATGATCGGCTACATTGAGGAGCTCGCGGACCTAGGGACCACATTGGAGAGTGAGCTCTATACAGAGTTAGTTCTCCAGTCCCTTCCTTCCACTTACGCCCAGTTTATACTGAACTTCAACTTACAAGAAAAGGAAGTTGAACTTTCAGAGCTCCTCAACATGCTGAGGAGCGCAGAGGGCACCCTACAGAAAGGTAGGGAAACATCCACTTTGTTTGTAGGAGGATCATCTTCTTCTAGGTCCAAGGCGAAAGCCAAGGGAAAGAAGAAGAAAGCCCCCGCCAAACCAAGAGGCGGTGTTAGTAAAGTGGATACGAAGGGAAAAGCTAAAGCAACAAAGATAGCGGGGAAGCTTGTGGATAAGGAAGAATGCTTCTATTATCATAAGAAAGGACACTGGAAGAATGATTGCAGGGCCTGGAAGGCCAGAACACAGGAGTTGAAGCAGGTTGCAGCTTCAGCTTCAGGTGTATATGTTATTGAAAACTGTCTTTCAATAAACTCTACTTCCTGGGTATTGGATACCGGATCAGTATCTCATATCTGTAATTCTTTGCAGGCGTTGAGAAACTGTAATGTTTTGAAAGCAGGTGACATGACCCTCAGAGTTGCGAACGGAGCTAGCATGGATGCTAAAGCCGTGGGGGACTATCACCTGGGAATGTCAGATGGACATGTTTTGGTTTTGCGTAATTGCTTTTTTGTACCCAACGCAACTTGTAATATCATTTCTGTATCTTTAGTTTCTAAAGAAGGTTATGAATTTGCGTTTGTAAGTAATGTTGTAAACATTCTCCTTAATCAAGTTTTGATTGGGTCAGGTACATTGAGCAATGGTATATACGTATTAAACCAACCACTGATTTTCAATGTCCAGAATACACACAAAAGAAAGTCTCCGGAAATAAATCAGACTTTCTTATGGCATTGTAGACTGGGTCACATCAATGAGAGAAGGTTGACGATGTTATATACAGAAGGATATTTGAATCCATTCGAATATCAGCCGTATGACACTTGTCAATCCTGTCTCAAAGGAAAGATGACAGAGACTCCGTTCACTGGACACGGAGTAAGAGCGAGCGAGCTCTTGGGACTCGTACACAGCGACGTGTGCGGTCGAATGTCTACACATGCGCGAAGCGGTTATTCTTACTTCATTACTTTTACGGATGACTTTTCAAGGTACGGTTATGTCTTCTTAATGAAACATAAGTCCGAAGCCTTTGGAAAGTTCCAGGAATATAAGAATGAAGTAGAAAAACAAACCGGCAAAAGTATCAAGATTCTAAGATCGGATCGAGGTGGAGAATACTTAAGTGCCGAGTTCCTGGATTATTTAAAAGAGAACGGAATTCCCTCTCAGCTTACTCCTCCATACACTCCGCAACATAACGGTGTATCGGAGAGACGGAACCGAACCCTATTAGATATGGTACGGTCCATGATGAGTAACGCTGAGTTACCGCGATCATTCTGGGGGTATGCGCTAGAATCAGCTGCATACCTTTTGAACCGAGTTCCTACTAAGACTGTGCCTACTACGCCATATGAGATGTGATGTGGGGAGAGACCCTATCTTAATCACATTAAGACATGGGGAAGTCCAGCTTTTGTTAAAAAGCAGCATGCGGACAAGCTCGAGGCACGCTCAGTACAGTGCAAGTTTGTGGGATATCCATAGAATTCCAAGGGATATTTCTTCTACTGCGAAGAGGAACCAAAAGTTCTTGTTTCTCGTCATGCCCACTTTCTAGAACACCAGTTCCTAGAAAAGGAAATAAGTGGAGCGCAGTAGAACTGGAAGAAATTCCAGAACCACAGACTATTACTGAAAGCTTAGTGGAACCAGAGGGTTCAAAAGAACAGGACATTCCTACGCCGCTCCGCAGGAGTAGTAGGCAGTCTCATCTGCCCGAGAGATACTACGCTTTTCTCATAGACGGGGATAGAGAGGATTGCATCATAGATTATGATGAGCCTACTAGCCTCCAGCAGGCCGTTCAGAGCGTTAACTCTGTAAAATGGCTGGATGCAATGCGGACCGAAATGGAGTCCATGTACACCAACAAAGTATGGACGTTGGACATTGCTCCAGACGGGGTAAAACCCGTAGGATGCAAGTGGATCTTCAAAAGGAAGATTGGTGGAGATGGACAGGTTGAGACCTATAAAGCTAGACAGGTTGCAAAGGGTTTTCGTCAAAGACCTGGTTTGGACTATGACAAGACCTTTTCTCCGGTAGCTATGCTGAAATCCATTCGGATCCTTCTTGCTTTTGCTGCCTTCCACGATTATGAGATCTGGCAGATGGACGTAAAGACCGCTTTTCAAAATGGAAATTTAGAGGAGTGTGTCTATATGGACCAACCAGAGGGTTTCATTCAGAGTGGGAGCAGCGGAAAGGTATGCAAGTTGCTTAAGTCCATCTATGGACTAAAGCAGGCATCGCGGAGTTGGAACATCTGTTTTGATGAGACGGTCAAGGAATTTGGCTTTATAAAAAATCCAGATGAACCATGCATCTATAGTAGATTTGTAGGGAGAACTGTAGTATTTCTCGTTTTATACGTGGATGACATTCTCTTAATAGGAAATGTCATTCCTATGCTACAATCTGTCAAGGGGTTCTTGTCATACAGGTTCTCCATGAAAGACCTGGGTGATGCCTCATACATCCTGGGGATCCGGATCCATCGTGATAGATCCAAGAGGATATTAGGACTTTCACTGTCCATGTAAATCGACACCATACTGAAAAGATTCAGTATCGAAGATTCCAAGCGTTGTAACCTACCGGCTTGTCACGGGATCACCCTCTCTAAAGAGATGTCTCCCAAGACTGATTTGGAGAGGGATCGCATGTCTATTATACCCTACGCTTCTGCGGTAGGCTCTATAATGTATGCGATGTTGTGTACCAGACCGGAGGTAGCTTATGCACTGAGTGTGGTAAGCCGGTATCAGTCAAACCCTGGGGAGAAATACTGGATAGCGGTAAAGAACATTCTCAAGTACCTGAGAAGGACTAAGGAGATGTTCTTGGTGTATGGAGGAAAAGACCTCCAGATCGAGGCCTTTGCTGACTCCAGCTTCCAGAGTGACAAGGATGATTCCAAGTCCATGTCGGGTTTTGTTTTTACCCTCAATGGAGGGGCGGTGTGTTGGAAGAGTTCCAAACAGGAAACCGTTGCAGACTCGACGATGGAAGCGGAATACATCGCTGCATCTGATGCCGCAAAAGAAGCTGTCTGGATGAGGAAGTTCTTGAAAGAGCTTCAGGTGGTTCCGTCCATTATTGATCCAATACCTCTGTATTGCGACAACAACGGGCTATAGCTTTAGCGAAGGAACCCAGGTCCCATCAGAGATCCAGACACATCTTGAGGCGGTATCACCTGATCAGGGAGATCGTGGATCGCCAGGAGATCGAGGTTCAGAGAGTCGCTTCAGAAGATAACACTACAGATCCATTCACCAAGGCCTTGCCCCAGACTCAGTTCGAGCGGCTGATCGAGATGATAGGTCTTCGATACGCCAGTACATGGCCTTAGTGCAAGTGGGAGATTGTTAGTGTATATGCCCCAGAGGCCATTACTGTATCATACTAGTTTGTATATTACTTAATGGAAGCTTGGGATATTCACCTTGTATATACAATCTTGCTCAAAATAGTAGTATGCTACTTGGTTTGTTTCTACTTCAATGTGTACATGTGTTTATTTTAGTATATCGCCTATACACATTAGTGGAGCCCTTAGGATCTTTTCTTGATTACCTGCGTTGTGATGGCAGTCACACTGGTGGGGCTGGGTAATCTATAACCACATCCTTATGCAGGTCCCTGGTCGCAGGACTATCGAGACAGGGCATCAATACTCCGGAGTAGACTAGCGTATGCGCATCTCATCCCAGTGTGGGAGATGGTCTGTCCCACAGCCATCAGTACGTCGTACTTGAGAGAGTATGCGGGTGCTCGTTGGGTTACGAGTACACTGGACAGGACTTGTCGGGAACTGACTAGTTGGTATTATGCCTATCGTCAGTTATCAGTTCCCAGGTGACATGAGTACAGCTTAGTCCGCTGACTTGACACTGTCACTTCGCCTCGAGTGTGTTCCCACTGTACTTTGATTACTACCCTACCACGGCTCAAAGGAGTCGTGCAAACAAGTGGTAGTTGGGTGCAGTCCCGAAGCACTTGGAGGCAGTGACGGTTAGACAGGATTCGTCTCTCCCGGTATTGGTGGTCGACATCGCGCTGTGTCTAGGAGAGCCATTACATGAGTAGTCCCTGGCCAGGGCAAACGAAATATACTGGTAGGCTTCCAGTGTTATCTCAGGGTGTTTTGGGCTTCACTCCGACACGACTTGTACCACTATTGGGGGACTGACGTTTACCGCCCCCTAGGCCCGCCATGCGATGTATCAGACGAACAGACCGGACTGTACCGAGATTGTCACATTCAGGCTCAGTAGGAGTTCAGATGGGTTTCACCTCGTCAGTCTTCTTGTCGGCATCTACCTAGGGACCGTTACGCACAGCTAGTGCCGCTTGCCGTCTGTGGTTAAACCCACTGCCAGCGTAATGTCGAGTCTTTAGAGTCCCACACAGAAAGCTATTCGCCTTTAGGAAAAAGAGTAGAGGTCGCATGGTTTTGCGACAGGTCGCATGGTTTTGCGGCAGGGTTCGGTCACATCCGTGCACTTGTGCACGTACAGTGTCCGGACAGTTTACACTAGCGGGCTTTGGTTTAAGCCAGATCCTAGTGTACGTATTGGGATTGGATTTATCCAGTTTGTATTCGTGTTCCTCGAAACACAGATGCGGGTGTGTATGCACAGTTGACGGAGAGACAGAGGCGGAGGATTCTCATTAGGGTTGTTGACCGTTGACAGTTGACTATTGACTTTTTGCTCAACCCTAATGAGAATATGATATGTGATTAACAATTATATTAATTAGTTATTATGGTGACATGGTTGTTGAGTTGTTGACTTTGTTGACTTGTTGACTTTTGTTGACTTGTTGACTTTGTTGACCGGTTGACTAGGCTTGACTAGTTGACCATCATGATAACTATAGCTATCATTTCATGGCAAAGACTTTTGCTTGCTTGCTCTTTTGTACAAAATGAGTGCATGAAATGATATGGCTATGGGTGCTTAAACCATCACATAATACTTGATTGATATGCGGTGTTATGATTGTTTTGGATTATGAGAGCCAAATGAGAAAAGTCTTCTCTCATTCTTTCATGCTCATTCTCTCTCTTGTTCTTGATCTCTCATCTTCCTCCTCTTGCTCTCCCTCTCTTGACTCTATGGTTCACTTGTCTCATGAGTTGAGAACCAAGAACCATAGATAAAATCCCATACAAACTCTTCTCTACTCACTCTAGTTCACAAGGTTTAGCAAACCGAGTGAACTAGTTTCTTCAAAGATCGAAGAAGGAGCCAAAGGTTGAAGCTTTCAGGTGGATCTATCTTCGGCGTAAGGAGACGACGGGAAGACGCCGTACCGGACCACCATCGAGGTTTGAAGACGAAGGAGTTCAAAACAAGAAAGGTATAAACCCCCTAACCGAGTAGTTAACGACTCCTAGTTAGGTTGCTAGTTAGATGTTTAACAAAGATCCGGGTTTTAAGTCCATGTTACCACCTCTAAGAAAATCGTTTTTTATCAAAATTCCGCATGCCCGAAAGTACCGGGAGAGGTAGCATGGACTTACAAGGTTAACATCAACATTCCCCTTTTAGATGCTGTCAAACAAGTCCCGTCTTACGAAAAAATCTTAAAGGACTTGTGCACGAAAAAGAGGAAATCTCAAGTACCCAAGAAAGTTTTCTTGGCTAGTGCTGTGAGTGATGCTCTTACCCAATCTTTACCTCAAAAATGGAAGGACCCTGGCTGTCCAACGATTTCTATTACCATTGGGGATAGAAACATCAACCGCGCACTATTAGTTCTTGGTGTCAGTGTTAACCTGCTTCCGTACTCAGTATATGAGCAATTAGGTGTAGGTGAGTTGAAACCCACACACTGTACTCTCCAAATGGCCGACCGATCAATCACCCATCCTAGGGCTGAGCTAGAGGATGTGTTAATCAAGGTAAGGGACTTCATATTCCCCGTTGACTTCATTGTTTTAGACACACAGCCTGTAGCTAACCCCCGGAATCAAATTCCGGTGATACTCGGTCGCCCATTCCTTGCAACCTCAAATGCTGTGATCAATTGTCGAAATGGTTCGATGAACCTATCTTTTGGAAACATGACAATTGAACTCAACATTTTTAGGTTGGGGAATCAGCCCACCGAACCTAATGCTCATATACTAGACGTTTGCTCAATCCAAGAGATCACCCCATAAGAGTGTTAATTCGAGGAGTTTTTGTTCGATCACGATAACCTTAACGCCACAAGTGCGTTCCTCTTCGAACCTGCTGTTGTTTCTGCGCCCGACAATGACTACGAGTGTTTCACTTTCTCGAACGATCTTAGCCACTCACCACCCGAGTTTGAATCCTTCGAATTTCCGGATGATTTACCTGAACCATCCAACTCGGTCACTTACTCTCGTTTTGAACCTTTGCTGGATTTCTTTGAGTTCGAGACCTTTTCACCAATCTTGCCTTCAAACGTTTCACCTCCAACGCTCGAACTCAAGCCTTTGCCGTCTCACCTTAAGTACGCTTACTTGGGTGAGAACGAGACCCTCCCTGTTATCATCTCGGCTTCTCTAGCTCCAGAGCAAGAAAAAGCCCTTCTTGCGGTCTTGCACAGCAATAGGCAAGCTTTTGGCTGGTCTATGGCGGACATCAAGGGAATTAGTCCCCTGATCGTTGAACATGACATTCATCTGATGGATGATGCCAAACCAGCCAGGGATCCACAAAGGTGACTCAATCCAGTCATGAAGGAGGCTGTGAAAAAGGAAATCGTAAAGTGTCTGGATAGTGGTATCATTTACCCTATTTCTGATAGTCAGTGGGTTAGCCCTATTCATGTTGTCCCCAAGAAATCAGGCATAACGGTCATCACTAACGAGGAGAACGAGTTAATCCCTACTCGCACCCAAACTGGGTGGCGAGTATGCATCGATTACAGAAAACTCAACGCCGCAACGCGGAAGGACCACTTTCCGCTACCTTTCATTGACGAAATGCTTGAATGATTGACCGGACACGAGTACTACTGCTTTCTTGATGGCTACTCCGGCTATAATCAGATTCCCATCGCCGAAAAAGACCAGGACAAGACCACATTCACTTGTCCTTCGGCACGTTCGTATATCGTCGCATGCCCTTTGGGTTATGCAATGCGCCCGCTACCTTCCAGCGGTGTATGATGGGAATCTTCTCCGACATGGTGGAAAAATTCCTGGAGATTTCATTGACGATTTCTCCATCTTCGGTGATTCCATTAACGAGTGTTTGCTGCATCTCGACGCTGTCCTTACCCGATGTAAGGACAAGAACCTCACTTTGAATTGGGAGAAGTGCCACTTCATGGTGCGCGAAGGTACTGTCTTAGGACATTTCATTTCGCAAAATGGAATAGAGGTTGACAAAGCGAAGATTGAGGTCATTTCCAATCTCCCTCCTCCCAGATGCGTCAGGGACATACGAGCCTTCCTTGGCCATGCCGGTTTCTATAGACGGTTCATCAAGGACTTTAGCAAGATTGCTAGGCCCTTGACTCTTCTACTGGCCAAGGACACGTCATTCGACTTCAACTCGAGCTGTGTGACTGCGTTCGAGTCATTAAAAAGCTTACTCACTTCTGCTCCCGTTCTTTCTTCACCTGACTGAACGCACCCATTTGAGATTATGTGCGATGCATCCGACTTTGCCATTGGTGATGTCCTTGGACAACACATCAATAAGATTATACAACAACTGAGAAGGAATTCTTGGCTGTTGTATTTTCTTTAGAAAAGTTAAGGCCCTACCACATCGGCTCTCCAGTCATTGTCTACACAGACCATTCTGCTCTGCGCCCTATTTTTGCGAAGAAAGATGCAAAATCTCGGCTAATACGTTAGATCCTCTTGCTTCAAGAGTTTGACCTTGTAATCAAGGACAAAAGAGGATGTGAAAACGTAGTCGGCGACCATCTCTCACGACATCCTTCTTCGCCGTCGCCTCAACTTCCGATCAACGACGTTTTTCCGGATGAACAGCTCTTGACAGTATCTTGCGAACCCTTGTTCGCAGATATTGTGAACTATTTGGCCACAGGATTACTACCGACTGAATGGTCAAGTCAGGACAGACTTCGATTCTTATCCCAAGTAAAACACTTTTACTGGGACGAACCCTATCTGTTCAAGTACTGTCCCGACTAGATTATTCGTCGGTGTGTCCCTGACGATGAATTCAAGAGTGTGCTGTCATTTTGCCACGATCAAGCATGTGGCGGGCATTTTGGCCACAGAAAAATAGCTGAGAAGATCTTGCAGTATGGTTTCTACTGGCCACAACTCTTCAAAGACGCTCATGACTACTGCAAGACTTGCTCCCGGTGCCAACACTTGGGCCGGATATCCAGGAGGAACGAGATGCCGCTCCAACTAATCTTGGTTGTGGAGATTTTCGACGTTTGGGGGATAGATTTCATGGGCCCATTTCCTAGCTCTTTTGGGAACTTGTACATCCTTCTCGCTGCTGATTACGTCTCTAAGTGGGTTGAAGATGTGCCCAGCCGAACTAACGACAACAAGGCTGTCGTTAGATTTCTTAAAGAAAATATTTTCTCCCTGTTTGGGCACCCCCGAGCGATCATTAGCGACAATGGAACTCATTTCTGCAATAAAACTTTCGAGGCCTTGATGCGGAAATATTCCATTAATCATAAGCTATCTACGCCCTACCACCCCCAAACCTGTGGGTAAGACGAAGTTTCAAATCGGCAAATCAAGCAGATACTAGAGAAGTTGGTTTCCAAGAACCGTAAGGATTGGTCGTTGAAACTCACTGATGCCCTTTGCGCATTTCGAACCGCTTATAAGACCGATCTTGGCAAGTCTCCCTATCAGCCTGTGTACGGAAAGGCTTGCCACCTCCCTGTGGAAATAGAGCATCGCACATTTTGGGCGATAAAAGAGCTGAATCTGTCTCTCGAAGATGCGGGCAGCCATCGGAGGCTGCAGTTGAACGAATTGAGCGAGCTTAGGGATGAGGCTTATGAAAACGCGGTTGTCGTTAAGAACCGAACGAAGGTGTTTCACGACAAACATCTTTTGCGCAAAACTTTCGTACCTGGTCAACAGGTACTACTTTACGACACCCGGCTGCATTTCCATCCAGGTAAGCTCAGATCTCGCTGGAAAGGGCCATACTTTGTGCGGAATGTGTATCCGCATGGTGCTGTGGATTTGGAGAATCCAAAGGACGGTTCATTTTTCAAAGTAAACGGACACCGACTTAAACCGTACCTTAGCGCTGAACCAACAGAGGAGCTCCGGGTCATACAGGAGCCGGTTTACCCTGCATAATCTTCCTCTGCCTACCACAAAACTTCGGTTATCCAGCCAAGAACAGTGGACACTGTTCCAAATAAGTTTGGGGGTATGTATATACCATTTTGTATATATTTGTGGATATTCTTTTCCATTTTTTCTATTTTTATTTTCTTTAAAAACAAAAAAATAAAAAAAAAAATTGTGTATATCTAACCGACAATTTTGACCCTTCAATGATCTCTTCATGCAACGACAGTGAGGACACTGTCCAGTTTAAGTTTGGGGGTACGCTCGGTATGCATTTCTAACCTTCGCATTCATATGTATATTTTGCATCTGCATACTAAAATCCAAAAAAATCAGAAAATTCTAAAAACATAAAAACTTTTTGTCAAGTTAGCTAGTGGGAGAACTCAAATTCAACATTTTGACGGTTTTGTTTGATAAGATAAGAATAACTAAATCTTATTTTTGGAATTTTGAAAACCTGAAAGATAACTCTCCTTTGAAGTTAACTATAACTGATATACGTATATACATCACACTACACGTGTCGTGAGTTTTGGAAATTAGATGAAAAGTCTTTTATGTCTAAAAAACTTTTAAATGGATAAATGATTTTCTGACGATCAAATAGATTTGTTCTGAAATAAGTAATATCAAGAATAGTTTATGAAGTGAAGCGAATATGAAGGGATGTTATTGATGCCTTAATTGGAACTAATTCTGAAAAATAACCCATCTGAAACTTGATTGGAATGATTACACACCTAACCCACTAAACACGTCTTTTATCCAAAAAATAACTGAACTGCAGGTTATATCTCCGTTCGTATTGAATCATCATGATTTTCACGCTAAAGTGTCTTTTGTTTTTGGGCCTAGGTTAGTTGAGTAATTAAGTCCGCTGGGGTGTTTCTACACCTAATGCCCTAAAGCCAACTGGTTTGGGTGCATTGGCCCAAAGCTCGTTAAGAAACCTAGAAAGTCCAGATTAAAACAAAGTCAAGCAAGTGTTCTCTCCGAGTTAAAATTCCTAACGATTCTTTGTGTGAGAATAATCTTGACAAACGACAGGTTTTTATAAAAAATATTTCTAGCGGAGATATAAAGGTTTTATTCTATGATAAAGACTATTGCACGTTCACAGAGGTGTGTATGAAATGAAAATAAGAAAAAAAGGTGGAGTGAAAAATAAGAACTAGTTCCCTGTTAAGGAAGATAGAAATTCTGAAGTTGAAACCTTACTGGAAAACGAAACTTGAAAAATGCATAACTCTTTATAAAACTTATGTGATCCTGTTAAAATTTTATCTGGGCATTATTGTGTGACATGATGACTTTAATCGATCCGTCTGGAACTTAACGACACTATTTGCACTGCACGTAAAGACATATAAAATCTTAAGTTAAATACGAAACGAGGTGTGAAAAATAAGGGTTCGATAGTCTAGACTTAGAATCATAAAATTGTTATTTTCTGAAAGAAAACTTTAGGGGTTTGAATCATAGTTTTTTTGCAAAACTAGCTTGACCGGATTTTATGGGTAGTATCCGCTGAAAACCCTCAGGAGGAAACACTCCTCCTACTAGGGACACCTAGAGGTTTAACGGCTTGTTGAACATGCTTAGTGCAATCGCGTTCCCTGCGAACGTGAGGTTAGGAATTTTTGTGAATAAATTGGCTTTGCTCGGGACGAGCAAATGATAAGTTTGGGGGTATTTGTTCATATCATATTTTTGCATTTTTATACCGCCCAATTTTTATCACATTGCTTATCGGTAGGTACTCTTGAGCCGTGTTTGCTAGTAAATTGCTGGATACAGGTTCTCATCTCTAAACAGTGAAATTCATGGAAAAGCACGACAAATTCCGGATTACTGCCAACCACAGATAAAACACGGGTCTCCGCTCTCTATCCGTATGTTGTCGCACACCAGTTTAAGGGACAAAATGGAAAATCAATGTCATTTTCGTGCACAAAGCTCAATGGAAACACAAGATCCAATATATCTACGCGGAGCTCAAGAAAAATCATGACAAAAGATCCACATTACATCACCTTTTGTTCTGCTGAAATTCTGGAAATATTGTGAAGAGATTCTGAGAAAAAACATATACCACACTGATGAGTAATAAAAAGCAGGGAAAACCACCAAATTTCATGGCCTAACACCACTAAAGGGCCGCGGTTCCGTGGCATAAGCATTCTTAGGCCGCGGAACCGCGGTCGTACGGGCTCCGCAGTGGATGAGGTTTCAGGGGTATTTTGGTCATTCTATATGGAGCCAGTTTGTTGCCCTAGGTTTCCAGTTCCCTGCCTATAAATAGTCCAGAACTTGCCAAAGCCAAGGGTGCTTATTCTTGTAATTAGATTTTAGGATATATGTTGTTGTTCTTCTTCCTCTTCTCATCTCTTCTCCATTAAAAACTTGTAGTGAGCTTTTGTGAGTGAAGAATGAATAAAGGAGTTCTTGTTGTTACCATGCTTATCTTGTTGTAATTGTTAATTATAATTGCTTGTATTTTTCATTTGTTAATCTAGTTGTTGTTATTTGTTGTTTGTTTCTTTCTTGTTCTCTTTTTCTTTATCCTTAAACAACAATGATGCTTAAGCTTAATCCTTGCCAAAGTGAGGTCTCAAATAGCTAGTTGTAATCTTCTAACCTCTTACATTCTATCTTCCTCCTTTTGTTTTATTTTCTTTTTCTTATAATGGGTGAGTAGTTTTCATACAGGTTAGGGTAGGATAAGGAAAGTTTGAGAGAAGGAACTCTCTCTCACACTTTTCTTGCCCAACATCTTGATTTAGACTCCCGTTAATTGAACCACAATCCGCTCCCTACGGCCCCCTATCCTACATGATAGCGGTGATTCCTTAGAGAGACCGTTTGTGGTTGAATTAACCGAAGGTTAAGGCTAAGAGCTAAGAACGGACGGACAAGCACCAAAAGGAAGAACTTATGCGTTGGAAAGCCTAGCTTATACTCGCAAGTTCCTTCCTAGTCGTGCTAATCCCCGTTGTTGCCAATTACCATAACACCGATATTAAGAGTGGCAACGAAAGAAGTGAGCGACTCCTAAGTCAAACTAACCTAATCCTAACCCTAACAAGCTCTCTTTATATAACATTTTAGCACATAGTTAATCTCAAAACAAACTTGGACATTTGGACTTAACTCGTTAAAGCACATAGGAAAAGATTCCAATCTCCCTGCGGACGAACCGTACTCAATCGGCTAGCTACAAGTGAAACCGTCTTGATTGCGGTAATTAACTAAGCACGCAAAAACCCTACCAATCAAGTGATAAGGACGATTCCAAGTCCATGTCAGGTTATGTCTTTACCCTCAAAGGAGGGGCGGTGTGCTGCAAGAGTTCCAAGCAGGACACCGTTGCTGACTCGATTATGGAAGCGGAGTATATTGCTGCTTGCGATGCCGTAAAAGAAGCGGTCTGGATGAAGAAGTTCCTAAAAGAACTTCAGGTGGTTCCTACCATAGTTGATCCAATACCTCTGTATTGCGACAACAATGGAGCTATAGCTTTAGTGAAGGAACCAAGGTCCCATCAGAAGTCCAGACACATCTTAAGTCGGTATCACATGATCAGGGAGATCATAGATCGCTGGGAGATCGAGGTCCGGAGAGTAGCTACTGAAGAGAACATTGCTGATCCATTCACAAAGGACCAACCTCAGATTCAGTTCGAGAGGCTACTCGAGATCATCGGTCTTCGATATGCCAGTACATGGCCCTAGTGCAAGTGGGAGATTGTTAGTGTATATGCCCTAGGGGCCATTATTGTATCACACTAGCTTGTATATTACTTAATGGAAGCTTGGTATATTCACAGTTATAAAACAGTCTTGCTAAACATGGTAGTATGCAACTTGGTTTTATCTATTTTAATATGTGAGTATACGTATTGATAGAGCCCTTAGCATCTTGCTTGACTACCAGCGTTGTGATGGTAGTCACACTAGTGGGGGCTGGGTAGTCTACAAGCACATCCTTTTCAGGTCCCTAGTCGTAGGATTATCGAGACAGGGCATCGATACTCCGGAGTAGACTAGTGTGTACGCTTCTAATCCCAGTTTGGGAGATGGTCTGTACCACAGCCGTCAGTACGTCGTACTGGAGATAGTATACAGGTGCTCGTTGGGTTACGGGTACACCGGACAGGACTCGTAGGGAACTATTGGTTGGTATTATTGTTCCCTGATTAAAAATCAAGAAAAGATTCAGAAGAGGCATCACGTGCTCACACGTGACCAGTGGTCACGTGTTGGCACGTGATAGTCAAGCAGCGGCACAAAGCATATTTGTTCTCTAATTAAAAACACATTCAAGAAAAAGCTCCAGAAAAGGCAGCACGTGCTCACACGTGACCAGTGGTCACCTGTTGGCACGTGATGGTTAAACAGCGAGCATAGAACAGAGCGCAGAAGAAGAGAAGCACATTCCAGGGGTCACGTGCCTACACGTGACCAGGGGTCACGTGGCCACACGTGACCGGCTTTAAAAGCCTTATTATTTAACAGAATTAAATTCTGAGAAGAGATCATTCAAATCTTTCCAAAATAGAGAATGATTATTTGGAACCGTTGGTTTAAAAATCTAAAGGTGATTAAATATCACCAATTTATGGAAAAATCTTGTACTTGGAAAGATTTCCCCCCTAAATCTAACCGAGATAACAAAAGAATATCTTTGGATTTAAAATCCAATGGTCAATAAAATTCACTTAACAATCTAAAGGCCCAGATTAATGATAAATATAAATCAAATCTCTCAACATACAAGTCAAACCTTTCAATGAGAGATTTACTAAGCAGATTGATTCTCTTCCTTCTCCTATAAATAGGAGCCAAGAAAAGAAGAGAGGGGAGCTTTTCTCGAAGACCTTTTTCTAAAACTTTTTTTCTGAAACCTTGAGACCTTTGGATCTTTCTCTGATCATAGAGAGAGAAAGAGATAGAGCCTTTGATTCTCTGCAAAAAGGAAAACCCTAGGTAAGAAAGGTAAAGGGAGGCTTCAAAAGAGAATTTAATTCCCAAAAGAGTTTAAATCTTATATAAATAAAAGAACTTAGTTCTTTCTCTGGTGAAGGATCTGCAAAGTGCACATCTCCCCATGAATTGAGAATTTAATTCTCATTGGGTTGAGATCCTGCCATGCAGATCTAAAACACAGAGGAGGAACTGAGTTTAGAGAATTTAATTCTCACAAAATGATAGGAATTCAATTCCTTTGAGATAAAGTTAGGGTTTAACCCTATGTTATAGGAATTTAATTCCTTCGAAATAAACAGAACTAGGGTTTAGCCCTAACTGAGAATATAATTCTCTCAAACTCACAGGAATTTAATTACTTTAAGAAAAGAAACTAGGGTTTAACCCTATTAAGAATATAATTCTTCAGAAGAAAACAGGAATTTAATTCCTCTAATGTTTAGGGTTTAACCCTATGAACAGAACTTTAAAACATGCAGAGACCCACAGAATAAAACTCTGCAGTAGGCACCTCACGTGTTACCACGTGACTCCCATGAAGATATATAAAAGAGAGCTTTGAGGCAATGCCCCACGTGCCCCACGTGACCCCTGAAGCATATAAAGAAAAAGCAAAATAAACAGAGTCTCTGGGGCACCCTCACGTATCACCACGTGACCCCTAATGAGTATTCAAATAAACCAAAGCATGAGCTCCCATCACGTGCCCGCTCGTGATGGCTTTCAGGACTCAAAGTGCTAAACACTTATCTATGGAACAAGATAAAAGGAAGCAGGGCGCTCTCACGTGTGACCACGTGACCCCTCTTGCCTTAGTGATCAACACTAAATTGAAACCTCTTATCCAGTGTTTAACATTGGTTTCTATTAGTGTTTAACACTAATATGGAAAACTCTATTTGCGGTGTTTAACACTGATTTTCTTAGTGTTTCACACTAATTTGGATTTGCTTAGTGTTTAACACTAATTTGAAAACTCTGTTCCCAGTGTTCAACACTGATTATCTTTTAGTGTTTGACACTAACTTGTCAACCTTATTCCCAGTGTTCAACACTGTTGGTCTCTAATGTTTAACACTAGCCTTAGCCCAATTGGCTAAGTTTCCAGAATCAAAGCTTCTCCTTCAATGAATCAACAGAGGGCCAATATCCCAAACACAATTGGACTTAACCCAAGATGACGATAAGTCCTCAATTCAAATTCAACTGGACCAATGGGCTCATAATCTAATAATCGGTCTTTGTTTCCAAATTGGATTACAGATCACTTAATCTACCTTGGCGTTAGGGTATATATCTTCACTCCTATGATACTTGTCGTTGTAATTCCTCAACGTCTTCAAATAGGTGACGGGTCCCGATAACCACATACGTTGATAGGGACTTTGGGGTCCCTAAACTCATGGACTATGAGGTCCTTAACCTTGACCGTAATGTCTTAAAACTAACATCGGACTGCGGAGTCCTTAAATCCACGGACTACGACGTCCTTAACCTTGACCGGAATGTCTTAAAACTAACAACTGACTATGACGTCCTTAACCTTAACCGTGATGTCTTAAAACTAACATCGGACCGTGGAGTCCTTAAATCCACGGACTACGACGTCCTTAACCTTGACCGCAACGTCTTAAAACTAACACTGGACCGCAATGTCCTTAAACTACCTATTGACCGCAATGTCAATGAACTAAAAAACAGGGTTCCCCTAATTGCTCTCTTATCGGATCTAAACGATCCCGTTAAGTTGATCTTAGTCTCAAACTGGACTAACGTATTCTTAACAAACGTTTAAGTCGATCTTAGTCTCAAATAAGACTAACGTATCCTTAAACATAACCCCCCCAAACCCAACTCTAAGAAAGTTACGGATTTGGACTAGTCCACGCCCTACGGCCGACGACATAACTCAGTCTCCGTATATAATCCATGAGCAACCAAACACAAAACAAACACACACGACACGAAGTGACCATCTGGAGAAGGAGAAAGTTGTTACCGTGATGCGGTAGCGTAATTAACTGCAGGGGCTTGCGCGTGCAGGGAAGAGCGTCCCCACAATCAAAAACCCCTCAAGCGAGGGGGAATCTGACGAAGTCTGCTACATCGGATGCATCCGTTTAAACCTTCGATACACGGTGCCGTAAATCAACTTGGCATCTTCGGAGAGGTAGACGGATAGCACCAATTAGCATCTGCCCCGAATCTCATGCAAGACGTCCGTCGCGCCGTCTTTCGGAGGGGAACAGATTCTGGCACGCCCGGTGGGACCTTTTCCTCTTTCCACTCCACACTTCTTGTGTCGTGATTCGCGAACCAATCGCGGTTTGCTAATGGTTTCCCTTGGGTTTCGAAGTACTAAGACTTGGTGTTTCGTTTGCTGTAGAAAGCAAAAGGATCAATGGCTGGCAACTGCTCGAACTGCAAATGCAACCGACGCTCCGCCTCACCTGGAGGTGTAGCATATGGACCGCAGGTTGCTTCCCTATTCACTATGCCTGTGGAGCAAGTGACTCTAGCTACCACCGGTCTATTCTTTGGGACCATGCTCCTACCGGTGAACATTAACATCCCACTGCCCATACCGGAAGTGTCAAAGAAGTCGGTGTTTGATTGACTTGCTACTCCCACGGCCCCTCTCAGCGGGTCGTCCAACTCCTCGGTCTTCACCAGACTGAGCCTGAACTCCAAAGGGCCCGCTAAAAAGCCCATGATACCGGAGGTGGCCATCCCGAAGAATACAACTGCTCCCGAAGTCGTCAAGGCGGCTTCGCCTCGCAGGGGGTCGGTCTTTGTGAGACTGACTACACCCGTTCCTGCTCTGGTTCGAAGGTCTGTCTTTGACTGATTGGATACCGCCACTCAAAAAACTTCAGTCTTCAAGAGGCTGACACCGGCAGCAGCCCCTCCCCAGAACAGAGGGCAAGACGAAGCCGTCGCTAAACCAATCCTAACATCTCGACACGCTCGACGTCATCATTGGCGCCGAGTAAGGGAGGCCGGGGGCAACTCTCCCTCAGGGCTAACTCTACCGGCTCCAGTGGTTGAAGTTAACGCTGCCGTTCTAACCGGGAACAGCTTTGAGCTGCTAAACAGGGTACGCAGAAATTCGCCGACTGCGATTCTCAAAAGATCCCCTCCACCTGCGAAGAATGTTATAGAGACAAAGCCGAAGCAACCTCCTCAACGGCTGTCCTCCAAAATTTATAAGGTCTGGCGACGGGTCCAAGGCTCAGTAATCGACCAAGATCACTCTCGTCAATAGAAAAGGGCGAAAGTGCAGGAAGAAAGGAACCGTCATGTCAAACAACAAAGGACAACAACCGCTTGGGTGCCCGCTGCAACGGCTCCCTCCACGTCAACTACTTAAAAGAGAAGAAGGCCGGAGAAATTCACCAATCCTGCAGCAAAGTTCAAAGACAACAAGCCTAAACGCCCTAAGTCCGGGGGCATGATGGTGCGTACAGTAAACATGGCGCTTGGAAAAGAGGACAGCCGTGCATCCACGGGTCATAGACCACTTACACGGTCAGTGACCAAAGCTCAGGAGCCACAGCAGAAGCTCCAAGAAATGATGGCCGCGATGGCCGCACTCACTGGGCCGAAAGAAAGCCCCGAAGCGTCATCTGATCAACGCCAGGAGCAAGAAACTGACGCTGAGTTCCTTCGTAGGATATTGGAGAAGAAAGATAAAGTTGCTGCCGAACAAGCTACCAATATACAACGAATGGCCCTTCTGTTCCCGGACATGGCGGGTATGATGATCCAACAAGAGCCTCCTACTGAAGATCCTCCAATCGTTCTTGAAGACGACAGGGGAGAAACGTCAAATCCTCCACCCTCTCTGTCAACAGCCAAGGAGGAGACAATCTCTAAAGCTGACCTAGACGAATATATAGCTCAGAAGATACAGGTTCACTAGGCGACTGAGGCAGCTGGTCAAGTTGTCAGGATGGGACAACCATATCCGAGCTGGTATGACCAGATCAAGTACCCACCGGGCTACACAATACCGAAATTCCATGTCTATAAGGGGACATGCAATCCCCATCAACATGTGGCTCAGTTCAGGGTGCTTTGTGGCAACACTGGTGGCGACGATAAGCTCTTGCTTCGCCAATTCATCGGCAGCTTGTCAGAAACAGCATTCGAATGGTATTCTGAGCTCCCAAACGATTCCATCAAGACGTTCGCTGAAATGGAGTTGCTATTCACTCAGCGATTCGCGAGCGCCAGCGAACATACCCCGATAACGGCATTGATTAATGCCAGGGTAAAACCAGGCGAGACGTGGGTCCAGTACGCTATTCGCTGGCGAAACTTGTGGTCGAAATGCGAACAACGCATTGAGGAAGCGCCCGCGGTGGTTATGTTCGTGGGCACCCTAGACCCTCATCCAACTATTTCACAGTTCATGATGTTCTTCAAACCAACCACGTTCCCGGCTTTGATCGACAAGTTGGCCCAGATGGACCATATGGGTCATAGGCCGTCTCCCCAGAAACCGGAACCTCGGAACGACAAGGGTAAAGGGAAAGCAGTTTTCGTTGCGAACGCTCAGCAGCAACCCAGTGCCCCAAAGCTCGCGGATCAGCTGGAAGAAAGCCTCCGCCAAACCAACGGACGATGTTAGTAAAATGGATACGAAGGGAAAGACAAAAGCAACAAAGATAGCGGGGAAGCTTATAGGGAAGGAAGAGTGCTTTTTCTGTCATATGAGTGGTCACTGGAAGAAAGATTGCAGGGCTTGGAAAGCCAGGACACAGGAATTGAAGCAAGTTGCGGCTTCAGCTTCAGGTGTGTATGTTATTGAAAACTGTCCATCAATAAACTCTACTTCCTGGGTATTGGATACCAGATCGGGATCTTATAACTGTAATTCTTTGCAGGCGTTGAGAAACCGTAGGGTTTTGAAGGCAGGTGACATGACCCTCAAAGTTGCAAACGGAGCTAGCATGGATGCTAAGGCCGTGGGGGACTGTCACCTGGGAATGTCAGATGGACATGTTTTGGTTTTACGTAATTGCTTTTTTCTACCCAACGCACCTTGTAATATCATTTCTGTATCTTTGATTTCTAAAGAAGGTTATGAATTTGCGTTTGTAAGTAATGTTGTAAACATTCACCTTAATCAAGTTCTGATTGGGTCAGGTACATTCAGCAATGGTATATACGTACTAAACCAACCACAGATTTTCAATGTCTAGAATACACACAAAAGAAAGTCTCCGGAAATAAATCAGACTTTCTTATGGAATTGTAGACTGGGTCACATCAATGAGAGAAGGTTGACGAAGTTACATACTGAAGGATATTTGAATCCGTTCGAATATCAATCGTATGCTACTTGTCAATCCTGTCTCAAAGGAAAGATGAAAGACTCCGTTCACTGGACACGGAGTAAGGGCGAGCGAGCTCTTGGGACTCATACACAGCGACGTGTGCGGTCCAATGTCTACACATGCGTGAAGCGGTTATTCTTACTTCATTACTTTTACGGATGACTTTTCAAGGTACGGTTATGTCTTCTTAATGAAACATAAGTCCGAAGCCTTTGGAAAATTCCTGGAATATAAGAATGAAGTAGAAAAACAAACCAGCAAAAGTATCAAGATTCTAAGATCGGATCGAGGTGGCGAATACTTGAGTGCCGAGTTCCTGTGCTACTTAAAAGAGAACAGAATTCTCTCTCAGCTCACTCCTCCATACACTCCGCAACATAACGGTGTATCGGAGAGAAGGAACCGGATCCTATTGGATATGGTACGGTCCATGATGAGTAACGCTAAGTTACCGCGATAATTCTGGGGATATACACTAGAATCGGCTGCATACCTTTTGAACCGAGTTCCAACTAAGACTGTGCCTACTACACCATATGAGATGTGGTATGGGAAGAGACCCTATCTTAATCACATTAAGACATGGGGATGTCCAGCTTTTGTCAAAAAGGAGCATGCGGACAAGCTCGAGGCACGCTTAGTAAAGTGCAAGTTTGTGGGATATCCAAAGAACTCCAAGGGATATTTCTTCTATTGCGAAGAGGAACAAAAGATTTATGTTTCTCGTCATGCCCACTTCTTGGAAACTGAAATTTTGGAAAATCAGATAAGTGGGAACGCAATAGAACTGGAAGAAATTCCAGAACCATGAGCTATTACTGAAAGCTTAGTAGAACCAGAGGGTTCGAAAGATCAGGACATTCCTACGCCGCTCCGCAGAAGTAGTAGGAAGTCTCATCCGCCCGAGAGATACTACGGTTTTCTCATAGACGGGGATAGAGTGGATTGCATCATAGATTATGATGAGCCGACTAGCTTCCAGCAGGCCATTCAGAGCGTTGACTCGGTAAAATGGCTGGATGCAATGCGGACTGAAATGGAGTCCATGTACACCAACAAAGTATAGACGTTGGACGTTTCTCCAGATGGGGTAAAACCCGTAGGATGCAAGTGGATCTTCAAAAGGAAGATTGGTGTAGATGGACAGGTTGAGTCTTATAAAGCTAGACTGGTTGCAAAGGGTTTTTGTCAAAGACCTGGTTTGGACTATGACGAGAAATTTTCTCCAGTAGCTATGCTGAAATCCATTCGGATCCTTCTTGCCATTGCTGCCTTCCACGATTATGAGATTTGGTAGATGGACGTAAAGACCGCTTTTCTGAATGGAAATTTAGAGGAGTGTGTTTATATGGACCAGCCAGAGGGTTTCATTCAGAGTGGGAGCAGCGGAAAGGTGTGCAAGTTTCTTAAGTCCATCTATGGACGGAAGCAGGCATCGCGGAGTTGGAACATCTGTTTTGATGAGACGGTCGAGGAATTTGGCTTTATCAAAAATCCAGATGAACCATGCTTCTATAGTAGATTTGTAGGGAGAACTGTAGTATTCCTTATTTTATACGTGGATGTCATTCTCTTAATAGGAAATGACATTCCTATGCTACAATCTGTAAAAGGGTTCTTGTCACACAGGTTCTCCATGAAAGACCTGGGTGATGCCTCATACTTTCTGGGGATCCGGATCTATCGTGACAGATCCAACAGGATACTGGGACTCTCACAGTCCAGGTACATCGACACCATACTGAAAAGATTCAGTATGGAAGATTCCAAGAGCGGTAATCTGCCGGCTTGTCACGGGATCACCCTTTCCAAAGAGATGTCTCCCAAGACTGATTTGGAAAGGGATCGCATGTCTATTATACCCTACGCTTCTGCAGTAGGATCTATAATGTATGCGATGTTGTGTACCAGACCAGATATAGCTTATGCACTGAGTGTGGTAAGCCGGTATTAGTCAAACCCTGGGGAGAAACACTGGATAGCAGTAAAGAACATTCTCAAGTACCTGAGAAGGACTAAGGAGATGTTCTTGGTGTATGGCGGAAAAGACCTCCAGATCGAGGCCTTTGCTGACTCTAGCTTCCAAAGTGACAAGGATGATTCCAAGTCCATGTCGGGTTATGTCTTTACACTCAATGGAGGGGCGGTGTGTTGGAAGAGTTCCAAACAGGAAACCGTTGCTGACTCAACGATGGAAGCGGAATATATCGCTGCTGCAGATGCCGCAAAAGAAGCTGTCTGGGTAAGGAAGTTCTTAACTGAACTTCAGGTGGTTCCGTCCATTGTTGATCCAATACCTCTGTATTGCGACAAAAACGGACAACGGGGCTATAGCTTTAGCGAAGGAACCAAGGTCCCATCAGAAGTCCAGACACATCTTGAGGCGGTATCACCTGATCAGGGAGATCGTGGGTCGCCAGGAGATTGAGGTTCGGAGAGTTTCTACGGAAGATAACACTGCAGATCCACTCACAAAGGCCCTACCCCAGACTCAGTTCGAGCTGCTGATCGAGATGATAGGTCTTCGATACGCCAATACCTGGCCTTAGTGCAAGTGGGAGATTGTTAGTGTATATGCCCTAGAGGCCATTACTATATCATACTAGTTTGTATATTACTTAATGGAAGCTTGGGATATTCACCTTGTATAAACAATCTTGCTCAATATAGTAGTATGCTGCTTGGTTTGTTTCTACTTCAATGTGTACATGTGTTTATTTTAGTATATCACCTATACACATTAGTTGAGCCCTTAGGATCTTTGCTTGATTACCAGCGTTGTGATGGCAGTCACACTAGTGGGGGCTGGGTAATCTATAAGCACATCCTTATGCAGGTCCCTAGTCGCAGGACTATCGAGACAGGGCATCGATACTCCGGAGTAGACTAGCGTATGCGCTTCTCATCCCAGTGTGGGAGATGGTCTGTCCCACAGCCATCAGTACGTCGTACTGGAGATAGTATGCGGGTGCTCGTTGGGTTACGAGTACACTGGACAGGACTCGTCGGGAAATGTTGGTTGGTACTATACCTATCGTCAGTTATCAGTTCCCAGGTGACATGAGTACAGCTTAGTCCGCTGACTTGACACTGTCACTTCGCCTCGATTGTGTTCCCACTGTACTTAGATTACTACCCTACCACGGCTCAAAGGAGTCGTGCAAACAGGTAGTAGTTGGGTGCAGTCCCGAAGCACTTGGAGGCAGTGACGGTTAGACAGGATGCGTCTCTACCGGTATTGGGGGTTGACATCGCGCTGTGTCTAGAAGAGCCATTACATGAGTAGTCCCTGGCTAGGGCAAGAGAGATATACCGGTAGGCTTTCGGTGTTATCTCAGGGTGTTCTGGGCTTCACTCCGACACGACTTGTACCGCTATTAGGGGACTGACGTTTACCGCCCCCTAGGCCCGCCATGCGATGTATCAGACGAACTGACCGGACTGTATAGAGATTGTCACAGTCAGACTCAGTAGGAGTTCAGATGGGTTTCACCTCGTCAGTCTTCTTGTCGGCATCTACCTTGGGACCGTTACACACAACTAGTGCCGCTTGCGGTCTGTGGTTAAACCCACTGCCAGCGTAGTGTCGAGTCTTTAGAGTCCCACACAGAAAGCTATTCGCCTTTAGGCAAAAGAGTAGTGGTCGCTTGGTTTTGCGACAGGTCGGATGGTTTTGCCACAGGGTTCGGTCATATCCGTGCACTTGTGCACGTACAGTGTCTGGACAGTTAACACTAGCGGGCTTTGGTTTAAGGTAGATCCTAGCGTACGTTTTGGGATTGGTTTTTTCTAGTATGTATTCTTGTTCCTCGGAACGCGGATGCGGGTGTGTATGCATAGTTGACGGAGAGACAGAGGCAGAGGATTCTCATTAGGGTCGTTGACTGTTGACTGTTGACTATTGACTTTTTGCTCAACCCTAATGAGAATATGATATATGATTAACAATAATATTAATTAAGTATTATAGTTACATGGTTGTTGAGGGGTTGACTTTGTTGACTTGTTGACTTTGTTGACCGGTTGACTAGGTTGGACTAGTTGACCATCATCATGACAATGGCTATCATTTCATGGCAAAGACTTTTGCTTGCTTGTTTCTCTTGTACAAAATGAGTGCATGAAATGATATGGCTATTGTAGCTTAAACCATCACATAATACTTGATTGCTATGATTTGTTATGATGGCTTTGGATTATGAGAGCCAAGAGAGAAAAGTCTTGCTCATTCTCTCATTTCCATTCTCTCTCTTGGTTTTGAGCTCTCACCCTCTTCCTCTTGCTCTCCCTCTCTCTAGTCTATGGTTCACTTGTCTCATGTGTTGAGAAGCAAGAACCATAGAGAAAATCCCAACACACTCTCCTCTACTCACTCTAGTTCAGAAGGTTTAGCAAACCGAGTGAACTAGTTTCTTCAAAGCTCGAAGAAGAAGCCAAAGGTAGAAGCTTTCGGGTGGATCGATCTTCGGCGCAAGGAGACGACGGAGTGAAGCCGATCCGTACACCATCGAGAGTCAAAGACGAAGGAGTTCAAGAAAGAAATGTATAACCCCCTAACCGAGTAGTTAACAACTCCTAGTTAGGTTGTTAGCTAGATAGTTTA
Source organism: Agapanthus africanus (assembly GCA_030015575.1). NCBI lineage: Eukaryota > Viridiplantae > Streptophyta > Magnoliopsida > Asparagales > Amaryllidaceae > Agapanthus > Agapanthus africanus. The sequence continues at coordinate 234,328,797 of JASDDO010000008.1, read as the reverse complement.
ACAAAGATCCGTTTTGGGTCCATGTTACCTCCTCTAGAAAAATCGTTTTTCGTCATTTCCGCAAGCCCGTAAGTACCGGGAGCAGGAGCATGGACTTACAGTGGTATCAGAACCAAGCTAAACACAACCTAACATGTTAGCAAACTTAGTAGAAATTCGATCGGAGAAAAAGTCGCGAAATACACCCGGAAATCAAACTTGCTGTCGATTTTTAAAGTGCTGTAAAAATAATAAATCATTCTTCAAAAATCGACTCAGGGTTTTTATAGTCTACTGTAGAAAAACGTTCTAGAGAACCCATCAAAGCGCCGCGGAAACGCGGCAGGAGCTTGCTCCCGCCGCTGTTCCGCGGCCGATTTAACTCGGCTGTGGATCTTCTTTTCTGCAGAATACTTAGTGGGGTATTTTGGGTTTTTTGGTATCTGTTTTTTCAGCCCAGATTTTCCAGAAAGAAAAATTTGTTTTTGGGGCTTGAAAAACCGTATTTTTATCGAACTTCTAAAGACTAAGGCTAACGAGTTTATATCTGTGATGTGATATTTGTATTGAATGTCTGCTAATCGCTATATGTCGATTAGTGGAGGTTAAACAAATCTGTGATCCGTAATGATGTTGGTATGTGTATATGAATTCTTTGGATTGTCGCGGATGAATAGCCGGGGGTTGTGAGATGAGAGTTTTTCCTTTTATCTTTCAATTCATGTAATATGTAAATTGATGTAATATTATTTTTTGGCCGCACAACCGGGTCGGGGTTGTAGCCGTCATTGTATAATTTCTTTTTACTGTTTTTGCTCTTAGGATAGACCCAAGGTGGGGTGCACAAACTACTGGGTATCTCGAAGTGCCGAGTGGCCTACCCACGTCGTTGAGGGAGGTTGCTCCACTTCGGATATTTGGCGGGTAGTTTGCCGCACCAGTAGGGGTCTAGGGTGGGGTTTTGGCTATTCATCACGACCGTGTAATCCGCTTTTCCTTACAGGCTCATACGAATTGCGGATTCCTAGTATATCCAATGTATTCATCTGTGATCTGAAATGGCTATAATTGCAATATATCTATATATGATATTATTTAGGCGTTGCTTATGTTTTGCAGCCGCGCTAACCCAGCCCCCGCTCAGTTGTTAGTTAAGTAACCTAACGGGTAATGACGGGGCCCCGCGGCGAATGCGAATGGCATAAGCGTACGTCATATTTTGGTTGTTTTCTGCAACGGTATGATTAAATGATGGGACGCATTAAAAGAACTAATGCAAGATAAACACGCATTAAAAGAACTAATGCAAGAAAAATAAACCAAGTAAAAGTCGTTGGAACACTTTGAAAACCACTCGGTTCTTTTCAAAAACTAACTTTTAACTGCGGAGCTTGAACCACTCCTTTTAAAAGCTATCTCGTTCCATCGATTATATCAAGTTCACTACGTTCACGGTTTCGCCAAAACCATTCGTAGCCCTCCGTCGTTTTATATGGATGGTCAATAGTATTCAAGCTATGTTTGTTGGCCAAAGTCAAGGCATAGTGATTGGTAGTTATTGGGTATTCATGTGCAGCATAGATAGATGTGTTGGTTTGGGGCAGTCGTTCTACCTTGTTGGCCAAAGTCAAGGGTATATGCGGGTGGGCTCAAATTAACCTGGAGAATGACGGGTAGAACTTGACATGTGACTTATGATTTGTTCGCCAAAGTCAAGGTCATAAGAGCATGGGGCAAAAATCCACATCGGGAGTTTCAAAAGAACTGAAACTTGCTAGTGTTGCATACCATTTGGAGTGTGATGATTCTGGTAGGATTCCTTCAGTTTCGTCACGCGATGATATTTGGATCCCGATCCTACTGTGAGTATATGCTACTCCTCGGGAAATTTCTCACTTAACGATCAATGCTATAAACCAAGTAGGTGTCTAGAAAGGTGTTAGCGGGGCTACGCCCCCAGGAAAAAGAGGTTCTTAAATTAAGGAACTTCGCGAAAGCGTTGGAAAACCTCCCTCGAAGTACCGACACCAGCCTGGCCGAATGGTTAAGTAAGTATTGTACGGTGAGATTGATCCTGACTAATTCTTCCTTTTTGGTTTGAGGAGGGATTCGAGAGACAGTGGGAGCCATCCGGTTTAGACAAATTAAAAACCACTCTAAACTTGCAAGAGCATCATGCTAAAGTGTTTCTTCTCTCTCTCCTAATTGCAGTGACCAATCATCATGACCGGACTTAAGTTATTACTAGATAAAAACATACTGACAGGGCCAAACTACAAAGATTGGCTCAGGAATATCAAAATGGAAATCACTTATGACAAGTTGGGGTATCTCCTTACCACCAAAGCTCCCACTGTCCCAGGTCCTATAACCAGCGTCGCGGATAGGGAAATCCGTAAGACCTGGGAGATCGATTGCGCGAAGGCCAAGTGCCTCGTGCTTGCCTCTATGGACAACGAACATCAGAGGAGGCACGAGAATATGGACCTCGAATCCATATTTCTCCATAAAAAAGAACTATATGGAGAGCAATCTCGTATCGCAAGATACGAAGTGTCGAAGAAGCTATTTTCCACAAGGTTGGCCATTGGATCATCGGTAGCGGAACACGTGCTTAAGATGATTGGCTTCATTGAGGAGCTCGCGGACCTTGGGACCATGTTAGAGAACGAGCTCTATACGGACTTGATTCTCCAGTCCCTTCCTTCCACTTACGCCCAGTTTATCCTGAACTTCAACTTACAAGAGAAAGAAGTTAAACTTTCAGAACTCCTCAACATGCTGAGGAGTGCAGAGGGCACCCTACAGAAAGGTAGGGAAATATCCACTTTGTTTGTTGGAGGATCTTCATCTTTTAGGTCTAAGGCGAAAGCCAAGGGAAAGAAGAAGAAAGCCTCTGCCAAACCAAGGGGCAGTGTTAGTAAAATGGATACGAAGGGAAAGACAAATGCAACAAAGATAGCGGGGAAACTTATAGGGAAGGAAGAGTGCTTTTTCTGTCATAAGAGTGGTCACTGGAAGAAAGATTGCAGGGCTTGGAAAGCCAGGACACAGGAACTGAAGCAAGTTGCGGCTTCAGTTTCAGGTGTGTATGTTATTGAAAACTGTCTATCAATAAACTCTACTTCCTGGGTATTGGATACCGGATCAGGATCTCATATCAGTAATTCTTTGCGGGCGTTGAGAAACCGTAGGGTTTTGAAGGCAGGTGACATGACCCTCAAAGTTGCAAACGGACCTAGCATGGATGCTAAGGCCGTGGGGGACTGTCACCTGGGAATGTCAGATGGACATGTTTTGGTTTTACGTAATTGCTTTTTTCTACCCAACGCAACTTGTAATATCATTTCTGTATCTTTGATTTCTAAAGAAGGTTATGAATTTGCGTTTGTAAGTAATGTTGTAAATATTCACCTTAATCAAGTTCTGATTGGGTCAGGTATATTAAGCAATGGTATATACGTACTAAACCAACCAAAATTTTCAATGTCCAGAATACACACAAAAGAAAGTCTACAGAAATAAATCAGACTTTCTTATGGCATTGTAGACTGGGTCATCTCAATTAGAGAAGGTTGACGAAGTTACATACTGAAGCATATTTGAATCCGTTCGAATATCAATTGTATGCCGCTTATCAATCCCGTCTCAAAGGAAAGATGACAAAGACTCCGTTCACTGGACACGGAGTAAGGGCGAGCGAGCTCTTGGGACTCGTACACAGCGACGTGTGCGGTCCAATGTCTACACATGCGCGAAGCGGTTATTCTTACTCATTACTTTTACGGATGACTTTTCAAGGTACGGTTATGTCTTCTTAATGAAACATAAGTCCGAAGACTTTGGAAAATTCAGGAATATAAGAATGAAGTAGAAAAACAAACCGGCAAAAGTATCAAGATTCTATGATCGGATTGAGGTGGTGAATACTTGAGTGCCGAGTTCCTGGACTACTTAAAAGAGAACGGAATTCTCTCTCAGCTTACTCCTCCATACACTCCGCAACATAACGTTGTATCGGAGAGAAGGAACCGGACCCTATTAGATATGGTACGGTCTATGATGAGTAACGCTGAGTTACCGCGATCATTCTGGAGATATGCACTAGAATTACCTGCATACCTTTTGAACCGAGTTCCAACTAAGACTGTGCCTACTACACCATATGAGATGTGGTGTAGGAAGTGACCCTATCTTAATCACATTAAGACATGGGGATGTCCAGCTTTTGTCAAAAAGCAGCATGCGGACCAGCTCGAGGCATGTTCAGTAAAGTGCAAGTTTATGGGATATCCAAAGAACTCCAAGGGATATTTCTTCTATTGCAAAGAGGAACAAAAGATTTATGTTTCTCGTCATGCCCACTTCTTGGAAACTGAATTTTTGGAAAATAAGATAAGTGGGAACGCAATAGAACTGGAAGAAATTCCAGAACCACGAGCTATTATTGAAAGCTTAGTAGAACCAGAGGGTTCGAAAGATCAGGACATTCCTACGCCGCTCCGGAGAAGTAGTAGGAAGCCTCATCCTCCCGAGAGATACTACGGTTTTCGCATAGACGGGGATATAGAGGATTGCATCATAGATTATGATGATCCGACTAGCTTCCAGCAGGCCATTCAGAGCATTGACTCGGTAAAATAGCTGGATGCAATGCGGACCGAAATGGAGTCCATGTACACCAACAAAGTATGGACGTTGGACGGTTCTCCAGATGGGGTAAATCCCGTAGGATGCAAGTGGATCTTCAAAAGGAAGATTGGTGTAGATGGACAGGTTGAGACCTATAAAGATAGACTGGTTGCAAAGGGTTTTCGTCAAAGACCTGGTTTGGACTATGACGAGACCTTTTCTCCAGTAGCTATGCTGAAATCCATTCGGATCCTTCTTGCCATTGCTGCCTTCCACGATTATGAGATTTGGCAGATGGACGTAAAGACCGCTTTTCTAAATGGAAATTTAGAGGCAGCCATAGTGTTTCATTCAGAGTGGGAGCAGCAGAATGGTGTGCAAGTTGCTTAAGTCTATCTATGGACTGAAGCAGGCATCACGGAGTTGGAACATCTGTTTTGATGAGACGGTCAAGGAATTTGGCTTTATCAGAAATCCAGATGAACCATGCATCTATAGTAGATTTGTAGCAAGAACTGTAGTATTCCTCGTTTTATACGTGGATGACATTCACTTAATAGGAAATGACATTCCTATGCTACAATCTGTCAAAGGGTTCTTGTCACACAGGTTCTCCAAGAAAGACCTGGGTGATGCCTCATCATTCTGGCGATCCGGATCTATCGTGACGGATCCAAGAGGATACTGGACTCTCACAGTCCAGGTACATCGATACCATACTGAAAAGATTCAGTATGGAAGATTCCAAGTGCGGTAATCTACTGGCTTGTCACGTGATCACCCTCTCCAAAGAGATGTCTCCCAAGACTGATTTGGAAAGGGATCGCATGTCTATTATACCCTACGCTTCTGCGGTAGGCTCTATAATGTATGCGATTTTGTGTACCAGACCAGATGTAGCTTATGCACTGAGTGTGGTAAGCCGGTATCAGTCAAACCCTGGGGAGAAACACTGGATAGCAGTAAAGAACATTCTCAAGTACTTGAGAAGGACTAAGGAGATGTTCTTGGTGTATGGCGGAAAAGACCTCCAGATCGAGGGCTTTGCTGACTCTAGCTTCCAAAGTGACAAGGATGATTCCAAGTCCATGTCGGGTTATGTCTTTACCCTCAATGGAGGGGCGGTGTGTTGGAAGAGTTCCAAACAGGAAACCGTTGTTGACTCAACGATGGAAGCGGAATATATCGCTGCGGCAGATGCCGCAAAAGAAGCTGTCTGGGTAAGGAAGTTCTTAACGGAACATCAGGTGGTTCCGTCCATTGTTGATCCAATACCTCCGTATTGCGACAACAACGGACAACGGGGCTATAGGATTAGCGAAGGAACCAAGGTCCCATCAGAAGTCCAGACACATCTTGAGGCGGTATCACCTGATCAGGGAGGTCGTGGGTCGCCAGGAGATCGAGGTTCGGAGAATTTCTACGGAAGATAACACTGCTGATCCACTCACAAAGGCCCTACCCCAGACTCAGTTCGAGCGGCTGATCTAGATGATAGGTCTTCGATACGCCAGTACATGGCCTTAGTGCAAGTAGGAGATTGTTTGTGTATATGACCTAGAGGCCATTACTGTATCATACTAGTTTGTGTATTACTTAATGGAAGCTTGGGATATTCACCTTGTATAAACAATCTTGCTCAATATATTAGTATGCTACTTGGTTTGTTTCTACTTCAATGTGTACATGTGTTTATTTTAGTATATCACCTATATACATTAGTGGAGCCCTTAGGATCTTTGCTTGATTACCAGCGTTGTGATGGCAGTCACACTAGTGGGGGCTGGGTAATCTATAAGCACATCCTTATGCAGGTCCCTAGTCGCAGGACTATCGAGACAGGGCATTGATACTCCGGAGTAGACTAGCGTATGCGCTTCTCATCCCAGTGTGGGAGATGGTCTGTCCCATAGCCATCAGTACGTCGTACTGGAGATAGTATGCGGGTGCTCATTGGGTTACGAGTACACTGGACAGGACTCATCGGGAGCTGTTGGTTGGTATTATACCTATCGTCAGTTATCAGTTCCCAGGTGACATGAGTACAGCTTAGTCCGCTGACTTGACACTGTTACTTCGCCTCGAGTGTGTTCCCACTGTACTTAGATTACTACCCTACCACGGCTCAAAAGAGTCGTGCAAACAGGTAGTAGTTGGGTGCAGTCCCGAAGCACTTGGAGGTAGTGACGGTTAGACAGGATTCGTCACTCCCGGTATTGGGGGTTGATATCGCGCTGTGTCTAGGAGAGCCATTACACGAGTAGTCCCTGGCCAGGGCAAGCGAGATATACTGGGAGGCTTCCGGTGTTATCTCTGGATATTCTGGGCTTCACTCCGACACGACTTGTACCACTATTAGGGGACTGACGTTTACCTCCCCCTAGGCCCGCCATGCGATGTATCATACGAACAGACCGGACTGTATAGAGATTGTCACAGTCAGACTCAGTAGAAGTTCAGATGGGTTTCACCTCGTCAGTTTTCTTGTCGGCATCTACCTGGGGACCGTTGTCACGCCCCGCTTCCCAATGTACGGCAAAGTGGTCGTGACGAGGCCCGCTAAATATGTACTCAGAAGTACATACGCTAAGCGTAACTAAGCAATATAAAATAATCACAAGAGATAAATCAGATTGAGATAACAGCAACTTTTATTAATAACATTCTTTATACAATGCATGAAATGAAAATACAACTGGAATGAAAAAAAGAAAGCAATGCCTAAACAGTGGCATAATAATAAAAGGAAATACTGGAAAGAACAAGTACTAAGTCTAGAGCTCTGGATCTTCTTGGAACTGCTCCAAATCTTCAGTTGTTGGCTCGGTCTCAACTTGGTCCAACGCACCTGACGACATTCAAAGAAGAAAGAAATAGAATGTCGTCAGCGAACAGGTCGCTCGGTAAGTCCCAAAGAAAAGTGGAGTGAGAATGGCAGAGTAACAGTATTTTCTAGAGTATTATGTTGTAGAATATTATGGAATATTGTTTAACACAGTTGTTTGTAGCTTGGTACAGAAGAATGCCAGTGTATACGAGGGGGATCTCTATATGCTAGAGATCAGTGCAAACGGAGAGTACAAGGAACCGTTATGCCACGGTACAACAACAACAGTATTCATGTTAGGTGTCTTAATCTGACCACCTCATTCCACTTTTAACATCTTCCGTACCAATCTACCCCTTTAAACCCCGTAATGTTTTAACAGTGTTGTAGTAATGGAATATGTAAATTGCGTGACTGACCAAAACCATGATATCAGTAAACATGTTGCAACTGTATAATCAGGTAAATGGAATATCAGGATAATGGAATGAATATCCATGGTTTGATTCAGTCAAAAAATGAATATATTGTTAACTGTATTCAGGGATTCATGATTTCAAGTTGTGTTGGAATATGATTGAAATATAGATTGACTTGAATTATATTCAAGTCAGAATTAGTCAGACTCTAACCCGAGTCAGACTAAAAGAAAGATAATTTGAAGTTCAATATCAGCTAGGGGCCTTATTGTAATTTGTGAAACTTGAGGGGGTTTTATGTAAAAAGTACTTTTGTATAGTTTTCAAAATATACCTCAAGTATTTAATAATCGTCTTTATTATTGTAATGGATGTGAATTTTATTTGTGTTATTCTAGTGAAAATATCCTAATAAAAGTATTAATTGTTTATTTGAAATTCGTGGTATTTTAATGTAACTTTTAATCTATGATTTTTAGGAAAAAGTGGAAACTTGATATTATAACAAAATAAGTGTTTAAATGTTAATTATATATAATAAAACACTTAAATGATTTTTAAATGAATATTTTATTTACAAAAAATATCACTTTCCTTAAATATTGTATTTAAACCTTTCGAGACCGAATGCTCCTTGCGGAGGTCTGAATCTCGCACTACTAGCCTGCGGGTGCACGATGAACCGTGCTATCCCTAACAGGTTCCCCACGAATGGGTTGTAATGGCACTTTGCTCAGGTTTTATAAATACTTTTAATTTAGGGAAAAGATTTTCTAAATATAGGGTATTTATTTGTAAAAGTATATAGTTCTCCATATTTTAGTTGTTAGGGTTTCCTAGACCATCTAACCTATCTTCTATGGTCTAAACGATGAATCATTAGAGCCTCAAATCGCCTCTTCACCATCATGCAGCCAGGTAAGTGCCAGGTAAGTGGGAAGGAACCACAGTCGTGGGCCTAATTAAAAACCACTAGCCTTAGACACACTTGCCTAGACCCACAAGACAGTTTAGATAAACGATCGATGTCCATAACCAATCGTGCTTTCATTTTATATAAGTTTTATTTAGAAAAGTTTACAATTTAAGGGTTAAACTAAAAGTTATAAAGGTTATGGTATTTTAGTGAAAAAGTCCTATAATATCGTATTCTGTATTTTTGTTATTCAGCAATTAGGGTTATAATGAGTGTGTGTAAGGGTAGGTCATTACCCCGTGACTTATATTAAGTTTTTGTGAAGTTTCAAGGTGAAATGAGTTATGTTAAAGTTAAGGGTATTAAAGTGCAAGAATACGGTTTCCATAAACGTTATCATTTCATGTGTGAAATTTCATCCAAATTGAATGAAACAAATTTTGTTATCAAAATAAACATGATTAGGAGTGGGGTATCTTAATAGAACATTAAAATTTAACTTGATGGTATTTTTATGCAAGAAATACGGTTTTCTAAAGAACTTATCATTTCATATGGAAAAGTACAATTAAATTTGATTTAAGGGTGATTAATAGTCAACATGCAAGAGGGTTGATAATATGTATTAGGTGACAAGTGGAATTTTTAAGAAAAACCGAATCGGAAATCGGTTTGTCCGATTTCCGTCGGGTTTCAAAAGGTCGTATTTTGCAAATATAGAAAAGAGAGGTAGAAGGTTGGGACTTACGGGTTTGGACAAGCTAAGCGTTCTAAAAGGTGTGGTGGTTGCCGATTAGTTGGAAACGTCACGTCGGTCTTGATCCGGTCGCCGGAATCCGTCGTCGGTTTCGGCAGCGCTTCGCTTCTCGCTCTTTGCACCAAGTTCTCAAGAGTTTTAGAGAGTATGCTTAGAGTTGTGAGGGGAAAAGGTAGAGGGTAGGGGCCTTTATATAGGGCTAGGCTAGGGTTAGGGTTAGGGTAGATGAAAAGTTAAAAAATAAAAATGTGATAAAATGTAATAAAAATGTATTAAAAGTGAAGTAATTGAGGGTTTTAAAGATCTCTGGAAGTGGGATTGGGCTGAAACTTTGCAGGTGAGTAGGGAATACCAAAAGACACAACTTTCATGTTGTGACCCTTGCCGGAATCGGCCTAAAAGGGGGTGACTCGGCCATGACTCGGTCGGATCACTGAGTCGGCCGAGTCAAGGCCGAGTTGGCCGATTCCCGACCGAGTCCGGTGACCTGGATCTCCCCCGATGGTCCATCTACCCTCTGCAAGTGTTACATCTTTGGGTGTAGTGGGGTTTTTGTGAGATATGCACGTGTAAACTCTTGGTATTCTAAAGGTTTTTTAAAAAATCAATAATAAAAATAATGTGGGGTATGGGATTCGAACTCTGGTGGCTTGGTTCAGCAGTGCAAGGTATTACCAATGAGCTACAAGCTCCTTCTTGTAATTATTGTAAAGAGATAGATACTTAAAGTGTTATCAGCAACATTTATACTCCAAGTATACTTCAATTTTAAATCAAATTTTGGTATACAAAAATTGGAGTTGTTACAATCTACCCTCCTTACAAAAATTTCGTCCTCGAAATTTACAACTTTTATTTAAGGACTAATTTACAAAAAAAAAAGGTGCGGATATCTTGCACGCATCTCATCTTCCCTTTCCCACGTGGATTCTCCTGGAGTGTCTTTTCTCCACATTATCCGGACCAAATTAACTTCCTTGTTCCGAAGTGTCTTTACCTTTCTATCCAGGATCTCCACAGGTTGTTGCTCACAAGACAAATCGGGCTGTATCGTAAGCTCGGAATGATCAAGTACGTGGCTGGGGTCACTCACATACTTTCTGAGTTGGGATATATGGAACACGTTATGCACTCCTTCCAATGAGGGTGGAAGCGCTAATCGGTATGCCACTTCACCGACTCGTTCGAGTATATCGAACGGTCCAATGTATCTCGGACTCAACTTTCCCCGTTTTCCAAATCTGATCACTCCGCGGTTCGGAGATATCTTCAAGAATACATGGTCTCCTGGCTGGAACTCCAAGTGTCGTCTCTTTGCATCAGCCTAATGTTTCTGTCTATCTTGGGCTATGCGCATTCTTTCTCTGATAGTACGAACCACATCCACGGTCGCTACTATCATCTCTGGTCCAAGGAGTTCCCTATCTCCGATGTCGTCGCAACTTAATGGCGATCGACACTTCCTTCCATATAATGCTGCAAAAGGTGCCATTCCTATGCTTGCTTGGTAGCTGTTGTTGTACGCGAACTCCACAAGATACAAGTGATCTTCCCACGATCCCTTGAAGTCGAGCATACATGCTCTGAGCATATCCTCCAAGATCTGAATAGTTCGTTCCGACTGACCATCTGTTTGTGGATGATAAGCCGTGCTGAAGTTCAGACTTGTTCCCAAGCTAGCTTGCAGACTTTGCCAAAATTATGATCGGAACCTGGTGTCACGATCGGAGACAATGCAGACTGGTACTCCATGCAGTCTCACAATTTCCTGTATGAGTTCATGGGTATCAGAGATAGTACATTGTGAAGAGTTTTTAAATCTAAATTAGATTATTACCTCCATGTACTTCTTTGCTAATGTCTCAGTTGATTGGCCAACTCGAAATGGGATGAAGTGAGCCGACTTTGTGAGTCGATCCACAATGACCCAAATCGCATCGTTACCTTTTGTACTGCGAGGAAGAGCAGTTACAAAGTCCATCGTGATGTGCTGCCACTTCCATTCTGGGATTGGTAACGGTTGAAGTAGTCCAGCTGTCCTATGATGTTCAGCCTTTACCTGCTGACACACCAAACATTTTGCGACACTCCTGGCTACTTCACGCTTCATTCCATGCCACCAATAATTCTGACGTAGATCTTTGTACATTTTGGTACCTCCCGGATGTACTGAATAGGGAGAGCTGTGAGCTTCTTTCATTAACTCTTCCCGAACAGGACCCTTTGGTACACACAATCTGCTGCCGTATCTCAAAGATCCGTCTTCATGGATGATGAAATCTGTTCTGAGTCCATTCTCCACTTGTTCTCTGATCTTTTGCAACTTAGCATCGCTGGCTTGAGCTGCTTTGATCTGATTGACAATGGTTGATTGAACTTGTAGATTCATCAAATTTGAAACATCACCTGGCATGACTAGTTCGATCTCCATCTGATGTAGGTCTTGCTGAAGCTTCCACTGGGCGGTGAGATTCATTGCTAATGGTTGGCGACTAAGAGCATCAGGTACTACGTTCACCTTTCCTGGATGATATTGCAAATTGATGTCGAAGTCCGCCATAAGTTCTAACCATCTTCTCTGCCGCATATTCAACTCCTTCTGGGTAAACACATACTTCAGACTTTTATGATCTGTGTAGATGTTCACTCGTTCACCAAGTAAGTAGTGGCGCCAAATTTTAAGAGCAAAAATAACGGCTGCCAACTCTAGATCATGCGTCGGGTAATTGCGCTCATGAGTCTTCAGTTGTCTGGAAGCATAAGCCACAACCTTACCGTGCTGATGTAGAACACATCCTAATCCCCTACCGGATGCATCGCAATGCACTTCAAATCCTCCAGATTGATCCGGTATTACAAGAATAGGTACAGAAGTCAGTCTCGACTTAAGTTCTACGAAAGCTTGCTCGCATGCTTCTGACCACACAAATTCTTCATCTTTTCGTGTGAGCTTGGTCAGGGGTGTTGCTATCTTCGAAAAGCCTTCAATGAATCTTCTGTAATATCCAGCTAAACCCAAGAAACTCCGAATATCCTTCACAAACATTGGTGTAGGCCATTCGCTGACTGCTGAGACTTTTGTTGGATCCACAGAAATTCCTTCTCCAGATACGATGTGTCCAAGGAAACCAACTTGTTTTAACCAAAACTCGCACTTGCTGTATTTGGCATAAAGCTTATGCTGTCGAAGAGTTTCCAGGACAATTCGTAAGTGCTCCGCATGCTCTTTCCGATTCTTAGAATATACCAGGATGTCGTCGAAGAAGATGACAACGAACCTGTCTAAATACTCCCGGAAGACTTGGTTCATAAGATTCATGAAAATTGCTGGTGCATTGGTCACTCCAAATGGCATTACTAGAAATTCGTAATGTCCATAGCGAGTTCTGAAAGCTGTTTTGTGAATATCAGCTTCCTTGACCTTCACTTGATGATAACCTGAACGAAGATCTAGTTTAGAGAAGACACAAGATCCACTTAGCTGATCGAATAAGTCGTCGATGCGCGGAAGTGGATACTTGTTCTTAATAGTAACTTCGTTCAATGCTCTATAGTCGATGCACATTCTATATGAACCTTCCTTCTTCTTCACCAGTAGTACAGGTGCTCCCCAACTCGAAGTGCTGGGACGAATCCATCCTTTCGCCAGTAATTCATCCAACTGTGTTCGTACTTCCTTCAAACCTTCTGGACTTAGTCTATATGGTGCTTTGATTACTGGTTGTGCTCCTAGTACTAAGTCAATACTGAATTCAAGAGCTCGATCAGGAGGCAAACCTGATATATCGTCAGGGAATACGTCATCGAACTCTCGAACTACCTCCGGTCTTGCTTCTTCTTCTGCATGAGCTGCCGCAACTATTGCTTCCCTTGGCTTTGCATTGTAAGTGCTTGGCTCCAATGTACGGTCTCCACTCTTAAAGTAAAAGATCGGATGATCTGGAATCTCAAATACTACCCTCCTTTGGCGACAGTCGATGGTAGCATAAAAGGTTCCAAGCCAGTCCATTCCTAGAACCACATCAAAGTTCGGTATGTCCAGTACTTTGAAGTCAGCGTAAAATTCTCGACTGCAGACGATGACCGGACACATGCTGTATCCCATAGTTGCCTTTAGAACACCATTTCCAGAACTGACGTTCCAGCAGGATACAAGCGGTGAGACTGGAATCGCATGGGTTCGGACAAACTGTTGCGACATAAAGCAGTGGGATGCTCCAGTATCAAACACTGCAAGTGCAGGTAGTGAAGCTACTAGAATTGTACCTAAGGTATATGGGATAGGTTTTAGGTATAGGGAAAGTGTGTAGGTAACCAAAACTAGAAGATAAATTTGGGAAGGAAATTTACCAGTAATGACTTGGCCAGTGGCCTCAGCTTCTTCAACAGACATCATAAAAGCCTGGCGCTTCGGCACATTCCTCCTGGCCTGAGGAGCATTCCTCTGAACGTTCCTTTGGGCTTGATGGAACTGTCGAGGAGGTGGTGCAGCTTGTGGTCCTCGAGGTGGGGCAGGCAGTGCAAGTCTGGGGGCCACCAACAAAACCTGTCACGTCCTGCTTCCCAATGTACGGCGAAGTGGTCGTGACGAGGCCCGCTACGTATGTACTCAGAAGTACATACGCTAAGCGTAACTAAGCAATATAAAATAATCACAAGAGACAAATGAGATTGAGATAACAGCAACTTTTATTAATAACATTCTTTATACAATGCATGAAATGAAAATACAACTGGAATGAAAAAAAGAAAGCAATGCCTAAACAGTGGCATAATAATAAAAGGAAATACTGGAAAGAACAAGTACTAAGTCTAGAGCTCTGGATCTTCTTGGAACTGCTCCAAATCTTCAGTTGTTGGCTCGGTCTCAACTTGGTCCAACGCACCTGACGACATTCAAAGAAGAAAGAAATAGAATGTCGTCAGCGAACAGGTCGCTCGGTAAGTCCCAAAGAAAAGTGGAGTGAGAATGGCAGAGTAACAGTATTTTCTAGAGTATTATGTTGTAGAATATTATGGAATATTGTTTAACGCAGTTGTTTGTAGCTTGGTACAGAAGAATGCCAGTGTATACGAGGGGGATCTCTATATGCTAGAGATCAGTGCAAACGGAGAGTACAAGGAACCGTTATGCCACGGTACAACAGCAACAGTATTCATGTTAGGTGTCTTAATCTGACCACCTCATTCCACTTTTAACATCTTCCGTACCAATCTACCCCTTTAAACCCCGTAATGTTTTAACAGTGTTGTAGTAATGGAATATGTAAATTGAGTGACTGACCAAAACCATGATATCAGTAAACATGTTGCAACTGTATAATCAGGTAAATGGAATATCAGGATAATGGAATGAATATCCATGGTTTGATTCAGTCAAAAAATGAATATATTGTTAACTGTATTCAGGGATTCATGATTTCAAGTTGTGTTGGAATATGATTGAAATATAGATTGACTTGAATTATATTCAAGTCAGAATTAGTCAGACTCTAACCCGAGTCAGACTAAAAGAAAGATAATTTGAAGTTCAATATTAGCTAGGGGCCTTATTGTAATTTGTGAAACTTGAGGGGGTTTTATGTAAAAAGTACTTTTGTATAGTTTTCAAAATATACCTCAAGTATTTAATAATCGTCTTTATTATTGTAATGGATGTGAATTTTATTTGTGTTATTCTAGTGAATATATCCTAATAAAAGTATTAATTGTGTATTTGAAATTCGTGGTATTTTAATGTAACTTTTAATCTATGATTTTTAGGAAAAAGTGGAAACTTGATATTATAACAAAATAAGTGTTTAAATGATAATTATATATAATAAAACACTTAAATGATTTTTAAATGAATATTTTATTTACAAAAAATATTACTTTCCTTAAATATTGTATTTAAACCTTTCGAGACCGAATGCTCCTTGCGGAGGTCTGAATCTCGCACTACTAGCCTGCGGGTGCACGATGAACCGTGCTATCCCTAACAGGTTCCCCACGAATGGGTTGTAATGGCACTTTGCTCAGGTTTTATAAATACTTTTAATTTAGGGAAAAGATTTTCTAAATATAGGGTATTTATTTGTAAAAGTATATAGTTCTCCATATTTTAGTTGTTAGGGTTTCCTAGACCATCTAACCTATCTTCTATGGTCTAAACGATGAATCATTAGAGCCTCAAATCGCCTCTTCACCATCATGCAGCCAGGTAAGTGCCAGGTAAGTGGGAAGGAACCACAGTCGTGGGCCTAACTAAAAACCACTAGCCTTAGACACACTTGCCTAGACCCACAAGACAGTTTAGATAAACGATCGATGTCCATGACCAATCGTGCTTTCATTTTATATAAGTTTTATTTAGAAAAGTTTACAATTTAAGGGTTAAACTAAAAGTTATAAAGGTTATGGTATTTTAGTGAAAAAGTCCTAAAATATCGTATTCTGTATTTTTGTTATTCAGCAATTAGGGTTATAATGAGTGTGTGTAAGGGTAGGTCATTACCCCGTGACTTATATTAAGTTTTGGTGAAGTTTCAAGGTGAAATGAGTTATGTTAAAGTTAAGGTATTAAAGTGCAAGAATACGGTTTCCATAAACGTTATCATTTCATGTGTGAAATTTCATCCAAATTGAATGAAACAAGTTTTGTTATCAAAATAAACATGATTAGGAGTGGGGTATCTAAATAGAACATTAAAATTTAACTTGATTGTATTTTTATGCAAGAAATACGGTTTTCTAAAGAACTTATCATTTCATGTGGAAAAGTACAATTAAATTTGATTTAAGGGTGATTAATAGTCAACATGCAAGAGGGTTGATAATATGTATTAGGTGACAAGTGGAATTTTTAAGAAAAACCGAATCGGAAATCGGTTTGTCCGATTTCCGTCGGGTTTCAAAAAGTCGTATTTTGCAAATATAGAAAAGAGAGGTAGAAGGTTGGGACTTACGGGTTTGGACAAGCTAAGCGTTCTAAAAGGTGTGGTGGTTGCCGATTCGTTGGAAACGTCACGTCGGTCTTGATCCGGTCGCCGGAATCCGTCGTCGGTTTCGGCAGCGCTTCGCTTCTCGCTCTTTGCACCAAGTTCTCAAGAGTTTTAGAGAGTATGCTTAGAGTTGTGAGGGGAAAAGGTAGAGGGTAGGGGCCTTTATATAGGGCTAGGCTAGGGTTAGGGTTAGGGTAGATGAAAAGTTAAAAAATAAAAATGTGATAAAATGTAATAAAAATGTATTAAAAGTGGAGTAATTGGGGCTTTTAAAGATCTCTGGAAGTGGGATTGGGCTGAAACTTTGCAGGTGAGTAGGGAATACCAAAAGACACAACTTTCATGTTGTGACCCTTGCCGGAATCGGCCTAAAAGGGGGTGACTCGGCCGTGACTCGGTCGGATCACTGAGTCGGCCGAGTCAAGGCCGAGTTGGCCGATTCCCGACCGAGTCCGGTGTTCTGGATCTCCCCCGACGGTCCATATACCCTCTGCAAGTGTTACATCTTTGGGTGTAGTGGGGTTTTTGTGAGATATGCACGTGTAAACTCTTGGTATTCTAAAGGTTTTTTAAAAAATCAATAATAAAAATAATGTGGGGTATGGGATTCGAACTCTGGTGGCTTGGTTCAGCAGTGCAAGGTATTACCAATGAGCTACAATCTCCTTCTTGTAATTATTGTAAAGAGATAGATACTTAAAGTGTTATCAGCAACATTAATACTCCAAGTATACTTCAATTTTAAATCAAATTTTGGTATACAAATATTGGAGTTGTTACAACCGTTACGCGCAGCTAGTGCCGCTTGCAGTCTGTGGTTAAACCCACTGCCAGCGTAGTGTCGAGTCTTTAGAGTCCCACAAAGAAAGCTATTCGCCTTTAAGCAAAAGAGTAGAGGTCGCATGGTTTTGCGACAGGTCGCATGGTTTTGCGACAGGGTTCGGTCACATCCGTGCACTTATGCACGTACAGTGTCCGGACAGTTAACACTAGCGGGCTTTGGTTTAAGCCAGATCCTAGTGTACGTTTTGGGATTGGTTTTTTCTAGTATGTATTCGTGTTCCTCAGAACGCGGATGCGGGTGTGTATGCACAGTTGACGGAGAGACAGAGGCAAAGGATTCTTATTAGGGTTGTTGACTGTTGACTGTTGACTTTTTGCTCAACCCTAATGAGAATATGATATATCATTAACAATAATATTAATTAAGTATTATAGTGACATGGTTGTTGAGGGGTTGACTTGTTGACTTTGTTGACCGGTTGACTAGGTTGGACTAGTTGGCCATCATCATGACAATGGCTATCATTTCATGGCAAAGAATTTTGCTTGCTTGTTTCTCTTGTGCAAAATGAGTGCATGAAATGATATGGCTATTGTAGCTTAAACCATCACATAATACTTGATTGCTATGATTTGTTATGATGGCTTTGGATTATGAGAGCCAAGAGAGAAAAGACTTGCTCATTCTCTCATTTCCATTCTCTCTCTTGGTTTTGGGCTCTCACCCTCTTCCTCTTGCTCTCCCTCTCTATAGTATATGGTTCACTTGTCTTATGTGTTGAGAAGCAAGAACAATAGAGAAAATCCCAACACACTCTCCTCTACTCACTCTAGTTCATAATGTTTAGCAAACCGAGTGAACTAATTTCTTCAAAGCTCGAAGAAGAAGCCAAAGGTAGAAGCTTTCGGGTGGATCGATCTTCGGCGCAAGGAGACGACGGAGTGAAGCCGATCCGTACACCATCGAGAGTCAAAGACGAAGGAGTTCAAGAAAGAAAGGTATAACCCCCTAACCGAGTAGTTAACAACTCCTAGTTAGGTTGTTAGCTAGATAGTTTAACAAAGATCCGTTTTGAGTCCATGTTACCTCCTCTAGGAAAATCGTTTTTCGTTATTTCCGCAAGTCCGTAAGTACCGGGAGCGGTAGCATGGACTTACATGCGACGCTTTCAAGACATGGTGGCAGGGATATGTTGCTCATCGGCAACATTTTAAGCGAATGAAACACAGAACTCGTCGGGAGTTGAGAAGTACGACCAAAGGACACAAAAGAACTACCGGTAACTGTTACACGGTCAACGTCGGGGGACCGCAAGTGCTAACATTCGAGAGCGATTCTGACGAGGAAATGGCTCTTAGCCCCATCTTTAAAGAGTCCACCTCGGGAAAAGAGGAACAACCAGAAGCCTGCGAAAACATTCAGCTGCGCAATCGCATGCTTCGGAAAAAGAATCTCGGACCCGCAACTAGAAAAGATAAGGGAAAGGAAAAGTTCGCTGAGGATATCACCTTAGATGACCAAGTTATGAAGGAGCTGACCGCCAAGGACCCGCCTAAGAAGTGTAAGGTGGATTACAACATCCTAGCGCACCTGAGGAAGCTACCCTCGCAGCTCAGCATTCTTGACACCCTCCTATTATCAAAGGAAGCGAGAGATTCGTTAATCAAGGCGCTACAAGTGCCCGAACAATTCCAAGCCTTCCTCGCTGATGAAAGGATGAAGGATGAACTGGAAGAAGTGCACATGGACGATATCACTTTCGGTGACGAAGACCTGCTCCTTGGGACGTGCGACCACAACTGTCCCCTATACGTCTCGGGATATTGCCACGATATAAAGATAGGCAAAATCTTGGTTGACAATGGGTCTTCCGTTAATCTCCTCAACGTGCGGGTGTTAAAGGAAATTTGCATGAGCGTCCAGCACCTTGCTCGGGACAAGATCACCATCTCCTGGTTCGACTCCCAATCATCGAGAACTCTTGGGTTTGTGATACTGACTCTACGTTTTGGGCTACTCGTCACGGACATTAAGTTTCACGTCAAAGATGCCAAGACATGTTACAATGCACTGCTCGGCCGACCTTGGTTACATGAGTAAAACATCATCCCTTCTACCCAACATCATTGTATGAAGTATTTGAAGGAGGGTCTCGAGTATACCGTAACAGGTGAGCTAAACCCATTCTCCATGAACGAAGTCCGCAAATACGAAGTTGCAAAGTACTTTTTGCCAGATTTCGAGGATACAGAGAGATGTCGCAAACCGGAGAACAAAGTCGCTGCCATCATTCCTGTTTTCGGGAGTGATACCGAAGAAGAAGGGATAGTTTACTCTTGGCCGTCTCGACGCAACGACCCGGGACCGTCCGCTCCCATATTGATCTTCGGAAGTGACTCGGAAGATGAGGTTAATGTTGTGTTCTCCAGTCGGCCGCCAATACAAGAATTCTTGGTGATGATCAGAGTTTGCGAATCACCATGATTCCGCGGGAGCACTACAAAGATCTTGACGCGCTTGAAGCTCACAACGTGCAAGACCAGCAGACGTTTTACGTCCCTCCCAAGCGAAAAGGCGAGAGGGCGATCCTATTCTATCGATCCTCGGAAACAACAGTGGAGAAAGAGATCTGGCATGGCGCGGATTCTACACTTAATAAGCTTCAACCAATCTGTTTGCCTATATATTACACAAACGGATTGAAAAGGATATTGAAGCGCCAAGGGGTACCCTTAAAACAGACTACTCGACAAGCTCGATTCTATAACAGGATTTGGGATGTCCCTGGGACTCAGGGCAAATTGCCCAATTGGAGAATGGAAACACTTGTGCTTCGATGCGTGAGAGCCGGAAAACGGGAACGGGTCTACGGTAGCTACGCCATATATACATTTGATGAAGAAGAGGACGCCCTGTCAGGAAATGCCAAACCCTCATCGGAACTGGATCCCGCGATCGAAGTGCCGAGTCCGTCGTTTGAGGAACGAATGGACAAGCTCATCAGAAAAGCGGGTCAAAAAGCCCGAGACAACCATAATCGCGAGATGGCCATCTTCGAGAGAGACAGGACGAAACGTCTTCTTCAACAGGCTGCAGAAGATAAAAATTCTCCTCCTTGTCAACATGCTGTGCAAAAGGCCCGACGCAGAGGTAGAAGTAAGTCAAAAAGCAGAAAAGGAGGTCGACAACGACAACACAGGATCAGAGAGTCATGTGATCGGGTATTGCGCGGTCCGGATTTGTCCCTCATAAAAAAAATGAGTCAGGCATACACTTTTCCTCAGAATAAAACACGGAGGATACTTGACCTAGCTTTAAAACATCGAATGATCACACTTCCAGAGTCTAAACACCCCGCGCGAGCTAACGATGTCTCTCATCCGGGCTATTGCGCTTATCACAGAGCCATAGGACACCCCATTGAAGACTGCTTCACCTTCAAGAACTGGGTTGAAGACCAATACCAGCAAGGCAGATTTGCTCTATCAGACAGTTGGAGGGTATCGCCACAACAAAAGCACGAACCCAAATCCACAAGTACAGAACCAGATCCACATCGGTCTTGGAAACGAGCTCGTACCTATCATATGATAACAGTATCAAAAGAAGAGCCCGAGAATATGGATGACTTTCCCTGGTGCTTCGCAAACAATGACGACGAGGTAATCTCAGAATTGTAGGTTTCCTGGGCACACTAATGAAGTCTCACAAGTGATCAAACATGGCCAATTAAAATTTTACAAGTGCCGAGAAACCCTAATACGGATCGTTAACTAGATGTATAGGCGATGCGATGCAAATAAACGAATTTATAGCTAAAGGGAAGGGGCTACAACCTTTGTAGATCCGGTCCTCCATCTCCATGGCTCCGTGATGACGTCCCTCCGCTGTCCAAATCGAATCCATGACTCTAGCATCGGCTTCATCGGAGAAATGGGCGAGCTAGGTCGTCGACTTCGATGCCGAAGATGATCTACGTCGAGGCAACTCAAGATCAAGCTCCAACTTCACCAAGTCATGAAACTTGTGAAGAAAACATCCTATAGTACTTGGCAAGAGGTAGAGGATGAAGAAATAGGAGGTGGGTTCACTTTAGAATTGGATTTCTCACTCTTTTGCTCAAGTTGCCAATGATGGAGGCAAGGTTTTCTTCTTGTTGAAGATGAAGAAGAACAAGAAAGAATATGATAGAATAAAAAGGATTATCCTCAAAAAAGAAAATCCAACTCATTCTTATCATAATCCAACCTTGGTTAGGTGTAGAGAATAGACTATGGTTAGTTTGATTGGATAGGGTTAAGCATGAGATAAGAATGGTGGATTTGTTCAAAGCTTCATGAAGCTTCTACAAACAAACAAAATAAGCCACCATTCTTTTCTTTATCATTTCAAAAAGAATAATAAATAAATAAATAAACAAAACCCTAACCATTCATATAACCATGGTTTAATTATTTACACAAACCCAAGTGAGCATGTATCATCAAACATGATACAAATAAGTGCACAAAAATATATCACATATACAATGTGCAATTCAAGTGAGAAAATCCATTTAAAGTGAACCAATACTAGTTAATGCAAAGTAATATATCAAATATATAATTATACATTAAATCATTAAATCAACACTTGATTCAATGATCCGGTCATGTCGCATATAACCGACTAGTATCCAATGTATCGGCTTATCGAATCAATCCTTGATTCGATAACAAGGTTATATCACATACAACCATTCGATACATTCATCGCGAGAATGGAATGCGGTATCATATACTCGCATTATTCTCGGTCCCGCACATATCTCATATGCACTCCAATTTCGTTTCGCTTGAGCCAGGAAACCTCTGTGTAGGACTCTAAAGACTCGTCAATACGCTGGCAGCAGGTGATGATCATATCAAACACCCACAAGCCACAAGCGGTCTGCTAAACGTAACGGCCACCCGGGTATTGAGCGATCAGAAGATCGACGAGAAAGCCCGCTCACACTCCTGTGAATCCAACCAGTAACACTTACCGTATAGTCCGATCTGTTCGTCTGATATGTCGCATATCTCGTCTAGGGGTGGTAAACGTCAGACCCCAGTAGCTTGATAAGACATGCCGACGTATGGTCCATAACATTCGTGAAACTACTGATAACTCTTACCAGTATATCACTGCAACCCTGGCCAGGGATTTCCTGTTATGGCCAGTCGAGCATAGCGCAACATCCACCCGCAATACCGGGAGAGACGAATCCCCTCCTATCGCTCATTGCCTCCATGTGAATTAGGACTGTACCCAAAAACCACCTATTTTCACGACTCAGTAGAGCCGTGGTAGGGTGGAAATCAAAGCACAGTGGGAGACACACAAGACTCTATGACGATCTTGGGTCAACAGACTAAGCTGTACCAGTGTCACCAGAGAACTGACATCTGACGTGAGGTATAATACCATCTGGGAGTTCTCGGCGTGTCCGTTCAGTGTACCCAGTCTCCACTGAGCACCCGCATACCATCTCCGATGTCAAACACCAATGGATATGGGATCATCCATCGCCCATCACATGGGTCGAGAAGATATACGCTAGTCTACTCTGGAAAATCGATGCCCCGTCTCGATATTTCCACGACTAGGAACAATGAAGAATGTACTCATTGACTACCTAGGCCCCACTAGTATGATCTTCATCATAGTCCTGGAAGTCGAGTACACATCCTAAGGGCTTTATCAACATGTAATCAGAGAGACAGAAAGTATACATGTTAAGATAAAGAGCAACCAGATAGCGTACTATCATGTCGAGCAAGAAAGTCCTACCTATATATGTCCCAGCATCCACTACAATATACATCTAATGTACAGTAATGGCCTCTAGGGCATACATATAACTAACAATCTCCCACTTGCACTAGGGCCATCTGTAGCAGTGGTTGCAGTATCACATACTCAACCATCCTTTAACAGTCTCTCTTTGGGAAAAGGCCTTCGTGAGTGGATCCGCTGTGTTGTCCTCTGAGTCTACTCTCCTTACCTCGATCACCCTGGAGATCAACTATCTCCATGATCAGGTGATGCTGCCTCAGAATATTTCTGGGTCACAGATGGGATCATGGTTCCTTGGCCAAAGCCACACTTCCATTGTCACACAATGGTGGGAACCTAGTTCATCTTATGAACCAATATACACCCAAATTGCCTCTTTGGTAGTATCTTTAATAGCGATGTTATCAGCCTATATCGTCTAGTTTGCCACGGTATCTAGCTTGGAACACTTCCAATATACTGTCCCTTTATTGAGGGTAAAGACAATGCCCGTGACTGACATTCAGTCGTCCTTATCACCCTGGAACCTTTCCAGTGATTCTCCCCAGGATCAACTGATACCATCTCACTATAACTAGTGAGAATCCTAACATCCATTTAGATCTATCTTATAGATCCAAAACCTAGGATTTAGGAGGTATCACTTTGATCCTATATGGAGAATCTATGTGATAAGAGGAGATCGACTGATCGTAGCATAGAAAACTCCTTTCCTATCAAGAGTATGTCATCCACGTACCCTACGAGGATCATTACCATACTCCATACTACCCTTTTGTACATACAAGGTTCATCTACCATTTTGATGAAGTCAAACTCTTTGACTACCACATCAAAACAGATGTTCCAACTCCGCGATGCCTGCTTTATTCTGTAAAGCAACTTGCACAAGTTTCCGCTGCTCCAACTGTTTACAAAGCCCTCTGGCTGTGTTCTTATAGAAGTTCTCTTCTAAATCATTATTTAGAAAAGTAGTCATGGCACCCAACCACCAGATATCGTAATCATGGTATGTAAAACTGGCAAGTAGGATCTGGATGGACTTAAGCACAGCTTCTGGAAAAGGTTTCATCATTATCCACGCCTGGTCGATGACGAAAACCTTTAACGAGTCTAGCTTTGAAAGTCTCAACTTTTTCATCTACACCAAGTAATCTTCTCAAGATATACTTGCTCCTGATGGGGATTTAACCCTTCAGATATAGCAACCAAAGTCTATACTTTGTTGGTGTATATGGATTCCATCTCAGATCGCTAAGCATCCAGCCATTCTTATAGAGTCCCTACTCTCGATGGCCTGCTCGAAACTAGTTGGGTCATCATCTCATGATGCATTCCTCGCTCCCACTGTCATCGAGAAACCGAGGTATCTCTCAGGCAGGTAAGGAACCCTACCAGATCGGCGGAGAGGCAGAGGTTCGTCGGGGACTATTGAACCTTTTGGTTCTGTCAAATCAGCTGCAGTTTTGTATAGCTGGAACCTTTCCAGTTCTACAGAACTGACCTTACCTCGATTTTGTCCGGATTTTGCTTTTAGACATAGGCCGGACAACCCCAAATCTTAACTCACTTAAGAGATGGGTTCTTCCCATACCATATCTCATATGGAGTGGTAGGCACTGATTTGATTCGAACCTAATTCAATATGTATGCTACTTCTCAAGTGCACAACCCCTTAAAAGAAACAGGTAACTCAGTAATACTCATCATAGAGCGCACCATATCATATAGGGTGCTATTGCTCCGCCCTGATACACCGTTGTGCTGTGGTGTATTCAGAGGAGTAACACTGAGAGAGAATCTCATTCTCCTTTAGAATAGTCCAAGGATTCCATGCACAAGTATTCTCCTCCCTGATCTCATCATAGGACATAATACTTATATCCTGTTATTGGTTCTCTACTTCTAACTTATATTCTGTGAATACCTTAAAAGCTTCGGACTTATGTTTCAACAGAAACATATGACTGAATCTTGAGAGATTATCAGAGAATATAATGAAGTATAAAGAACCCGTCCTGGCATGTGTAGACAAGAGACCTTACATACATCATCATGTATTAGTTCCATAAGTTCATTAACTCTTTCTCTGTTTCGATAAACAGGGCTATGGTCATCTAATCTTTGTGACATGACTGGCATGTTTCACAAGATGTAAATTCAAACTGATTTAAATATGCATCTAAAATGTAACTTCAGCCAGTCGAGTCGCATTGATGTGACCTAGTCTACAATGCCTCAAGAAGGATTCGTTCATTTCTGAACTCTTCCACTTGTGTGTGTTCTGTATACTAGGAACTGTAGTTTGATTTAGAACGTCAATACTTTTAGATAACATGCCTGAACCGATAAACTTTTGATATAGGAAATGTTCAAAACATTATCCAGCAATACAAAATTTTATCATTTCTTTACTAATAAAGAGACTGATATGATTTTGTATATCAGGTTCGGTATCTAATAGCATTTGTTCAGAATCAATGTATTGGTAATACAGGGTGACAGTGACCAACAGACTTGGCTGCAACTCTTGCCCCGACTTCTGTCTCATGAAACTTATCACCCGTTCTCAGTTTTTCTACCTTTTTGTAGCCCTATGTAACAGATTACATATCTGGGATCCTGATCCTGTATCAAATACCCAGGATGCGGAGGATATTGAGAAACAGTTCTTTGTAATGAACACACCCGAAGGAGATGCATCATATGCACTTTCTTCGTTCGGGCGGGATAGGAATTCTGGTATTCCCCTATTTCCAGCTCGGTCTTATAGCAGTTATAAGTTAGAGCGGGACCAACGTTCCCCAGCTCAGTATAACAAGCGGGTTCGGTCCATACATCCATATTATTATCTTGATTAAGGCGTGATATGGTCGCTACCTGGATAGAGAGAGAAGAAAACACTCTGCGTGCGCTCTTCCAAGATCAGATTGGTTATTTATTTTATCTAATCAGGATGGCTCCCACTGTTTTTATCAAATCTTCCTTCAAACCCTAAAAGGAAAGACTAGCCGGGATTAATTACACTCTATAAGTTCGCCAATCTTTCAGCCAGGCCAGTGTCGGTACTTTGAGGGAGGTTCCCCGTGCTTTCGCACGGACCTAATTACAGTAAACCTCGTTTTCCCAGAGGCGTAACCCCGTTGACACCTTTCTAGACACCTACTTGATCGGCTAATTGCAAAGTGCAAAACTCTCCCAGGAGTAACAATTACTCGCAGTGGGTATCGGGACCCAACTATCACATAGAAGGTATGCAATCTCATTGCAAATTTCAACGCTTGAAACTCCCGATAATGGTTTTTACCCCTAGCACCTATGACCTTAACTATGGTCAAGAAATCATAAGTACTAGTCAAGTTCTACCCGTCATTTCGTTATTAATTAGACCCACCCACATGACCCTTAACTAAGGTCAACAAAGTCACGCGACTGTCCTAACTAATCGCATCATATGCGGTGTAGGAAGACATCACTTAGCTACCGTGCACTGTGCCTTGACTATGGTCAACAAACACAGCACGAATACTAAGTACTCCACTTCCTAAAATGACGGAGGGTTGCGAATGGTTTTTATGAAAACCTTTAACTCTTTGAACTTGATCTCGTTGCGGAATCAAATGGTTTTTAAATGGAATGTTTTTGAGGCTTTTCTAGTTTTGCTAAAGGGGTCACTCCCGGTGAAGGGACCGTCGGCCCTTTTCTCGTCGAATGAGGTGCGGGATATATCATATATATCACTGTGCAAAGCAGAAACTATAGAAGTGATCAAAAGACAAACCGAGGGTTCTAGCATCTGCCAGTTATTGCTAAAGGAGTCACTCCCGGTGAAGGGATCTCGGTCCTTTCCTCATCGAATAAGGTGCGGGATGTTCTTCAAGAAACACCGCGATGCAAAGCAAGAACTGTAGCTACCTGTTTTATTTTGAAATTCGATTCCACAACATCAATTAGGTTTATTTTCTTTCATTAATCTCATTAATGAATATCCCATCATTTAAGTCCACCTAATCATCACAGATTAATATAACGTACGCTTATGCCATCCGCATTCGCCTCGATGTCCCGTCTGCACCGTTAGGTTAGGTAACTAACGGCAGAGCGGGGCAGGGCTAGCGCGGGTGTAAAACATAAGCAACGTCTATATAATATATCATATATACTATATATTATATCTATCACAGAACATCACATGATCACATCACAGATATCGCAGAAGAAAGTATCATATGAAATATTGGATATACTAGGACGTCCGTGTTTTCAATCCGAGCCAGTATAAAACACGGATTCTACGGTCGTGATGAATAGCCAATCCCACACCCCTAGACCCCTACGAGAGCGGCAAGCAACCCTACCAATTCTAGGGTTAGGAGACCCGAACTCGACTCCTCGAGATGGTCTCCCACTGGACCCCAGAACCCGGTTACTTGTGCTCCCCTCCTTGGGTCTATCCTAATGCGGAAATGTAAATAATATACAAACGGTGACATCTTCCGCAATCTGGAAGTGCCCCAATAAAAGAATATTACATACAAGTTTTTACATGAATGAAAATGAAAAGCACTCATCTCACATAAAAAACCCCGGCTATTCAAACATGACGATCCAATATAACATATCCAGCAACACATAACATCACATGTCATCAACGTAAGTAAATATACGCATCCCAATTGTCGTTGACATATAGCAACGAAACCGGCGATATCACATATTACACTAACGGTCACAAAAAAGTAAGTGTAAAACTACAACAGTTGGAATCCGCAACCTCTTTAGATATCGCATGCCTAATCAAATGAAATACTTAGACATCGCATGCCTAACAATTATAAACCCCGCATTTTAGTCCCATTATCGAAAACTCTTTTCAATATCAAGTCGGGCAATTCAACAAGATTCCCGACAAACTGATCGAATGCTCGTCGCAAACTTTAGCAGGCGGCCGAACCCCCGATACCGTCGACGAAGTGCACTACGGCGGAACACCGCTGCCGCAAGCACCCGGACGGATGCTTTCGGCGACGGGGTTCTCCTACAGTCACTTGGTCGGGGCTATGGGGTGAGGCTGTCTATTAAGTTTACCCGGCGAGTATCCGCGTACGCTACGTGATTGCGACGGACTTTTGATCACATCAAAATTTCGTGGCAACCGATCAAATGAGACTAAAGTGCTATGTTTATAACATTCAAATCAGTTATCTCATAACTGCTTGTGGATTCCAAATATTGTATCCCATTCCTGATAAATAGAAAATGTTAAACTTTCCGATCGAACATTCAAACACCCAAGTTTTCCTGAAACAAATCAACATATGAAATAGGTTTAAAAACAATCCATTTCATGCCTCAGTACCAACGGTCCAGCCGTAGAAGGGTCAAGCCAACGCCTCACATGTGGCACGCCGTACTGCTCCAAACCCGAAGGTTCAAAGGGCAGTTCAAGACGGTCACATAATCGAGTTAAGGTTTGTTGTCTTCTAGAGGGTCCATCGCGTTACTTGCACTACTTAGAACGTTGTTAAACCACGGAAAGATCCAACACTTGGAAATTTCCCGGTATGGGAAAAAGTGGGTATTTTTATCCGGCCGAACTTTTTAACATATTCAAAAATATCCAGAAAACACATAGACACAGTTTGATAATCCGATCGAAACACCGAGTCCCCAATACAACCCAGAAAACTCAACTTTTGAGTAATATTTAAAAAATCCTAGAAAATCCAGAACCAAAACATAGGAATTACTGTGCAAAAATTAATGGACAATGAGGCCATACGGCCGCGGAACCGCCGCAGAAGCCATGCTTCTGCCGCTGTTCTGCGGCGGTTTAGATGAATCACGAGCTCGTTTTGCACCATAATTCTTAGATCTTCCTGTTGAATTTTTTAAGAATTTTTAATCTGGAAAAAACCCAGTTTTTGAAAAATGTCCAGAGAGCATTTTGGATTTAGGGTTTCGGTTCGATCGGACTTCAAACTCCGTCTACGCATCGCCTAAGGCTCTAGCTAGGCTCTGATACCACTGTAGGGTTCCTGGGCACACTAATGAAGTCTCACAAGTGATCAAACATGGCCAATTAAAATTTTACAAGTGCCGAGAAACCCTAATACGGATCATTAACTAGATGTATAGGCGATGCGATGCAAATAAACGAATTTATAGCTAAAGGGAAGGGGCTACAACCTTTGTAGATCCGGTCCTCCATCTCCATGGCTCCGTGATGACGTCCCTCCACTGTCCAAATCGAATCCATGACTCTAGCATCGGCTTCATCGGAGAAATGGGCGGGCTAGGTCGTCGACTTCGATGCCGAAGATGATCTACATCGAGGCAACTCAAGATCAAGCTCCAACTTCACCAAGTCATGAAACTTGTGAAGAAAACATCCTATACTACTTGGCAAGAGGTAGAGGATGAAGAAATAGGAGGTGGGTTCATTTTAGTATTGGATTTCTCACTCTTTTGCTCAAGTTGCCATTGATGGAGGCAAGGTTTTCTTCTTGTTGAAGATGAAGAAGAAGAAGAAAGAATATGATAGAATAAAAAATATTATCCTCAAAGAAGAAAATACAACTCATTTTTATCATAATCCAACCTTGGTTAGGTGTAGAGAATAGACTATGGTTAGTTTGATTGCTTAGGGTTAAGCATGAGATAAGAATAGTGGACTTGTTCAAAGCTTCATGAAGCTTCTACAAAGAAACAAAATAAGCAACCATTCTTTTCTTTCTCATTTCAAAAATAACAATAAATAAATAAATAAACAAAACCCTAACCATGGTTTAATTCTTTACACAAACCCAAGTGAGCATGTATCATCAAACATGATACAAACAAGTGCACAAAAATATATCACATATACAATGTGCAATTCAAGTGAGAAAATCCATTTAAAGTGAACCAATACTAGTTAATGCAAAGTAATATATCAAATATATAATTATACATTAAATCATTAAATCAACACTTGATTCAATGATCCGGTCATGTCGCATATAACCGACTAGTATCCAATGTATCGGCTTATCGAATCAATCCTTGATTCGATAACTAGGTTATATCACATACAACCATTCGATACATTCATCGCAAGAATGGAATGCGGTATCATATACTCGCATTCTTCTCGGTCCCGCACATATCTCATATGCGCTCCTATTTCATTTCACTTGAGCCAGGAAACCGCTGTGTACGACTCTAAAGACTCGTCAATACGCCGGCAGCATGTGATGATCATATCAAACACCCACAAGCCGCAAGCGGTCTCCTAAACGTAACGGCCACCCGGGTATTGAGTGATCAGAAGATCGACGAGCAAGCCCGCTCACACTCCTGTGAATCCAACCAGTAACACTTACCGTATAGTCCGGTCTATTCGTCTGATATGTCGCATATCTCGCCTAGGGGTGGTAAACGTCAGACCCAGTATCTTGATAAGTCATGCCGACGTAAGGTCCATAACATTCATGAAACTACTGATAACTCTTACAAATATATCACTCCAACCCTGGCCAGGGATTTCCTGTTTTGGCCAGTCGAGCATAGCGCAACATCCACCCCCAATACCGGGAGAGACGAATCCCCTCCTACCGCTCATTGCCTCCATGTGAATCGGGATTGTACCCAAAAACCACCTGTTTACACGACTCAGTAGAGCCGTGGTAGGGTGGAAATCAAAGCACAGAGGGAGACACACAAGACTCTATGACGATCTTGGGTCAACTGACTAAGCTGTACCAGTGTCACCAGAGAACTGCTATCTGACTTGAGGTATAATACCATCTGGGAGTTCTCGGGGAGTCCGTTCAGTGTACCCAGTCTCCACTGAGAACCCGCAAACCATCTCCGATGTCAAACACCAATGGATATGGGATCATCAATCGCCCATCACATGGGTCGAGAAGATATACGCTAGTCTACTCTGGAATATCGATGCCCCGTCTCGATATTCCCACGACTAGGAACAATGAAGGATGTACTCATTGACTACCCAGGCCCCACTAGTATGATCTTCATCATAGTCCTGGAAGTCGAGTACACATCCTAAGGGCTTTATCAACATGTAATCAGAGAGACAGAAAGTATACATGTTAAGATAAAGAGCAACCGGATAGTGTACTATCATGTCGAACAAGAAAGTCCTACCTATATATGTCCCAGCATCCACTACAATATACATCTAATGTACAATAATGGTCTCTAGGGCATACATATAACTAACAAGAATTTCCACCAGCGCCGAAAGAGCTGGAAGACGGCATACATACTACTGCAGATAACCTCAAGAAGATTGAGTTGGGGACGGCGAACGACCCACGACCGACATTCGTCAGCGAGCTGCTATCTGAAGAAAGGGTGGCTGTGTTAAAAGACGTGCTCATGCAGCACAGAGATTGTTTCGCATGGAACTATTCCGAAATGCCAGGACTGGATCTGTTAGGTCCACGTTACCTCTCCCGGTACTTTCGGGGTTGCGGAAACGGTAAATCAAAATTTTTCTAAACTCTGTAACATGGACCGTAAAAGCCGGATCTTTGCTAAACTAAAACTAGCAAACTTGCTAAAGAGAGTTAGCTACTCGGATGAAGATGGTAATACCTAAACTTGAACTCCTTCTTCTTCAAACTTTGTAAAGATTGATGGTTCTCTTCTTGTCGCCTTCTTCCGTCGAAGATGGATCCACCTCGAGAGTTCAACCTTTGGGCTCTTCCTCGATCTTTGAGTGAACTAGGATTTCCGGCTTGCTAAACCTTGAACCCTAGAGAGAGTAGAGAGTGTCTAGGGGTTGTTTTCTTTTCAAGGTGAAGGATTCTCAACACATGAGAAGGAATCACCTTGAGCTTGAGGAAGAAGAAGATGAAGTGAGGAGAGAGAATGATTATGAAAGAATGAGCTCTTTTCTTTTGCAACCATAACTAAAAGAAAAGGAATTATCTAATTAATAATAATAATTCAAAAATGAAATAGTTGATGGTTGTATTTGGAATGACCACTATCATAACTTTCAATAAATGAGTGTAAGCATGAATCAAGGAGAATCCTTTCAAAGCTTGATGGTGGTCAACATTCAACCATGGTCAACAAGTCAACCATGGTCAACAAGTCAACAAAATCAACCATAACAATATTTCATTTAATTACTATTATTAATTGATATTTCATAAATCTATTAGGGTTTGGAAAAAGACGACTGTCAACTGTGCATACGCACCCGTTCCGAAACCCTAATGAAAAAAACCTCATCCTCCGCCTCAAGCAACTGTGCATACACACCTGTATTCTCGTTCCGAAGAACAAGAGTACTGAGAAATAAAAGCAACCCCAAAACATATACTAGTATCCGGCTCAAACCAGAGCCCACTGGCAATATCCGTCCGGACTCCAAACGTGCACAAGTGCGCGGATGAGAACGAACCCTGTCGCAAAACCATGCGACCTCTACTCTGTTTTGCCCAGAGGCGAATACCCTCTGTGTGGGACTCTAAAGACTCGACACTATGCTGGCAGTGGGTTTAACCACAGACCGCAAGCGGCACTAGCTGTGCATAACAGTCCTCAGGTAGATGTCGACAAGAAGGCTGACGAGGTGAAACCCCATCTGTACTCCTACTGAGTCTGAATGTGACAGTCTCCGTACAGTCCGGTCTGTTCGTCGGGCCTAGGGGGGCGGCAAGCGTCAGACCCCTAATAGCGGTACAAGTCGTGTCGGAGTGAAGCCCAGAACACCCTGAGATAACACTGGAACCTACCAGTATATCTCGCTTGCCCTGGCCAGGGACTACTCGTGTAATGGCTCTCCTAGACACAGCGCGATGTCAACCCCCAATATCGGGAGAGACGAATCATGTCTAACCGTCACTGCCTCCAAGTGCTTCGGGACTGCTCCCAACTACTACCTGTTTGCACGACTCAGCAGAGCCGTGGTAGGGTAGTAATCAAAGAGCAGTGTGAATACACTCGAGGCGAAGTGACAGTGTCAAGTCAGCGGACTAAGCTGTACTCATGTCAACTGGGAACTGATAACTGACGATAGGTATAATACCAACCATCAGTTCCCGACGAGTCCTGTCCAGTGTACTCGTAACCTAACGAGCACCCGCATACTATCTCAAGTACGACGTACTGACGGCTGTGGGACAGACCGTCTCCCGTGCTGGGATGAGAAGCGCATACGCTAGTCTACTCCGGAGTATCGATGCCCTATCTCGGTACTCCCACGACTAGGGACGTGTATAAGGATGTGCTTGTAGATTACCCAGCCCCCACGAGTGTGATCGCCATCACAACGTCGGTAATCAAGCAAAGATCCTAAGGGCTCTACTAATGCGTATAGGTGATATAATAAATAAACACACATGTACACATTAAAGCAGAGACAAACCAAGTAGCATACTACTATATTGAGCAAGATTGTTTGTACAACTGTGAATATCCCAAGCTTCCATCAAGTAATATACATACTAGTATGATACAGTAATGGCCTCTAGGGCATATACACTAACAATCTCCCACTTGCACTAAGTCCATGTACTGGCGTATCGAAGACCTATCATCTCGATCAGCCGCTCGAACTGAGTCTGGGGTAAAGCCTTCGTGAATGGGTCCGCAGTGTTGTCCTTTGTGTCCACTCTCCGCACCTCGATCTCCTGTCGATCAATGATCTCCCTGATCAGGTGATACTGCCTTAAGATGTGCCTGGATTTCTGATGGGACCTTGGTTCCTTCGCTAAAGCTATAGCCCCATTGTTATCGCAATACAAAGGTATTGGGTCAACAATGGACGGAACCACCTGAAGTTCACTAATGAACTTCTTTATCCAGACCGCCTCTTTTGCGGCATCGCTTGCAGCAATGTATTCAGCCTCCATCGTCGAGTCTGCGACGGTATCCTGCTTGGAACTCCTCCAACATACCGCCCCTCCGTTGAGGGTAAACACAAAACCCGAGATAGACTTGCTGTCATCTTTGTCAGTCTGGAAGCTTGAATCGGTAAAGGACTCGACCCGGAGGTCTCCATTACCGTAAACCAGGAACATCTCCTTAGTCCTTCTCAGGTACTTGAGAATGTTCTTCACCGCTGTCCAGTGGTCCTCCCCTGGGTCTGACTGATACCGGCTTACCGCGCTCAACGCGTAAGCTACATCTGGTCTTGTACATAGCATCGCATACATTATAGATCCTACCGCCGAAGCGTAGGGTATAGTGCTCATGCGAACCCTCTCCTCGTCAGTCTTAGGAGACATCTTCTTGGAGAGGGTAATTCTGTGCAATGCGGGTATGTTACCGCGCTTGGAACCCTCCATACTAAATCTCTTTAGTACGGTCTCTATGTACCTGGACTGCGAAAGTCCCAATAGTTTCTTGGATCTATCTCTATAGATCTTGATCCCCAGAATGTACGAGGCATCACCCAGGTCCTTCATGGAGAACCTTTGTGACAAAAATAGCTTGACCGATTGTAGCATAGGAATATCATTTCCTATCAAAAGAATGTCGTCCACGTACAAGACTAGGAATACGACAGTTCGTCCTACAATCTTCTTATATACACAGGGTTCATCTTCGTTCTTGATGAAATCAAATTCCTTGATTGCCTCATCAAAACAGATGTTCCAGCTCCGCGATGCCTGCTTTAATCCATAAATGGACTTAAGCAACTTGCACATCCTTCCGCTGCTCCCACTGTCTACGAAACCTTCTGGTTGATCCATGTAAACGCACTCTTCCAAACAACCGTTTAGGAAAGCCGTCTTAACATCCATCTGCCAGATTTCATAGTCAAGGAAGGCAGCAATGGCAAGTAGGATCCGAATGGATTTGAGCATAGCCACCGGAGAAAAAGTCTCGTCATAGTCCAAACCAGGTCTTTGACGAAAACCTTTTGCAACGAGTCTAGCTTTATAGGTTTCCACCTGCCCATCTACACCAAGTTTCCTTTTGTAGATCCATTTGCATCCAACGGGTTTTACCCCAGGTGGAGCAATATCCATGGTCCACACTTTATTGGCGTACATGGACTCCATTTCGGATTGCATTGCTTCCTGCCACTTATCAGAGTCCCTACTGATAATGGCCTGCCTGAAACTGGTAGGGTCATCTTCTTCCAAGATACAATCCTCTCGATCCCCGTCAATGAGAAAACCGTAGTATCTCTCGGGCGGATGAGAAATCCTACCAGATCTGCGGAGTGGCTGAGGTTCGTTTGGGGTTATTGAATCTAGCGGTTCCTCCAAATCTTTTGTTAAAGTTTGTGTTTCTGGAATTTCATCCAGTTCTACCGTGCTGCCACTAAGGTTTTTAACAAGAAATTCTTTTTCTAAAAATGTGGCATTTCTTGAAACAATTATCTTCTGTTCCTCTGCATGGTAGAACAGATACCCACTTGAATCTTTTGGGTATCCCATAAACTTACACAAAACTGCCCGTGCCTTAAGTTTGTCTGGGTTCTGCTTTTTGACATAAGCTGGGCAACCCCAAATCTTAACTTGTTTAAGATACAAACTCTTACCACTCCATATTTCATACGGAGTCTTAGGCACGGATTTGGATGGAACTTGATTCAATAGATGTGCTGCAGTTTGAAGTGCATATCCCCAGAATGAAAGAGGTAACTCAGCACTACTCATCATGGAGCGAACCATATCCAATAGGGTACGATTCCTCCGCTCCGATACACCGTTGTGCTGTGGTGTATAAGGAGGAGTAAGCTGAGAGAGAATACCATTCTCTTTTAAGTAATCTAGGAATTCCGTGCTTAAGTACTCCCCTCCCCTGTCAGACCGGAGGATCTTGATACTTTTGCCTGTCTGGTTCTCTACTTCCTTTCTGAATTCCTTGAATTTCTCAAAAGCTTCAGATTTGTGTTTCATCAGATACACATATCCGAACCTAGAGAGATCGTCAGTGAATGTGATGAAGTACGAGAACCCACCCCTTGCATGTATAGACATCGGACCACATACATCACTATGTACGAGTCCCAAGAGCTCTGCTGCTCTTTCTCCATGTCCGGTGAACGGAGATTTGGTCATCTTCCCTTTGAGACAAGACTGACAAGTTTCATAAGATGAAAACTCGAACGCATCTAAGAGTCCATCTTTATGCAACTTACTCAGTCTTTTCTCTCCGATATGACCAAGTCTACAATGGCACAAGTAGGATTCATTCGTATCTGAATTCTTCCTCTTGCGTGTGTTTTGTATATTGAGAACTGTATTCTGATTTAGAACGTAGATACCATTAAACAGTGTACCCTCAGCAACCAGTACCTTATCAAGGTAAATGTTCATGATATTCTTTTCAAGAACAAACTTATATCTATCTTTATCGAGTAAAGAAACTGATATGATGTTGCAAACCATGGAGGGTACATAGTAGCAATCATTCAAAATCATAGTCTTGCCATTTGGCAATACTAGGTGATATTCACCGACGGCTGCCGCATTAACTTGTGCTCCGTTCGCTACTCTGAGCGACATATCACCCGGTGCAACTTTCCTACTTTTTCTCAGTCCCCGCAATAAATTACAGATATGAGATCCTGATCCGGTATCAAGTACCCAGGAGGTAGGGCTGACCGTAAAACAGTTCTCAATTACAAGAACACCTAAAGTAGATGCAAAACCATGCTTCTTCTTCAACTGGGTATCCTGGAAATCCATACTTTCCTCTTTCCCATTCTCATACTCATGACTGTTGTCATAAGTTAGAGCTGAACCAACTTTCCCCAGTCCTGAATAAGAATTCGGATTGGTCAAGCGATACATTTTATTATCTTGATTAGGGCGTGAAAAGGTTGCTGCCTGGAGAGAGAGAAAAGAAACACTCAGCGTATGCTCTTGCAAGATTAGATTGGTTTATTAATTTATCTAACCAGGATGTCTCCCACTGTTTCCTCAAATTCTTCTTAAAACCTTTTTAAAAGAAGAACTAGCCGGGTTTTAAATCACGTCACAATACTTGCTTAACCTTTCAGCCAGGCTAGTGTCGGTACTTCGAGGGAGGTTTTCCAACGCTTTCGCGAAGTTCCTTAATTAAAGAACCTCTTTTCCCTGGGGGCGTAACCCCGCTAACACCTTTCTAGACACCTACTAGGTTTATAGCATTGATCGTTAAGTGAAATAATCTCCCGAGAGTAAACCAACTCATCAGTGGGATCGGGATCCAACTGTCATTGTGTGATAACCTAGATGGAATCCACTCTAGTCACCACACTCCAGAAGGTATGCTAAATCTGCAAGTTTCAGTTCTTTTGAAACTCCCGATGTGGTTTTTGCCCCTAACGGTTCATGACCTTGACTAGGTCAACAAGCCATAAACTGTTAGACAAGTTCTACCCGTCATAATCCTGATTGCATTAAACCCACCCATACGTGCCTTTGACTAGGTCAACAAGGCCGCACGACTGTCCTAACCAATCACATTTGCAATCCACAGAAAAATACTATTTAGCTACCGTTCACTACGCCTTGACTAGGTCAACAAACGCAGCACGAATACTGAATAATATTAATCCGAAATGACGGAGGGCTACGGCTGGGTTTTTGGCGAAAAACCCGTTAACGTAATGAACTTGATATCGTTGAGGGAACATGATTGCACCCTTTTTGAAAATATAGTGGCGAAAACTTTTGCTAAAGAGGTCACTCCCTGTGAAGGGATCTCGGCTCTTTCCTCGTCGAATGAGGTGCAGGATATTCCAAATTAATACCTCGATGCAAAGCAAGAATAATCGACTATAGTGAAGTTATTACCCTGACGCAAACTTTTGTCCAAGGGGTCACTCCCGGTGAAGGGATCCCGGCCCTTGCCTCGTCGACTGAGGTGCTGGGCATTCACAACCGAATACCGCGATGCAAAACAAAAATGAGCGTCCTTGCAATAACAGCTTTTTGAAAAATTGTTCCAACAACGTCTTTAAGGTTTATTTTCTTGCATTAGTTCTTTTAATGCGTCCCATCATTTAATCCTACCATTGCAGAAAACAACCAAAATATGGCGTACGCTTATGCCATTCGCATTCGCCACGGGGTCCCATCATCACCCGTTAGGTTACTTAACTAACGACAGAGCGGGGGCTGGGCTAGCGCGGCTGTAAAACATAAGCAACGCCTAAATAGAAAGCAATGATAGACATTACAGATCACAGATGAATACATTGGATATACTAGCAATCCGCAATCCTTTCGATCCTGGAACGAAAAGCGGATAACACGGTCGCGGTGAATAGCCAAATACCCCACCCAAGACCCCTACGGGTGCGGCAAACTACCCGCCAAGTACTCGGCAGTTTGTGCACCCCCTCCATGGGTCTATCCTAGGAGCAAAAACAGTAAAAAGAATTATACAATGACGGCTACAACCCCGATCCGGTTGTGCGGCCAAACAAATAATAATATTACATCAATTTACATTTACAATGAATGAAAGAAAAACAAAAGCTCATCTCACATCCACCCCGGCTATTCACCCGCGACAGTCCAACACATTCATATACACATTCCAATATCAAAACAGATCATGTATAACCCCGACCAATCGACTTATAGCGATTAGCCGATGTTCAATACATGCAAACATCACAGATATAACCAACATAGCCAAAATGCAGTGAAGTTCGGAAAAAATACGGAATTATAGGACCCCAAAAGTAAATTTCTGTTCTGGAAAATCTGGGCACATATAATATATTTTAAAAATCCCAAAACCAACACAGACACACACTGCACGAAAAACGATGCAGAGAAGACGACAAACGGCGGCGGTTCCGCGGCACATGCCTACCTCATGCCGCGGAACCGCGGCGGTTTGAATGAAACAGTGGATCGTTTTTCATGGGTGTTCAAACAAAACCCTGAGCCGAATTTAGGAGTATAAAATTTTTCATTTAGAGCAGAAAAAATTTCAACAGAAACTTAGGGTTTTAGTTTTTCCGGTTTTGTGATTTTTTCGGTTCCGAACTTCGTTACACTTCACTACCAAGCTAGTTTAAGTTTAGTTAGGCTCTGATACCACTGTTAGGTCCACGTTACCTCTCCCGGTACTTTCGGGGTTGCGGAAACGGTAAATCAAAATTTTTCTAAACTCTGTAACATGGACCGTAAAAGCCGGATCTTTGCTAAACTAAAACTAGCAAACTTGCTAAAGAGAGTTAGCTACTCGGATGAAGATGGTTATACCTAAACCTGAACTCCTTCTTCTTCAAACTTTGTAGAGGTTGATGGTTCTCTTCTTGTCGCCTTCTTCCGTCGAAGATGGATCCACCTCGAGAGTTCAACCTTTGGGCTCTTCCTCGATCTTTGAGTGAACTAGGATTTCCGGCTTGCTAAACCTTGAACCCTAGAGAGAGTAGAGAGTGTCTAGGGGTTGTTTTTTTTTTTCAAGGTGAAGGATTCTCAACACATGAGAAGGAATCACCTTGAGCTTGAGGAAGAAGAAGATGAAGTGAGAAGAGAGAATGATTATGAATGAATGTGCTCTTTTCTTTTGCGACCATAACTAAAAAAAAGGAATTATCTAATTAATAATAATAATTCAAAAATGAAATAGTTGATGGTTGTATTTGGAATGACCACTATCATAACTTTCAATAAATGAGTGTAAGCATCAATCAAGGAGAATCCTTTCAAAGCATGATGGTGGTCAACATTCAACCATGGTCAACAAGTCAACCATGGTCAACAAGTCAACAAAATCAACCATAACAATATTTCATTTAATTACTATTATTAATTGATATTTCATAAATCTATTAGGGTTTGGAAAAAGACGACTGTCAACTGTGCATACGCACCCGTTCCGAAACCCTAATGAAAAAAACCCCATCCTCCGCCTCAAGCAACTGTGCATACACACCTGTATTCTCGTTCCGAAGAACAAGAGTACTGAGAAATAAAAGCAACCCCAAAACATATACCAGTATCCGGCTCAAACCAGAGCCCACTGGCAATATCCGTCCGGACTCTAAACGTGCACAAGTGCGCGGATGAGAACGAACCCTGTCGCAAAACCATGCGACCTCTACTCTGTTTTGCCCAGAGGCGAATACCCTCTGTGTGGGAATCTAAAGACTCGACACTACGCTGGCAGTGGGTTTAACCACAGACCGCAAGCGGCACTAGCTGTGCATTACGGTCCCCAGGTAGATGTCGACAAGAAGGCTGACGAGGTGAAACCCCATCTGTACTCCTACTGAG
The DNA here is from genome assembly GCA_030015575.1 of Agapanthus africanus. NCBI lineage: Eukaryota > Viridiplantae > Streptophyta > Magnoliopsida > Asparagales > Amaryllidaceae > Agapanthus > Agapanthus africanus. The sequence goes on along the minus strand of JASDDO010000008.1, from coordinate 234,288,482 downwards.
TCTGAATGTGACAGTCTCCGTACAGTCCGGTCTGTTCGTCTGATACATCGCATGTCGGGCCTAGGGGAGGCGGCAAGCGTCAGACCCCTAATAGCGGTACAAGTCGTGTCGGAGTGAGGCCCAGAACACCCTGAGATAACACTGGAACCTACCAGTATATCTCGCTTGCCCTGGCCAGGGACTACTCGTGTAATGGCTCTCCTAGACACAGCGCGATGTCAACCCCCAATACCGGGAGAGACGAATCCTGTCTAACCGTCACTGCCTCCAAGTGCTTCAGGACTGCTCCCAACTACTACCTGTTTTCACGACTCAGCAGAGCCGTGGTAGGGTAGTAATCAAAGAGCAGTGTGAACACACTCGAGGCGAAGTGACAGTGTCAAGTCAGCGGACTAAGCTGTACTCATGTCACCTGGGAACTGATAACTGACGATAGGTATAATACCAACCATCAGTTCCCGACGAGTCCTGTCCAGTGTACTCGTAACCTAACGAGCACCCGCATACTATCTCAAGTACGACGTACTGACGGCTGTGGGACAGACCATCTCCCGTGCTCGGATGAGAAGCGCATACGCTAGTCTACTCCGGAGTATCGATGCCCTATCTCGGTACTCCCACGACTAGGGACGTGTATAAGGATGTGCTTGTAGATTACCCAGCACCCACGAGTGTGATCGCCATCACAACGTCGGTAATCAAGCAAAGATCCTAAGGGCTCTACTAATGCGTATAGGTGATATAATAAATAAACACACATGTACACATTAAAGCAGAGACAAACCAAGTAGCATACTACTATATTGAGCAAGATTGTTTGTACAACTGTAAATATCCCAAGCTTCCATCAAGTAATATACATACTAGTATGATACAGTAATGGCCTCTAGGGCATATACACTAACAGGATCCAGAGATAGCTGTCCATAAATTGGCAATATCCCCGGACGTCAAGCCAGTCAAACAAGCGCCGAGAAGAATGTGGCTCGAGCTTGAGATGAGCATCAATGCTGAAGTCAAGAAGCTGATCAACTCTGGGTTTATCCAAGATGTTCAATATCCTAAATGGGTCGCCAACATCGTCCCTGTAATGAAGAAAAATGGGACAGTGCGCATATGTGTGGACTTCCGGGATCTCAATAAAGCCTGCCCGAAGGATGATTTCCCAGTACCGGTAACCGAGTGATGATAGATAACACGTCCACTCACGAGGTCTTCTCTTTCATGGACGGCTCATCAGGGTATAATCAGATAAAGATGCATCCCGAAGACCAGAAGCATACCGCTTTTCGGACCCCTCTGGGAATATTCTGCTATAAGGTGATGCCCTTCGGTTTAAAGAACGCCGGTGCTACCTATGAAAGGGCCATGACGAAGATTTTCGATGACCTTATACATGAAATCGTCGAATGCTATATCGAAGACCTCGTCGTGAAAAGAAAATCATACGAGGAACATCTCGAGCATCTGAAGACTGTATTTCAACGCCTTCGGCAAAACAACTTGAAGATGAAGCCTCTCAAATGCGCGTTCGGGGTGTCCTCAGGCAAGTTCCTAGGATTCATTGTCCGCCACCGAGGCATTGAGATAGATCCGTCAAAGATCAAAGTGATCATGGAAATGCCACCGCCAAGGACTCTCAAACAGTTGCGTTCTCTCCAGGGGAAGCTCGTGTACATCCGGCGATTTATAGTAAACCTTTCAGGCAAATGCCGCCCCTACAATCACCTGATGAAGAAGGGAACCTCGTTCGTCTGGGACCAAAAATGCCAAAGCGCGCTAGACGAGATCAAGCAATTCCTGCAGAACCCGCCAGTGTTGGCTGCTCCGGTCAAGGGAAAGCCCCTCATTCTTTATACAACCGCCCTCAAAGGTTCCTTAGGCGCATTATGGGCGCAAGAGAACGATGAAGGGAAAGAAAGAGCACTCTACTATTTAAGTCGAGTTCTACTGGGGGCATAAGGCAACTACTCCCCCATTGAAAAACACTGTGTGGCGTTGATCTTTGGGATAACCAAGCTCAGGCACTATGCGTCGGCACACGAAGTCCGTCTCATATCGAAGGTGGACCCCCTTAAGTATTTAATGTCGAAGGCCATATTGACTGGTCGACTCACTAAATGGGCCCTGCTCTTGATGAAGTTCTCGATAACATATCAGTCTCTCAAGGCAGTGAAAGGGCAAGCCATCGCCGACTTCCTCGCTGAGCATCCGATACCGGCCGATCCCCCTCTGAATTGCGAACTGCAAGACGAACACGCGTTTGATGCGATCGACGGTGGTAATATCCGATGGGAGCTTTATTTCGAGCATCTTCCGTGAAGAAGCGCAAACAAAGCACCCCTATAATCAAGTCGGGGGTAGGTCTCATCTTCATAACTCCACAAGGGGGGATAATGCGCTTTGCGTTCTCCCTGACAGAGCCGAGGACGAACAACGAGCCTGAATACGAAGCTTTGATAGCAGGCCTCGAGATCGCCATCGACATGGGAATTGAAAATCTCCTCATATACGGAGTTTCCCAATTAGTCGTTAGTCAAGTAAACGGCGGCTACCAGACATGCATGCAAGAGCTAGTGAAGTATGGAGAGAGAGTACAGTGACTGCTGACTCAAATTCCCTCCTACACCTTCGAAAGCATACCGCGTACCGAAAATAGCAAAGCGGATGCATTAGCCAGGCTAGCTAAAGAACTAGCTGATGAGAACCTCGATGATGTAAGAATCAAGGTACAAAACCGTCGGGTTATTGCTCCGGCAGAAGTATCTCCGGAATCATCCGAGGAAAAGGAAGCGACCGAGCAAAAGGCCATGCAAATAAAAGACCAAGAAACGGCTGAAGATTGGAGAGAAGTCTTCATAAACTACTTCAAATCCCGTCGAACGCCTGAAGATGCGTCCTCAAGACATCGGCTCATGAAACGAGCTCTGTCTTTCGCCTTCGTCAACAATACTTTGTACAAGAGGTCATTCGATTCTCTGTGGTTGAGATGCCAGGGACCTGACGAAGAGAAAATAGTCATTCAGGAAGTCCATGATGGAGTGTGCGGTTCTCACCAAGCAGGCCCGAAGATGAAATTGAAAATTAAACGGATGGGCTACTACTGGCCCACGATTATCCAGGACTGCCTCGAGTATGCGAAACAATGCCACTCGTGCCAAATCCATGGGGTCTTTATCCACTAGCACCCAAATCCACTACATCAAACGCTGGCTAGTTGGCCGTTCAAAATATGGGGGACCGACGTAATCGGCCCCATCGAACCAGCATCATCCAGGGGACATTGTTTCATCCTGGCGAAGACTGATTACTTCTCTAAATGGGCAGAAGCAATACCGCTGAGGGAGGTGAAGACGGAGAATATTCTCCATTTCTTCAAGACACACGTCAGTTATCGGTTTGGAATTCTGTGACGGATCATTTCCGATAACGGGCCAGCCTATAGAAGCCACAAGATTAGCCGCTTCGCACAGCAACACAACATAGACTGGAGATATTCCTCAGTTTATAATCCACGGGCTAACGGTCTAGCTGAGGCTTTCAACAAAACCTTGACAAAGATTGTAAAGAAGACGGTGTCCCGAAACAAAAGGGACTGGCACGAGAGACTGCAAGAAGCTCTATGGGCATATCGAACTACGTTCAAAACGGCCACGAACACAACGCCATACGCGTTGGTATTTGGTTCAAAAGCAGAACCCCCCTCGAGATAGAGTTACCCTCTCTACGCATGGCGGTCAACTACGAGCTGACGGACGAAGAAAATGTCACTTTCGGCACGAGGAGCTTGATGCCCTTGACGAGACCCGTCTCATAGCGCAACAAGATCTAGAGGCCTACAAAGCAAAGATGACGCTCTCGTACGAAAGATTGACCAGGCCGAGGACATTCCGCCAAGGCGAACTCGTGCTAGTGGTCAAAAGACCTATGATCCCCAATCGTGCCAAGCGGGGAAAATTTGAGCCAAAATATGAAGGCCCGTACATCGTAGACAAGGCCTACCAGGGCAGAGCGTACCTACTTATGGATATGCACGGTGAAAGACCTTTCAGGCCAATAAACGGTCGCTTCTTGAAGAAATACTACGCTTAATGGGTTAAGGCCTAGGTCAATGATAGATGACGACGACTATGTCCGCTCGCTATCTTCCTAAGCCCGAACTCTGAGTAGTAACCGGCCTTCTTCAACGACGGACCGAAACGTCCTTAAACTAACAACGGACCGAAACGTCCTTAAACTAACAACGGACCGAAACGTTCTTAAACTAACAACGGACCGAAACGTCCTTAAACTAACAACGGGCCACTATGTCCTAAAACTAACTGTTGACCGGGATGTCAAAAAATAACGGTGGATCGCAATATCTCAAAGTCGATATAAAAAAAAAATAAAAACGGTACGTCCATAAGCAAAATGGGCACGGATGAAAACCCGAAAGGGCTCCGTGAGTAAAAACAGCAGGGCTACCGGCAAGTGTTTATGAAAACCCGAAAGGGCGCAACCTCGTTAAAGGACACTTGCAGGGTCCTCACAACCTTGTAAGGAGAAATCACCCGCGTGAGATCCTTACGAATCACAAGGGAGCAACACACTTAGGAGTCCTCACGATTCATAAGGAGAAATTACACTTGCGAGATCCTCACGACTCGTAAGGAGAACTCTCTTATGGGACCCTCACGGCTCATAAGATTTGAAAGTCTTAAGTCACAGAGACCTAAACCTGTGCTTAAGAAACCCCCATAACCTTCTATTTATGCCCTACAAGTGGTTCAATACTGACCCTTGTATACAATCCACGGGCGCGAATAAACATTTCCCTAACCAAGTCCCATCCGTGACTTGGGATATGTTCATATGGCAAACAACCCTTGTAAGTCCTCTCGACTTATAAAGAGAAAACCTTTTTGTAAGATCCTTACGACTTGCAAGAGGACATGCACTTAGGAATCCTCACGATTCCCAAAGAGAAAACACACCTACAAGATCCTCACGACTTGTAGGGAGAAATACCTTTGTGAGACCCTTACGGCTCATGAAATCAAAAGCCTTGGTCGACAGGACCCTAACCCTGTTTACTAAGCCACCTTTGTTCAACATCGACAGAGGCAAATGATGATTCGCTCCTGGCAGTATTCCAGTTGTAGCGATGCTGACGCCTAAAACGGTATCAAATTCCTAGTCCTTGCATGGCAAATGATGATTCGCTCCTGGCAGTATTCCAGTTGTAGCGATGCTGATGCTGGGATTGGCACCAGACTCCAAGTTCTACACTCGCGATAAAAATCAGCGAGCTAAAAGTGCATATGAGATAGCCGAAATGATGGGGCAACTTGCAATAAAAGGAAGTAAGTCAAAATGTATGCATGAAAAATAGCCGAAATGATGGGGCAACTCGCAATAAAAGCAGCGAGTAAAAATAAAATAAATAGCCGAAATGATGGAGCACCGCGAAAAATAGCCGAAATGATGGGGCAATCGCGACCTTCGCGATATAAAAGCTGAAATGATAAGCGATGAAAAGGAAATAAAATAAAAATGAAATCTATGCCCTACATGTGATATTACATCAATCCCTGAATACAATCCAGGGGCGCAAACAAAGAAGGAATCTCACTCCTCCTCTCCCAGGTTTCATCAGAAGAAGAAGCCAAATCTTGATGAGTCACAGATAGCTTAGAGATCATCTTGACGTTCATCTCATCACAACATACACAATATCAAGCAAAGCGGAACAACAGCAATTCCCAGTTCCATGACTCGACGGTGTACAGATGACCAAGAGTCAAATCCCAACTCCGTGAAATGCGGATACAATCAGCAAAATTCTTGGTTACGTGGAACGCGGATAAAGTCACTCTTTGACACCGTTGAAAACGTCCAGAGCGGATCCTGGTCCTCGTAGAGCACGACAGTGAACCCGTGTGAAGCATCCAGAGCGGAGCCTAGTCCTCACCGAGCACGGCAGTGAACCCGTGTGAAGCATCGAGTGCAAAATTCATGGTTATGTGGAACGCGGATAACGTCACTCTTTAACCCCGTGGAAAACGTCCAGAGCGGATCCTGGTCCTCCCAGAGCACGGTAGTGAACCCTTGTGAAGCATCAAGAGTGGAGCCTAGTCCTCGCCGAGCACGGAAGTGAACCCGTGTGAAGCATCTAGTACAAAATTCCTGGTTACGTAGAACGCGGATAACGTCGCTCTTTGACCCCATGGAAAACGTCCAGAGCGGATCCTGGTCCTCGCAGAGCATGACAGTGAACCCGTGTGAAGCATCCAGAGAGGAGCCTAGTCCTCGCCGAGCACGGCAGTGAACCCGTGTGAAGCATCTAGTGCAAAATTCCTGGTTACGTGGAACGTGGATAACGTCACTCTTTGACCCCGTGGAAAACGTCCAGAGCGGATCCTGGTCCTCGCAGAGCACGGTAATGAACCCGTGTGAAGCATCCAGAGCGTAGCCTCGTCCTCGCCGAGCACGGCAGTGAACCCGTGTGAAGCATCTAGTGCAAAATTCCTCGTTACGTGGAATGCGGATAACGTCTCTCTTTGAACCCGTGGAAAACGTCCAGAGCGGATCCTGGTCCTCGCAGAGCACGGCAGTGAACCCGTATGAAGCACCCAGAGCGGAGCCTAGTCCTCGCCTAGCACGGCAGTGAACCCGTTTGAAGCATCTAGTGCAAAATTCCTGGTTACGTGGAACGCGGATAACATCACTCTTTGACACCGTGGAAAACGTCCAGAGCGGATCCTGGTCCTCGCAGAGCACGGCAGTGAACCCGTGTGAAGCATCCAAAGCGGAGCCTAGTCTTCACCAAGCACGGCAGTGAACCCATGTGAAGCATCTAGTGCAAAATTCCTGGTTACGTGGAACGCGGATAACGTCACTCTTTGACCCCGTGGAAAACGTCCAGAGCGGATCCTGGTCCTCGCAGAGCACGGCAGTGAACCCGTGTGAAACTTCCAGAGCGGAGCCTAGTCCTCGCCGAGCACGGCAATGAACCCGTATGAAGCATCTAGTGCAAAATTCCTGGTTACGTGGAACGCGGATAACGTCACTCTTTGACCCCGTGGAAAACGTCCAGAGCGGATCCTGGTCCTCGCAGAGCACGGCAGTGAACCCGTGTGAAGCATCCAAAGCCGAGCGTAGTCCTCGCCGAACACAGTAGTGAACCCGTGTGAAGCATCTAGTGCAAAATTCCTGGTTACGTGGAACGCGGATAACGTCACTCTTTGACCCCGTGGAAAATGTCCAGAGCGGATCCTGGTCCTCGCAGAGCACGGCAGTGAACCCGTGTGAAGCATCCAGAGCGGTGCCTAGTCTTCGCCAAGCACGGCAGTGAACCCATGTGAAGCATCTAGTGCAAAATTCCTGGTTACGTGGAACGCGGATAACGTCACTCTTTGACCCCGTGGAAAACGCCCAGAGCGGAGCCTGGTCCTCGCCAAGCACGGCCGTGAACCCGTGTGAAGCATCCAGAGCGGAGCCTAGTCCTCACCGAGCACGACAGTGAAACTGTGTGAAGCATCTAGTGCAAAATTCCTGGTTACGTGGAACGCGGATAACGTCACTCTTTGACCCCGTGGAAAACGCCCAGAGCGGAGCCTGGTCCTCGCCAAGCACGGCCGTGAACCCGTGTGAAGCATCCAGAGCAAACACCGGACTGTGGAGTCCTTAAAATCCACTGACTATGATGTCCTTAACCTCGACCGTAATGTCTTAAAACTAACGACCAACCACGATGATTCTAGACTGATTTTACCTTGGTTAAAGGGTACATCTCTCACTCCTTTGATATCTGGCGTTGTAATTCCTCAACGTCTTCAAAGAGGTGACGGGTCCTGGTAACCACACATTTCGCAGACTGTGGAGTCCTTAAACCCACGGATTATGACGTCCTTAACCTTGACCGTGATGTCTTAAAACTAACATCGGACTGTGGAGTCCTTAATCCAAGGACTATGAGGTCCTTAACCTTGACCGTGATGTCTTAAAACTAACATCGGACTGTGGGGTCCTTAAATCCACGGACTATGAGGTCCTTAACCTTGACCGTGATGTCTTAAAACTAACAATGGACTGTGGGGTCCTTAAACCCACGGACTATGATGTCCTTAACCTTGACCGCGATGTCTTAAAACTATCATCACACTGTAGGGTCCTTAAACCCACGGACTATGAGGTCCTTAACCTTGACCGCGATGTCTTAAAACTATCATCGGACTGTGGGGTCGTTAAACCCATGGACTATATGGTCCTTAACCTTGACCGTGATGTCTTAAAACTAACATCGGACTGTGGGGTCCTTAAACCCACGGACTATGAGGTCCTTAACCTTGACCATGATGTCTTAAAACTAACATCGGACTGTGGGGTCCTTAAATCCACAGACTATGAGGTCCTTAACATTGACCGTGATGTCTTAAAACTAACGTTGGACTGTGGAGTCCTTAAACCCACGGACTATGAGGTCCTTAACCTTGACCGTGATGTATTTAAACTACAGTACCCAGGAGAACATCCCAAAGCAACCCCTGACCGCGTGAAATACGGATAAGGGCGACCGCACTCAGCACTTGTGGGTCCTCACGACCTGCAAAAAAGAAAACTCTCTTGTGAGACCCTTACGACTCCCAAGGGAAAACCCGCTTAAGAATCCTCAAGATTCTTAAGAAGAACTTACGCCTACGGGATCCTCTCGACCTATAGGGAGTAAAACTCTTTATGAGACCCTCACGGCTCATAAAGCTCAAAAGACTTAGGAGGCAGATCTTAACCCTGAATCTAAGCCATCGCTACCCTGCATGTAGACCAAGATAAATTGTCCGCAGAACACATTCAATAAAAAGGGGACACACCACTAATAAGATAAATATGTCTTCATTCATAAACCTCCCTTAGACAACAATACTCGATCTAAAGCCAGCACAAATCACCCGGTATGGGAGATAACAAGGAAAGTTTCTAATCTATATCCTATCAGGCGCGTATTTGCATCTGTACGAATGTTTAAAAGGAAATGTTACCCGAGGCACTGATGTGCATGCAACGTAACGATAGTGCTCGCAATTAAAGAAAATTCCCATAAAAAAAAGGCAGCTCATTTACGCAAGCGAGATACACGTACGACTATCTGACAAAACATGAAAATTCAACAGAAAGCATGCAAACCGCCAATGATAAAAGGAGTACATTGATTCAAACATAATACACTATCGGGAAAAGATCACCAAACAAGGGATCAGAAATGCAAGGGTTAACAAAGCAAAACACAAAATTCTCCAGTTCCCTCTCCGCCCTCTCCAGCACGTCAAAACAACGGTTTTCGCGAGGAGTCGCTCCCCATCGGTTGGAGCCGTGCTAATCAGCAAAAGCAGACATGACGGCCCGACGGGCTCTTATCTGACTCAGTATATGAACTGAGTGATCCTTTAGAGCTTGAGTGATTTGACAAGCCTCGTGAAAGCACTCAAGCTTGTCCTCCGCCGCATCAAGGATCGCCGAAGTCGTCTCCACCGGATGAGGGGGTATATCGGAAAGCACAGACAGGAGGATCATCCGGAGCCAAATGGAGCCCATGGGAAGAAGAGAGCCCCGACGAGTCAGTAGCTCGTACATTACCGTGTCACTTTGAGCATCGGTGAGAAGGGGATCTGCCATCCGCGCAGCGAAGCGAGGGATTATCTCCTCAATGGGCACCTCCCATGGTTGCCGACGAGCATGGGGACGATTGCAAGCCATGGCGATTGATCGGGTTCTCAAAGATGATCACCTTAAGGTATAAATGGGTTTCTCTGTGAGGAAAAGAAGTAAGGAATGGGTTTAGGTTATAAAGGGGAGCATTTAATGCCATGCACAAAAAATGTTGTGCATGGTGGGACTATTCTCAAAGCCCGGAAAGAAGGGGAGAGCGTTGGAAATGAAATCCAACGACGCATTGGAATCAGATCAGGGAAATGAAACATCCCCATCAAGCAGATCCCTGCTTACGCAACATGTGAGCGCTAGACTTTGATTGGAAGATGAAGCGGTACTGCACAGGCACAACAGAGAACTAAGCTCTGAGAACGAGATTCAAATTATTAAAAGAAAGGTTTGAAAGGAAGGACTTGAAAAGGTGAAGGCGCTTCTGAAAACGTTTCATCTACCCTACTCCCAAAGCAGATCCGACGGTCACAAAAGTGACAGCGTTGCACTCACGTGCAGACACGTGAGAACAACGTTGTGGGGGCATTTGTTCCCTGATTAAAAATCAGGAAAAGATTCAGAAGAGGCATCACGTGCTCACACGTGACCGGTGGTCACGTGTTGGCACGTGATAGTCAAGGAGCAGCACAAAGCATATTTTTTCTCTAATTAAAAGCACATTCAAGAAAAAGCTCCAGAAAAGGCATCACATGCTCACACGTGACCAGTGGTCACGTGTTGGCACGTGATGGTTAAACAGCGGCCATAGAACAGAGCGCAGAAGAAGAGAAGCCCATTACAGGGGTCACGTGCCTACACGTGACCAGGGGTCACGTGCCTACACGTGACCGGCTTTAAAAGCCTTATTATTTAACAAAATTAAATTCTTTGAAGAGATCATTCAAATCTTTCCAAAATAGAGAATGATTATTTGGAACCGTTGGTTTAAAAATCTAAAGGTGATTAAATATCACCAATTTATGGAAAAATCTTGGACTTGGAAAGATTTCCCCCCTAAATCTAACCGAGATAACAAAAGGATATCTTTGGATTTAAAATCCAATGCTGAATAAAATTCACTTAACAATCTAAAGGCCCAGATTAATGATAAATATAAATCAAATCTCTCAAAATACAAGTCAAACCTTTCAATGAGAGATTTACTAAGCAGATTGATTCTCTTCCTTCTCCTATAAATAGGAGCCAAGAAAAGAAGAGATGGGAGCTTTTTTCGAAGACCTTTTTCTGAAACCTTGAGACCTTTGGATCTTTCTCTGATACATAGAGAGAGAAAGAGATAGAGCCTTTGATTCTCTGCAAAAAGGAAAACCCTAGTTAAGAAAGGAAAATGGAGTCTTCAAAAGATAATTTAATTCTCAAAAGAGTTTAACTCTTATATAAAAAAAAGAACTTAGTTCTTTGTCTGGTGAATAATTTTCAAAGTGCACATCTCCCCATGAATTGAGAATTTAATTCTCATTGGGTTGAGATCCTGCCATGCAGATCTAAAACATAGAGGAGGAACTGAGTTTAGAGAATTTAATTCTCACAAAATGATAGGAATTCAATTCCTTTGAGATATAGTTAGGGTTTAACCCTATGTTATAGGAATTTAATTCCTTCAAAATAAACAGAACTAGGATTTAACCCTAACTGAGAATATAATTCTCTCAAACTCACAGGAATTTAATTCCTTTAGGAAAAGAAACTAGGGTTTAACCCTATTAAGAATATAATTCTTCAGAAGAAAACATGAATTTAATTCCTCTAAAGTTTAGGGTTTAACCCTATGAACAGAACTTTAAAACATGCAGAGACCCACATAATAAAACTCTGCAGTATGCACCTCACGTGTTACCACGTGACTCCCGTGAAGATATATAAAAGAGAGCTTTGAGGCAATGCCCCACGTGCCCCACGTGACCCGTGAAGCATATAAAGAAAAAGCAAAATAAACAGAGTCTCTGGGGCGCCCTCACGTGTCACCACGTGACCCCTAATGAGTTTTCTAATAAACCAAAGCATGAGCTCCCATCACGTGCCCGCACGTGATGGCTTTCAGGACTAAAAGTGCTAAACACTTATCTATAGAACAAAATAAAAGGAAGCAGGGCGCTCTCACGTGTGACCACGTGACCCCTTTTGCCTTAGTGATCAACCCTAAATTGAAACCTCTGTATCCAGTGTTTAACACTGATTTCTCTTAGTGTTTAACACTAATTTGGAAAACTCTATTTGCGGTGTTTAACACTGAATTTCTTAGTGTTTCACGCTAATTTGGATTTGCTTAGTGTTTAACACTAATTTGAAAACTCTGTTCCCAGAGTTCAACACTGATTATCTTTTAGTGTTTGACACTAACTTGGCAACCTTATTCCCAGTGTTCAATACTGTTGGTCTCTAGTGTTTAACACTAGCCATAGCCCAATTGGCTAAGTTTCCAGAGGCAAAGCCTCTCCTTCAATGAATCAACAGAGGGCCAATATCCCAAACACAATTGGACTTAGCCCAAGATGGCCATAAGTCCTCAATTCAAATTCAACTGGACCAATGAGCTCATAATATAATAATTGATCTTAGTTTCCAAAAAGGACTACATGTCACTTAATCTACCTTGGTGTAAGGGTATATCTCTTCACTCCTTTGATACTTGTCGTTGTAATTCCTCAACGTCTTCAAAGAGGTGACGGGTCCCGATAACTACATACATTGATACGGACTGTGGGGTCCCTAAACACATGGACTATGAGGTCCTTAACCTTGACCGTAATGTCTTAAAACTAATATCGGACTGCGGAGTCCTTAAATCCACGGACTACGACGTCCTTAACCATGACCGGAATGTCTTAAAACTAACAACGGACTATGACGTCTTTAACCTTGACCGTGATGTCTTAAAAATAACATCGGACTGTGGAGTCCATAAATCCACTGACTACGACGTCCTTAACCTTGACCGCAACGTCTTAAAACTAACACTGGACCGCAATGTCATTAAACTACCTAGTGACCGCAATGTTACTGAACTAAACAACATGGCTCCCCTAATTGCTCTCTTGTCGGATGAAAACGATCCCGTTAAGTTGATCTTAGTCTCAAACTGGACTAACGTATACTTAACAAACGTTTAAGTCGATCTTAGTCTCAAATAAGACTAACGTATCCTTAAACATAACCCCCCTAAACCCAAATCTAAGAAAGATACGGATTTGGACTAGTCCACGCCCTACGGGCGACGACATAACTCAGTCTCCGTATACAATCCACGGGCAACCAAACAGAAACGACACGAAGTGACCATCTGGAGAAGGAGAAAGTTGTTACCGCGATGCGGTAGCGTAATTAACTGCAGGGGCTTGCGCCTGCAGGGAAGAGCGTTCCCACAATCAAAAACCTATCAAGCGAGGGGGAATCTGACGAAGTCTGCTACATCGGACGCATCCGTTTAAACCTTCGTTACACGGTGCCATAAATCAACTTGGCATCTTCGGAGAGGTAGACGGATAGCACCAATTAGCATCTGTCCCGAATCTCAGGCAAGACGTCCATCGCGCCATCTTTCGGAGGGGAACAATTATACCCGTCGTCAGTTAACAGTTCCCAGGTGACATGTGTACAGCATAGTCCGCAGACATGACAGTGCTGCTTCGCATCAAGTGTGTCCCAATGTTCTTAGATTGCTACCCTACCACGACTCAAAGGAGTCGTGCAAACAGGTAGCAGTTGGGTGCAGTCCCGAGCACTTGGAGGCAGTGGCGGTTAAACAGGATTCGTCTCTCCCGGTATTTGGAGTTGGTATCGCGCTGTGTCAGAGAGCCATTACGCAAAGTCCCTGGCCAGGGCAAGCGAGATTTACTGGTATGTTCTAGTAGTTTCTCAGGGTGTAATGGGCTTCACTCCGACACGACTTATACCGCTATTAGGGGACTGACGCTTGCCCCTCCCCACTAGGCCCGATATGCGATAGTCATAGACGAACAGACCGGACTGTACGGAGATTGTCACATCAGGCTTAGTAGGAGTTCGGATGGGTTTCCTCATCGGCCTTCTTATCGACATCTACCTGGGAACCGTTACGTACATCTAGTGTCGCTTGCTGTCTGTTGTTAAACCCACTGCCAGTATAGTAGTCGAGTCTTTAGAGTCCCACACATAGAGTTTCCCTGCTCCAGGCGACATGATATAGAGGTCGTATGGTTTTACGACAAGGGTTCAGACGCATACGTGTTTAAACGCACGTACGACGTTCGGACAGTTTTAACTAGTCGGCTTTGGTTTAAGCCAGATTCTAGTATCGGATTATTGGATTTAAACAGTCTAAAGTTTTTCCGTGTTTTCATGGATAGGAGGGGCGTTCTCGTAATATTATGGGAAGCTTCTAGAAGGATGATGACTTGAGGGTTTAGGTGGCATTTATATTAAATGCATTTGTGACTCACTAGATGAATCATACAAGTGAGTGAATGAAGCATTAAATTGCTTAATGACTCACTTGATGATTCATTGCAATATTAAATGAAGCATGGTGATAAATCACTTAATTTTATTTATTTGATAAATCTTATGCTTCATGATATATTTGAAGTGTGAAACAATTATATCATTATTCATGCTCACCTTCTCTCTCCTCAAGCTCACTCTCTCTTCAAACCCTAATCCTACCACTCATGTGTTGAGACCAAGGATTAGAATAGACTAATTAATCCATAACCCTTCTCTATATCATCTAGGTACTTTGATTAGCAACTAAAGAAACCTAGTTACCTCAAGTTTAGAGGTGAAGCTTGGAGTAAAGATCTTAGGTGGATCATCTACTACATAGAGAAGGCCGGAGAGGAGGTGGAGAACGAAAAGACGAAGGACACGGTTCATTAGGTATAATCACTTCTCATAGTAGTTAACAACTTCTATGTTTCATGTTAGTTATAGTTTAGCAAAGATTCTTCGGTTAGTCGATGTTTACGCAAAGAACAAGATCGTTTTTCATTTTTCCGTCTCCCTGCAAGTCGTTGGGTGTAGTACATCGACTTACATTAGTGATGCGAAACCCTAGAGTAGTGGTTGCACCATACATACACACACACCCATACTTGCATACATTCTTCTTTCATATGTGCGTATATGGGAATATATATTTATGTGTTCACATAGGTATGGGACTATGTGTTCATATACTGGATTTGAGGATAGTATTTGGGATTTGAGGTGAGTCAGTGAGATTTGATTTGAGACCGTGAGATCGGTGATATGGCAGGATTCGTATTTGAGATACGTCATGATGTTATAGCGGATCTTTGGACGACGATACCACGTGAATGGTGATATACATAGAATAGTTGACTGGTGATCGAGACATGAGATTAGATATGTTAAGATCGCTATAATGGGTCGCATTGGGCGATGTATACATCTTTGTGATGATATATGCTGATAATATCGGTTTGTATGAGACTGTCGATCAATAGTCAGATCTTGATTATATTGATGATATTAGTTTTGTACTAGACATTGATCAGTACCCGGATTATGATCTTGATAAAGAGGATACCAGATGAATAATGTGATGAATGTGTAGGGTTCCTAGGCACACTATAGAGGTCTCACAAGGCATCAACCATGCCAATTTCAAATTTTATGGGTGCCGAGAAACCCTAGTACGGATCGTCGACTAGAAATCTAGGCGAAATACGAATCTTGTTAACAACTTAACTAAAGATCAGAAACTACAACCTTTGTAGATCCGGATATCCACTTCCTTAGCTCCACGTAGGCGTCCTCTCGTTGTCCATTTTGAATCCCGAACTCAATCGTCGGCTTCATCGGGAAAATGGGCGGACTAGGTCGTCGGCTTCGTGCCGAAGATGATCTACGTCGAGGCATCACAAGTTCAAGCTCCAACTTCACCAAGTTGTGAAACTTGTGAAGAAAACACCCAAAACAACTTGGCAAGAGGTAGAGGGTGAAGAAATAGGAGGTGGGTTCACTTTAGAATTGGATTTCTCACTTGTTTGCTCAAGTTACCATTGATGAAGTCAAGGTTTTTCTTGAAGAAGAAGAAGGAGAAGATAAAGAATATGATAAATTTCTTGTTTTAAAAAAGAAACTAATATGAATACTTATCATATCCTAACCATAGTCATGTGTAGAGAATAAACTAGGGTTAGTTGGAATGGTTAGGGTTAAGGATGAGATAAGAATGGTGGACTAAGTCAAAGCTTCATGAAGCTTCAATAAGAAACAAAAAAAGCCACCATTCTCATCTTTATCTTTTCCAAATAAATAAATAAACAAATAAATAAATAAATGAAAAAGCAAAACCCTAAACATCAACTTAACCATGGTATAATTCTATACACTTAACCAAATGAGCAAGTATCATCAAACATGATACAAACATGTGCACAAAAGTATATCACATATACAACTTGCACATCAAGTGAGAAAATCCATTTAAAGTGAACCAATACTAGTTAATGCAAAGTAATATATCAAACATATAATTATACATTAAATCATTAAATCAACATTTGATTCAATGATCCGGTCATGTCGCACATAACCGACTAGTATCTAATGTATCGATTTATCGAATCAATGATTCGATAACTAGGTCATATCGCATACAACCAATCGAAACATTCATCGCGAGAATGAAATGCGGTATCACATACACGCATTATTCTCGGTCCCGCACATATCTCATATGCGCTCCTATTTCGTTTCGCTTGAGCCAGGAAACCTCTGTGTAGGACTCTAAAGACTCGTCAATACGCCGGTAGCAGATGATGATCATATCAAGCACCCACAAGCCGCAAGCGGTCTGCTAAACGTAACGGCCATCCGGGTATTGAGCGATCAGAAGATCGACGAGCCAACCCGCTCACACTCCTGTGAATCCAACTAGTAACACTTACCGTACAGTCCAGTCTGTTCGTCTGATATGTCGCATATCAAGTCTAGGGGTGGTAAACGTCAGACCCCAATAACCGATAAGTCGTGCCGATGTGAGGCTCATAACGGGTCGAGAAACTACTGGTAACACTTACCAACAAATCTCTGATCAGCCCTGGCCAGGGACTTCCCTGTTACGGCCAATCGAGCACAGCGCAACATCTACCCCCAATACCGGGAGAGACGAAACCCCTCCTATCGCTCATTGCCTCCATGTGACTCGGGACTGTACCCAAAGACCACCGTTTTGCACGCCCACATGGACGTGGTAAGGTGGAGATCAAAGCACAGTGGGAATCACACAAGACTCTATGACGATCTCGGGTCTACAGACTAACCTGCACAAGTGTCACCTGAGAACTGCCATCTGACGTGAGGTATAATACCATCTGGGAGTTCTCGGCGAGTCCGTCCAGTGTACCCAGTCTCCACTGAGCACCCGTATACCATCTCTGATGTCAAACACCAATGGATATGGGATCATCCATCGCCCATCTCATGGGTCGAGAAGCGTATACGCTAGTCTACACTGGTATATCGATGCCCCATCTTGATACACCAACGACTAGGGACCTTGAAGGATGTACTTATGGACTACCATGTCCCCACTAGTATGATCTGCATCATAGTCCAGGTAGCCAAGTACACATCCTAAGGGCTTTACCAACATGTAACCATAAGACAGTTTAAAGAGACAAGTGTACATGTTAAGATAAAGAGCAACCAGATAGCATACTATCATATCGAGCAAGAAAGTCATCTCTATATATGTCCAAGCATCCAATATAATATACATCATCTGTACAATACTGGCCTCTATTGCATACATACAACTAACAATCTCCCACTTGCACTAGGGCTAGCTGCTGTAGTATCGCATACCGAGCATCCCGAAGAGTCTCTCAAACTGTATCTGGGGAATGGCCTTCGTGAGTGGATCCGCCGTGTTGTTCTTCGGGTCAACCCTCCTGACCTCGATCTCCCGGCGATCAACTATCTCCCGGATCAGGTGATACCGCCTCAGAATATGCCTGGATCGCTATGGGACCTGGGTTCCTTGGCCAAAGCCACTGTTCCATTGTTATCGCAATACAATGGTATTGGATGCTCAATGGATGGAACCACTCCAAGTTCAGTAATGAACTTCTTGATCCAGACAGCCTCTTTGGCAGCATCGTTGGAAGCGATGTATTCAGCCTCCATTGTCGAGTCTGCCACGGTTTCCTGCTTGGAACTCTTCCAGCTAACCGCCCCTCCGTAAAGGGTAAAGACAAATCCCGACTGCGACTTAGAGTCGTCCTTATCACTCTGGAAGCTCGAATCGGTAAAGGACTCTACTTGGAGTTCTCCGTTACCATACACCTAGAGCATCTCTTTAGTCCTTCGTAAGTACTTGAGAATGCTCTTCACAGCTGTCCAGTGACTCTCTCCAGGATCAGCTTGTTACCTGCTCACTACAGTTAGTGAGTATGCAACATCGGGTCTGGTACATAGCATCGCGTACATGATAGAGCCTACTGCTGAAGCATAGGATATCCCTTGCATGCGAGCTCTCTCCAAATCAATCTTGGGAGACATCTCTTTGGAGAGAGTGACTCCAGAGATCGTGGGCAAATTCCCATGCTTGGATTCATCCATACTAAACCTCTTTAATATGGTGTCAATGTACCTGGATTGGGACAATCCCAGTATCCGTTTGGATCTATCTCTATAAATCCTAATTCCCAATATGCAGGAGGCATCGCCAAGATCATTCATTGAGAATCTTTGTGATAAGAAGAGCTTGACCGATTGTAGCATAGGAATATCATTTCCTATCAAGAGTATGTCATCTACGTACAATACGAGGAAGACAACCTTACTCTCTGCTACCTTCTTGTAAATACAAGGTTCATCTGGGTTTTTGACGAAATCAAACTCTTTGATAACGACGTCAAAGCAGATGTTCCAACTCTGCGATGCTTGATTTAATCCATAAATGGATTTAAGCAGCTTGCACACCTTCCCGCTGCTCCCACTGTCTACGAAGCCCTCTGGCTGAGTCATGTACATGCACTCTTCTAAATCACCATTTAGAAAGGCGGTCTTAACATCCATTTGCCAGATTTCGTAGTCATGATATGCTATGATGGCAAGCAAGATCCGGATGGATTTAAGCATAGCCACTGGAGAAAATGTTTCGTCATAGTACACACCTGGTCTTTGAAGAAAACCCTTTGCTACAAGTCTAGCTTTGAAAGTCTCCACTTTCCCATCTACACCAAGTTTTTTCTTGAAGATCCACTTGCTCCCAATGGGTTTTACCCCTTCAGAAGCAACTTCCAAAGTCCATGCTTTGTTGGTGTACATGGATTCCATCTCGGACCGCATAGCATCCAGCCATTTCACCGAGTCCCTACTCGTGATGGCCTGCTCGAAGCTAGTTGGGTCATCATCCTTCATGATGCAATCATCACTGCCACCATCAATGAGAAAACCATAGTATCTCTCAGGTGGACGAGAAACCCTACTAGATCGGCGGAGAGGCTGGGGTACGTCGGGCACCACTGAATCCTCTGGTTCTACTAAATCATTAGTTGCAGTTTGTGTTTCTGGAACTTCTTCTAGTTCTGCCTCAGAGCCACTAATCTCTTTTGCAAGAAATTCCTTTTCTAAAAAGGTGGCATGCTGAGCAATAAACACTTTTTGTTGTTCACTGTGGTAGAAAAAATATCCATTTGAATGTTTAGGATATCCCACAAACATACATAGAACTGACCGTGCTTCGAGTTTGTCTGGATTTTGCCTTTTGACATAGGCCAGACAACCCCATATCTTAACTCGTTTAAGACATGGTCTCTTCCCACTCCATATCTCATATGGTGTGGTAGGTACAGATTTAGTTGGAACTTGATTCAATAGGTATGCAGCTGTCTCAAGCGCATACCCCCAGAAGGAAATAGGTAACTCAGCTGTACTCATCATAGAGCGCACCATATCTAATAGGATGCGATTCCTCCGCTCGGATACACCGTTGTGCTGTGGTGTATAAGGAGGAGTAAGCTGAGAGAGAATCCCATTCTCTTTTAGATAATCTAGGAACTCATTGCTTAAGTATTCTCCTCCTCGATCAGATCGAAGGATCTTAATACTTTTGCCCGTTTGTTTTTCTACTTCGTGCTTATATTCTATGAATTTCTCAAAAGCTTCAGACTTGTGTTTCAACATGAACACAAGCCCGTATCTAGAGAGATCGTCAGTGAATGTAATGAAGTAGGAAGAACCATTTCTGGCGTGTGTAGACATAGGACCGCATACATCACTATGCACCAGTCCCAAGAGTTCTGTAACTCTTTCTCCGTGTCCCGTAACGGAGTTTTGGTCATTTTTCCTTTTAGACAAGATTGGCAAGTGTCATAAGATGATAATTCGAATGAATTCAAATATCCATTCTTATGCAACTTAGCTAGTCGTGTCTCATTGATATGGCCAAGTCTACAGTGCCACAAGAAGGATTCGTTCATTTCTGAGCTTTTCCTCTTGTGTGTGTTTTGTATATTGAAGACTGTATTTTGATTGAGAATGAATATGCCATAATGTAGCGAGCCTGATGCAATCAACTTTTGATCTAGGAATATGTTCATAACATTATCCTTTACTACATAATTATATCCTTCTTTACTTAATAAAGAAACTGATATAATGTTGCACATCATGTTGGTATATAATAGCACTCATTCAGGACTAGTGTATCACCATTTGGTAATACCAGGTGATATATGCCAACTGCTTTGGCTGCAACATTTGCCCCATTCCCTACTTGAACGGAATGATCACCTTTTCCCTGTTCTCTACCTTTCCGTAGCCCATGTAACTGTTTACATATGTGGGATCCTGATCCGGTATCTAATACCCAGGACGTAGGGTGAACTAAGAAACAGTTCTCAATGACAAACACACCCGAAGATGATGCATCAATATGCATGTTCTCCGTTTGGGCGATGTGAGAATCCAAATATTCTCCTGTTTCCTGTTCATTCTTATAACACTTATAAGATCGAACGGGTTCAACGTTCCCCTGCAAAGTATAACATGCGGGTTCGGTCAATACATCCAAATTATCATCTTGATTAGGGCCTGACATGGTCGCTACCTGGAGAGAGAGAAAAGAAAACACTTTAGCGTATGCTCGTGCAAGATCAGATTGGTTATTATCTTATCTAATCAGGATGGCTCCCACTGGTTTTTATCAAATCTTCCTTCAAACCCTAAAAGGAAAGACTAGCCGGGATTAATTACACCCTACAACTTCGTCGATCTTTCAGCCAGGCCAGTGTCGGTACTTTGAGGGAGGTTCCCCGTGCTTTCGCACGGACCTAATTAAAGTAAACCTCGTTTTCCTAGAGGCGTAACCCCGTTGACACTTTTCTAGACACCTACTTGATCGGCTAATTGTAATGTGTAAAACTCTCCCAGGAGTAACTCTTACTCGCAGTGGGTATCGGGATCCAACTATCTCAAAGAAGGTATGCAATCTCATTGCAAATTTCAACACTTGAAATTCCCGATAATATTTTACCCCTAGTGTGCCATGACATTGACAGAGGTCAACAAATCATAGTGCACTAGTCAAGTTCAACCCGTCATTTCTTGATTGAATCAAACCCACTCGCACGACCCTTGACAGAGGTCAACAAGGTCGTACGACTACCCTAATCCAATCACATCACATGCTTTGCAGATAATTACTAGTTAGCTACCGCACACTACGCCTTGACAGAGGTCAACAAACGCAGCACGAATACTAAATAGTCTTTATCTGAAATGACGGAGGGCTACGTCAGGTTTTTCTAAAAACCTATTGCGCAATGAACTTGATATCGTTGTAGAATCAAATGAAGTTTTGAAATGGAGTGATTTTGAGGCTTTTCTAGTTTTGCTAAAGGGGTCACTCCCGGTGAAGGGATCGTCGGCCCTTTCCTCGTCGAATGAGGTTTGGGATATATCATATATATCACTGTGCAAAGCAGAAACTATAGAAGCAATCAAAAATCAAACCGAGTGTGTAGCATCTGCCAGTTATTGCTAAAGGAGTCACTCCCGGTGAAGTGATCTCGGTCCTTTCCTCATCGAATAAGGTGCAGGATATATCACATATACCGCTGTGCAAAGCAAGAACTGTAGCTACCAGTTTTATTTAAAATTTGATTCTACAACATCTTAGGTTTCTTTCCATTCATTAATCACATTAATGAAGTCCCATCATTTAAATACCTAAACATCACAGATAAATACGACGTACACTTATGCCATCCGAATTCGCCTGGATGTCCCCTCGTGCACCGTTAGGTTAGGTAACTAACGACAGAGCAGGACAGGGCTAGTGCGGGTGCAAAACATAAGTAACGTCTATATAATATATCATATATACTATATACTGTATCTATCACAGAACATCACATGATCACATCACAGATAAAGCAGCAGAAGAAACATATGAAATATTGGATATACTAGGACGTCCGTGTTTTCAATACGAGCCAGTATAAAACAGTCGTGATGAATAGCCAATCCCACACCCCTAGACC
This sequence comes from Agapanthus africanus, assembly GCA_030015575.1. Taxonomy (NCBI): domain Eukaryota; kingdom Viridiplantae; phylum Streptophyta; class Magnoliopsida; order Asparagales; family Amaryllidaceae; genus Agapanthus; species Agapanthus africanus. Next base: position 234,266,283 of record JASDDO010000008.1, on the reverse strand, counting down.
CCTACGAGAGCGGCAAGCAACCCTGCCAATTCTAGGGTTAGGAGACCCAGACTCGACTCCTCGAGTTGGTCTCCCACTGGACCCCAGAACCCGGTTACTTGTGCTCCCCTCCTTGGGTCCATCCTAATGCGGAAAAGTAATAAATAATATACAAAAGGTGAAAACTTCCGCAACCTGGAAGTGCCCCAAATAAAAGAATATTACATACAAGTTTTTACATGAATGAAAATGAAAAACACTCATCTCACATTAAAACCCCCGGCTATTCAAGCACGACGATCCAATATAACATATCCAGCAACACATAACATCACATGTCATCAACGTAAGTAAATATGCGCATCCCAATTGTCGTTGACATATAGCAACGAAACCGGCGATATCACATATTACACTTACGGTCACAGAAAAGAAAGTGTAAAACTACAACAATTGGAATCCGCAACTTCTTTAGACATCGCATGCCTAATCAAATGAAATACTTTGACATCACATGCCTAACAGATATAAATCCCGCATTTTAGTCTCATTATCGAAAACACTTTTCAATATCATGTGGGACTAAACTGCTAGATTTATAACATTCATTCAGTTATCTCATAACTGTATGTGAATTCCAATTATTGTATCCCATTCCGGATAAATAGAAAATATTAAACTTTCCGATCGAACATTCGAACACCCAAGTTTTTCCGAAACCGTTCAACACATGAAATAGGTTCAAAGACATTCACTTCATGCCTCAATACCAACGGTCCAGCCGTAGAAGGGTCAAGCCAACGCCTCACATGTGGCACGCCATACTGCCCCAAACCCGAAGGTTCAAAGGGCAGTTCAAGACGGTCACATAATCGAGTTAAGGTTTGTTGTCTTCTAGAGGGACCATCGCGTTACTTGCACTACTCAGAACGTCCTTAAACCACACAAAAATCCAACACTTGGATATTTTTCCGGCAGGGGAAAAGTTGGGTATTTATATCCGGTCGAACTTTTTAACATATTCTAAAGTCATCCGGAAATACACAAAGACGAAATTTGATAATCCGGTCGAAACATCGAAGCTCTAAAACACCCCAGAAAATTCAACTCTTGAATAAATATTAAAAATACCTATAAAACTCAGCTGCTGAAATGATGAATTACTGTGCAACGTAGGGGGGCTGACGTCATCATTAGGCCGCGGAACCGCCGCAGAAGCCATGCTTCTGCCGCGGTTCCACCGCACACTATACAGTTCATTGGAAAAAAATTGCAACGTAATTCTTAGAATCCTCTGCTGAATTTTTTAAGCATTTTTAATCTAGAAAAATCCCAGATTTTAGAAAAAGTCCAGAGAGCACTTGGGTTTTAGGGTTTCGGGTTCGTTCGGGTTTCAAACGTCGTCTAGACTTCGCCTAAGGCTCTAGCTAGGCTCTGATACCATTGTAGGGATCCTAGGCACACTATAGAGGTCTCACAAGGCATCAACCATGCCAATTTCAAATTTTATGGGTGCTGAGAAACCCTAGAACGGATCGTCGACTAGAAATCTAGGCGAAATACGAATCTAGTTAACAACTTAACTAAAGATCAGAAACTACAACCTTTGTAGATCCGGATATCCACTTCCTTAGCTCCACGTAGGCGTCCTCTCGCTGTCCATTTTGAATCCCGAACTCAATCGTCGGCTTCATCGGGAAAACGGGCGGACTAGGTCGTCGGCTTCGTGCCGAAGATGATCTACGTCGAGGCATCATAAGTTCAAGCTCCAACATCACCAAGTTGTGAAACTTGTGAAGAAAACACCCAAAACAACTTGGCAAGAGGTAGAGGGTGAAGAAATAGGAGGTGGGTTCACTTTAGAATTGGATTTCTCACTTGTTTGCTCAAGTTACCATTGATGAAGTCAAGGTTTTTCTTGAAGAAGAAGAAGGAGAAGATAAAGAATATGATAAGTTTCTTATTTTAAACAAGAAACTAATATGAATACTTATCATATCCTAACCATAGTCAAGTGTAGAGAATAAACTAGGGTTAGTTGGAATGGTTAGGGTTAAGGATGAGATAAGAATGGTGGACTAAGTCAAAGCTTCATGAAGCTTCAATAAGAAACAAAGAAAGCCACCATTCTCATCTTTATCTTTTCCAAATAAATAAATAAACAAATAAATAAATAAATGAAAAAGCAAAACCCTAAACATCAACTTAACCATGGTATAATTCTATACACATAACCAAATGAGCAAGTATCATCAAACATGATACAAACAAGTGCACAAAAGTATATCACATATACAACTTGCACATCAAGTGAGAAAATCCATTTAAAGTGAACCAATATTAGTTAATGGAAAGTAATATATCAAACATATAATTATATATTAAATCATTAAATGAACATTTGATTCAATGATCTGGTCATGTCGCACATAACCGACTAGTATCTAATGTATCGATTTATTGAATCAATGATTCGATAACTAGGTCATATCGCATACAACCAATCGAAACATTCATCGCGAGAATGAAATGCGGTATCACATACATGCATTATTCTCGGTCCCGCACATATCTCATATGCGCTCCTATTTCGTTTCGCTTGAGCCAGGAAACCTCTGTGTAGGACTCTAAAGACTCGTCAATACGCCGGTAGCAGATGATGATCATATTAAGCACCAACAAGCCGCAAGCGGTCTGCTAAACGTAACAGCCATCCGGGTATTGAGCGATCAGAAGATCGACGAGCCAGCTCGCTCACACTCCTGTGAATCCAACCAGTAACACTTACCGTACAGTCCGGTCTGTTCGTCTGATATGTCGCATATCAAGTCTAGGGGTGGTAAACGTCAGACCCCAATAACCGATAAGTCGTGCTGATGTGAGGCTCATAACGGGTCGAGAAACTACTAGTAACACTTACCAGCAAATCTCTGATCAGCCCTGGCCAGGGACATCCCTGTTACGGCCAATCGAGCACAGCGCAACATCAACCCCCAATACCGGGAGAGACGAAACCCCTCCTATCGCTCATTGCCTCCATGTGACTCGGGACTGTACCCAAAGACCACCGTTTTGCACGCCCTCATGGACGTGGTAAGGTGGAGATCAAAGCACAGTGGGAATCACACAAGACTCTATGACGATCTCGGGTCTACAGACTAACCTGCACAAGTGTCACCTGAGAACTGCCATCTGACGTGAGGTATAATACCATCTGGGAGTTCTCGGCGAGTCCGTCCAGTGTACCCAGTCTCCACTGAGCACCCGTATACCATCTCTGATGTCAAACACCAATTGATATGGGATCATCCATCGCCCATCTCATGGGTCGAGAAGCGTATACGCTAGTCTACACTAGTATATCGATGCCCCGTCTCGATACACCCACGACTAGGGACCTTGAAGGATGTACTTATGGACTACCATGTCCCCACTAGTATGATCTGCATCGTAGTCCAGGTAGTCAAGTATACATCCTAAGGTCTTTACCGACATGTAACCATAAGACAGTTTAAAGAGACAAGTGTACATGTTAAGGTAAAGAGCAACCAGATAGTATACTATCATATCGAGCAAGAAAGTCATCTCTATATATGTCCATGCATCCAATATAATATACATCATCTGTACAATACTGGCCTCTAGGGCATACATACAACTAACAGAATGTGATATTGACCAGTACCCAGATTTGGGATGCCGTACGATGGATTTACGTACGAGCTATATATTGATGATAGCTCCGCACTCTTGACTTGGGAATGTCTGATTATGGATATGGTATCGGATGTGATGTTATTGAGGCGGGATCACCGACTAATATATATATATATATGTATATATATATATATGTATATATATATATATGTATCGACTCAGATGTTAGTTGGTTTCCTTACCTTGAGTTGGTCTGTTAGCTCAACCCTATAGTTTAGTGTAGTTGTTAGAATAGACTTATATTAAATACAGATCAGTTATTGTTGTGTCTAGTATTCATCTCCCGCGCATTATTGTTGTTCGCTCCGCATCGCATACTTATATTGTGATTACATATTCCATTGTTGATATCATGCTGTTAGGACACCGGCACCATTACCGATGATGCGTATGTTCCACGTACACTTACTTGCCGGCTCACACACATCCTCATCGGTAATTGCCATGTCACGTACACTTAGAAAATACTATTGCATTGACATAGCTTGTTAGCTAATAGTTTCGACATGACATTAGTGTACTTGCCTTATATGCTAGTTTAGACATTGTAGTTATTACCTGCTACTTCATGCATGTTATTATTCACTGTTATGCCGCATTCATGGATTCTTATGCCTATATTCACTGTTTACATGCTATTGATGATTTGGATTCGGATTTTCATGAGATTTCCTGGATTTGGGGGAAAACCGCAAAAACATTATAAACTTCGTTTCTTTATCTTTTTAAATGAAAAGTGTGGTTTTCCCATGATGTATGAGTCGTCCACCATGAGTTTGCTGATGGATTTCGAGACCCGATTCGAAGAGTTTGATGAACCGTTTCCGGTACATGGTGGGCCCGGTGCGGTAGCCCGGGGTGAGAAGGTCGCAGAGGATGGCGTTGAGCCTGGCAGGGGAGCACTACCGACCGTTAATTTTACCCGACGCGTCGGATATCCGGAGGATACCATCGTGATCTTGAGATTGATGGTAGGGGCCGGTCAGAACTGACGACGCCCTAGATAGTGAGATTGAGACATTGAGATTTTGAGATATTGAGGTACTGGGATTTGATGATCCAGGTCAGTCCGAGTAGCCGAAGCCTGAGATATTGAGATATTTGGATTTATGTTTTGTGTCGATGCTAGACACGGTTTATACTGATTTCATTTATGATACCTCGTTTTGAAAATACAGAAATCTCACTAAATTATGAAAGCGGTTTCTTCTTTTACATGTACTCTGTTTTCATGCATTCTTACCTCATCCATATGATATATTGCTACCTAAGGCACTGACACGAGCACTTGGTATTACAGTTGTTTTGAGGTATACCCTAGCCATTGTTATAGGCCGCAGATTATATATTTAAGGATATATATTGATCGTATGACATAGGATTGCGTTGTTCATGCGATTTCTGTTCGTAGATGTTTTCTACTCACGAGTTGGCAACACACTCCCGTTGTGCCACAGTTTCTTGCAGGTTTTGCCGTACAGGTTTCATTACGGCTTTGCTGGCACTACTTCCATTTCCGGGTGATTTGCTAGTAGGTGGGTTCACTTGTATCGTGACCATCAATATATTTTGTCTATTATTATTCAGTTGTATCTAGATGTTCTATCAACCAAACTTGTATTTATTTTAGAGATAGAGACCAGTGATGTTTATTCTTTCGACCTTAGAGTCGCGCGTTGTATATTCTATGGATTTCATGCTGTTTTGAGTTTCCTTTTCTGTTGTGATCCTCGCCCTTCGGCGTTGTATACTATTGCTTGCGTGGTTGTGATCGTCGATTGACGAAGAGCTAGCTCCCGCATGGCGATGCCTTTATTCATATATATGCTTTATCAGGTTTTGTACCCATTTAGGGTCAGTTTTTACAAAGGAAACTCTACCGAAATTTTTAGAAAATACTTGTGATTTTAAAAATGCATATTTCGGCGTATGTTGCAAACTACTTGATTTAAATTGGTTTTTCATTCACTCTACTACTTTTGTTGGTTTGGATTTCTTGGTTTTCGGCTTACTTAGATTACGTACGCCTCGAGACGTTTCGTAGTTTAAGTGCCGGTCATTATCCGTACTTTCGGGTGTGACAAAGTTGGTATCAGAGCGTTTGGTTTTACCTTCGGAGCGTAGAATAACCCTTGGTTAATGGAGTAGCTAGCTTGAGTAGAGTGACGTATCGTACGTATGTTCCGCGACATATTTACGATACGCTACTCCACTTAAGAAGACTTAGGATGTACATTTCCTTGCTCAGTATTATATTCATTCATGATCTGGCCTCATCGGTACTAGTTATGGTTTTGCTGCCACGATTATGGGCAAGGAGAGGTACGACTAGAGTTGCGGTCAGCACGAGCTCATCACGAATGAGGACTGACCAGGGCGTAATTTCGACGACACACGATTGCAAAGATGTGTCTTTTTATTGTGTTTTTGCGCCACGAGCATTTGATGGATCACTGTATAAGATTACTCGGACGTACAGATCGGTACCAGAGGATTGAGCCACTGATAGAGGCCAGCCTGATTTTGATGACCATTGGTGTATTGTGTATTCATGATGATTGAGGCTCTGTTCAGCGTGCATACGAGTGAGCCAGTTGTTGCCGCGAACGACGAGATATCGTCCCAGATGTTGGAGCTATTGCAGTACGAGTTGTACTAAGAGATGATAGAAGATCTCTAGTCACCGAGGATGAATGACTAGGACATGTGGTTCGTTCGCCTACCCCGATGCGAGGTCATCAGATAGATTGATTCCAGCTAGCGACGACTTCACGCGAATACGTTGAGAGTCGATAGGGGCGATCGAATGTCAGAAACCTATTATTCCATGTTTAAAGTATTCGGAAAGACATGCAGGCTATTCTATGGACCTTCTAGAAGAATGAAACGCTAACTCAACATAATAACCGTGTGAAAGCCTTTGAACCTTAGGGTTTGCGGCAGTTCCGCGGCGCCATTAGTGAGGCTTGGGTTTGCCCTTCTACGGCTGGACCACCGATGCTGTGGTATGTACTCGATACTATTAAACTGTACCCAAGATGTTGAGCTCTTGGGGATTATGAGTTTTTGATGAATCGATCAAATGGTTCGACTTCATTCGGATGCCAGGTGGAGAGATGCACTTCTTTGGAGACTCCAGATACGAGGATAGCCGTTGGAGCTCAGTCCATGCAGCCACGACGAGACGAGTCCGAATCAGTCGACATTGGAGCAGAGTGAAGTAAAGAGTTCGCAAGAGATTTCGATGAGATGACGTTCCACTCCGTGGACATCAGAGATACGATACGCATGCCGAGGCATTGTACTTGGATATACCTTCCAGAAGGAGTCGCGATGAGTATGCAGTCGTTCCGGAATAAGAAACAGATACAGTAAAGGACAATGACTTCCGTACAGTTCGGCAGAGACGAGATTTGGGAGAGACCTTGACAGGAACTTTCTGGAATAAATTACTAGAAGACTTAGACCCAGGAGTGGTCATGTTACGCACACCAGCTGGCCAGATTTCAGGATCGTCGACGAGACATGCTATGAGTGACCATGACAGTTGGCCAGAGATTCTTGGAGGATGTGCTTGAGCGGGACTATTCCGCCATACTTGATTTCGGTACTTTGGGCGATCTATTCGCATGATTGATTTTGATAATTGAGTTTCATGATATTTGTTTTCATACACCATTGTTGCACCTGCTGAGTATTTACGATTTTTGCACAGTTGTTGCACTCGTTATCGTTTTCGTGCCTTGGTTTCTCATGTTTATGATTTTATGGGTTCCATAACATCGAGATGATTTTGTGCATATGTACGCACACGATTTAGTTTTTTGCACTCAGTATAGTTCACATATGCTTGCTGTGCAGTGTTACGCATTTTGTGCACTTAGATGCACTGGACTTCGATTTCGATTGTGATGCTCGATATTGGTTTTATGTTCCTTGTGCACCTGATTGGATTTTGCGCAAGTTCGTCGCTTGATACTGGATTTCATGATTTCGTTCATGATAGATGCACCTGATTTGGGGTTCTGCGCATGTTGGGCGCATGTTATGACATATGATTTTGGTGCACATCAGATGCACTAAATCGATATTCTTCGTGTATGTCAGATGCACCTGTTTTTATTGTCAGGCAAACCTGTTGCCCTTGATAGATGTTTCGTGCACACCCGATGCACTTAGGTATTATTTCTGTGCACATGTATGGCACATATTTGGATTTGATTTCTGTGCGCACCAGACGCACAGGGTTTTCATATGCACATTTTGGGATTGATTTCTTATGGAGCAGTACGTTTTATGGTATTGCTATGTGTTTTTGTACTGAGCTGGACGATTCAGATGATAGTACCTGAGTAGATTTTGCATGCATTGATAGTTATTGAAGGTATTTCCAAAAAGCGAGCTATAGTCTCAGTATTTACCTACGTGTCTGATATGATACGAAACGTTTAAAACAAGGAAATCCTTCTAAATTGTTTCCAAAACGGCGGAACGTACATATTAAACAAAAGATATATACGTATATGGTTGTTTTCTTACGATAGACGTCCGCCACTGTGCAGTGTTATGCGCATTGCACAGCGACTTTAAAAGATTTGGCATGCATTTCCTTCAGATATTTACATATATAGATTTGATATTTATACGTATAGTTTCGAGTTATATCATATTGGTTTTGCTTTGGATTTGGCATTCGTGTCTTTACCTTGACTCCGATGATTGCGGGATGCTTGACGGAGATTCAATTTTGAGTTATCTTCTCATTACTCATGCGCATGCATTGCGGTATGATGCGTTTTATGTATTGATGATTTCGGAGCCCCGACGTCTTGGACTTTCGTTTGAAATGTTTTAGAATTTGGGGGTTTAAAATTAAATTCGGGGACCGAATTTCTTTAAGGGGGGAAGATTGTAACATTTCAAAAAAATAAAATATTATTTTTGGGAGTTTTATAATTTAATATTAATTTTTAATGAATATGTTAATATTTCGGTATAATTAAATTCCGATAAATGGGGAAAATTATGGAAAAATTATGGAAAATTCTAAAATAGGGTATTTTGTGGAATTATGCCATTTTAAAGTTTTCATGGTTAATTATATGGTAATTTAGTGCTAATCGCGATTAAAAATCGCTAATCGTTTTTTAGCATTTTTGGTGCAAAACATGCACATATCATTTTTTCCACACTTGTCACATTTTCTTACATGTTGTGTGTATATGGTTGCCTAGGGTTACCATTGGATGAGAAGGAATAAAGGAAAAAGAAAAGAAAAGAAAAAGTAAGGTATGATGGTGAGAGAGAAAGAGTGGGTGAGGGGTTACTTTTGACTTGTTGTGAGCCATCCCCATCATTCTTCACACCCTTTTCTCTCTCCTTCATACATGAGCTGCTGCTGCTCCTGCTCCTCTTCTCACTCCCCTCCTCTTCAATCTCCAAAAAGACCATGGATCCAACCCCAAAACCCCATTCCAACTTCACAAAAATTGTTCCCAAGTTCACTAGCGACACATTAGACCTAGAAAGAGAGGATCTTGAGGACTTTGAGCAACTTAAGAAAATTCTTGAGTTGCCAAAGGAGGTAAATTCTGCACCCTTAGAGTAGTATTTCGATTTCTTGTGCATCTATTCGTGTTTCATGTCGATATTGTGTGTTTTGTGGACTTTGGAAATTCCAAGTTAGGGTTTAGGGTTTGATTTGAAATCAAAGGTGAATTGAGATGTAATTAGAGACTACAACCCATGTTGTGATGTTATATTGGGCCAAACCTGAGATTAAAACCCAGAATATGGATTTAGAGAAACGATATCGGGGAAAATTGCAATTCTGCGATTGTTTTTGGAAATCTGCTATCACCCGAGCCACCTGAAAATAATTTTGGATTGACAGGGGTATATGCAGGCAACTAGGAACCACCACACCAAACCCTAGCCCCGACCTCCTTTTTCAGGCCGCAGATAAATCCCTTATGGCCGCAATTTGCGGCCAGAGCAGGTGGATTTGGCCTCGTTATGGCTTCAGGGCCCTATCTACAGTAAATTTGACCTTTGGTATATGCAATTTAGACTGATTCCATCTAGGATAGAATCTGGGATAGTTTTCTTTGTGATGATATGTGCTGATGATATCGGTTTGTACGAGATTGTCGATCAATAGTCAGATCTTCATTATATTGATGATATTAGTATTGTACTAGACATAGATCAGTACCCGGGTTATGAACTTCATAAAGAGGATACCAGATTAATAATGTGATGAATGTTATATTGACCCGTAACCAGATTTGGGATGCCGTACGACGGATTTACGTACGAGCTATATATTGATGATAGATCCGCACTCTTGACTAGGGAATGTCTGATTATGGATATGGTATCAGATGTGATATTATTGAGGCGGGATCACCGACTAATATATATGTGTGTATATATATATGTATATATATATATATATGTATATATATATGTATATATATATATGTATCGACTCAGATGTCAGGCGGTTTCCTTACCTTGAGTTATTCTGTTACCACATCCCTATAGTTTAGTGTAATTGTTAGAAAAGACTTATATTAAATGCAGATCAGTTATCGTTGTGTCTAGTATTCAGCTCCCGCGCATTATTGTTGTTCGCTCCGCATCGCATACTTATATTGTGATTTCATATTCTACTGTTGATATCATGCTGTTAGGACACCAACACCATTACCGATGATGTGTATGTTCCACGTACACTTACTTGCCAGCTCACACACATCCTCATCGGTAATTGCCATGTCACGTACACTTAGAAAATACTATTGCATTGACATAGCTTGTTAGCTAATAGTTTCGACATGATATTAGTGTACTTGCCTTATATGCTAGTTTAGACATTGTAGTTATTACCTACTACTTCATGCATGTTATTATTCACTGTTATGCCGCATTCATGGATTCTTATGCCTATATTCACTGTTTACATGCTATTGATGATTTGGATTCGGATTTTCATGAGATTTCCTGGATTTGGGGGAAAACCGCAAAAACATTATAAACTTCTTTTCTCTCTCTTTTTAAATGAAAAGTGTGGTTTTCCCATGATGTATGAGTCGTCCACCATGAGTTTGCTGATGGATTTCGAGACCCGATTCGAGGAGTTGGATGAACCATTTCGGGTACATGGTGGGCCCGGGGCGAGAAGGACGCAGAGGATTGCGTTGAGCCTGGCAGGGGAGCACTACAGACCGGTGATTTTACGTGACGCTTCGGATATCCGGAGGATACCGTCGTAGTCTTGAGATTGATGGTAAGGGCCGGTCTGGACTGACGGCGCCCTAGATAGTGAGATTGAGACATTGAGATTTTGAGATATTGAGGTACTGAGATTTGATGATTCAGGTAAGTCCGTGTAGCCGGAGCCTGAGATATTGAGATATTTGGATTTATATTTTGTGTCGATGCTAGACACGGTTTATACTGATTTCATTTATGATACCTCGTTTTGAAAATACAGAAATCTCACTAAATTATGAAAGCAGTTTCTTCATTTACATGTACTCTGTTTCCTTGCATTCATACCTCATCCATATGATATATTGCTACCATAGGCACTGACACGAGCACTTGGTATTACAGTTGTTTTGAGGTATACCCTAGCCATTGTTATAGGCCGCAGATTATATATTTGAGGATATATATTGATCGTATGACCTAGGATTGTGTTGTTCATGCGATTTCTGTTCGTAGATGTTTTCTACTCACGAGTTGGCACCTCACCCCCTGTTGTGCCAAAGTTTTTTGCAGGTTCCGCCGTACAGGTTTCATTACGGCTTTGCTGGCACTACTTCCATTTCCGGGTTATTTGCTAGTAGGTGGGTTCACTTGTATCGTGACCATCAGTATATTTTTTCTATTATTATTCAGTTCTATCTAGAAGTTCCATCAACTAAACATGTATTTATTTCAGAGATAGAGACCAGTGATGTTTATTCTTTCGACCTTAGAGTCGCGCGTTGAATATTCTATGGATTTCATGCTGTTTTGAGTTTCGTTTTCTGTTGTGATCCTCTCCCTTCGGCGTTGTATATTATTTCTTGCGTGGTTGTGACCGTCTATTGACGAAGTGCTAGCTCCCACTGGGGGTGCCTTTATTCATATATTTATGATGTTTCGAGTGGACGAGATCTACATGCATGCAGGCATTGATTATATTGTTGGATGTTATCCACATGCATACAGGCATTTATCATTTTATTGTTGGCATATATTTACATATACGGTCACCCTAGATATCATATTATTACCTTCATGATATAGTTGACCTAGGATATCGTTATTTTATTCGATACTAACTGATGATGTTTTCTACTCACTAGTTGGCAACTCACCCCCGTTTTGCCACAGTTCTTGCAGGTTGACCCCATGGATCAGTTGTGGCATCGTTGGCACATAGCTGCATTCGGGTGTTTTGCTTTGGTAGGTGGTACATGTTGGATCGTACCTCTCTTGTATTTATCATTCCTATTGTATCTAGTCAACTCCATTAATCACAAACTAGTATTTGTATAAGTAGTAAGACATAGCAAGACTTGTAGTTGCGAGACTTGAGCGATGGGTTTTATGTTCGCTTATTGGGTTGATGTCTTGTTTTATTCATTATCTTTTGTGTTGATCTTCGCCGTTGGACGTCGTATACATATGTTGTAACTTGCGTAGTTTTGAAACCGCCGATTAGCGAAGAGCTAGCTCCCACTTGGGGATGCCTTTATCATTATTATATATATGTGGTTTAGGATCAAAATATACAAAGGATGTGCTGCCCAAATTTTTAAAACATGAAACAAGTTTTTAAACTAATCGATTCCGCTTGCATTTTTCATGTTCAACTATTTATGCATTAAGAAAACTTTTGATTTCATTATACCTTTATTTCAAAACTTCACGACTTTTATTTTCTTTAAAAAGGTTTAGATTTCTGGGCTTCGGCTTACTTTGTTTACGTTACGCCTTTAGATGCGGCATGATTTAAGTGCCGGTCACGAACTAAATTCCGGGTCGTGACAAAGGCATGGATAGCTTGTGATTAATCGAGTATTTCTGCATCAAGGCCTTAAAAGACCTATTGTAGAAATGTGTCCCATTGTCGCTAATTATAGCACGAGTGTGCCCAAACTAGGAAAAATGTTTTCTATCAAGAATATAACGACAACCTTGTTGTCATTCGTCCGGCTCGGCATTTCCTCGACCCATTTGAGACATAATCAACAGCTAAAAGAATGAACAGGTTCCCAAGCGAGTTGGGAAACGGGCCCATGAAATCTATCCCCCAAACATCAAACTTCTCAACAACCAGAATTGGTTGGAGCGGCATCTCATCTCTCCTCGAAATCCGGCCCAAATGTTGGCACCGGGAGCAAGTCTTCCAATAATTATAGGCATCTTTGAAAAGTTGTGGCCAGTAAAAGCCACACTGCAAGACTTTCTATTCTGTCTTCCTTGGGCCAAAATGCCCGCCACATGCATGATCGTGGAAAAACGACAGCACACTCTTGAACTCATTATTAAGGACACATCGGCGAATGATCTGGTCTGGACAATACTTGAATAGGTAGGGTTCGTCCTAGTAAAAATGTTTTACTTAGGATAGAAATCTAAATCTGTCCTGGCTCGACCATTCGTTTGGTATGAGTCATGTCGCCAAATAGTTCACAATATCTATGAACCACAGTTCGCAAGATACTGTTAAGAGCTGTTCATCAGAAAGAATATCGTTAATTGTAAGAGGAAGAATCGGCGAAGAAAGAACTCGTGAAAGATGATCGGCCACCACGTTTTCACTTCCTCTTTTGTCCTTAATGACATGGTCAAACTTTTTGAGTAAGACGATCCAACGTATTATCCGAGATTTTGCATCCTTTTTCGCAAAAAGATATCTCAGAGCGGAATGATCAATGTAGACAATGACCGGGGAGCCAATGAGATATGGCCTAAATTTCTCCAAAGTGAATACAACTGCCAAGAACTCTTTTTCGTTTGTCATACGGTTCATTTGTGCATCATTAAGGGTCCAACTCGCATAGTAGATTATGTGCGGCATATTATCGATGTATTGTCTTAGGACCGCACCGATAGCAAAGTCAGATGCATCGCACATAATCTCGAAAGGATGCATCCAGTCGGGAGTAGAAAGAACGGGAGCAGTGGTGAGTCAGCTTCTTTGTGATTCAAAAGAAGTCAAACATCTAGAGTCAAAGTTGAACATGGTATCCTTGGCCAGAAGAAAAGTCAAGGGTCTAGCAATCTTGCTAAAGTCCTTGATAAACTGTCTGTAGAAAAAGGCATAGCTAAGAAAAGCTCAGATATCTCTAACGCATTTGGGAGGAGGGAGGTTGGAAATGACATCGATCTTAACTTTGGAAACATCGATGCCATTTCGCGAAATGATATGTCCTAAGACAGTACCTTCGCGCACCATGAAGTGGCATTTTTCCCAGTTTCAAGTATGAGTTTTATCCTTACATCGGGTAAGGACATCATCAAAATGTTGCAGACACTAGTCAAAGGAATCGCTAAAGATGGAGAAATCATCCATGAATATCTCCAGAAATTTCTCAACCATGTCAGAGAATATTCCTATCATACACCGCTGAAAAGTAGCGGGAGCATTGCATAACCTAAAGGGCATGCGGCGATATGCGAACGTGCCGAAAGGACAAGTGAAAGTTATTTTGTCCTGGACTTTCTCGGCGATGGGAATCTGGTTGTATCCTGAGTAACTATCCAGAAAACAGTAGAACTCATTTCCAGCTAATCTCCCGAGCATTTAGTCAATGAATGGTAGCGGAAAGTTGTTAGTGATATATGCCCTAGAGGCTACTATTGTATCATACCGGATTGTATATTATATATTGGATGCTTGGGATATTTCATAGTTATAATAACAGTCTTGCTCGATATAGTAGTATGCTACCTAGTTTGATTCTATCTCAAAATTTGCATGTGTTTCATTTAGCATATAGCTTATACATATTGGTAGAGCCCTTTTGCTTGACTACCAGCGTTGTGATGGCAGTCACACTTGTAGGGGCTGGGTAGTCTATAAGCACATCCTTATACAGGTCCCTAGTCTTGGATTATCAAGACGAGGCATCGATACTCCAGAGTAGACTAGTGTATACGCTTCTCATCACAGCAGGGGATATGGTCTGTACCATAGCCATTAGTATGACGTACTGGAGAAGGTATGCAGGTGCTCACTCGGTTGTGATTTTACACTGGACAGGACTCATCAGGAACTGCTGGTTCATATTATACCTATCGTCAGGTAGCAGTTTCCAGGTGGCATTAGTATAGCTTACTCCGTTGACTTTCTATCGCTACTTCGTCTCGAGTGTGTTCCCACTCCACTTTGATTACTACCCTACCACGCTCAAAGGAGTCGTGCAAATAGGTAGTAGTTAGGTGTAGTCCCGAAGCACTTGGAGACAGTAGTGATCAGATAGGATTCGTCTCTTCCGGTATTGGGGGTTGATATTGCGCAGTGTTTGGAAAGCCATTATACAAAGTCCCTGGACAGGGTAGTCGAGAAATACTGGAAAGGTACTCCAGTAGTTTCTTATGGTGTATTGGGCTCTCCTCTGACATGACTTATCATGTTGTTAGGGGTCTAACGTTTCCCATTCCCCTAGGCGGATATGCGAGTATCTCAGATGAACAGATCGGACTGTACGTAGATTGTCGCCGATAGGCTTAGTAGGAGTTCGGGTGAGTTTTCTCATCGGTCTTCTTATCGATAGATACCTGGTTAGCCGTTACGTGCAGCTAGTACCACTGTCGGCTTATGGTTAAGCCCTCTGCCACCGTACCGTCGAGTCTTTAGAGTCCCACATAGAGGGTTTCCTTGCTTCAGGCAATTGACGTAGACATCATATGGTTTTACGACAGGGCTTCGATCACGTACATGTACATGTACATGGATGATAATCGAGCGGACAATACTAGTATGCATTGGTTTAAGCCAGATCCTAGTATTGTATTATTGGATTGTTATCGTCTTAGTGTATCCGTATTTTTCGGAATACGGATACGTGTATGTATAAACGGTGGGAGGGGCATTCCTGTAATTTGTCAAGGCATGCTTCTAAATGGATCAATGAGATGGAATGGAGGAGTCTTTGGAGGCATGGTGTGAAGAATGGCCTTCGATTATTTTATTTGGTTTGGGATCACTTTTGAGGCTTGGGTGCTATATTCTATTGTTTATCTATCCATGGATAAATAAGTGAGATGAGAAAATATATATGAGCCATTCTCTACATTTAGTTTTCTTGATGCTTGATTTATTATTGCTCTCCTCTCTTGCTCTTCTGAGTTCTTCCATCTCCTTCTTCCTCAAAGATTAAACCCAAACTTTCACATGTGTTGTGAGCCAAGGGTTTATTGAGACTACACAATCTTTTAGACTTTCTACATCTACTAGGCTAATTGGTTTAGCGAACAATCTACCTTAGTTACCTCGTTTAGAGGTTGAAGCTTGGAGCCCATTCTCTCGCGGTGGATCATCATTGACGCAAGAAGGCCGATGGAGTAAGCCCAATCCGATCATCGAGGGGCCTTGGAGAGGAACACTGGAAGACCCGAAGGACTTGATCTTGGTGGTATAACCATTCTAACAGAGTAGTTAAACCTCTAGATAGATTATCTAGTTAAGGCTTTAGTAAAGATCCTGGAGTTTTAGCCGGTGTTGCGTAGTCAAATATCATCGTTTTTGTAAATTCCGCCTCCCCGTGAAATGTAGGGTGCGCGACATCGGCTTACAGTAGTATCAGAGCCTATAAAACCTTAACTATCTGGTTAGCAAAGTCATTAGAAATCCGATCGTGAAAAAATCCCAAAATTACATCCGAAATTCACGTTTTCTGTCGATTTTGAAAACAGGTCCAAAAATCTTTTCAGGGGCCTTAAAAATACGTGCACGGTTTTGGAGACTACTGGAGAAAATTGGGTCCCTGAATCCCCAAGACCTCCGCGGAAATGCGGCAAAACCATGCGTTTAGCCGCCGTTGCGCGGCCGAGTCAATGGTGACTCGGCCCGATTTTTTACAGCTCGTCTATATTGTTGAGCTGTGAATTTTGGGATATTTTTTTTCTTCCCAGGATCTTTTGTGCACAGTGTTGTACTTGGGATAGATTCAAATTTTATAATCGATCGAAATTCTAAGTACTTTAGATAATCGGGTTTTCTGTGTTTGATATATGTGTTCGTAAACCCCCGCTAATTGCTATACGTCGATTTGTTAGGGTTGCACATATCTGTGATCTGCGTTGGTTTGTGTATATGAGTTTTATTGGATAGTCGTGGATGAATAGCCGGGGGATATGAGAAGAGTGTTTTCTTTTCTTTCAATCAATGTAATTTGTAAAAGTGATGTAATATTATTCTGCGGGGCACATCCGAATTGAGGTTGTAGCCACCGATGTATATTATTTCTTTTTACAGTTTCTGCTCCTTGGATAGACCCATGGTGGGGTGCACAAACTACCGGGTTCTTTGAAGTGCCGAGTGGCCTACTCATTTTACTGAGGGAGGCTGCTTCACTTCGGGAATTTGGCGGGTAGTTTTCCGCACCCATAGGGGTCTGGGGTGGGGTTTGGATATTCAACACAACTGTGGCATCCGTCTTTCGTTACAGGCTTAAACGAAAAGCGGAATTCCTAGTATTTCAAATATATTCATCTGTGATCTGGAATCCCTATTATTGCATGAGACGAATGGCTATATATATATTATATATAAATAAACGTTGCTTATGGTTTGCACCTGCGCTAGTCCATCCCCCGCTCTGCCGGTAATTAAGTAACCAAACGTGAAAGTCTACCCTAGCACCACCATGATGTCTTAGTGGCATCATGCATGCCAAATTCAAATTTTTATAGGTGCTAATCTAGACTAAACAAAAATGTTAACTAGATGATTAGTGTTTTGAGTTTGATATCAATTAAAACTATAGTACTAAAAGATGGTTATACCCTCGTAGATCGAGTCCTTCACTTCATATGCTCCATGTAGCAGTCCCGCGACTCCACTAGGCTCCACTTGAGGGTTTAGACGAGCTTCCTCCGATGACCCTTATGCCGAAGATGATCCACGCGAAGTCCCCACAACTCAAGCTACCTCTACTCTGCGTAGGAAACACGCGACACTCGATCGCTAGTCAAGTGTATGATGGTGAACTTGGGGATGTTTAAAGCTCATAATTTTGTGTTCAAGCTTCATGGTTCACATCACGTGTGAGGGTTGAAGATTTAATCATGATATTGAGGAAGAAGAAGAAGAAGCTAGCGAGCAACCATGGGAGCAACTCAAGAAAATGGCTAAGTGTTGAGAATGAAGTAAGAATGAATGGCAACTCTTGACCTCCCACTCATTCAAGGATGGAATTTTGCAATATAAAATTGCAACCATGCTTGAATAGTGAGTCAAGATGAATAAACAAATATAAAGTCCATGCTTGCAACCATGCTCTCATTTTCCACATCATTTCTATTTTTCTCAAAAATAGAAATCATGCCATGCTGCATATATATATATATATATATATGTATATATGTATATATATATGTATCATAAATATATTAATACATATAAGAAAATATTTAGTGAGCTAATGATATTAGTTAAGATATAATTATATCATATATAATATATATCACATTATTAAATCAACAATTGATTTAATAATCCTGTTATATCACATACGACCGACTAATATCATTCATTTGTATATCAGATTATCAAATCAACACTTGATTCGACAATCTGGTTATATCACATATAACTCAACCGATAACAGATAACTGCCAGATTACAATACGACATCACATACACGTATTTAATCAGGCCCACGCACATATCATATATGTGTCCTACTTCATTACGCTTCAACAGGGAACTTCTGTGCGGGACTCTAAAAACTCGTCAATATGGCAGCAGTAGGTGATGATCACATCAGTCACCTACAAGCCGTCAGCGGTACTAGCCGGACGTAACAGCTATCCGGGTATTGAACGATATGAAGATCAACAAGCAAGCTTGTCCATAGTCTCCATGAAGCCTATCAGCAATACTACCGTACGGTCCGCTCTTTTCGTCTGATATGTCGCATATCATGTCTCGGGGTGGTAAACGTCAGACCACGGTAACGTGATAAGTATTGCCGATGTCTGGCATATAACGGTTCGAGAAACTACATATAACTCTTATCAGTGAATCTGAGCAGCAGCCCTGGCCTGGTACTTCCAGTTATAGCCAATCGAGCAAAGCGCAACATCAACCCCCAATGCCACGATAGACGAAACCCCTCCTATCACTCATTGCCTCCAAGTGACTCGGGATTGTACCCAAAATCCACCTGTTTGCACAACTCCTCTTGAGCGTGGTATGGAGGAAATCAAAGCACATTGGGAGCCACACAAGACTCTATGACGATCTTGGGTATACAGACTAACCGGTACCAGTGTCACCAGAGGACTGCTATCTGACGATAGGTATACTACCACATAGGAGTCCTCGGCAAGTCCTGTTCGGTGTACCCATTCTATAAGTCTACGGTAGCACCCCGGCCGTCATTCTGACGCCAAACGCGGAACAAAAACTTTTATAACTGGCGCTACGCATACTATAACCCGGATCTGCCATTAACGCTAAACTAACAAACTATAAAGAGGTAGAAATGCTATACCAATCGATCCGAGTCCTTCGGTCTTTAGCCATCATTCTACGCTCCTCACGGCAACTCCGATCTCTTTGCTCCTCGTCGAAGTGGCACCACATCTACGGATCTTTATACAGGCTCCCGCTTCTATACCGAGGCAACTCGGTCATCAAGTCCGCTAAAAGAGATGACCAAGATGAAGTAGAGAATGAGTAGAATACATTATCTCAAACACCCTAGGATTCTCATCGCATGAGAGGGGTAGGGTGGAGGTAGAAGAAGATGTTATGGATTGAAAATGGTGAACTCAAGAAACACTAGTGAGCCAAAAGAAAACTAAGCTCAAATACTTGTGTTATCATCCTACTTCTTTTGTGAATAGATATGAGAGGATATATAATCAAAACCATAAACAAATATCTAATGAAAATATCTCCTCAAATATCCAAACCCAAAACAAAACACATTTAATTCTTTATGACTCACTTAGTGACTCATTAGCATGAGTCACTAATGAACATGCTAGAATAATGTGTCATCCATAATGAGTCACCATTTCCAAAATCCAATAATCATATAAACCAAAATGATTAATCCAAAATGAAATATATCTTCTAAAATATTCTCGTAACGGATTACGAAAATACCCCTCAACTGTATATACATACCTGTATCCGTATTCCGACCGAATACGAATACGAGAGAAAAAAATATTCCTACTCAATATAATACATAGATCCGGTTAAACCAAAGCCCACCAGTATTATCTGCCCGAAATATGACACGTGCATAAATGCACGTGCATTTTCCGAACCCTGCCATAAGACCATTCGGCCTCTACAACGTTTCGCCCGAACTTGGGAAACTATCTGTGAGGGATTCTAATGACTCATCAGTACCCTGGTAGTGGGTTTAACCACAAGCACGTCAGCGACACTAGCAGTGCGTAACGGCTGCCCATGTACTGACCTCAAGGGAAGCCGATGAGCGAACTCTTCCTGGAACCCGACTCAGCCTATCAGTGATAATATACATACAGTCCGGTCCGTTCGTCTATGAGTATCGCATATCGGGCCTAGGGGTCTGGTAATGTCAAACCCCCAAAAGCGGTATATGTCGTGTCGGAGAGTAGCCCGGAACACCCTAAGAAACTACCGGAATACTTAGCAGTAATTCTCATCTGCCTTGTCCAAGGACTTAGTGTAATGGCTCTTATAGACACAGCACGATCTCACCCCCAATATCGGGAGAGACGAATCCCCTGCCGATCCGCTCACTTGCCACCATGTGGATCGGGATTGTACCCAAAAAAGACCTGTTTGCACGACACCTTTGAGCCGTGGTAGGGTAGAAATCAAAGCACAGTGGGAACTCACACCAGACAAATGACGACCTCAGGTCAATGAACTAAACTGTATAAATGTCACCAGGGAACTCCTATCTGACGCTCGGTATAATACCAACTAGCAGGTTCCCTGCTAGTCCTGTCCGGTGTACTCATAACCCAATGAGCACCTGTATACATCTTAGGTGATCCAACTGACACCAGTGGCTTGTGAGACCGGCCACCTCCCCTCGTCGGGGTCTCGACTGTATACACTAGTCTACTCTGGAGTATCGATGCCCTGTCTCGAAACTCCCATGACTAGGGACCACTTTTAAGGATGTGCTTATGGACTACCCAACTCTCACGTATATGATCGCCATCATACTTTTGGTAGTCAAGCAAGATCCTAAGGGCTCTATCAACGTGTAATAGTGATCAGTCACCTGAACCTGTACACGACTGATAAAGGAAAACCAGATAGCATACTATCATCTCGAGTAAGACTGTCCTACCGGTATAGGTCCTCCCTCAATCATTGCAAACACGTACCTGTAATCCAATAATTGATTTTGAGGGTACTATATCCAACAATTTCCCACTTGCACTTAAGGCTAATTATTACGATGTCGCATAATCACAGCCCGTGTGATACCGAACACCCAACTCCTCTACTAAACAGTTTCACAAAGCCTGTTTGTAAAACTCTTGTGTTCGAGAAATAGCCTCAGTGAGTGGATCCGCCCTGATGTATCTTTCTATGTCTCTCTTAATCTCAAGTTCGCGGAGAAAGCCATCTTCCGAATTGAGTAATACCTGTCTTAGAATATGTCTGGATATCTGATGGGAGCTAGTTTATAAATGAACTCCAAATCCAAACTTCTTAGACTGTATCGACAACTGAACCTAATCAGTATCCTGCACCATGCCTCCCATAGTATCCTCTTGGACCACCTGTCCATAATACTGCCCCCTTTGTCAGAGGGAAAACTATAACTCTGACAAACACTCTATCATCCATGTCACCTTTGAAGCCTGGAATGATAACCGTCTCCCGAAGGAGGCTGCCGTTATCAAATCCGTAGAACATCCACTTATGTTCTAAAACTGCTTCCGTATGTTTCTCCAGGATTGGATTAATATAAACTCATCGCATCTAGTGGAAACACAACATCTGGTGTAGTACTTGACATCTCATGATTGACTCAATTGCCTAAGCAAGTGATCTGCCAATCATGCACATCCCTCTCCTCTTTAGTCTGTAAGACATCATTAGAGAGGGTGACTCCATCACCTGCAGGTACACCACCATGCCAGGAGTCATCCATTCTAAAACACTATTAGAATACTATCAAAGTACCCACATTGGGAAACTACCCAAATTTAGATCTAAAACCATAGATCTAGTAACCAGAATGTCTGATGTTATATCCATATCCTGTGTGGAGAAACAACTGTATGACAACCAAAGTATAACCGATCGTAGTTTACGAATTTTACTTCCTACTCTGTGTATGTCATCCAAATACCAGGACAACACATGCTACCTTCTTAACAGATCCATCCCCTATTCTGATGAAGTCAAACCCATGACTGTCATATCAAAAATAGATGATCTATCTCCGCTATAACTGCTCAAGTCTATAAATAGACATAAGCTACTTGCCCACAATGCTTCCGCTGCTCCCACAGACCACAACAACCCTCTGGCAGAATAATATATACGTACACTTCTAAACCTAGTTTAGAACGACGCTATACTTAACCTCCTGCCGGGTCTCATAGCCCGGAACAACAGTACTGTCAAGTCTGGGTAAACAAGAACCTCCCGGTCACCGTACTTGAGGCTACCGGAGTACCTCTCGGGTCTAGAGGTTATCCACCATATCTGCGGAGTGGATAATGGAATGTCAAACCTGATTGAATTTTTAGGTCCTATTAAATTTTCAGTAATCGTTTGCGGTTCTGGAATCACTTCCAGTTCTACCATACTCCCATTACTTTTTTCTGAAAAAATCCATTTTACTAAAACTGGGGCGAGTCAAGAACAATATCACTATTGATCTTCCAAATGGTAGAAAATCAACCCTGGACATAGCTTGGGCCAAACCACAAACTGCCATTACAGAAACGTGCCCTGAGTTATCCAGAGTCTGGTTTTAAGCATATGCCGGACAACTCCCAATACCTTAACATCGTTAAGATATGAACCATTCTATATCCAATATAGAAACTTTGGCACTTATTTAATTGGAACCAGATTCGAATCATGCAGCTGTCTCCAGTGCATATCAATTTAATAGAAAGAGGCTAATCAGCATTACTCAACTTAGGAATACATCCAATTATGAGTAACCTGAAAGAGAAACAAGTTTCTCAAAACCATTACTATCAACTGAATACTAATCACAAGAATCTACATTTTCGATCTCTTTGAAGAATCCTGAAACTTGCGACATCTGGTTCTCTACTTTATTCCTATACCTATAACTTCTCAAAACTTAGACATTGTATTTCTACGAAACACTTGTCTAAAAACTAGAGAAGTCACAAGTAAACAGAATATAGTACGAGGACCAACTCATTTGTCTTGATGGACACTGGACAACATACAATACTCTGTATAAGTCTGCTGAGTTGAATAACTCAGAACCTGTGCATCGTATGTTGAAAACTGTACTTGTGGTTAAAAGCTACTCCGTTGTTCAATGCTCCTTACCCAATCGTCAACTGATATAGGTAAATGTCACGGACATAATTTCAAAAAAGTTATATCTCACTTTATAAAAATAAACGTACAGATAAATCATTTTGAAATTGGTGCACAACAACGGATACTCAAAACCAAATACTTGTCGTCCGGCAAAAACCAAGGTGATTTCCTCAAATATCACTAATTACAACGAATTCCGATATAATGAGGAAGATCACCTAGCTCCCAATAATTTACTCCTACTCATCATCTGTAAATCCATATAGATGTGAGAATCATACGTGGTAAATACATATCCTGGACTAAGTATCTAATCGGGAAATCAGTTTTCCTTTAACAATGCACAGTGAAACTGAAACATGAAAATATTTCGAAGGGGTATCATGGGATTCCTAGTAATGCCTCTTCTATAATCCTATTCATGACTGTAACCGTATATTTCTTAGCCATTTCTCCAAATACCTTTATTTGTCTTTAGTTGTTACCTTCTGTATACCCCTTTAGGCTAAGTGGTTTTCTTCATTCCCTACCATTCGGCACCAGCCTATGGTTTGGAAGAAGACTATCCAGTAAGCATAATAGGTGTACTCTCCTAAAGCAAGGAGTATTCGTAACCTGACAGAAGGTGATGATAAAAGACAACTGAATAATACCTTATTCTATTTCTCCCGAACTAGGGAAAAAATCAATGGTGAAGTAGGAGTGGCGATGAACTACGCGGTTTGGTCGTGAATGAAAGCAGTCGCAATTTACTTTGCCCTCTTTCTAATCCCTTTATTTTGTCTTTACTTATTACCTTCTGCACGACCTACTTAGGCTAATTGGTTTTCTTCATTCCCTATCTTTCGGCACCTGCCTATGGTATGGAAGAAGACTATCCAATAAGCGTAATAGGTGTACTCTCCTAAACTAAGGAGCTCTCGCAACTTGAGAGAAGGTGATGATAAAAGATAACTGAATAAACCAATTCAATATCTCCTGAACCTGGATCCATCCTCGAAGAAGTCCCTTCGAGTTCGTATATAACCATACGATGGATCTATCCAATGGAAGTGGATGTTCGTAGTGATACGAGGTGTTCTGAGAAATTCAATGGGTAAAAGAAGGAGCGGCAATGACTTTTGCAACTCAGACAATCCAAAAGCCAGTATTTTAAGAAGGTTCGGTCAACTTGGTCACAGAGTCATAGTCTAGGGTCGGTCAAAGGTCGCTGCCAAAGAGAGAGAGAAAAGAAACACTCTGCGTGCACTCTAACCTAGATCAGAATGGTTATCACTTTATCTAATCAGGAAACCTCCCACTGTACTGTCAAATTCTCCTCCCAACCTGAAAAAGAATCAATCGGGATCACCCGAAGAGTAAACTAACTCATCAGTGGGAATCGGGATCCAACTCTCATCGCATGATAACGTGAAGGAATCCACTCATGTTATCACACTCCAGAAGGTATGCGCATATTTGGCAAGTTTCAGTTTCTTTAGAAAATCCCGATATGATTTTTGCCCTATGCTCTTATGACCTTGACTTTGGCCAAAATGCTATAAGTCACATGCCAAGTTCTACCCATCATTATCTTGTCAATTTCAACCCACCCACACATGCCAGTGACTTTGGCCAAATGGCAGAACGACTGCCCCAAACTAACTCATCTATCTATGCAACAGATGAATACCCAGCAGCTACCATACACTATGCCTTGGCGTAGGTCAAAATACATTGCTTCAATACTACTGAATACCCAAATGAAATGACGGAGGGCTACAACTGGTTTTTGGCGAAAAACCTTTAACGTAATGAACTTCATATCGCTAAAGGAACCTGATAGCTTTTTTATAAAAATATAGTGGCAAAAACCATTGCTAAAGAGGTCACTCCCGGTGAAGGGGTCTCTGCTCTTTCCTCGTGGAATGAGGTGCAGGATATTCCAACAGAATACCGCGATGCATAGCAACATGTAATCGACTATAATGAAGTTATTACCCTGACGCAAATTTCTGCCCAAGGGGTCACTCCCGGTGAAGGGATCTCGTCCCTTGCCTCATCGAATGAGGTGAAAGATATTCCAACTGAATACCACTGTGCAAAACAAAAGAAAACGTCTTTGTAATAACACTTTTTAAAACTGTTCCAACAACGTTCAAATAGGTTTGTTTTTCTTTGCATTAATCAAAATCAACGCAGTCCCATCAATTAATCACACCAGAAAAGAATGAAAATAAAATGTACGTATATGCCATCCGCATTCGCCACTGGGTCCCATCATCACCCGTTAGGTTACTTAACTAACGATAGAGCGGGGACTGGACTAGCGCGGGTGTAACGTTTCAAAATAATAAAATATTATTTTTGGGAATTTTTATAATTTAATATTATTTTAATGAATATTTTAATATTCCGGTATAATTAAATACAAATAAATGGGGGAAAATTATGGAAAATTCTAAAATAGGGTATTTTATGGAATTATGCCATTTTTAAGTTTTTATGATTAGTTATATGCTAATTTAGTGCTAATCGCGATTAAAAATCGCTAATCGGATTTTTAGCATTTTTGTGCAAAAATGTGCACATATCATTTTCCACACTTGTTACGTGTTTTGGGTGCATGGTTGCTTAGGGTTCACCATGGTGGGAGAAGAAAGGAAAAGAAAAGAAAAGAAAAGAATAGAAAAAGTATGATGATGATGAGAGAGAATGTCAAGGTCAAACATCTTTTGACCCATGCCCCCCCATCATTTCCCTTCTCAATTTCTCTCCCCTCTTTAAGAAATTCTGCTGCTGCTCCTGCTCCCTCTCCCTCCCTCTTCACAAAACCCTAGATCCACCAAGAAATCCACCCCAAAAACCTATTCCCATTTCACAAAAAATGTTCCCGAGCTCACTAGCTATGCATTGAACCTAGCAAGATTGGATTTGGAGGACTTTGAGCAACTCAAGAATTTTCTTGAGTTGCCAAAGGTGGTAAATTCTGGACCTATTAGAGTAGTATTTCATTTCTTGTGCATCAATTCTAGTTTCATGTCGATATGGTGTCGTTTATTGGATTTCTTAAACATAAAGTTAGGGTTTAGGGTTTGATCTGAAATCAATGTGAAATTGAAGCTTGTTGTGACCTTCGAACCGCTTGTGTGATGCTAATTTGGATCCAAACCTGAACTTAAAACCAGAATACGGATTTATGAGATGATGTCGGAGAAAAACTGTGAATCTGGTAGTGTATTTTGTAATCTGCTATCACCCCGAGAACCCTAAAATAAAATTGAGTTGACAGTGAGATGTGCGGGCACCATGGAACCACCACACCAAACCCTTGCCCCAAACTCCAATTCCCGGCCGCCAATTTATTCCTTCTGGCTGCAATTTACTGCCAGAGCAGGAGGGTTTTGCCTCGTTTTTGGTGCAGGGCCCTATCTCCAGTAAACTTAACCCCTGGCATGTATAGATTTGTCTAATTTGACCTAGGGTGAAATCTGGAGCCTATTTCCTAAGTTGCTGTTTGGATTCGTGTTTCCGTATTTCCATATTTCCGTATTGTGAATTCTGAGTTTGCGTATGGTGTTTTACCTCGATTACTTGGCGTTTATAAAACGATATCGAGGGTTGTTGATGGTTTTGGAAGCGTTGTCCATAGGTTCTAACCTATAGATCATAGCGTATCGTTTTGGGTTTCGTAAGCCGTTTTAGTTTTGAATTGGTTTTGATACGCATTTGCGATACGTTAATGTGTAGGTACCCCATGAAGACTTCGGGATGACAAGCAAACGAGTGGCGACGTCGACAGATAAAGACGCAAGGTGAGTAGATTTATATCTACGGGGAGAAGTCGGGTGGATGGCGTATAGCACCCCCGCAGTCCGTGGTGATGTATACGAATACATATACACACATATATTTTTTATGTGTTGTTAGGTTTATTGATGGTGATAATGGAATTATTGATGATAAGGAAGTATTGGTTTAGTATAGTGTGAAACCCTAGAGTAGTGGGTGCACTCACACGTACACGTACACATATACTTACATACATTCTTTCATTTATCTGAGCGCATATGGAGGTGTGTATATCTACACATGGGTATGGGACTATGTGTTCATATACGGGACTTGAGGATGATACGTGGGATTGAGATAAGTTGATGAGATTTGATTTGAGGCCGTGAGATCGGCGATATGACAGAGTTCGTATTTGAGATGTGATATGATGGTAGTGATACCTCTCAGGTGATGGGATAATGTGATATTGCATCAGATTTAGGTGGTTTTCATACCCCTCTCGATTGACATGATTGTTGGGTCCGTAGTTCGCATAGTAGGCGTCAGACTAGACCCGAGTCATACCTATTTCAAAACTAACAAATCGGGGATATTTTAAAAATAGCCAAAAGGGATTCTACGGATATTTTCAAAAGACACATCTTTTCTTAAAACACCGTAGCCCTTATTTTACCAAAAACCCTGATTTGTCTTATTTCAAAAGGCAAGGCTGCATGATATATTTATTGAGATAGATTCTTTACTCTTGCGTTGATTATTCGATTCCGCATACTCATGCTATTTGCATTGCATTTCTTGTGTTTATTGATATATATTACAGTCTGTAAGTCCACGTTACCTCTCCCGGTTTTGTCGGGCTTGCGGAAATGGTGAAAAACAATTTTTTCGGGTAATGGTAACATAGACTATAAAACCCGGATCTTTGCAAAACTGCACACAAGCAACTAACTAGAGCTTTACCTACTCGGTTAGGGGTTATACCTCAACTTGAACTCCTTCTCTTGGACTCTTTGTGGTGGTCAGATGGTTCTTTCCTCGTCGCCTTCTCTTGCCGAAGATGGATCCACCTGAGGGTCTCTACCTTGAGCATCTTTCTCGAACTTGAGAAAACTAAAGTGTCCGGCTTGCTAGACCTTCAACCATAGGATGAGTAGAGAGTGGCTTTTGTGTAAGTCGATGTAGTACACCCCAGTACTTGTGGGGAGGCGGAAATTTCAAAAACGATCAAGTTTAAAGAACGAACATCGACTAACCGCTTGAATCGAAGCTAAACGATAACTAACTAAACATATAGTTGTTCTAAACTACTATGCTTAGGGATTATACCTATCGAAAACGGTCCTTCGTCTTTGCGATCTCCTTGTTCTCCTCGGCCTTCTCTAGGTAGTAGACGATCCACATGAGAGCAAAACTCCAAGCTTAGCCTCTAAACTTGAGGCAACTAACCTTCTTGGATTGCTAATCAAAGAAGATAGATGAAATAGAGTGATGGTTATGGATTGATTAGTCTAACTAATCCTAGATCTCAACACATGAGGGTGAGGATTAGTCTTTTGAAGAGAGAGAGCTTGAGGAGAGAGAATGTGAATAATATTATGATCAATAAGTTATGAGTATCATATCATATATGAAGCATTTTCTAATAAGAAGAAAAGAATAAAGAGTGATGAATAATCATGCTTCATAAAATATCTAGTGGTGATTCATTAGCATGAGTCATTAAGCAATAAATGATAATGACACATGCTTAATGAATCACCACCATGACTCATATAACTCATTTAATGAATATGACACATAGCCCTCCTTAGTCACCATCTTCTAGAAGCTTCTCGAGTAATTACGAGAACGCCCCTCCGATCCGTAAAAATACGGAAAAACTTTAGACTGTATAAATCCAATAACCGGATACCAGTAACTGGCTTAAACCAAAGCCGACTGGTAAAAACTGTCCGAAAGTCGTACGCGCGTAAACGCACGTATGCGTCCGAACCCTTTGTCGCAAAACCATGCAACCTCTATATCGTTTCGCCTGGAGTAGGAAACTCTCTGTGTGGGACTCTAGAGACTCGACTACTACGCTGGCAGTGGGTTTAACCACAGACCGCAAGCGGCACTAGCTGTACGTAACGGTCCCCAGATAGTTGTCGATAAGAAGGCCGATGAGAAAACACATCCGAACTCCTACTGAGTCTGATGTGACAATCTCCATACAGTCCGGTCCGCTCGTCCAAGACTATCGCATATCGGGCCTAGGGGGGCGGCAAGCGTCAGTCCCCTAATAGCGGTATAAGTCGTGTCGGAGGGAAGCCCATTACACCCTGAGAAACTACTGGAACCTACCAGCAAATCTCGCTTGCCCTGGCCAGGGACTTTGCGTAATGGCTCTCTGACACAGCACGATATCTACTCCCAATACCGGGAGGGACGAATCCTGTCTAACCGCCACTGCCTCCAAGTGCTCGGGACTGCACCCAACTGCTACCTGTTTGCACGACTCCTTTGAGCCGTGGTAGGGTAGCAATCTAAGAACAGTGGGACACACTCGAGGCGAAGTAGCAGTGTCAAGTCTGCAGACTACGCTGTACTCATGTCACCTGGGAACTGTTCACTGACGACTGGTATCAAACCAACCAACAGTTCCCTGTGAGTCCTGTCCGGTGTACCCGTAACCTAACGAGCACCTGTATACTATCTCCAGTACGACGTACTGACGGCTGTGGGACAGACCATCTCCCCAACTGGGATGAGAAGCGTACACACCAGTCTACTCCGGAGTATCGATGCTCTGTCTCGATAATCCAACGACCAGGGACCTGAATAAGGATGTGCTTGTAGACTACCCAGCCCCCACTAGTGTGACTGCCATCACAACGCTGGTAGACAAGCAAGATCCTAAGAGCTCTATCAATACGTACACTCACATATTAAGATAGAAAAACCAAGTAGCATACTACCATGTTTAGCAAGACTGTTATATACATGTGAATATCCCAAGCTTCCATTAAGTAATATACAAGCTAGTATGATACAGTAATGGCCTTCTAGGGCATAAACACTAACAATCTCCCACTTGCACTAGGGCCATGTACTGGCATATCGTAGACCAATGATCTCGAGTAGCCTCTCGAACTGAATCTGAGGAAGGGCCTTCGTGAATGGATCAGCAATGTTCTCTTCTGAAGCAACTCTCCGAACCTCGATCTCCTGACGATCAATGATCTCCCTGATCAGGTGATACCGCCTCAAGATGTGTCTGGACTTCTGATGGGACCTTGGTTCCTTCGCTAAAGCTATAGCTCCGTTGTTGTCGCAATACAGAGGTATTGGATCAACTATGGTTGGAACAACCTGAAGTTCTGTTAGGAACTTCTTCATCCAGACTGCTTCTTTTGCGGCATCGCAAGCAGCTATATACTCCGCTTCCATCGTCGAGTCAGCAACGGTGTCCTGCTTGGAGCTCTTCCAGCACACCGCCCCTCCATTGCGGGTAAAGACATAACCCGACATGGACTTGGAATCGTGCTTATCACTCTGGAAGCCGGAATCAGCAAAGGCCTCCAACCTGAGGTCTTTTCCGCCGTAAACCAAGAACATCTCCTTAGTCCTCCTCAGGTACTTGAGAATGTTCTTTACTGCTATCCAGTGTTTCTCCCCTAGGTCTGACTGATACCGGCTTACCACGCTCAGTGCGTAAGCTACATCTGGTCTGGTACACAACATCGCATACATTATAGAGCCTACCGCAGAAGCGTAGGGTATAATTGACATGCGTTCCCTTTCCAAATCAGTCTTGGGAGACATCTCTTTGGAGAGGGTGATTCCGTGACAAGCCGGTAGATTACCGCGCTTAGAATCTTCCATACTGAATCTTTTCAGTACAGTGTCGATATACCTGGACTGCGAAAGTCCCAACATCCTCTTGGATCTATCACGATAGATCCGGATCCCCAGAATGTAAGAGGCATCACCCAGGTCTTTCATGGAGAACCTGTGTGACAAGAATCCTTTGACAGATTGTAGCATAGGAATGTCATTTCCTATCAATAGAATGTCATCCACGTACAAGACGAGGAATACGACACTTCTGGCCACAACTTTACTATATATGCACGGTTCATCTGGATTTTTGATAAAGTCATATTCTTTGACTGTCTCATCAAAACAGATGTTCCAACTCCGCGATGCCTGCTTTAGTCCATAAATGGACTTAAGCAGCTTGCATACTTTCCCGCTCCTCCCACTCTGATTGAAACCCTCTGGCTGATCCATATAGACGCACTCTTCTAAATTTCCATTCAGAAAAGCCGTCTTTACGTCCATCTGCCAGATTTCATAATCATGGAAGGCAGCAATAGCAAGAAGGACCCGAATGGATTTGAGCATAGCCACTGGAGAAAAAGTTTCATCATAGTCCAAACCAGGTCTTTGACGAAAACCCTTTGCAACAAGTCTAGCCTTATAGGTTTCCACCTGTCCATCTACACCAATCTTTTTCTTGAAGATCCATTTGCATCCTATGGGTTTTACCCCATCTGGAGCAAAGTCCAAAGTCCATACTTTGTTGGTGTACATGGACTCCATCTCGGTCCGCATTGCATCTAGCCATCGTACCGAGTCGCCGCTCTTGATGGCCTGCTGGAAGTCAGTAGGTTCATCATCATCTATGATGCAATCCTCTCTATCCCCGTCAATGAGAAAACCGTATTATCTCTCAGGCGGATGAGACGGCCTATTACTCCTGCGGAGGGGTGCGGGAATGTTTTGTTCTTCTTGAACCTCTGGTTCTACCATACTTTCAGTAGCAGTTTGTGGTTCTGGAATTTCTTCCAGTTCTATTTCGCTCCCACTTATTTCCCTAAAAACTGATATTCTAGAAAATGGGCATTACGAGAAACAAACACCTTTTGTTCCTCTGCGTAATAGAATAGATATCCCTTGGAGTTCTTTGGATATCCCACAAACTGACACTTTACTGATCGTGCCTCGAGCTTGTCCACATGCTGCTTCTTAACAAAAGCTGGACATCCCCAAATCTTTAGATACTGAAGATAGGGTTTCTTCCCACTCCACATCTGATATGGTGTGGTAGGCACAGTCTTGGTAGGAACCATGTTCAAAAGATATGCCGCTGATTCTAGCGCATAACCCCAGAAAGATCGCGGTAACTCAGTATTACTCATCATGGATCGTACCATATCCAATAGGGTTCGATTCCGTCTCTCCGATACACCGTTATGCTGTGGAGTGTACGGAGGAGTAAGCTGAGAGAGAATTCCTTTCTCTTTTAGGTAACCAAGGAACTCGGCACTCAAGTATTCACCACCTCGATCAGATCTAAGTGTCTTGATACTTTTGCCGGTTTGGTTTTCCA
The DNA here is from genome assembly GCA_030015575.1 of Agapanthus africanus. Classification (NCBI taxonomy): domain Eukaryota; kingdom Viridiplantae; phylum Streptophyta; class Magnoliopsida; order Asparagales; family Amaryllidaceae; genus Agapanthus; species Agapanthus africanus. The sequence continues at coordinate 234,233,704 of JASDDO010000008.1, read as the reverse complement.
CTTCATTCTTATACTCCTGGAATTTCTCAAAAGCCTCGGATTTATGTTTCATCAGATAAATGAATCCGTATCTTGTGTAATCATCCGTGAAAGTAATGAAGTAGGAATAACCACCTCTCGCATGTGTAGACATTGGACCGCATACATCGCTGTGTATGAGTCCTAAGAGCTCGCTCGCTCTTACTCCTTGTCCAGTGAATGGAGTCTTTGTCATCTTTCCTTTGAGACAAGATTGACAAGTGTCATAAGATTGATATTCGAACAAGTCCAAATATCCTTCTCTATGCAACTTAGTCAACCTTCTCTCATTGATGTGACCCAGTCTACAATGCCATAAGAAAGCTTTATTTAAATCTCGAGACTTTCTTTTTAGTGTGTTCTGGACATTGAAAATTTGGAGTTGGTTTAAAATATATATGACGTTATTTAGAGTACCGGACCCAATCAAACCATGATTAAGGTGGATGTTGACAACATCTCTTACAAACGTGAAATCATAACCTTTATTTGATAACAAGGAAACTGATATGATATTACACGTTAAGCTGGGTACAAAATAACAGTTATGTAAAACCAAAATGTGTCCACTCGTCAATCCTAGGTGATAATCCCCGACGGACGCAGCTCCCACGCTAGCTCCGTTAGAAACCCTGAGGATCATATCACCTTCCTTCAGCACTCTACGGTTTCTCAGTGCCTGCATTGAATTGCAAATATGAGATCCTGATCCGGTATCCAATACCCAGGAAGTAGAGTTGATCGACAGACAATTATCAATTACAAACACACCTGAAGTCGAAGCCATAGCTTGCTTCGGTTCCTGGTTCTTGGCGTTCCACGCCTTGCAATCCTTCTTCCAGTGCCCTTTCCTGTGACAATGGAAGCACTCATCCTGGCCAACTATCGGTACTGCAGTCTTTTTCTTTCCCTTCCCTCTCACCTTACTAACACCTCCTCTAGGTTTGGGTGCGGCCTTCTTCTTCCTTCCTTTGGCCCTAGCCTTGGACCCGGAAGAAGATGCACCGCCAACAAACATAGCGGGTGTTTCCCTTGCCTTCTGCAAGGTGCCCTCTGCACTCCTTAACATGTTCAGGAGTTCCGCAAGTTCAACTTCTTTTCTTTGAAGATTGAAGTTGAGGATAAACTGGGCGTAGGTGGGAGGAAGGGACTGGAGAATAAGGTCTGTATAAAGCTCATTATCCAAAGTCGTCCCAAGGTCTGCGAGCTCTTCTATATAGCCGATCATCTTTAGGACATGTTCACCTACCGATGACCCGACAGCCAACCTCGCTCGAAACAAGTTCTTAGAGGTCTCGTATCTTGCTATACGAGATTGCTCTCCATAAAGTTCCTTTGTATGGAGAAATATGCCATCTAGGCACATATCCTCGTGCCTCCTCTGATGTTCATTGTTCATCGAGGCAAGCACGATGCACTTGGCTCTCGCGCAATCTGAATCCCAGGTTTTGCGGATTTCCTTATCCGCATTACTGGATTTGGGACCAGGGACAGCAGGTGCCGTAGCGGTGAGGACGTACCCCAGTTTGTCATAGGTCAAAGCCATTTTGACATTCCGCAGCCAATCTTTATAGTTTGGCCCCGTCAGTATATTTTTCTCTAAAAGTAACTTAAGTCCAGTCATTTTCAGGGTCGCTGCAATTAGGAGAGAGAGAAGAAAACTCTTTAGCATGATGCTCTTGCAAGTTTAGAGTGGTTTTTAGTTTATCTAAACTGGATGGCTCCCACTGTTTCTCGAATCCTTCCTCAAACCATAAAAGAAGAATTAGCCAAGACTATTCTCACCGTACAATACTTGCTTAACCGTTCAGCCAGGCCGGTGTCGATACTTCGAGGGAGGTTTTCCAACGCTTTCGCGAAGTTCCTTAATTAAATAACCTCTTTTCTCTGGGGGCGTAACCCCGCTGACACTTTTCTGGACACCTACTAGGTTTATAGTATTGATCGTTAAGTGACGAATATCCTGATAAGTATCATATACTCACAGTAGGATCGGGATCCAAATATCATCGTCTGATAATGTTGTAGGAATGCTACCAACATTCATCAAACTCAAAATGGTATGCATCTCTTTGCAAATTTCAGTTTCTTTAGAAATTCCCGATATACATTTTTGCCCCATGCTCTTATGACCATGGCGTTGGTCAAAATATCATAAGTCACATGTCAAGTTCTACCCATCATTATCTTTTTAATTTGAACCCATCCGTACATATCCTTGACGTTGGCCAAAATGATCATACGACTGTCCCAAACTAACTCATCTATCTATGCAACAAATGAATATCCAGCAGCTACCAAACACTATGCCTTGGCGTTGGTCAAAATACATAGCTTGAATACTACTGAATACCCAGATGAAATGACGGAGGGCTACGAATGGTTTTGGCGAAACCGTGAACGTAGTGAACTTGATATAACCGAAGGAACCTGATAGCTTTTAAAAGGAGTGGTTAAGGCTCCGCATTTAAAAATATCTGTTTTTAAAATTAACCGAGTGGTTTCTTTTAAATTGTTCCAACGATTAAAACTTTGGTTTATTTTTCTTTGCATTATGGATAATGCGTCCCATCATTAACCTATCATTGCAGAAAACAACGAAAATACAACGTCCTCTTATGCCATCCGCATTCGCCACGGGGTCCCGTCATCACCCGTTAGGTTACTTAACTAACGACAGAGCGGGGGCTGGGCTAGTGCGGGTGTAAAACATAAGTGACGTCTAAATAGCTATCATAAATATAGATATTTTACATTCGTCTGACGCAATGATATTCATTCCAGAACACAGATAAACAATATTGGATTTGCAAGCAATCTGTATTTCTTTTGAGCCTGCAAGAAAAGACAGATTACACAGTTGTGATGAATAGCCGTTACCCCACCCTCGACCCCTACGGGTACGGCAAACTACCCGCCCGGCAGTTTGTGTACCCCACCTTGGGTCAGTCCTAGGAGCAAAAACAGTAAAATGAAATAATACAACGGTGGCTACGACCGCAACCTGGAAGTGCCCCGCAAAAATAATATTACAACAAATTACATTTACAACAAATGAATTAAACAATAACCCATTGCTAACCCCGGCTATACACCACAACAGTCCAATACAGTTTATATGCACAAACAGATATAACCATTTCAGAAATGTGCAACCCCCTGCCAACCGACATACTAGCAGTTGGGGAAGGTTTACGAACACATTAAACAATCACAGATATAATCCAATATGCAAATACTGTACAATTTCGATCGATTAAACAACATCAATATTGCTCCAAAATCTGCTCTGTTAAACAGTAACCTGAGCAAATATTAAATATTCCAGAAAACCCCAAATGACACAGGGGACCCACACATGAAATATGAGTCCATGACTCGGCAACTCGGCCGCGGAAGCGCGGCGGATCGGTAGGATCCGCCGCCCTTTCGCGGCGCTTTAGCCGAGTCATGGGCTCGAATTCCTTGGGTGTTCTCCTGGACTCCTTTCTAGCTTTCTGAGCACACCTGAAAAATTTTTGGACTTCATTTTAAGTTCGACAGAAACTGAACAGATTTAGGGTTTTCCGGCTTCGTTTTTCCGTTCGAAATTCGTACAAATTTGCAATTAAGTTATTTATTGTTTAGCGAGGCTCTGATACCACTGTAAGTCGATGTAGTACACCCCAGTACTTGTGGGGATGCGGAAATTTCAAAAACGATCAAGTTTAAAGAACGAACATCGACTAACCGCTTGAATCGAAGCTAAACGATAACTAACTAAACATATAGTTGTTCTAAACTACTATGCTTAGGGATTATACCTATCGAAAACGGTCCTTCGTCTTTGCGATCTCCTTGTTCTCCTCGGCCTTCTCTAGGTAGTAGACGATCCACCCGAGAGCAAAACTCCAAGCTTAGCCTCTAAACTTGAGGCAACTAACCTTCTTGGATTGCTAATCAAAGAAGATAGATGAAATAGAGTGATGGTTATGGATTGATTAGTCTAACTAATCCTAGATCTCAACACATGAGGGTGAGGATTAGTCTTTTGAAGAGAGAGAGCTTGAGGAGAGAGAATGTGAATAATATTATGATCAATAAGTTATGAGTATCATATCATATATGAAGCATTTTCTAATAAGAAGAAAAGAATAAAGAGTGATGAATAATCATGCTTCATAAAATATCTAGTGGTGATTCATTAGCATGAGTCATTAAGCAATAAATGATAATGACACATGCTTAATGAATCACCACCATGACTCATATAACTCATTTAATGAATATGACACATAGCCCTCCTTAGTCACCATCTTCTAGAAGCTTCTCGAGTAATTACGAGAACACCCCTCCGATCCGTAAAAATACGGAAAAACTTTAGACTGTATAAATCCAATAACCGGATACCAGTAACTGGCTTAAACCAAAGCCGACTGGTAAAAACTGTCCGAAAGTCGTACGCGCGTAAACGCACGTATGCGTCCGAACCCTTTGTCGCAAAACCATGCAACCTCTATATCGTTTCGCCTGGAGTAGGAAACTCTCTGTGTGGGACTCTAGAGACTCGACTACTACGCTGGCAGTGGGTTTAACCACAGACCGCAAGCGGCACTAGCTGTACGTAACGGTCCCCAGATAGTTGTCGATAAGAAGGCCGATGAGAAAACCCATCCGAACTCCTACTGAGTCTGATGTGACAATCTCCATACAGTCCGGTCCGTTCGTCCAAGACTATCGCATATCGGGCCTAGGGGGGCGGCAAGCGTCAGTCCCCTAATAGCGGTATAAGTCGTGTCGGAGGGAAGCCCATTACACCCTGAGAAACTACTGGAACCTACCAACAAATCTCGCTTGCCCTAGCCAGGGACTTTGCGTAATGGCTCTCTGACACAGCACGATATCTACTCCCAATACCGGGAGGGACGAATCCTGTCTAACCGCCACTGCCTCCAAGTGCTCGGGACTGCACCCAACTGCTACCTGTTTGCACGACTCCTTTGAGCCGTGGTAGGGTAGCAATCTAAGAACAGTGGGACACACTCGAGGCGAAGTAGCAGTGTCAAGTCTGCGGACTACGCTGTACTCATGTCACCTGGGAACTGATCACTGACGACTGGTATCAAACCAACCAACAGTTCCCTGTGAGTCCTGTCCGGTGTACCCGTAACCTAACGAGCACCTGTATACTATCTCCAGTACGACGTACTGACGGCTGTGGGACAGACCATCTCCCCAACTGGGATGAGAAGCGTACACACCAGTCTACTCCGGAGTATCGATGCTCTGTCTCGATAATCCAACGACCAGGGACCTGAATAAGGATGTGCTTGTACACTACCCAGCCCCCACTAGTGTGACTGCCATCACAACGCTGGTAGACAAGCAAGATCCTAAGAGCTCTATCAATACGTACACTCACATATTAAGATAGAAAAACCAAGTAGCATACTACCATGTTTAGCAAGACTGTTATATACATGTGAATATCCCAAGCTTCCATTAAGTAATATACAAGCTAGTATGATACAGTAATGGCCTTCTAGGGCATAAACACTAACATTTTGTGTTTTATCTCCAAGGAAATGTTTCTCAACACATGAGATGAATTTTCCTTGAGCTAGAGGAAGAGGAAGAAGAAAGGATGAGAGAGAATCAATATGATAGAATGAGAATAGTTTTACAACCATATCAAATATATGTGAATTAATTTAATTAATAATATTAATCAAAATGAAAAAGGTGATGGTTGGTTTGATAAGACCATTATCATTTCACATTAAATGTTTTTACAAAGATCAAAGAGCATCTTTGGAATGAAATGATGATGGTCAATGTTTCAACCTTGGTCAACAAGTCAACCTTGGTCAACATGTCAACAAACCCTAACCATAACCCAATTTCATTTAAATAACATTATCAATTGATATTTCACATATTCATTAGGGTTTCGTAAACGACAACCGTCAACTGTGCATACACTCCCGTACCAAAACCCTAATGAGAATCCTCTTCCTCTGCCTCAGTCAACTGTGCATACTCACCCGCATTCGTGTTCCGAGGAACACAAATACTATGAGATAAAACTAACCCCAAAGCATATACTAGGATCTGGGTCAAACCAGAGCCCGCTAGTAACAACTGTCCGGACACCAAACGTGCACAAGTGCGCGGATGTGAACGAACCCTGTCGCAAAACCGTGCGACCTCTACTCGGTTTTGCCCAAAGGCGAATAACCCTCTGTGTGGGACTCTAAAGACTCGACACTACACTGGCAGTGGGTTTAACCATAGTCCACAAGCGGTACTAGCTGTATGTAACGGTCCCTAGGTAGATGCCGATAAGAAGACTGATGAGGTGAACCCATCCGAACTCCTACTGAGCCTGAATGTGACAATCTCCGTACAGTCTGGTCTGTTCGTCTGAGAATATCGCATGGCGGGCCTAGCGGGGCCGTAAACGTCAGTCCCCTAATAGCGGTACAAGTCGTGTCAGAGTGTAGCCTAGAACACCCTGAGATAACACTGGAAACCTACCAGTATATCTCGCTTGCCCTGGCTAGGGACTTTGTGTAATGGCTCTCCTAGACACAGCGCGATATCAACCCCCAATACCAGGAGAGACGAATGCTGTCTAATCGTCACTGCCTCCAAGTGCTTCGGGACTGCACCCAACTACTACCTGTTTGCACGACTCCTTTGAGCCGTGGTAGGATAGTAATCTTAGTACAGTGGGAACACATTCGAGGCGAAGTGACAGTGTCAAGTCAGCGGACTAAGCTGTACTCATGTCATCTGGGAACTGATAATTGACGATAGATATAGTACCAACCAACAGTTCCCAACGAGTCATGTCCAGTGTACTCGTAACCTAACGAGCACCCGCATACTATCTCAAGTACGACGTACTGACGGCTGTGGGACAGACCATCTCCCAAGCTGGGATGAGAAGCGCATACGCTAGTCTACTCCGGAGTATCGATGCCCTGTCTCGATAGTCCTATGACTAGGGACCTGCATAAGGATGTGCTTGTGGATTACCCAGCCCCTACGAGTGTGACTACCATCACAGCGCAGTTAATCAAGCAAAGATCCTAAGGGCTCCACTAATGTGTATAGGTGATATACTAAAAGAAACACATGTACACATTAAAGTAGAAATAAACCAAGTAGCATACTACTATTTTGAGCAAGATTATCTATACAACTGTGAATATCCCAAGCTTCCATTAAGTAATATACAAACTAGTATGATACAGCAATGGCCTCTAGGGCATATACACTAACACAGTCATGATGCTAGGACACCAGCACCATTATCGATGATGCGTATGTTCCACGTACACTTGTTGCCGGCTCACACACTTCATCATCGATAATTGCCATGTCACTACACTATAGTACTGTTGCATTCGGTATATGATTCTTGCATGACAGACTGATATGCTTACATTTCTTTTACATGTCATATACATCATGTTTTCTGATTATACGCATTGAGAGTTTCTATTTCCATGATATTTCTGGATTTGGGAACCGTGTGTATTTCAAAAGAGAATATGTCATTGTTTTAAAAACCCGTTTACCCTTGATATGATATTTCAGTGCGTCCACCATGTGTTTTCTCGGTGCTGAGAGCGACATGTGAAACCCGATTCTGTTAGTTATATGTATGCCCTAGAGGCCATTACTGTACATACGATGTATATTGTAGTGGATGCTAGGACATATATAGGGAGGACTTTCTTGCTCGACATGATAGTATGCTATCTGGTTGTACTTTATCTTAACATGTACTTTGATTGTCTCTATATAACATGTTGATAAAGCCCTTAGGATATGTACTCGACTACTGGGACTATGATGAGATCATACTAGTGGGGCCACGGTAGTCGACGAGTACATCCTATAACCGTTCCTAGTCGAGGGTGTATCGAGACAGAGCATCGATGCACCAGAGTAGACTAGCGTATACGCATCTTGACCCATATGATAGGCGATGGATGATCCCATATCCATCGGTGTTTGACATCAAGGATGGTGTATGGGTGCTCAGTGGAGACTGGGTACACTGGACGGACTCGCCGAGAACTCCCAGATGGTATTATACCATACGTCAGATGGCAGTTCTCCGGTGACACTGGTACAGAGTAGTCTGTTGACCCGAGATCGTCATAGAGTCTTGTATGATTCCCACTGTGCTTTGATTTCCATCATACCACGTCCAAGAGGGCGTGCAAAAAGGTGGCTTTTGGGTACAGTCCCGAATCACATGGAGGCAATGAGCGATAGGAGGGGATTCATCTCTCCCGGTATAGGGAGTTGATGTTGTGCTGTGTTCGATTGGCTATAACCGGAAATCCCTGGCCAGGGTTGCTGAGATTTACTGGTAAGTGTTATCAGTAGTTTCTCGAACTGTTATAGACCTCATATCGACACGACTTATCGAGCTACTGGGGTCTGACGTTTACCACCCCTAGGCGAGATATGCGACATATCAGACGACGAGACCGGACTGTACGGCAGTGTTACTGTTTGGATTCACAGGAGAAGTTACAGGCTTGCTTGTTGATCTTCTGAGCGCTCAATACCAGGGTAGCTGTTACGTTTAGCTGACCGCTTGCAGCTTGTGGTTGTTTGATATGATCATCACCTACTGCCGGCGTATTGACGATTCTTTAGAGTCCTACACAGAGGTTTCTTGACTCAGGCAAAATGAAGTAGGAGCACATATGTGATATGTGCGTGACCGAGAATAATGCGTTATGTGATACCGTATTATATTCTCGCGATATTTGATATCAGCCGGGTCATCGGATCAAGTGTTGATTCGATGAATCGGTACGGATAAATATTAGTCGGTTATATGCGATATAGCCGGATTGTCGGATCAAGTGTTGATTCGATAATTTAATGTATAATAATATATTTGATATATTAAATTGCATTAACTAATATTAGCTCACTAAAAGATTCTTTTTCTCACTCGGGTAATACATTGATATATATGCGATATATGTTAATTGTATTAATTATTTTTGTTGCTATAAATATTGTATATGTGATATATAATATTGTAACATGTTATAATTATTAATGCAACATGATTTGAGGAGTTTAAACAAGATTAGGGTTTGATTTGGGTTAATACATTCTAGATGTTTCTAGATGGTTTTACTTTGTCATGATAAAGATATTTGTGTTGATCTTTATTCATGACTCACACTTAACCCAACCCAAACCCTAACCCTAGTAAACTCTCTACATTGGTTACTACAACCATGGTTGCATAAATAATTATGATAACTTTTATTATTCATCACAATTCTATTATTGTTCATCTTCTTCTTCATTCTCTTTGATGAAAAAGCTTGCTTGATTTTTCAAAGGTGATGAATAAATATGAGAAAAAGATAAATAAAGAGAGCAAAAATCCTACTTCATCATCCTCATCTTCCCTTGCCATTTAGATGAGGGTGTTCATATCATTTCATGAGTGTTACCTTGTGTTAAAGAAACTTCAAGGTAAATCATCTTAGTATCGAAGATCGGAAGCAAAGGTTGCGTCTTTCTCTTCGTGGAACCTCTCGAGAGTCCGGATCCCGATGATCGCAGCGAAGGGACCACAACACAGAGCATATGAAGTGAAGGACCGGATCTACAAAGGTTGTAATCCCTCTCACTTAGTGTTAAATTGTTTAGCATGCTTGTTTTCGCCTAATCTCTAGTTTAAAGTTCCCTATTCGGGTTGTTCGGCACGGCTAAATTTTTTATCGGGCATGGTTGATGCCTCGTAGACCCTTGTGCGCGTGCCTAGCAACCCAACAGTGGTATCAGAGACAAGCTAGAGCTTTAGGCGAAGTCTGAACGAAGTTTAATGTCCGATCGAACCCGGAAAACCCCGATAATAACCCTCTCTATACATTTTCTGAAAATGTGGATTTTTCCTAATTAAAAATATCCAAAAATTACAGCAGGTAAATATAAGAATTACTGTGAAGCACGTGAGCGCAATTCGACTAAAGCGCCGCGGAACCGCGGCCCCACCCCAGCATGTGCGGCGGTTCCGCGGCCACATAGTCGATTCTTTGCACGTGCGTTTCACAGTAACTCCTATTATTTAATTTTGTATTTTCTGGGAATTTTTAATATTTGTTCAACTGTTGAATTTTCTGTGTTGTATTGGGGACTTAAAGTTTTGATCGGAAATTATTACTTTGTTTAGTTTTGTCCGGATAATTTTAGAAACTGTTAAAAAGTTCGAACGGATATCAATAACTCACTTTTTCTCCTGTCGGAAAATTTTTCAAAAGTTGGATTTTTCCTCGTGTTTAAGAATGTTCTAAGTCGTGCAAGTAACTCGATGGACCCTCTAGAAGACAACAAACCTTAACTCGATTATGTGACCGTCTTGAACTGCCTTTTGAACCTTAGGGTTTGGGGCAGTACGGCGTGCCACATGTGAGGCGTTGGCTTGACCCTTCTACGGCTGGACCATTGGTACTGTGGCATGTGATGGATGTTTTTAAACTGATTTCAAGTGTTGAGATATATTCGGGAAATCTTGGGTGTTTGATGATTCGATCGGAAAGTTTAACTTTATGTATTTATCTAGAATGTGATACAATATTTGGAATCCACAGGTAGTTATGAGATAACTGATTTGAATATTATAAACATAGCAGTTCAGTCTCATTTGATCGGTTGCCACGGAATTTTGATGTGATCAAAAGTCCGTCGCAATCACGTAGCGTACGTGGATACTCGCCGGGTAAACTTAATAGACAGCCTCACTCCATAGCCCCGACTAAGTGACTGTAGGAGAACCCCGTCGCCGAAAGTATCCGTTCGGGTGCTCCCGGTAGCGGTGTTCCGCCTTGGTGCACTTCATCAACGGTATCGGGGGTGCGGCCGTCTACTAAAGTTTGCGACGAGCATTCGATCAGGACGTCGGGAATCTTGTTGAATTACCGGACTTGATATTGAAAAGTGTTTTCGATAATGAGACTAAAATACGGGGTTTATAATTGTTAGGCATGCGATGTCTAAGGAATTCATTTGGTTAGGCATGCGATGTCTAAGAAAGGTTGCGGATTCCAACTGTTGTAGTTTTACACTTTTTTTTCTGTGACCGTAAGCGTAGTATGTGGTGTATCGCCGGCTTCGTTGCTATACATCAACGACGATCGGGATACGCATACTTTCTTACGTTGATGATATGAGATATTATGTGTTGCTGTGATATGTTCTATTGGATCGTCGCGTTTGAATAGCCGGGGGTTTTATGTGAGATGAGAGTTTTTTCTTTTTCATTCATGTAAAATTCATTTGTATGTAATATTCTTTTATTGGGGCACTTCCAGGTAGCGGAAGATGTCACCGTTGTATATTATTTACTTTTCCGCATTAGGTAGACCCAAGGAGGGGAGCACAAGTAACCGGGTTCTAGGGTCCAGTGGGAGACCATCTCGAGGAGTCGGGACCGGGTCTCCTAACCCTAGAATTGGCAGTGCTACTTGCTGCTCTCGTAGGGCTCTAGGGATGTGGGTTTGGCTATTCATCGCGACCGTGGAATCCGTGTTTTATACTGGCTCGTATTGAAAACACGGACGTCCTAGTATATCCAATATTTCATATATGTTCTTCTGCTGCAATGTTCTGTGATGAGATCATATTACTGCCTGAGACGAACGTTTATATTTTATATATATGGGATATATGTTATATTGCAGATTTCGTTTCAACTGTAATGCTTGTGAAGCATAATAAAATGGGACTTCATTAATGAGATTAATGAAATAAAAGAAACCTAAGATGTTGTAGAAACTTGTTTATAAAACCTGGTAGCTCTAGTTCTTGCTTTGCATAGCGGTGTTCCTTGTAGAACATCCAGCACCTTATTCGATAAGGAAAGGACCGAGATCCCTTCACCGGGAGTGACTCCTTTAGCAATAACTGGCAGATGCTACAAACTCGGTTTGTCTTTTGATTGCTTCTATAGTTTCTTCTTTGCACAGCGGTATATATGATATATCCTGCACCTTATTCAATGTGGAAAGGGCCGACGATCCCTTCACCGGGAGTGACCCCTTTAGCATAACTAGAAAAGCCTAAAAAACACTCCATTTAAAATCACTCGATTCTACAACGATATCAAGTTCATTACGCAAAGGGTTTTCTGAAAAACCCGTCGTAGCCCTCCGTCATTTCAGATAAGTACTTCATAGTATTCTTGCTGCGTTTGTTGACCTTGTCAAGGCGTAGTGTGCGGTAGCTATTTATGCTTATCTGCATAAGCATATGATGCGATTGGATTAGGGTAGTCGTGCGACTTTGTTGACCTTGTCAAGGGTCGTGCGGGTGGGTTTAATTCAATCAGGAAATGACGGGTTGAACTTGACTTGCGGTCTATGGTTTGTTGACCTTGTCAAGGTCATAGATCGCTTGGGGCAAAATATTATTGGAAATTTAAAGTGTTGAAATTTGCAATGAGATTGCATACCTTCTATAAGATAGTTGGATCCCGATACCCGCTGCGAGTAAGAGTTACTCCTGAGAGAGTTTTACAAATTACAATTAGCCGATCAAGTAGGTGTCTAGAAAGGTGTTAACGGGGTTACGCCTCTTGGAAAATAAGGTTTACTTTAATTAGGTTCGTGCGAAAGAACGGGGGACCTCCCTCAAAGTACCGACACTGGCCTGGCTGAAAGATTGGCGAACTTGTAGCGTGTAATTAATCCCGGCTAGTCTTTCCTTTTAGGGTTTGAAGGAAGATTTGATTAAAACAGTGGGAGACATCCTGATTAGATATATTAGATAACCAATCTAATCTTGCAAGAGCATCCGCTGAGTGTTTTCTTCTCTCTCTCTCTAGATAGCGACCATATCACGCCTTAATCAAGATAATAAAACGGATATATTGACCGAACCCACTTGTTAAACTGAGCTGGGGAACGTTGGTCCCGCTCCAACTTATAATTGTTATAAGGCAGAGCAGAAAATTGGGGAATACCAGATTTCCCGTGCCGCCCAAACGAAGAAAGTGCATGTTGATGCATCATCTTCGGGTGTGTTCATTACACAGAACTGTTTCTCAGTATCCTTGACGTCCTGGGTATGTGATACCAGATCAGGATCCCGTATATGTAATCTGTTACATGGGCTACAGATAGGTATAGAACTGAGAACGGGTGATAAGTTTCATGAGACAGAAAACGGTGTAAGTGTTGCAGCCAAGTCTGTTGGTCACTGTCACCTTGTATTACCAGAATACATTGATTCTGAACAAATGCTATTAGATACCGAACCTGATATACAAAATCATATCAGTCTCTTTATTAGTAAAGAAAGGATATAATTTTGTATTGTTGGATAATGTTTTGAACATTTCCTATATCAAGAGTTGATCGGTTCAGGCACGTTATCTAAAAACATTGTCGTTCTAAATCAAACTACAGTTCTTAGTATACGGAACACACACAAGAGGAAGAGTTCAGAAATGAATGAATCTTTCTTAAGGTATTGTAGACTAGGTCATATCAATGCAACCCGACTGGCTGAAGTTACATATAGATGCATATTTAAATTAGTTTGAATTTACATCTTGTGAAACTTGCCGGTCATGTCACAAAGATAAGATGACCGCAGCTCTGTTTATTGGAAACAGAGAAAGAGTTAGTGAACTTTTGGGATTGATACATGCTGATGTATGAAAGTCCCCTATCTACATATGCCAAGATCGGTTCTTTTTACTTCATTACGTTCTCTGATAATCTCTCAAGATTCAGACATGCGTTCCTGTTGAAACACAAGTCTGAACCTTTTGAGATATTCACAGAATATAAATTAGAAGTAGAGAACCAAAATACGGGTATAAGTATGATGTCCTTTGATGAGATCAGGGAGGAAAATACTTGAGCACGGAATTCCTGGAATATTCTAAAGGAGAATGAGATTCTCTCTCAGCATTACTCCTCCGTATACACCACAGCACGTCGGTGTATCGGGGCGGAGCAATAGCACCATATGTGATATGGTTTGCTCTATGATGAGCACTACTGAGTTTCTTATTTCCTTTTGGATGTTATGCGCTTGAGAAGCTGCATACCTATGAATAGGGTTCAAATCAAATCTGTTGCCTACCACTTCATATGTGATATGGAAAGGGAAGAGCCCATATCTTAAGTTTGTTAAGATTTGGGGTTGTCCGGCCTATATCTAAAAGCAAAATCCGGACAAGCTTGAGGCAAGGTATGTTATGTACAACTGGAAAGGTTCCAGCTATACAAAAACAGCTGATGATTTGGTAGAACCAAAGGATTCAATAGTTTCTAATGAACCTCAGCCACTCCGCCGATCTAGTAGGGTTCCTCACCCACCTGAGAGATACTTCAGTTTCTCTATGACAGTGGGAGCGAGGATTGCATCATAAGATGATGACCCAACTAGTTTCGAGCTGGCCATTAGGAGTGGGACTCTGTAAGAATGGCTGGGTGCTTATCGATCTGAGATGGAATCCTTATACACCAACAAAGTATGGACTTTGGTTGCTTTATCTGAAGGGTTAAGTCCCCATCAGGAGCAAGTATATCTTGAGAAGATTACATGATGTACATGGAAAAGTTGAGACTTTCAAAGCTAGACTTGTTAAAGGTTTGCATCATTGACCAGGTATGGATTATGTTGAAACCTTTTCTAAGGATCTATGCTCAAGTCCATCCAGATCCTACTTGCCACGGCTACATACTATGACTACGATATCTGGTGGTTGGGTGTCATGACTGCTTTTCTAAGTGATGTTTTAGAAGAGAGCGTCTATAAGTACACAGCCAGAGGGCTTCGTAGACAGTAGGAGCAGCGGAAACGTGTGCAAGATGTTTTATATGATAAAACAGGCATCGCGTAGTTGGAACGTCTGTTTTGATGTGGTAGTCAAAGAGTTTGACTTCATCAAAATAGTAGATGAACCTTGTATATACGAAAAGGTAGTAGAGAGTATGGTGGTGCTCCTCGTAGAGTACGTGGATGACATACTCTTGATAGGGAAGGAGTTTCCTATGCTACGCTCGGTCAATCTCCGCTTATCACAAGGATTCTCCATATAGGATCAAAGTGATACCTACTAAATCCTAGGTTTTGGATCTATGAGATAGATCTAATTGGATGTTAGGATACTCACTAGTTGTAGTGAGATGGTATCAATCGATCCTGGGGAGAATCACTGGAAAGGTTCCAGAGTGATAAGGACGACTGAATGTCAGTCGCAGGAATTGTCTTTACCATCAGTGGAGGGACGGTATGTTGGAAGAGTTCCAAACTAGATACCGTGACATACTAGACGATTAAAGGCAAGATACATCGTTACCAATGATACTGCAAAAGAGGCAGTCTGGATATTTATAAGTTCATAAGATGAACTTCGTTCCTACCATTATGTGACAATGGAGTTGTGGCTTTAGCCAAGGAACTTCCGTCCCATCAGAAATCCAGATATAATTCTTAGGCAGTATCACCTGATCATGGAGATGGTTGATCTCCAGGGAGATCGAGGTTAGGAGAGTAGACACAGAGGACAGCAGCGTGGATCCACTCACAAAGGCCTTTTTCCCAGAAGAGACTTTTATGGGATGGTTGAGTATGAGATACTTCAACCGCAGCTAATTGTTGGGTATGCGATACCATAACAGATGGCCCTAGTGCAAGTGGGAGATTGTTAGTTATATGTATGCCCTAGAGGCCATTACTGTACATACGATGTATATTGTAGTGGATGCTAGGACATATATAGGGAGGACTTTCTTGCTCGACATGATAGTATGCTATCTGGTTGTACTTTATCTTAACATGTACTTTGATTGTTTCTATATTACATGTTGATAAAGCCCTTAGGATATGTACTCGACTACTGGGACTATGATGAGATCATACTAGTGGGGCCACGTTAGTCGACGAGTACATCCTATAACCGTTCCTAGTCGAGGGTGTATCGAGACAGGACATCGATGCACCAGAGTAGACTAGCGTATACGCATCTTGACCCATATGATGGGCGATGGATGATCCCATATCCATCGGTGTTTGACATCAAGGGTGGTGTACGGGTGCTCAGTGGAGACTGGGTACACTGGACGGACTCGCCGAGAACTCCCAGATGGTATTATACCATACGTCAGATGGCAGTTCTCCGGTGATACTGGTACAGAGTAGTCTGTTGACCCGAGATCGTCATAGAGTCTTGTGTGATTCCCACTGTGCTTTGATTTCCATCATACCACGTCCAAGAGGGCATGCAAAAAGGTGGCTTTTGGGTACAGTCCCGAATCACATGGAGGCAATGAGCGATAGGAGGGGATTCGTTTCTCCCGGTATAGGGAGTTGATGTTGTGCTGTGTTCGATTGGCTATAACCGGAAATCCCTGGCCAGGGTTGCTGAGATTTACTGGTAAGTGTTATCAGTAGTTTCTCGAACTGTTATAGACCTCATATCGACATGACTTATCGAGCTACTGGGGTCTGACGTTTACCACCCCTAGGCGAGATATGAGACATATCAGACGATGAGACCGGACTGTACGGGAGTGTTACTGTTTGGATTCACAGGAGAAGTTACAGGCTTGCTTGTTGATCTTCTGAGCGCTCAATACCTAGGTAGCTGTTACGTTTAGCTGACCGCTTGCAGCTTGTGGGTGTTTGATATGATCATCACCTACTGCCGGCGTATTGACGATTCTTTAGAGTCCTACACAGAGGTTTCTTGACTCAGGCAAAACGAAGTAGGAGCACATATGTGATATGTGCGGGACCGAGAATAATGTGATATGTGATACCGTATTATATTCTCGCGATATTTGATATCAGCCGGGTCATCGGATCAAGTGTTGATTCGATGAATCGGTACGGATAAATATTAGTCGGTTATATGCGATATAGCCGGATTGTCGGATCAAGTGTTGATTCGATAATTTAATGTATAATAATATATTTGATATATTAAATTGCATTAACTAATATTAGCTCACTAAAAGATTCTTTTTCTCACTCGGATAATACATTGATATAAATGCGATATATGTTAATTGTATTATTTTATTTTGTTGCAATAAATATTGTATATGTGATATATAATATTGTAACATATTATAATTATTAATGCAACATGATTAGAGGAGTTTAAACAAGATTAGGGTTTGATTTGGGTTAATACATTCTAGATGTTTCTAGATGGTTTTACTTTGTCATGATAAAGATATTTGTGTTGATCTTTATCCATGACTCACACTTAACCCAACCCAAACCCTAACCCTAGTAAACTCTCTACATTGGTTACTACAACCATGGTTGCATAAATAATTATGATAACTTTTATTATTCATCACAATTCTATTATTGTTCATCTTCTTCTTCATTCTCTTTGATGAAAAAGCTTGCTTGATTTTTCAAAGGTGATGAATAAATATGAGAAAAAGATAAATAAAGAGAGCAAAAATCCTACTTCACCATCCTCATCTTCCCTTGCCATTTAGATGAGGGTGTTCACATCATTTCATGAGTGTTAGCTTGTGTTAAAGAAACTTCAAGGTAGATCATCTTAGTATCGAAGATCGGAAGCAAAGGTTGCGTCTTTCTCTTCGTGGAACCTTTCGAGAGTCTGGATCCCGATGATCGCAGCGAAGGGACCACAACACGGAGCATATGAAGTGAAGGACCGGATCTACAAAGGTTGTAATCCCTCTCACTTAGTGTTAAATTGTTTAGCATGCTTGTTTTCGCCTAATCTCTAGTTTAAAGTTCCGTATTCGGGTTGTTCGGCACGGCTAAATTTTTTATCGGGCATGGTTGATGCCTCGTAGACCCTTGTGCGTGTGCCTAGCAACCCAACAGATTCGAGGAGCGGACGAGCCGATTGCGTGTACATGGTGGACCCGGTATGGTTCCCCTCGGCAAGATGATCGAAGGATTTTGCCGATTGAGCCTGGAGGTGGGCGAGTACCTACCGGTGATTGGTTGGACCAGGCGGTTATCCGGAGGATACCAGCCAGAGTCGATAGATGGATATTGGCGTACTGCTGGGGCCGAGGGCCGATTCCGCAGATGGAGCCCGATATATGAGGATTTACGTGCCGATGCTGGGCACAGTTTTCATGTTGTTTTTGAGTGTCGATGCTGGGCACTCCGGTTCCATGATTTTGACGTGTCGCGAGGGACACAGGTGGTTTATATCCTCATATTTCCATGCATATGCTGATGATATTTACATGCATGATGGTTATTGTCATAGGGTGACGAGTCGACGGGATCCACGTACATGCAGATTGATTTCATTGTTCATACCTCACCCTTAGGATATGCTATTACCTGAGGCACTCGCACGAGCACTTGGCACTACACTCATGTATAGAGTATATATTGCCAGTTTAACATGCTTCAGACTTATTCATATTGAGGTTTATTTATATCTGATTGTATTGACCTAGGATGGGTCATACATTCGATCTCTGCTTGTAGATATTTTCTATTCACGAGTTGGCAACTCACCCCCGTTGTGCCACGGTCCTTGCAGGTTTTTGCCGTACAGATTCCATAGCGGCATTTCTGGCACACAGCTTACATATGGGTGACTTGCTTCGGTAGGTGGGTTCTTTTGTATAAGAACCGCCATTGTTCCTGTTTCATTCATTGTATCTAGAAATTCCATCAACCAAAACTTGTGTATTATTTCGACCTCAGAGTCGCGCTTGTAGTATTATGGTTTTCTGGCTGTTTGAGTCTCTTTTTGGGTTTTGATCCTCGCCCTTTGGCGTTGTATATTATTATTGGTTGCGTGGTTGTGACCGTCGATTGACGAAGATCTAGCTCCCACTTGGGGATGCGTTTTATCACTTCATATATATTATTCTTGTTGTACCCCGTTTGGGGCCAGTTTTTACAAAAGAAACTCTGCCGAAATTTTCAGAAAAGACTACACATTTTTAAAATGCATTTCGGCTTAGTTATTTGAAAACATTGATTTTAAACATGCTTTGTTTACTTATTAAAAACCCGTTTCTTTATTTATTCCTTAAATGGTTTTAGATTTCTGGGCTTTTGGCTTACTTGGATCAGATGGAGTCCTATAGACTTCATAGGATTCAAGGGCCAGTCACATGCTCTTTCAGGTCGTGACAAAGTTAGTATCAGAGCGCTAGGTTGACCTTGGTTCGAGTCTAAGTTTGACTATGTGGAGCCTAGGGCGTTATCTATATACGGAACTTTGGCTTGACCTTACGGAACTTAGACTTAGTCGAGGGGGTATCATACCCAAACTTTCGTCACAAAGGATGACCCTTGGTTGATGGAGTAGGTAGCTTGAGTAGAGGGACGTACCGTATGTATGTTCCGCGGCATACATACGACACGCCACTCCGCTTAAGAAACCTTAGGATGTACATTTCCTTGCACAGTATTATATTCCTTCCTATGATCTATCCTTATCGATACTAGTTATGGTTTTGCTGCCACGATTGCACGGGCAGAGTGAGCTACGGCTCGAGTTGCGTCAGCATGAGCTCGTCGTGGACGAGGACTTACCAGGGCGTGTTTCCAGAGACGTACGATTGCATATAAAGGCGTCGTCTTATTGTGTTTTCGCGCCATGAGCGTTGGACTGATCGCGTTTACGAGATTTCTCGGACGTACCGATCGGTACCAGAGGATTGAGCCACTGATAGAGGCCAGACAGGATGTGATGACCATTGAAAGGTCGCTTATTCAAGATGATTGAGGCGTTGTTCAGCGTACGGACGAATGAGCCAGTTGTTGTTGCAAATGATGAGATATCGCCCAGATGATTGGAGCTACTGCAGCATGAGCATACTTAGAGATATGATGGTGAGTCGCTTGTCACCGAGGTTGAATGACTAGGACACGTGGTGTTAGTTATATGTATGCCATAGAGGCCATTACTGTACATACTGTAAGTCCACGTTACCTCTCCCGGTACTTACGGGCATGCAGAAATGATGAAAAATGATTTTTCTTTTGGTGGTAACATGGACTCAGAATACGGATCTTTGTTAAACAACTATCTAACAACCTAACAAGAGTTCTACCTACTCGGTTAGGGGTTATACTTTAACTTGAACTCCTTCTCTTGGTCTCCTCGTGGTGGTCGTATGGTTCTCTTCTCGTCGCCTCTTTGTGCCGAAGATAGATCCACCTGAAAGCTTCTACCTTTGGCTTCACTTCAAACTAGAAGAAAATAGAACACTTGGCTTGCTAGACCTTGTGAACTAGGATGAGTAGAGGAGTGTGTTGGGTTTTATCTCTATGGTTCTTGCTTCTCAACACATGAGACAAGTGAACCATGAACTAGAGAGAGAGCAAGAGGAAGAGGGAGAGCTCAAGCATGAGAGAGAAAGGAAATGAAAGAATAAGCAAGACTTTTTGCCATCCAAGCTCTCATAATCCAAAATCATCATAACAAATAATAGAAAATGAGTATTATGTGATGGTTCAAGTCAAAATGGCCATATCATTTCATGAACTCATTTTGCAAAAAGAAACAAGCAAGCAAAAGTCTTTGCCATGAAATGATAGCCATTGTAATGATGAAGGTCAATAAGTCCAACCTAGTCAACCGGTCAACTAAGTCAACAAGTCAACAAAGCCAACCATCAACAACCATATCACAATAATACTTAATTAATATTATTGTAAATCATATTTCTTATTCTCATTAGGGTTTAGCAAAAAGTCAACAGTCAACAACCCTAATGAGAATCCTCTGCCTCTGTCTCTCTGTCAACTGTGCATACACACCCGCATCCGCATTCCGAAGAACACGAATACAAACGAGATAAAACCAATCCCAAAACGTACACTAGGATCTGGCTTAAACCAAAGCCCGCTAGTGATAACTGCCCGGACACTAAACGCGCAGAATTGCACGGATGTGACCGAACCCTGTCGGAAAACCATGCGACCTCTACTCTTTATCCTAAAGGCGAATAGCTCTCTGTGTGGGACTCTAAAGACTCGACACTATGCTGGCAGTTGGTTTAACCACAGACCGCAAGCGGCAGTAGCTATGCGTAACGGCCTCCAGGTAGATGCCGATAAGAAGACTGACGAGGTGAAACCCATCTGAACTCCTAATGAGCCTGAATGTGACAATCTGCGTACAGTCCGGTCTGTTCGTCTGAGAATATCACATGGCGGGCCTAGAGGGGCGGTAAACGTCAGTCCCCTAATAGCGGTACAATTCATGTCAGAGTGTAGCCCAGAACACCCTGAGATAACACTGGAAACCTACCAGTATATCTCGCTTGCCCTGGCCAGGGACTTTGTGTAATGGCTCTCCTAGACAAAGCGCGATATCAACCCCCAATACCGGGAGAGACGAATCCTGTCAAACCGTCACTGCCTCCAAGTGCTTTGGGACTGCACCCAACTACTACCTGTTTGCACGACTCCTTTGAGCCGTGGTAGGGTAGTAACCTAAGTACAGTGAGAACACACTCGAGGCGAAGTGACAGTGTCAAGTTAGCGGACTAAGCTGTACTCATGTCACGTGGGAACTGATAACTGACGATAGGTATAGTACAAACCAACAGTTCCCGACGAGTCCTGTCCAGTGTACTC